>CM060948.1:280196474-280833974 GCA_030765055.1 Mantis religiosa
TCAGATTTTGCAAAAACTGATCCATGAGGAAGGAGAGAGTAATGTATTTAACTTAACCGTAAAACCCCATATTTTTAGCTCAAATAGTTTTCCTAATACAAATAAATAAAGTAGATACAATTATATTATAACACTGTAATGAATGTCATTATTGGTTAGCATGTATGCGTGAACGTATACTTGAAATTACTTAGAACTGAAACGTAAACATTTGACATGACGTGGTGAAAGGTGAATATGCCAAGGTGTTTGTTAAATTCGATGAGAGGGAACAATACTCTTCTTGCTAGTCTGGCAGAACGTGTCTAGTCACATTACATCTTTGTTTATGAATGGTTCGTAATCTCTATTTACTCTAGAGTTCAAAGCATCATTATTCAGTTACTCTTCCATGCTCCCCCCTCCACCCGCTACTACTGCTAGAAGAATCCAGTAGAAATGAATATGGGCTCAAATTATGTTGAAAACAGAACTAATATTTTTAAACTGACTAACGTTGAACGACTTATTCACAAAGAAATTGACAAGGAACACAACAAGACTGGGAAAACTGCGTGAGACATCAGATAAACTACAAGAAGACGACTTTTGGAAAGAAATAGCAAGTAACGAGATTTTGGAATCTATCGTCATAAACTTGCAGTACTCAGACGTTGAAGACAATGACGAATTATCTCTTAACGCAAGTAACATTCACAGCTATACGGATGCACCGCTGGCATTTTCTTTGGATTAGAAAAATAAGTAATTCATAACTTTAAACTAAATATCGAAAGCATTTTCTTAATATACGAATATTTATATTGCAATTGTGACTTCAACAACTGCATTATTATAAAGCTTTGGAAAATTCAGTTTGCGTGTCCTTACGTCTAGCGGCACGAACACTCGCAAGTGTGCGAGAGAGAGGGAAATATAAAAATGTGGGGATAACGAGGTGGCAACGGTGAAGGCTCTAACGCATCTGATTCGCTACAGGCGAGAACTCTTCCCATTTGAAACACATAATAGTTTGGCTAAATCAAGATTAAAATTTATACTCCCACCAACTTTCATATATTACGTGGACAACTTTCCTAATTTACGTAGTTCAGTTTTATGAAGTTTATACTTTCTCTTTTTCTACAGGATTTCTAAGCTTCAATCAGCGTACGCGCTACATACCTGACTTCCACGAAACATGTTTACAAGTGAAGGGATAATTACCCGTCTCCCCCTTAAACTCCATTAACAGCCTCGTTCGCGGATCATTACTTAACTTTAATCTTTCTTAACTATACGAGGGTCGTTTGATAAGTCTGGTAAATTTCTATGAAGGGAGGAAATTTTTTGTTGCAACCTCGTGGATGGTAATTTTGATTATTCAAAAGATTGTACAAAAAATTCGAATGTACTACAATATACTGTTCACTGTTGAAAGCCATCTGAACTGGTCAGTGTGATAGCTGCGATTGAAAATAAAAAAAAAACAGTTTCGTGTTGTTAATAAACATTTTCATTTGAAGGGCTGGACTGCAGCACAAGTCAAAACTGAATTGGATGAAGTTTACGCGGACTTTACATAAATATTGAATGTCATTTACTTTTGGATCGATGAATTTAAACGTGATAGCAGAAGCACCGAAGATGAATCGCGCTCTGGTCGCCCCCATCGAGATCACAACACTGGACACCATTGAAAAAAATCCACGATTTGGTTACGCAAGAAAGCCGAATAAAAATTCGTGTGATTGCTGAGGCTGTAGACACCTCAACAGAGCGCGTGCACAATATCCTGCATGCAAAACTGGCAATGAAAAAGATGGGTGCAAGATGGGTCCTGCGATTGCTCTCAGTCGACCAAAAACGCATCCGGAAGAACACTTCTATCGAGTGTCTGGTGATGTTTAATTGCATTTCGCGAGACATTTTGCACAGATTTGTGACCTGGATGAAATTACACACCAGAGTCAAAACAGTGGACAAAGGCTGGTGGAAATGCATCAAAGAAGGCAAGGACCATTTTGTCAGCTGGTAAGATGATTGCCACTGTTTTTGGAATTTTCAAGGAATAATCCTCATAGACTACTTGGAGAAAGGCAGAACCGTAGCTGGAGCCCATTATGCTTTATTGTTGGATCGTTTGCAACATGAGCTGGCTGAAAAAAGACCGCGATTGAAACGCAAAAAGGTGCTCTTTCACCAGGATAATGCATCATCGCACACATCAGCAATCCCAATGGCGAAAGTGGACTTTGAATTGGTTCCTCGTCCACCTTATTTACCAGACTTAGTTCCAGGTGACTTCTTCCTGTTACCAAACTTGAAAACTTGGCTTGGTGGTAAGAAATTTTCATCAAATGAAGACCTTGACGGAACCTATTCTGCTGGCGGGATAAAAAAGCTGAAACATCGCTGGACCAGGTGTATAGCCATCAATGGAGAATATGTCGAGAAATAAGGCGAGAAGTTCACGAAAAAAGGATTATTCTTGGTTGTTTTGCCAGACTTATCGAATGACCTTCGTATGTCATAAGGAATCCTGAGGCTTTGGGTTTTGAAGGGACACTAGCTGCAGAGAAGTATGTGCAAGTGATGGTTACTTAGCCGTTCTAGGGCTACCAATAACTATAAGAATTTCATCTTTTTGTTTTTCAACATGATTGTGCAATCATCACATGTCCATAGTTGTGCGAGACTACGTGGTTAGATGTATGATGTTTGGCTACTGGGCGTTACTGAGAAATGAAGAACTTTATGCAGCTGTTAGCGACTTCCGCACGTCTCTGTGGCCTGTAGCCTCTTGTGACTCCCTTACTTAATCATCCCTCCTGGAGGGTGTTATCCACATTAGATCTGTACAGGTCACAATGTTCCTAGGAAATCTAGTGATAGAAATATTAAACTTCTTTCACATCAGACAAAACTATCCAGTCTACGTGATCTTTTCCTGCAATTGGACCACATGCAGTGACACAAATATCCTACTTTCAAAACTAGTACGCGCTATAGATAGAATACAAAGGGAATTAATGTGGTACTGAAATTGGATAGGAAATTTTCTTAAATAATTGGAGGAGACGAACTATGAATTGTAGGTTAAGAGCAATAAAAATGAAATATACTCAACAGGTTGGAATTGCAGGTCTAAGGAGCTGCTATAAAAATGGATTTGCACACGCCATGGCGGCTGAGATAGCTGAAGCAACAAGTTCTTCCTAAGACAGTAAAGCTGATAGCTGTCACCTCATTTACAGCGTCTCGAAATAAAATACTGAGAACTATTTTGTATGCATCTTATATCAAGGCTCATTCTTCTTTCAGAAAAGGGGTTTCTGCGGGCCAGAAATCAATCCAGATAGATGTAATCTAACAAATATAATGTGTTACATTCACGACACTTTCTCTACCCACTATCGCTTATTTTAACCTTTCTTCAAATTAATCGTTAGGCAGCTTATGTTTCTATATCGTGTTAGCAAAGATAAGTATTTGTTGAAATACTTCCACTACATTTCATTGTAGCGACAAGAGGTAACCTATACAGAAGATTGAAAACGTGGGAAGCTACATTCTGGCTTACAAATTCCACTATTTCCACGATCACAAGAAACCAAAGAATGAATTAAGCATTTCAAACAATGGCATGAATCGTGTGTTATGATGAGGTCAATACAAGTTTGTCACCTCAGCGGCTTGCAGGTTATACAAAATAACATAATTCATTCGAAATGAAGTTCTTATGGATGTCCATTCCTTATGCACAAATTCTTATAAGACCAATGGTCACATACATCATTGCTGGCTGGAGTAGAGTTCATCGCTATCCCACCACCATCCAGTAGGAATCGATTCACATCTAACTTTAACCAGTCAGAAACATCAAAATATACTTCCCAAGTGGAGTAAATCGCGTGACACGAAGTGGTTTCACTTTACTGCTGTGAACACCTTAGGTAATTGCGATGTCCATACCCAACATCAAATCTCTCGTTCCAACTTATAGGTGCCTTTTGATAAAAATAATGAACTCGATGGACTACTAGCCGGATATCACTGCTCTAAGTCAATTGTTTATGTATACGAAAAGCTTTTTCAAGTTACTATCTAAAAGTGTGGATATTTGTTGCTCATGACCAAAATGCACGGTTCTGACACAAGAAATGAAATTTAGTTTAAACAAGGCTAATGTAGCCGCTTATTGCTCTTACCAGCAGAACCCAGAGCTCTTTTCACGCCATTGCTTTAACTGCGGAAATTATTCTCCATCCATTCATCCTCAATCATTCGTTCCAACTTTTCTCCCATTCTCTACCTTCCATTCGCTTCTCCATTCCATAGATCATGCTATATTTTGGGAACCAGTGGTAAAGCTGACATTTATGAGATCTTAATTAAAAGTAAACTAAATATAAACAATTAACGGTGAACAAAGTTTAGCTTGTCCTCTATCCGCCTACGATTGCTATGTAAGTGAAACTACGAGAGCTGTTCAATAAAGAATGATCACAATTTTTTACGGTCATAATTTTTCGCACTAAAATTCAATCTTATTATATTCTGTTAGCTTAATGTGAAACAAACACGCCGTAGTAGTTTCATTGTTGGTGCTCCTGGTTCCCGCCTGTGAGAACCAGGCAAGTTCAGACATGTTCAGTATCGCCTACCGCTGCGATGGAGGTAACATGCAGTTAAAGTTGATGTTAGAGGAAGATCCGGAGTTTCTTTCAAACGTAATCACTGCTGATGAAACTTGGCTACATCATTTTGATCCTGAGAGCAAACAGCAAAGCTCAGTGTGGAAATCTTCTTCATCACCAACCCCCAAAAAGTAAAAGTGGTTGCTTCTGCTCGGAAAGTTATGGTCATCTCATTCTTTGATATTCATGGAATGGTTTATCAGCATGTTGTACCTGCACACACATCAGTAACTGGACAATACTACAGGGATGTCCTGAAAACATTGCAAGTCCATATCAGGCGCAAAAGACTAAATTTCCGTGAAACAGGATGGATGCTGCACTACGATAATGCGTGGCCACATATTGCCAATGTTGTTGCTGAATATCTTGCAAAAATCAACGTAAAGTGCATCCCTCACCTTCCGTATAGTCCGGATTTAGCCCCATGTGACTTCTGCCTATTCCCTAATTTGAAGAAACGCCTTCGTGGGAGGCATTATCCATCATCAGAAGCAGTGGTGAAGGCTGCGGAGGCGATTTTGAAGGATCTCTCAAAAATTGTTTCCAGCATGTCTGAAGACTTGCAGAAACGCTGGGACAAGTGCATCGCATTCAGGGGAGACTATTTTGAGAACGACCATAAATATTATGAGGATGAGTAAAAAAAATTGTGATCATTCTTTATTGGACAGGCCTCGTACATTGTTTGCCGTAGTAAACGCTTTACCTACATGAATAGGAGCAAAGAAAAGCATTCAGTATTTTTAAACATCCATCCTATAGGAACTATCGATATTGTGACTTTGTGGGTTCGTAGAATTAAAAGGCCGAGTTGCAGAAATTAAAAATCTCCTTTATTTTCGAAGAAATACTCTTATAGATTACAGCAGCATTACGTTACATACACCATCAGTCTACCAAGGTCGATGACAATTAACAAACAGTGACAGCAGATTACATCATTAGCTCTCGTTACAACAACACAGCTGGCTGTCTCTCATTTCACAACACTGCTTCACACTCACTCTGCTTCACAACAACAAATCTCTTTGCGAGCCGTCACGTCCTTAAGTACCTAATTCGTAACTCTAGATGGTTCTAAAGTCAGCCAGAAGCCGAACAATCTCTATCAGTCCAGAAATTTCCAAACCATTCTATCACATTCTAGAAGCGTATCTTAATCTATGCCGGCAAGGCCTTTACCTCAGTTATCGCTGCCCGCCGGCGCCCGATTACAATAGCACCGCTATCATTAACTGCTCAGCAAGGCTCATTATTACCATGAAACTATATCCGCCGACTGTCCTCTTATTTGTGTCGAAACTTTTATGCCTGTTGCCGTGACAATATATTAAAATTTGTCATAATTTTAAGAAAAGATGTTTACAAAACAAAGTATGCGAGTCATTCTGATTATTCTTTGCTTGGTTCTCTACGATATTAGAAATTTTCCTCTTTGGTAATAATAAAATATAGGGTGTCTATCCAAGATAAGACCCATCTGCATTGGCAGCTGTTGAATTCATATTTTCGCTGTCAAGACCATGATAAAACAACTGACAAGTATAAAAAAGTATTAAGTTTTGATTATTGATTTTATCCTAACAAGGAACATTTATTCTCATTGCTGTTCCTCCTTCAACCTTCAATCGTGCTCTCTTGCTATATTTGCCTTACAGACGGCTTTAATGGACTATCTGTGTACAACGTTTATTAAACGAAGTCAAATTGGGAGTAAAGATGTATAGAAATAAAAATAATGAATGATGTAGTTTGCATGAAACATGAATTATCCATGGAAAACTACAAGAGAAATTGTGTTATAATTCTAGTTGTAAGATACAGAGCAATAAGTTAAACGTGCAAAAGCTTCTCCAACTGAAGTGATGGAAAATATTTCCAACGTTTCTTTACATTCTGACATTAACTTTCTGAGAATAACAGGGTAGTAAAGCTAATTTACTAGTTAGTTTGATACGTCATTTTCTGGTAACGTACAGGCCACAGCAAACCAGTTCCCTATCATGAAGTTAAAATCTTAATTAACGTTGCATTTTGATAATGTATAAATATGCATTATAGCACATAATTTTCATATTCACTTTATTGATATTTCAGTAGCGAAATATCCGATGGTCGGGATTTGAAACCCGCACTTCCCGAATGTGAGCCCAAATCACCATCACTCGCTCATTCTTTATTTATCTTTACATCAAATTCGATCTTTTTAGTTTGCAGTATTTCATTTGACATCATTTCAATGCAGATTTAAAAATTAATAATACAGAAAAAACTTACTTTATATGACCAGGAAATGGAAAAGTATGGTATGACTAGCGATGATGACCAGGGACAGAAATGTTCAAGCACTACAGCGAAAGAAAATTAGGTTGAATTATGACATCGCAGATAACAATATCTCCATTCATCATACAGTCTGCTGGTGTGAGCAGATTAATCACGAGCTCGCCTTTTACCTGCTCGAAGTGACTGCTGTTCTGTGCGTTCTGTGTAGTGATAACGGTAACCGAGCGGGATGCCTCAGGCGCTTTCATCCGTGGCCCGCTTTCCGGAGGCCCAGATTCCATTCCCGTGGCCCACCTACCTGATCCATGGGTTTCTCGAGGGTTTTCTCTGGTCGCTAGGTGATTGCTGGATAAGTTAATTACATCCCCCGAATTTCCTGTCCCTTCATTTCACCTCCATTATCATTTCGTATCATCTCTCATCTGGTGGTCTGTTTCAGGGTAAAAGTGTCTCGGCGGTGCATGGCAGGATAATATGCTCTGAGGAAAACTCTTTCTCCTCCGGCGGGGGGGGGGGGCGGGTGGCTCGGTCTCCGAGTTGGCCTAGGGGTACGATTCAGCAACGTGGCAGGCGGGATGCCGGCTGCGCAAGCCTGTAGTGAACTACCTCCGGTCTTCGAACTGGCCTCGTGACTGTTTCGGGGCCACGGCACGTGGGATGACGATTGTCCTAAGCCCACCGTCGGGGACTTTCTATCTGGTAAAGTGTAGGGACCTCGTCCTCTGTACTGTAGTGACCCCTTGGGGTCAGCCACCCTCTGTCTCCTCTTACCTCATGCTTCCTGCCGGGGGTGACCCACTTGGGGGCATAGGTATGTATAATAGATCTAGTCTGGTCGATGTGCCGAATCCCCTCCGAATAATCCCCTACTACAGCGATAATAGTTTGAATGTTTGTGATCTGAAGTCAACTGCATAAAAATTCTTATACCTGTTCATGACCTGTTGCAAAGGTATATTAAAAGAAAGGGTTGACAATCCACGCAGAGGAAGTTCTGCACATTTCACCATATAAGCAGAAATTATAAAGAACCTAAGATTAGCCACAAAACCACTTCCTCTTGAGGCTTCCAGACATATTAGTAGCAATCGCCTTTTATTAATGAGTACGGATAGGATTTTAATGCCAACTTAAATTTCTTCTCTGCTGTCAGAAATTACGCTCATTTGGTGAGTTATTTATTAACTTTCCAACAAATCAAACAATATATTGTGTTGCATATAAAGTATAATTGGCCTATTTCATTATCACAGAGAATATTTGAATAGCTTGGAAATTATGCCGCAGTTTTTCTTGTCTGATATGCATAAATACGAGGGCTGTTCAATAAAGAATGATCATAATTTTTACAGTCATAATTGTTCGCAATAAAATTCAACCTTACTATATTCTGTTAGCTTAATGTGAAACAAACACGACATAGTAGTTTCATTGTTGGTACTTCTGGTTCAGGCCTGTGAGAACCAGGCAAGTTCAAACATGTTCAGTATCGCCTACCGCTACAATGGAGGTAACATGCGAGGAACAATATGCGGCTTTGAAATTCTGCTTTCGTCTCAACAAATCTTCAGTTGATGCCTATACAGTGTTTCAGGAGGCCTATGGAGAGTCTGTTCTTCCTTACAGCACAGCTCGAAGGTGGTTTAAAATGTTTAAAGAGGGGAGACAATCAATTTCAAAGGAAGGTGGAAGCCTTGCTCCAGTTACTGCTCTTACGGAAGAAAACATCAACACTGCTGCTGTCATTGTGAGAGAGGATCAACGAATTACCATAAGATCACTTTCTGAAATACTGAACATTTCATTGGGTGCCACATTTCCGTGAAGCAGGCTGGATGATCCACCACAATAATGTGTGGCCGCATATTGTCAAAGTTGTTGCTGAATATCTTGCAAAAATTAAAGTGCAGTGCATTCCTCACCCTCCCTATAGTCCGGATTTAGCCCCAAGTGGCTTTTTTCTATTCCCTAACTTGAAGGAACGCCTTCGTGGGAGGCATTATCCATCATCAGAAGCAGTGATGAAGGCTGCGGAGGCGATTTTGAAGGATCTCTGAGAAAATGGTTTCCAGCATGTCTTTGAAGACTGGCAGAAACGCTGGGACAAGTGTATCGCATTCAGGGGAGACTAGTTTGAGAAGGGCCATCAAAATTATGAGGATGAATAAAGGTACGTTGTCAAGAAAAAAATTGTGATCATTCTTTATTGAACAGCCCTCGTATAAACTTAAGGTTATTTTATTCATTGTATTTCCATATTTGATTTTAAAATGCTGTATTTCCGAATAATATATGACATCAAATTAGCCTTGAAACTTTTCGTCTTTGATGGTAGCTCACGCGTAACGCAATCAATAAATCACTTCCTATCGACGAATCTCCAATTTATTTGGTGATGGCCGTTCTCTCACGGTATGAAGATAGGTAGCTGTTAAGGAACATTTTGGGTTTGATTTCAAGTGGTAAGGTTATACCAATCATATTAAGTGTAGTAAAAATAAATTTTATTACGTTATATATCTTAAAAATATTTAAAATATACCTATTCCACTCTAATTTACACTAAACTAAGCCTTTCAAAATACCCAAACGTTAATGGTGTTTGCAATTCAATTCCGAAAGTATTCCAGCAAATTCTCATTCATTCTCTACTTTAAACTTCAGGTAATCGATTCAATGATGTGGTACATGTGATGTGAAGGCCTTGTTTTAGTGAAATAACACGAAAAACAATAGTGAACAAGAAAGCTGGGTTACAAAGGGAGATCCTTGTTCTTCAATGTTAAATATATTTTTCTGAGTTAAATCATTTCTGTAGTTTCTACAACATTTTTTATTCACAGATAGACTATATGAAATCTTTCTTCAACAACATTAGAAATGGCCGAGCTTTGCCACAACATATTTCACACCTGCAACTTGAACAACCAGTTAAACAAGCTTCTCATCCAGCCACCTATGTTTCTAGTCTTCTTGAAGATTGTGCAGCAGAATACCACCAGTACTCCATTTACACAGATGGCTGTCGGATAGCGGAAGGGCTTAGTAAAAATGCTAAAGTAGGATGTCCGTTTGTAGTATTCTCTCGCTCCGAAGAATGCCATTCTTCCATGTTCAGACTTGCCAAGGAGTGTTCGGTTTTTCAAGCAATTCGTGAAGCAGTGAAATGGTGCAACAACTTACAATGTACCGCTCGCCTTTACAGTGACTCACAGGCAGCAATTGCAGCTTTGAAAGATACCAAAAACAGCAGTCCTATTGCAGCTGAAATAAGAAGTCAGTTATTATGTGGTTCTCATCTGTGCATTTCATGGGTCAGAGGGCACGTGGGGAATGCCGGAAATGAACGTGCAGATAAGCTTACAAATAGAGCTGCCACTTAAAATCTTCCAGAGACTTACACTCTATGGCCTATTTCTTATGCGAGGCAAACATTAAACGAGATTATCATCAACGACTGGAATGAATACTGGTTAAAAAGTGATTGTGGTGCTTTCATTAAGGATTTATATTTCCCAACAGTTTCTGACAGACATAAATGTAAATTCGTTAATCCCATGTTCTCACTCAATTCTTAACTGGACATGGCAAATTTTAGGCTTACTTATTTCGATTCAAAATCAAATCCACATCTCATTGTATTTGCGGAAATCATCTTAAAGTTGTCCCTCACATTTTATTTGATTGCCCGTTTTTCTGTTTATAAAAGATACGAACTTGAATTATTGCTTCAATCCTTAGGTTACACTTTCTCAAAACCACTTACACATATTCTGATGAATTACAAAACTTATCAATATTTCATGGCTTTCTTAAACAAAATATTTCTTAAGCTAAATGATTCATCTTGATGTTTACTGTTTGCCAGCTTGATATGGAATGTTGTAATATTTTTGTAAATTGTATTATATTCATAAATTTGTAAACTATATTCCTAATATACCTTTGGGTAAAATAGGAATTAAAAAATTGGATAATAAATAAATGAAATAATAAATAAATAAATAAATAAATAAATAAATAAATACATAAATAAATAAAATATGTACCTTGTTTATGTCAATCTGATGTCTTAAAATTTTATGATAATATTCAAATGCGCATTAGAGCGCTTTAATGCACAAATACAGGTATTAAACGGATTATTTGAGCATAAAATTTCTATCCGTATTAATAAGAAACGCTACGGATGTAGGTTCCTGAGAGATGAGAGCTAGAGCAATAAGTGATACAATTAGCTAATAACGAACAGGTGTGAGTGAGGAGAGGAAACGATAAGAGGAATGTTACAGGACAGCTTAGTCATCCCAAGTAAGCCTCCGAGATACATAGTACTCCCTGTGGTTCCTTATTTCAGCAACATGTAAGTTTATTTCAACTATTCAAACTAAATTAAATCATGTTTGGTCAATAGTAACAATACTGCTTAATTAAGAGTAGACATTGGAGGGTAATTCTAGCAGAAATAATACTAACATATGTATAATGCTCAAACTCAACTCTTAAAATAGCAATTTATGCAATATATTATTGAGTTACGTCCTTAGATGACATAAGCCTACACATGTTCACTGTTTTTAGATGCCCCTGTTGATGTATTTGAGTTATTGTTTCTTTCTTACTATTTTACTAAAAGGCATAAACAACGAAGAACTGCAACAAAATGCAAGAGATACACTCAGTCATTTAAAGAGATGGTTCAGCAGCAATGGTTTGAAACTAAACACCTCAAAAACGTTCATTATGCACCTCGGTATTCGTGAAAAACCACATGAAAACAATCTACCAGTAAACCAGCCAGATAGAGCAAAAATATTAGGAGTCTATGTTAACAAGCAGCTAAAATGGGAAGATCATATACATTGCATAAACAAGAAATTAAACAGTGCTTGTTTCTGTATGCGCTGCATAGCTCAGATTACCAATTTGGAAACTAGAAAAATTGTATATTTTAGTTACTTTCACTCTATGACCTATGGAATCATACTTTGGGGAAACTCAGTGGGGTGGGATGCCATTTTTAAATGCCAGAAAAGAATCATACGCATAATATCACAGGTTGGACCAAAAGAATCATGTAGGAATCCATTTAAAAAGCTTAAAATACTAACATTACCAGCACAATATCTTTATGAGTTACTTAAATATATCCACTCAAATTGTGATAAATTGTATGACTCATAATATCAGCACTGTCATGAAAGCAGAACAAAAAGTAGTCTGAAACCACCCATGCATAGGTTAACATCATTCGAAAAAACTCCACTCTACGCAGGCATAAAGTCTGTAACAGACTGCCAACCCAACTGAAAACCATAAAGAACAAAGATTTATTTAATAAGAAATTGAAGAACTTACTATTAGACAAGGCCTATTATTCAGTAGCCGAATATATGTGCGATAGTATGTAGCCTTAATTATAGTACCTCAATGTTGTAAATAGTGTTATGTAGATACATGTAGGCTTTCCACTGTTAGTATTGTATTTTCCAAATTACTGTAACTTAGCTTATAATCTTATTGTAAATATGTGTAACGATTTTTGATTTATCAATGTAATTTTCACAATCTGACGATTCACCTGTTTACAGAGCTCTTGCTCATTCTGTATGTAAGCGTTTGAGACAATAAAGCATCTTATCTAATAATAATAATAATAATAATAATAATAATAATAATAATAATAATAATAATAATAATAATAATAATAATAATAATAATAATAATAATAATAATAATAATAATAATAATAATAATAATAATAATAATAATAATAATAATAATAATAATAATAATAATAATAATAATAATAATAATAATAATAATAATAATAATAATAATAATAATAATAATAATAATAATAATAATAATAATAATAATAATAATAATAATAATAATAATAATAATAATAATAATAATAATAATAATAATAATAATAATAATAATAATAATAATAATAATAATAATAATAATAATAATAATAATAATAATAATAATAATAATAATAATAATAATAATAATAATAATAATAATAATAATAATAATAATAATAATAATAATAATAATAATAATAATAATAATAATAATAACAACAATAATAATAATAACAACAATAATAATAATAATAACAACAATAATAATAATAATAACAACAATAATAATAATAATAACAACAATAATAATAATAATAACAACAATAATAATAATAACAACAATAATAATAATAACAATAATAATAATAATAATAATAATAATAATAATAATAATAATAATAATAATAATAATAATAATAATAATAATAATAATAATAATAATAATAATAATAATAATAATAATAATAATAATAATAATAATAATAATAATAATAATAATAATAATAATAATAATAATAATAATAATAATAATAATAATAATAATAATAATAATAATAATAATAATAATAATAATAATAATAATAATAATAATAATAATAATAATAATAATAATAATAATAATAATAATAATAATAATAATAATAATAATAATAATAATAATAATAATAATAATAATAATAATAATAATAATAATAATAATAATAATAATAATAATAATAATAATAATAATAATAATAATAATAATAATAATAATAATAATAATAATAATAATAATAATAATAATAATAATAATAATAATAATAATAATAATAATAATAATAATAATAATAATAATAATAATAATAATAAAACTGATAATTTGGACTGAAAGGAGCTGTATGTTTAGAAAAATTAATAGGCACTCAAACAATACAATCATAATACTCGTATATCTAAAATATATCACAAAGATTTGGATACGAAATTGCAGGGGATATTTTCCTTGAAACAGTGTATAACTACCAACTTATGTACAATTTCAATTGAATTAACAAATTATTCTTATTTATTAAAATTGTCCATAAGACAGGAAACTATTCTGTTTAGATCAGTGGAGGTTTTATATGGTGTACTAATTAAAAAATCAATCTATACATTCAGCTGGTCACCTTCGACACTTCAAAATGTACATTTACTTCACTTCTCTCTCGTTTCTCTCCTCACTTTCACTCTGTAATTAAGTTATACATTCATTTTTCTGCTAAGCATTTAAAGCTGCTTTAGTGTAAAACGAGTGACATTTCTGCTTTTTACAAATCGTTCAGGTGTTTGATGACTTACAACACTATCGCTAGATTTCATTCAAACAGGATTTATAACTTTACTTCAAATTTTTAAAACTTTTAAAATATTCTGGCTTATATAATTCGTTAGAAAATAAACCCAAATCGAGGTTCAGATTCTTGACTTCGATGTGAATAATTTTTCTGAAAGGTAAATTGCTGGAAATAATCATTTCTTCCACACTAGCCATGTGTAGGCTTAGATTTGAATGAATAGAGCCAGACTGAACAATTCAAATCCCGGCTATTCCATTGAATTTTTCAGCCTGGCTCCATTTATTCAAATTTCTATGAAAATTCGCGTTAAGTATGTTGAAAACTGTTGAATTTTTAATTAAGCGCCATAAAAATAAATTATAGGAAAATTAAAAACAAGTGCATGGTATGGGTAGCCTTAGGTGAATGCACCTTAAAATGAATCGTTGCACAACTTGATCTGTTGTGTAGATATCAAATTATTTTTTCATCAGCTTGGACTTAAAGGCTCTTCCAAATCATCAGGCACGTATTTAGAAGTCAATTTACGGGGGGGGGGGGGGGTCCAAAATTCTACGTTGAATTATTTGCTTTTAATAATTTAATCAGGGATGTATTTTTATCATATTCTTTGGATAAAGTCTGTAGAAAGGTAATTGCTCATTTTTTTCTTATACCTGGGATAAAGTGATATAAGCAGTAATCAGATATTTAAAAAGCGAATCAATGAATGATGCATTTGAAGTATTAGTTCTCCTTAAATGAAAAAGGGAACAGGAACTTAGAAGTTAAAAAATTACATACCTTTAAGTAAGTATCTGAGAATTCTAATCACCAACAAATAATATATCTAACGGAATTGGTTAACTTTGCAACACATTATTATAATTGACATTATTTGTGTATTTTAATTAATTAAACAGAGTAACTTTTCGTTTATCTCTTAGGTTTAGAGTAGTTATACAGACCTCACTTCCAGTATAGCGGACTTCAGGGTTTATCCTCAGAAAATGCACAATAGGCGTTTTATTTGTTATGTAGCCATCTTAAATATGCAGTGTTTAAATTAAAATTATTGAAGCCATTTTTGGACGATTTTCCTGAAAGTCTTCGTTTCGCATCCTTGAAAGATACCGAAATTAAATCCTACATTTGATATTCCTCCAATATTTTGGTTCTGTAATATGTATGTTATTAGAAGAAAGAAAAAAATTACACTGGAGCGCGAGCGCGGCAAATTTTTTTTTAAAAAAAGGTCTATTTTCCTGTTCTGGTGTCCTCAAAACTTGCATTCCTGATGATATCTCAATATCAAATTTTTAAATGGAATGTAACACGTTTGTGCTACTAAGCACGTGGTAGAGGCATCGATGCCGTACACTAACATGAGTCTCTCTGGTTCTCACAATTTCACAATTCATATAAAGCACGATTGCTCCATTCCGTATCGTCATCAGACAAACTGTTTGGTTGTAAATGATTTCAACTGGAGTCCGCCTCCATAGTTTGGTGGTAGCGTGTCTGACTCCCAGTGAAGAGGTAGTGGCCAACCTTTCTGCGTAAGGGGAAGGAGGGTTTACATCCACCCACTGTCTGCGAAGTTCCAATCCAGATCAAGATAGTTTTCTCAATAGGGCTTTTTACAGGGCTTTCCCTTATCTTAAGAAGACGATTGCGGGTAAATCTTATGTTCCAGTCGCCCTAGACTAATGTGATGGTATCACCCGTTCCATTTACTGCCCATTGATTATCTGGTTAAAGGACGTTAAAGTATTAAAAATAAATAAATAAAAAACTAGGTTTCTTATGAAATTATGCTACTTGCAATTTTGAGACTGTCAAATGCACAAAAAAAATTGTTATATAGGATGAGATGTTTCGAAAACAGCTGATACAAGGGAGGTAGAAATTGCGGGAGTTGCGTATTTTATGAGCTCCACGTCTCTTGTAACCTGATGTTTTTCTCTATGATACCATGGTTTCTAGTTACATAATCATTGAAATTAAAGAGTTGTTTATCGCCTATTCCCAGCAAATTGAACATTGTCGTGTCTCAAATGTGCAGCATTTTAATTGGAATCATTAGACATGTTTCTGAGAACAAAATATTGACTAAAGTTCTTCCATACAGATGTTCACTCATTTTGGTCAATGACCCTTCTTTTAGTTTAACGCTGCATCTAACATCCTTGTATATAACTCCAATGGACGCTGTAGTGGCGCCATATAGTGATTATTAGCAGCTACAATGGTCAAATCGTCAAAATAGGTGGTGACCATAAACCGCTCATTGCACACAACAACCCCTTCGCAGGATATCTTAGAGCATCTGGAGCAAATGTGACGGGAAACAGCCCCATTGATAAAGGGCACCGTTGACGCATTGACTGTTTCATCAGTACTGGAATAAAAAAACAATCCATTCCATAGCACCTTTTTTATCTTCGTATTTACATCGTAACCCTCCCGTTGCTTCGTGTAAATGTGTAGTGTTTAACGCCCGCTTTTACTACATACGGCACCGCAGGCGGTGACACTGATGATACATGAGATAAAGATGGGGCACCGGTGGAATGAGATGACGGGGGAAACCTGAGATCCCGGAGAAAACCCGCCCCAGCGCCGTGTTGTCCACCACAAATCTCACTTTGCGGTCGCCTGGGATCGAACCCGGGCCGCCTTGGTGAGAGCCAAGCGGTCTAACCACTGAGCCACGGCGCGGCCCTTGCTTCGTGTACAGACCCCAGAAGACCTAGTTGTAGAAAAATAGCAATTCATTTTACGCCTGCGCCCGCAAAATATCTATAAGTATATGATTTAAAATAACGCGAATTGCGGTTTCAACCCACCATATACTCTTTAAGGAGATGCTTTAAATTGATGGCTGTAACTGATGTTATTTGGTCGGAAATTGTCCCAATACGGCTGTATTCTAATATAAAATTACTGAGATTCCAATATACTCGGCAGGTAGCCTCAGTACTCAATTCTGAAAATTGAAGTTGGCATATCACAGCAGATGACTACTAAACGCCCAATCATGGATGCAATTTTGATATGCAGAGAAAGATATCCCGGAGAGATATAAATATGATCTGTGCGAGAAGATGTGCTCCGAATAAAAGTAAATTTCACGACATTTCCATACTTTATTTACCATGCGTTGTGCAGTTGCATTTGAATCACTAGATGTAGCATCATTTTAAAATTGGGAGCACCTTTTTCGTCCTTAGCATGGGCTGTGCAATTAGTCTCCTGCGAGGAGACATTCCTTGCTGTGCATCAAACGTAAGGCTAAATTATTTTGAAAGAACCGCTCCTGCTCTTGTCTCTCTTGCGCACCAGCATGAGTGTATATATCCACCAGCACTGATTCATCCAAGATCGTTAAGAAGATCCAGTCACAGGGTTCATTTTCAAGATTTTATAAGTGAAGGCCTTTCCGGAACGCAATAGCAGCACCTCTTCCATTTTTTTTCGAGTGCAGGAAAAGTGCCTTTACGCACTAACCCTGGGATTGGAGTGTGGAACTCCTCCGGCGGATCGAACCACCAGCCCTACCCACTAAAAAACCTCCACCGGTGAGTATTCGGGAGAGGATGTGCAGCAGTACCGCTATTGCACCTGCGTATTCAGGGTGAGGATATAATGGTCAGGCGGTAGCCTGGACAGGTGAGAATAAGGCGACAGGACATGAGCATGACCAAGGCCCTGCTCGCGTCCTTGGAATTTCAAGTGTGTGGATGTCAGGAAATTCGCTGCCTCCAGCCGGAGACTGGGTCCTAAGAAATATTAAGTCCATCGCTGTCCTGAAACAAAGGACGAAGTCATTAGTACTTGTACTTAAGTTGTTCAGGACCATACAGCTCCGAGCCCTACGTCATATTTAGTAAGTAGTGTATTAAATAGTAAATGTAATGTCTACGCTTGCATTGCAAGCTGTCAGTCCTATAATACTTAGGATTGTAGAACAATCCCTATCCTACTTTCTATAAATAGTGCCAGTAAGCTCATTGGCCGTGTAACATTTGCTTGTTTAATTTGTACGTTTTGGGGGGACCCTACCCCAGGACCGCCCCGCTAGACAGCAGGGACTTCATGGGCCACTTGTCAGGTCGATAGAGACCCCTAGCCATGACTCGATTTTAAGGAGGTACTAACGTGTTTAGGAAGTCTTGTATATCAATCTCTGGTTCCCTCAGGCCAAGTGTTCTGTGACAGTAGTCTTCTATGTGTGTCGTGTTGTGTGTTGTATGTGCCAAGATCTCGTATGAGTGGGTTTGGGTTTGGGTTTTTACCCTTCTTGTCGTAGTAATTCAATAAATTGTTCGATTTTGTGTATTTTTAATTCTTCATGTAGCTGAAATGCCGGAGCAACCGGGGACAGCTTCGCAATTATTCTTAGAATTCTGTTTTGTAGAGTCTGAAGTCTGTCTATGTGTGTTTTGGCAGCGTATCCCTAGACGGGGGCTGCGTATGTAATAATTGGTCTAATTAATGTTTTATAGAGTGTAAGACCCATGTTAAGTTTCAATTGACTATTCAAGTTAATCTTGGGGTAGAGTCTATTCAATTGTCCGTTTGCTTTTGCTCTGACAGTATTAATGTGTTTTTTCCATGTCAGGCCTTGGTCCATTGTGACACCTAAGTAGGTGAATTTGCCTGTCCATTGGATCCTTTCGCCACAGTATGACACAGGTGGCTGCGCATGTCTAGGGTATCTATGTAGTATTCTCTTCGTGAATATTATGGATTGACATTTATTGGAGTTTATTTTAATACGCCATTTTTTGAACCAGTGTTCTAGGTCGTTAAGGGCGTCTTGCAATCTTATATAATTCGAGGTTGTGTGAACTGAGTCACTAGCGCTGTGTCATCCGCGTAAATGTATTTTTCAGTGCGTGTGAGTTCTGGCATGTCATTAATGTAGAGCTTGAATAATTTAGGCCCGAGTAAACTCCCTTGAGGGACTCCAGCCCTAATGGGCCTGCGGGAGGAGGAAGATTCCTCCATTGTTGCTCGGAATTCCCGAGCGCTCAGATAATCTCTAATTAGGGTAATCGCGGTGTCAGAAAAGTTGTACGATTTTAGTTTATGAACGAGTCCTGCGTGCCAGACTTTATCAAAGGCGCGTTCAATATCCCAAAATAGGGCGCCTGTCGATCTGTTCGTGTTGAATCCTTTAGAGATTAGCTCTGTTAGGCGTAAGAGCTGCTGAGTTGTCGAGTGTTGAGCTCTAAACCCAAATTGTTCCGATATTAGTATGTTATTCTTGATTATGTATGTATTCAACCTTTTTAGAATGATTTTTTCAAGAACCTTACCAAGTGCGTTTAGTAGGCTAATGGGCCTGTAGTTGGTAGCCAGAGCGAGGTTTTTGTCGGGCTTTGGAATCATTACTATGTTTGCTTGTTTTCATTGAGGCGAAAATCTGCCATTTTCTAGCGTGTAGTTGTATATACTCGACAGGAGCTTTAGGGCTCCACTTCCGTCTAAGCCTAAGTTAACTGTATAGTCAATCTGTAAAGAATATCCACATTGCAAGTGCTAAATTTTTATGGAATACCTATACAAATATAATTCACCTGGAGGAAACTATTGTGCAATTTCTATGTCACAAGATTTCTACAATCGTTCACATTTATAGTTGCTATCGAGTTTTTTAAATTAACGTCCTCTAACGTTAAGTCATACCGGACGATGAATGGAATGGGTGATTGGATGCTCAAATGAGCCCAGAGTTCATTCACCTTAGAGTTACTCGACATATATCTTTCAGGGTAAGAAAAAAAACTGGGCAAAACTCCTGATCCACATAAGTCACCATGACTGAGATTCGAACACTAGACCTCGTGAACGTGAGGTATACACATTACCACCTAAGCTGTAAGGTGGGCATTGTTGCTATTGATCTGAGATAAATTTGCTCTATAATAAACAATCACAACGATGTTACATGAAGTTTCAGCAAACGTTAATGAATGCTGTCAATGTTACTGGCTGGTTTCCAGATATCCATTCTCAGGAACCCATGACAGAGGCTGCCCCCGAGGCCGAGGGTCACAGGAACATGCCTGTCCTTTCCATGCTAACAAAGATTGCAGAAAAATGGGGAAAATCTTTGGCGCATCGATACAAGACGAAAATAAACAAAGAGGCATAAAATCGCTTTTCTTTGGGGTTTACTTTTATGCTGTAACGTAGCTGTCAATTGCCCGGATCATGTCATCAGAGGTCCTTAACTTAAACCAGCGTCTGGGCAACCTGAAGGAATCCGTCACCGCTGCAGCCCGCCAATAGGACTCCAACCACGCCGCCCTCATCGACTTGCAAGACAAATTGACTACCATACACGGACTACTGACTGACGGAACTACTCCACCGGACCAACTCTCCTCTTCAGTCATACAGCTACAACAGACAGCAGAGGCCATCAACGCACAACTACAACGCACCGAACTCCAAGCCAGCGAGCAGAAGGATATACTAGCCTCACTACAGCCGAAGCTGCACCGCATTGAGACGCAGCTCAGCGAAACACGACCACAGGACCTCTCCAACTTAGACGCCAGACTGGACCAACTCCATCCCCAGATCACCAATATGGACCATAACTTGCACTCACTACTCAACGACATCTCCACCCAGACACAAATGTCCATACGACTTGACTGACTTAAGAAACCAGCAGAAACCACACAGAGATACAGAGGACTAGACGCGAGTTATTTCATGAGAGCCTGGAAACCGCCCCCTAGACCTGAGAATTAATGCCCTATCAGACTTACCAAACAACCCCCCCCCCCGGCTCTAGTAGCCGCTAAAGCACCCTACTCTCCATGCACCACGGTCAGGGCCTTCAGGTCATGGCCGTCGCCTGGCCTGCATACCTTCACCCGCAGCTGCTATGGGCACCTCGCACCGTAACCGCACCTTGACTAATGGGAGTGCTCTTAGCGGAACCCCGCCAGGCTGAAATAAAGCCGCTAATAAATAAAACTAAGTACCCCAATAACACGTTTAACAATAAATAAACAATAAAAAAAGGATCATGTCAGCAAATCCGCTGAAATGGAGTTTAGTCCCACAGTAACCGATACATAATAGTGAATCGACTGGCATGAGGCTGTCACTTTAAAACACACTTAAAAACGATGAGCTGGGTCAGGTTTAAACCAGCTACCTTGAAATCAGTAGGCCAGCACTTAACCACCTGAGCCACCCAGACCGACTCAATTTCGCTTAGTTTGTGATTTACAGATAAATAATCACATATTAAGTTCTTCTTTACTAAGAGTCAATTTGCTGTTATTACAAAGCAGCACCAAGCCCCAATGATGAATTTTCGGATAGTAAATCACAATTAGTGGGAACACCAGATGTCATATAGGAAAATCAATAACACTTCTGAAATCAGAAGAGCTTATTTAGTCAAAATCACTTCTCAGATGCTTTGCCACAAAAATTATGCTGAGTAGTGTTGTGTTTAAATAAGTGATGGAATTAGATATCCTCATGATTCTGGTGTTTTTTGTTCATGTGTTGACTGTAATAAGCTATCATTACTACTACTACTATTAAATGATATATTTCTCTTTTAGGGCTTGGACAGCACTGGGCCAAAGTAATGTGGTAACAGAGGCACCATGGCCAATACGGCTCACCTTGTCCGACGCCAGAGCTCTCAGAATTTGAATCCACAGCGTTCTCTGGATCGTCTGGAGATGAAAGAGCTAAGGGGTCGGTTAGTTGTTGAGAACGGCTCCAACATCTCAAACAACTATGGTGCTACAAATGCTGCTTTTGATGATGTCAGTCCAAACACCAAGGTTTGTTTTCCAACACTTCTATAATTTTCTTCAGATGTAGCTATCCACTACTACAGAGAATAAAATATGTCCAATTTGCTACTAACAAGGGATGTTTCTTCCAGGTCGAATTGCAGCGTAACTTTAAATTTCACAAATTGGTTAACCTATACTAAATGAGTAAGGTGGTGCCACGATAATGTATGTGACTTGCATCTGGGAGATCATGGGTGTAATCCCAATGACCAACCTTTCTGACTCATAGGTTCTTTCCCCAAATCACTAGGCAAATGCTAGGAAACATTCTTCAAATTTCCTATCCCTCCATTTTACCTTACTGTTCTTTTCACTTCACCTTCAACCTGCATGCCTGTTTCAGAATCATAAGTGTTGACAGGAGTCTTGGCTTTGCATTACAGGGAAAATGCTTTCTATAAAACTTAGTCCTCCAGATCTGGATTGGTCTCCAGCTCGATGTGTAACCCAATGGGATATATAGGTAAGCCTGCAGAGGGGGAGGAGAGTCAATAGTACAAGCTGCTGCTGGGAAGTTTAAATCTAAAAACTGTGGGGATCTTGTCTTTGCTATTTTTATCTTCTATGTTCAACCACCTTCTGTCTCCTTCCACCTCACCCTCCCTCCCAGGGGATGCTCTGTTAGGGAAATCAGTACAGCAGATCTTCCTTAGGTCAAGCTGCTAAGTCCCCTCCCCCCTCCAAACTTTGTTATACTTCATACTTCAATGTTAGCATAAATTAAATTAATGCTTAACAAACTATTAAGATTTCAAGCTGAAAGTGAGTAGTCTTGCTACTTACATTATATGACGCACAGGGTAGTGGGAGAAGGTTGCTCATGGTTATCAATTGTCAATTATATTGAGTGCTTCTTCCTTTCAACACCAAGTCCTGTGGCCTTTAGACAAAACAAGACTTTATAATTAGTGCTTCACAACAGAATTAAGTCTTATAAATGCACTCTGTGTGACCATCTATTTTCATGAGCTGACATTTGCAAAACTAGTCTTTTAAGTATGGGAGAGAAAAATTTTTTTTCGCTTCACTGTGGTGTTCCAATACAGTTAAATCTCGATATATGCAGTACAAATTTATAACTTCATCCTTTAGTAATGAATCTCTCTAGAGAAGTGATTTTGGACATACAAGAAGATTCTACCAGTAAAATAAAGTAACTCAGATTTAGGTCTCAACTATAGGCTCAGACATAAAGACCCCACATTCTCTCTCGGCAGCAAATGAATCACTTAATCATTGAAGTGAATCATTGTCATCTGTGTGCCAATTACACTAAAACTGTATGAGTGCGTAAGTCCACATTACAAAAGAAAAGCACTTTGTTTTTTTGTTTTGTAATTTACGTCCTCCAACATTTAGTCATATCGGACGATGAATGAAATGGGTGAAATGATGCTCAGTGCATCCGGGGTCCATGGAGCTTAGAGTTACCCGACATTCGTCTTTCAGGATAAGGGAAAACCCCGGAAAAAACCTTATCCAGGTAACTCACCCTGACCGAGATTCGAACTCGGGACCTCTTGAATGTGAGGCAAACACTCTACCATCTACGCTACTGAGGCGGGCACAGAAAAGCACTGCAGCACTGGCTTAATATAAGAGATGAAGAAAGATTAACATTAGCAACAGTATAGAAAAGGTTTTGAGCAATCATATTAGATTTAATTTAAAGGGAGTCGATTAATGACACTAAACAACACTTACTTTTAAGATGCAAACGATGATTTGCGAAACATGTCCTCAAAATAGGTACGAAAGTGAAGCAGATGTGTAATAAATACGACTCATCTAAAAATTAATAATTTTTCGCTTCACTGTGGTGTTCCAATACAGTTAAATCTCGACCTACTTTTAAGTTTCCCGGAACATGTTTCAGAGACTATTGCCTCCATTGTCAACCAGACATCGACTGGTTCTCAGTGGTGTAGCTGGCGATCTTTTGTCATAGGTCTGCTCTGGTGGTGGTTCGAGGAACTTGCTGAACAAATCTTTCTGGGGAATGTCAAAATTGAATACCTTGTTCCTATTTTTTGAAATGAAGATTTGTTCCCATGTGGACAGCTCTTGTTTTCCTGTTGTATGTTTTAGTAATTTTGGTTCTGGATTTATTTTGTGGTTTTTTTCCCAAAAATGCATAGCCGCTGCTGATGTTTCTAATCGTTTATAATTTATGTTCCTAAAGTGTTCCTTTGCTCTTGTTTCTAAATTTCTTTTGGTGTTTTAAAAATAAATTTGACTACAGTCACAGCATTCAATTTGATATATACCAGATTTTTTGTTATATGGAATGGCATCTTTGATGTTTGAGCACATTAGATTTCTTAAGGTGTAATGGTTGACTGGTGCTAGTTGAATGTTTTGTTTTTTGAAGAATTTTTTTAATTTATCAAAGGTCCATGGATGGTAAGTGAATTTTTTGAAGATCATTTTAGTTTCTGTAGCTGAGAGGGTTGTGATTTCCTGTAGTAGCTTCTTCTTTTTTGCTAAGTTCGCTTTTTTCTACTAGTGATTTGGGAGTCATTTTTTGTGCTATTTCAATAATTTTGTTGTATTCTGTTTTGTATTCTTCTGCTGTGAGAGGGATGTTGACTAATCTGTGTGTTAAACTATTGAAGATTGCCTGTTTGTGGGATCTTGGGTTGTAGCCATTAGCTTTTATGTAGTTGTCTGTCTGTGTTGGTTTTCTGTAAATGCCAAAGTTTATTCTGTTTTTATTTCTGATTTTTTTTTTATCCAAAAGTGGTAAATGCTCGTCTTTTTCTATTTTTACAGTGAACTTAATGTTTTTTTTTCCTTGGATATTTAAAAGTTTTACACTGATGTGTGTGTGTGTTTTTTTTTTTTTTTTTGCATTGAACTTAAAAAGACAATGCATGAGAAACTGTTTTCATGCTTTCTGAACATAAGAAAAAAATATAGAATATGTATGTGGTGAAGATTTAAAACTATGGTCTCTAAATGTTCCAGAGGAAATGCTAATAGGAGGTAGATTTGAAGCTTCTAGGTCACGGATTCTAAAGTTCAAAAACTAATGCAGAATCAAAATGAGAAAGATCGCAGAATTTGTTTCCTGTTTCTATGCTAAATGTGTGGTTCAAATTAAAAAACTGGCAGTTAACTTTTTAAATGTGATAAAAGCAGGTGTACTAGGTATTCACTCTCTGAGAATCGACAAGAAAGTTTGGACCCAAAGTTACTAAAAGAATGTTTAAAACTGAAAATATAATTGTGAAAGCTTCCAAATCAGGAGAAATGGGGAAAAATTAGCCAAAAGAAGGTATGAAGAAGCATTTTTGCATACACTGAAAATAGCTTTCCCAGATATTAGATTCTTGAACTATGTACAATGATCTTAACTGTGTACAAAGTATCCCTCCTGGAAAAACAGTAAAACATTTTTAACTCTTTGTTACTTGCGTGGATGACAGGTGTCACCCAGAATATTTTTTCATTCCTGTAGTTGTCAGAATAGGCTTACAGATGTGCAGGTTCAGGTTGCCTCTAAGGAATACATAAAAGGCAACATTTTTGTTTCAGCTCTGTATTTACTCTAGCAGAGTATGTAGCTGAAGTTTTTTCTTGTGTGCTTTTGGGTGACCTGTGTCATCCATGCAACCTTTTACATTACTGTTCTTGCTAGTGTTGGCAAGTGTTCCATATACATTTGATTCCCTATATTGTATATTTAACCAATGTCCAACCCTAAATTAATTAAATTTGTTCTGTTGCTTTCCACAACAACATGATGTTTATGATGTTTCATAACCAGTTGTAGAAGAATGTAAACAAAGAAAGCATCCTGGGGATGTTGTTATGAGAACAGTAGTTAAAGTCAACCAGATAAGGGTGTAGGGCTTCCCTTAGCCATCAAGCTATTGCATATAATGCTTATAAATGACTGTATTGTGTCTGATAAATGTCACAAGAAATTACCTGGAATGCGGTGAAATATGAGTGGGGCAGATATATAATAATAATAGATGATACGTGGGAGGTTTTTCCTGCGCCATGATGTAGCGTGCTAAGGCAGCATGCCCTGCTCCCTGGACACGGAAAGCGGCCCGGGTTCAATCCCATGCATGAGGTGTGGATTTTATGTCCTAGGTATAGGACCGGTGCCCACTCAGCATCGTGAGGAAAGTGAGGAGATTACACTAGGTAAGCGGCCCTGGTCTCGAAAACCAACATTCCGGCTGAAGGATGTCGAGAAGTTGATTTCCTCCCCGTATCGGTTGGATGTTCGTCCAACTCTGCCGTGCATAAGTGGGCGTGAGGCCAACAGTCGGGTTGGTAGGCCTTTGCCCTCTTAGGGCTGTCATACCAGTGGTTAACTTAACGTGGGAAGTTATAGAAAAATGATCTAGTCAGGTATGTTTCTAAATAGAGCAATGATAATGTTTACATATTCTAAGCTCAAACAAAATCTGAAGTATATGTAATTAATTTTATAAACATGTATTTATACATTATTCTGAGAATGAAGTTTGTTTTTCAGAAATTTGTGTATGTGTATGTTTAAATTAAGGTTCAGTATAGTCCAAAAGACCATCTTTATTAGAAAACTGACATTTAAAGGAAGAATGTAATTTGGGTGACACCTGTCCCCCATGTGAGTAAACACTTTACAGTAATTCACACGAGTAAAACTATCATTCATAATCATAATCATAATCCTTTATTCACCGTTAAGCTTACATGAAGCAATAGGTTTCGTGAGTTATAAAAAGTATTTACAATGTATTTACAAGTACAGAAGGTTTACAAATTAATGCATATAAAATTCTAGGTGAAATCAGATTATTTGCATGGCTTAAGGTAGTAATTATCGTAAGTTAATAACTTTACTATAGTAATAATAAAATTAAATAATTAGGTACCTACTGCTATAATTTACAATAGTTTTACATAAATTCACTAGCATGTATGTTATATTCCAAATATTCTTGTACAGTATAAATGCTTTTTGTTTAAACCAGTCTTTTAATACTATTACAAATCTGTTTTGTGGCAGTTCTTTTATTTCCAGAGGAAGCTTATTGAATAATTTCAACTGTTGATAACAGTGGCTATTTATGGTCTTGCTCAATCGGTTGTGCGGTGAATCTAAATTATGTTTGCATCGAGTGTCATAACTGTGTACTGAGGAACGATTTATAGATAAGTTTTGATTTTCTTTAACGTGTATGATATTGCTGTATATATACATTGACGGTAAAGTCATTATCTTAAGGCCTATAAAGCTAGGCTTACATGTATCCTGTTGTCCTAATCCTAGAATTAGTCTGAGAGACTAATTGGTTACCATTGTTCATCCATTTTCAGTTTTATCCTCAAGACTACACAACTTGAAAAGTACTGGTGGTTTCCTTCAAACTACATATGAGAACGACCACCAGCATTCCCTACACCATAACAGTTTTGCCTGAGTCATAAAAACATGACATGTAACCAAAATGACTGTGCATTAGATGTATTAGGTGCATGAGCTGCAAAACATACTTATGTATCAAACACTATATTGAGCTTAGGCACCTGTGTTACATGTTCACGAACAAAAATTCTCTATATATTAACAGTTTTTACTTTCCAACTATTGAGAGAATGGTTTTTTTTTTTAACCCACATCTTCCAACGTTGTCATATTTGGACAATGAATGAAATGGGTCAAATGATGCTTAAATAAGCCTAGGATCCATAGAGCCTAGAGTTACCCAACGTTCATCTTGCAAGATAAGGGAAAACCTCAGAGAAAGCTTTATCCAGATAATTCCCCCTAACCGAGATTCAAACATGAGGCAGTTGAATGTGAGGCAGACATACATGCTACCACCATTCTACAGAGAGGGCCAGAGAATGGGAAGATAAACTGTTTTATGAAGCACTATCAGTGTACTTCCATTCGGGTCATTGATCACTGCAAGGCGTAACAGGTTGGAGTACAGTATCAGTCTGAAAGTCAATTAGAGGGCTACTCAACAGCATGCCTTATATATGTACATTGCATTTTGTTAAAACATTCCAAGTAAATTTAAACTATCTTCCTGTTTTCTCAGCAAGTAAGGATTCATATTATTAGTTATATGTGACAGGTGAATCAATATGGAAAATTTAAAAGTACGTTTAACATAAACTGGTTGCAGCATCCCTTGTGAGAGGTTCATTAGCCATCATTATAAATGCCACAGTTGGTTAAACAAACTTAGCCTCTGAAGCCATAAAAATAATTTTATTCAGTTAAGGTAAACATATTCTGTTAACTCAAAAATTTAATAGAATAGCTCAACATGAAAGTACCATTTTGCCTTTGGACTGTAAAGCAAAGTGGACACTTTGATAACCATATTCATTTTTATAACATTAAAGCCAGTGTGGGAAATGACATGCCATACTCTAGTATGTAGCAGTACCACTGGTTTCTTTGGCCACATTACATACAATATTGGAAAAAGGCTATCAGCAATGAAGGTGATGTAATATTTGGTTAATTTTGTTTTTACTGCTTTTATGACAGATTATGCTTATTTTCATAATTCTATATTTCTGCCACTAAAATATTAATTGGAATTTTTAAATGTAATTATAACCCAGGATGGTGTTGCCTGCTTCTAGGAAGAGAAAGAAGCAGCCACACAAAATTACATGTAAGTAATGCTGTTTGATAAACAGAATGGAGGCATAAGGGACATCATGAATACAGAACTGTAAGCCACTTATCAAACTTGAGTTCAATTCTGGTAATATTGAGAGTAAATTGAGCTCTTAACAACCAAGTTGTCCATATGTTGAGAATCTAATTTTAACACCTAGCACTGGCAATTTAATATTTTTTACTTTTCCTTACCTTTCATACCATAGAAATAAAGTCATATCAATGATAATTTAAATATTCAGAGAGCCTTATTAGATACATTTGCATTATGAGAAGAGATCAGGAAATAATTATGTAGGTATTACCGTGCTACTCAAAAGGTTACCCTGGCTTTATCTTTGTTAACAGAAACTCTCAGATAATATTGGCTGAAGTGATGCGTTCATTGGTGCTTAGCAAACATCTGAGAAGCGCGCCAGTACCCCTCTCACTCTTTCGACAATAATCAGTGCGTTAGCTGAGATGTTTGTGTGAACAAAGATAAAGCCAGGGAAACCTTTTGAGCAGCACGATAATACATACATTTAGCTCATTGAACAGTATGAATCATCTCTGTATTTTAATTTTTCTTCCATCATGACATATTAGTAAAAAGTATGGTAATAATATAATTTTGAGTCAAACTAATACTCAATGCTCCATTTATTGCTAGTATTTACCTAGAACGCGTTTCGTTAGGATCTTCCTAACATCATCAGCTGTTGTCGACTAATGGACGTTGGTTTGGTGAACTCATAGGAGGCAACAGGTGCGTCTCTGTCGGTATCTTGATGAACTTGAAGTTTGGGTTTTCATCAAAGGTAGTGTCGAAATTAAACAATTTTCTTTCATATTTCTTTATGAAGACTTTTTCCCACATGGTTAATGCAGCTGGACCTTGGACACTTAATAAGTGAATTTCTCGTTTTATATCATGATTCTCCTTCCAAAAATGGTGCACTACCGCCAATTTATCTATTTCTTTGTTCCTGATGTTTCTAAAATGCTCTTTAAGCCTAATGTTCAAGTTCCTTTTTGTTTTTTCCAGTGTAAAAGTTGTCACAGCCTTTGCCGTTTATCTGGTACACACCTGATTTTTTGTCTGTGGGTGTCTCCTTTGTATTATGTGATTTCAAAAGGTGTTGTACACTAAATTTGTTCTGTGGGGCCAAAGTAATATTGTGCTCTTTGAAGACTTTTTGGAAAAGGTGTGTAGCTCTGGGATGATATGTAAATTTTCTGTATGAAGTTTCATTGCTGATTGGGGAAAGAGTAGTTACTTGTTTGCATCTTTGTTGTCTTTTGAATTTATCAATTTTCTTAAATTTTCTGTATGAAGTTTCATTGCTGATTGGGGAAAGAGTAGTTACTTGTTTGCATCTTTGTTGTCTTTTGAATTATCAATTTTCTTTTTTATCAATTCAGCACTGAATCCATTGTATTCTGCAATGTGAATGATATTATTGTACTCTTTCATATATTCCATCTTGTTTAGGTACATTAACCAGCCTGTAAGTTAAACTATTGATAACGGCATGCTTGTGTTGTCTTGGGTTATATCCATCTGCTTTTATGAAATTTTCTGTGTGTATTTCCTTCCTATGTATGCCAAATTCAAGTTTATTATGTTTTCTGGTAAGTTTTAAATCTAAGAAAGGAATTTCATTGTTTGTCTCTTTTTCTATGGAAAATTTTATTGCAGAATTTTGTAAATTTAGTAGTTTTAATGCATCATCCTTTTGTTTTTCATTTACTATTGCCCAAATGTCATCCACATATCTATACCAATGTTTGAAAATTAGTGGGAATACCTTTGTGATATGGGTTTCCAAGTATAATATTTACAAGAAACTACATACAAACTGTACTTAGAGTAAGTTTTGCACTCTAACCATGTGGTTGAGTATCATTTAAATACATCTATTTATTCATACATTATTTACAATCAATTTAATCCATTTGAATCAGTCTAAATTTATCACTAATACCTCATTTACAGAGTAGTATTTGTGCTTCATTAGGATAGTTTTGATTTTCTTCCTATACTGATATATATTGCACTCCGTTAATCCCCTACTTAGTTTGTTATATAATTTTATGCCCTGATGGTCTATGGATTTTAAATATTTTGAAGTTCTTTGACTACAAAGATGGATATGTTGTGTTGTTCTTGTAAAGTGACTGTGATATTCCCTGCTCATTTTAAAATCACCTATGTTATTATGTATAAAACAAACTGTTTCTAAGATGTACAAACATGGTAGAGGTAGTATATTCAATTTTTGAAAAAATGGTTGACTAGGTGTGTAGTGTGGTAAGCCAAATAAAATTTGAATTCTTTTCTTTTGTAGTTAAAATGTTATTTGTAAACTGTTGTCGGTAGAGGAAGTTTAGGAAATAGAAAATCATTAAACTTTTATAGGATAATAAAGAAAGTGGGGGGAAGAGAAAGATATGTAGACCAATGTAACAGATAAGAGAGGGAAGTAATGGCTTAGATAAAAATGGGACCAATGTATTTAAGAGAGCTAAAAGGTAACAGAATAGGAATGTGTGAAGAAACAGAAAGTACAGTTCATTATTTTACAGAGTGCAGAGAACTAGTAACATGGAGAGAGAAAACGTAGGAGATGCAAAGTAAGATGATAGCTGTAAGAATGGTTACAGTTAAAATGAAAATAGAAATGGAAATATGGGAAGCTTGTTTTGGAAAGCTATAGAATAGTGGATGAGAAAAGTAAATATTGGAAAAGAAAAAGTGCTGGGACAACAAGGGAAGACAGAAAGGAAATTAGATTAAGTGACAGAGAGGTCACTATGCTACTCAGCAATGCTAGAAGGCCTGGGCATCAAGCAAGCTGAGTTAGCTGTGTAAAGGATGGCACCAGGCAATTTATACAACTAGGTTAAGTAAAATATGTATGTTATGTGTATAATATATTGTAAGTAGTAAGTTGAATGAATAAATTCTAAATTCTGAAATAAATTCAATATCTATGTATACCTAATAAAATCTGTTGTCATATGGACACAAATAATTATGCTGTATACTAAAGAGTTGAATGGCAAGAATTTGCTAGAATTCTTTTCTTTTTCATACACAGAACCTTTAGCACCATCACTATTTAACTCTACTAAGAACAATATTGTTAGATATAATATAAATAAGCAAAAATTTATGTTATAATTTCAAAATAAAATGGGCTACTTTCTCATTGTTTTGGATTTTTAACTGCAAAATATTTTTATGAACACTGCTTAAAAATAGTTGTCCAGTTTAAATTTAATGTTAAATTTAATGCAGAAATCATTGTTTTATGCATACAGGTACATATATACGCTTCATTTTAAAAAGCAAAACAATTCTTTTTTCAGTGAATAGAATAATCCTTGATTTTATACTGATATGTTATGTTACATGGATTGTCAGATACAAAGCGGTAATTTTCCATATATTTTTCCCATTTTAATTTCATTCTTTCTTTCCTTAACAGACAAGACAGGGTGGTGGCAGCAAATTGGGCTCTAGTGAGGGCAAGCAGGTGTTCCGGCCTGAGGGAGGTGAGGAAGAACGAGAATCTTGGGATAGCAAGCTTACTTTCCTGCTTGCAACTATAGGCTATGCTGTGGGCCTAGGAAATGTGTGGCGTTTCCCATATTTAGCACAAAAAAATGGAGGAGGTATGTTGTTAAGTACAGCTAAGACCAAATAGGATTTAGATACTGGATACTAACTGAAACCGAGCTAATTTGACACTTTTACAATTTTTATTCACTACATTCATATTGTTAGATACAGGGTTGTAAGGGGCTAAAAGAAAGGGTTTCACTTACATCCCTATATAGCAACTGGGAGCGTAGCTACGGGGCTAGGAAATATAGGATGGTAGAGCTACATGAAGAAGAATCATCTGAAGTCAAATCCAAATTAGTAGCAGTAGTACAGAGCCCTCCCTGGATCTTCCATCAACAAGCTAATAGTGGTAACTATAAAGCCTGGGACTTAAGTACTTACGACATAGTAAGTTGCCACAAAACGTACATATCTCATTGTATATGAGAACCCCTAGTAGTTTACCAGAAAAAAAATGGATCAGTTGGAGAAATGAATGTTGTGCTGGCATGTTGGCCATGGTAGCTAAATGGTTAGGAGCAACTGGAGAGAGACAAAAAGATGATTCAAATCCTGGCTGTGGTATTGAATTTTTCAGTCTGACTCTACCTATCCAAATCTTAGCCTATATATGGCTAGTATGGAAAAATGATTAATTTCCATTATGTCTTGATTTCATACTTAAGTGAATTAGAGTAAAATCTTGCTTATCCATATCAACTGGACCAAGGCTGATCCGAGTTAATGGAAATTCAGATTATCCAGAGAATGACGGAAAAACAATAGGAAAAACATGTACATTACTGGAATATTTTTGATGGAGTTAATACATTACTGTTGGCACACTTTCACTTAAAAACATATACACTGCATGTACTGTAATAGCCTATGTATTTTCACTGTACTGCAAATTAGTAGTACAAAAAGGCAGTGAGCTCCTGTGGTCTCAGTTTAGTGTATCACTTAAGAGCAGAGCAATCTTACATATGCGTTAACATTAGAAGTTCATTTGGCAATGTTTCAACTTGACTCTTGAAATAAAGCATCAATTTCTCTTTGATTGCTACTGCTTGTCCATGAGTCATAACTACAGCTGGTTCATCAACAATGTCTGAATCTGAATATTCTTAATTTTCAGTAACCTGTATGATGCAATAATGCCTTCCTCAGTAGTCAATTTATAACTTCCGTCATTGTCGATTTGCAACCAATTATCAATGCCTTATTTATCATCAGGCATTGGTATTTTTAAAAAATCTATAAAGTCTTCTTACACACTTACTTTTTCTTCTTCAGTCTTGTTTTCTGGCAAGTCACACACATGAGGCCACAACTTAAGTTTCTCTTCCAACCTGGTGCCAAGCAGGTGGGGTGAGTGCAGTGAACTTGTCCGCTGGCAGGAGAATTCCAGTAATGTACCTACTGAGAATAGCAATTTATCATATGTAAAATAAGTCTTCATTTAATATACTAAACCAAACAACACATTTTCTTTAACTGGTCCGGGTTATCCAGACATCCGGGTTAAAGAGGTCCAGGTTACGAGGTTTTACTGCACTTCAATTTTACTTAGCAGTCATTTTTTTCTGCTCAGATGAGGTGAACACTTTATTGTGTGTGATAATCCTTGCTTAATATGCTAACATCTATTAGACTCATGCTGCTAAATCTACTAGTGAGTTCGTTATATCGTGGGGCATGCGCACGCAGATTATACTAGGCGATCTTCCGTTCTAAACTTCTTGCATTATTTACTCACAAGCAGAGATGTCCCTGGTGATAGCACTTCTGTTGCCATGGCTCTGTCTCAAAAAGGGGAATAAATTCAACTTTAAATTATTTGTATATTCCTAATGTGGTCATGCATTAGGCACTATTGTTCAAGAGGCAGTGAAATGTCTTGCCTATCAACAGAAAACCTCAGAAGCAGAAAGAAGTTACTACAAATTCTCAGTTTAAACTCTATTATGTTACTATTAAATGGATCTATGCCATTTCATATCTGGCACGAATTTACATCATTCTCCATAAGTCTCTGGACTTAGCAAGAAGTGGTGCAAAGAAGGAACAAGACTATCCATGCTGGATAGTTCCTGGCATGACTACTGTTGGCAGCATATGCCAATCAGTAATACCAATGGCACTTAAAGACTAACAGGGTTATTCTTGGAAAACCAGAAACTCTTGAATGTAATAGTAAAGCAATGTGATATTTTCTTTAACATGAATAAAATTTTTACAAAGCTTCCCATTTTCTACATTATTCTTAGTAGACATGGTAAAAGTGAAAGGCATGGGAAGACCTGCTTGTGATCTGCATATAAATATATACCAAAGAAAGTGATGGTTAACATTTTAGGAATTAAATGGACATTTACAAACAAAAATGATTCTGTGGATGTGAAGCCAAAAAAGCTTTATTCTGTCATCCATGGATTTTGTTTAGTAGCAATAACCACCATAGTCAGAAAAAGGATGTAAAGGATTAATTCATGCCTGTGGAAACATTAAGGTACTTAAGAAGTCCCTTAAATTGATACATTGTTCTCTGATCTATTTTTAAATTTTACGGTAACTAGATAAAGGCTTAAGAAAAATGTCCTCCTGCATTGTCACAGCAGGTGGCGCTTAGTACCAATTGACCTGCAGCGAAAAAAGGCCACCATTAATCAGTGGTCTATATATTAGATCATATATCAGAGCATCATTTTAACTATTTCTTTCATTTACCATGGATATCTCCTAGCCATTTGTTAATGTATGTTAATCATTAAACAAAAAATAGAAAAAGTGAAGTAATACTGGCACAGTGCATTCATGCTTCAGCCACCACTGCTCACAGGTAATACCAACATGCATTATGACTAATAAACTGGTTGTAAGTTGTGCTGAATGTGGTGTTGTCTTTATTAAGACATTTCTGGCATCTTTGGATGAAATTTCCAGTCACATTATTATGGTAGTAATTTACACTATCATCATCATCATCATCATCATCATCATCATCATCATCATCATCATCATTGCCCGCCTCGGTAGCGTAGATGGTAGCATGTCTGCCTCACGTTCAAGAGGTCCCGAGTTCGAATCTCAGTCAGGGTGAGTTATCTGGGTAAGGTTTTTTCCAGGGTTTTCCCTTATCCTTCAAGACGAATGTCGGATAACTCTAAGCTCCATGGACCCTGGAATCATTTGAGAATAATTTCCTCCAATTCATTCACCGTCCGATATGACTTAACGTTGGAGGACGTAAATTACAAAAAAAAAAAAAATCATCATAATTATGTAACTTCTTCTTGCATAATTTTTATCATTTATGCTCTTAGTTCATCTAAACTTTATATTTTCAGTTTTTGTTCAAGTGTGAAGTTTTTGATAGGTGCTACAGTAGACATTTAACAAGGTAAGAACATCAATGTCAATAAGAATCCTCTAAAGCAATTCCCACATTAACAGTATCTTGAACAAACTCTCATGTTTAAGATGTACATTGAAAATGTAGTAGTCTTTACAGTTCAAACTGAATACAGAAACTAATAATAAATAACACAGCTGATAAATTTGCTTTGAGTGACCTGTTCAAACTAGTACAGAGCTAAAAAATATCAAAGTTATTACAGTGAAAGTAAACTATGTATATACTGATCTGTAGCCTGCTATAAAGCAGGTAGATGACACACATACCTACTACTTATGCTATTTTGCACTCTTTTATAGTTTCACTCACACACAAATTTTCATTTACACTATATTCGTTTGGAATGTTCACTACAATTGTTTGTTTAATGCAGAAAGAGTAGCTTCATCATTATTTCAAATATCATCTGTACTTCACCATTACTACCACAGAATCCTTCTGTGTTAACTTCATACTGACAGTTTCTGTCTTTCTTATTACTTCTCTCATTGCAGCACTCACTTATTTCAGACTGTATTTCAGACCATTATGGTTTAATAATGCATACTGTAATTCTAAAACGTACTCCTAGTCATGTAAATAGGTATAAGCAGATACGTGACTGGGAATAATAATATGACAAACTTCTGTGATCATATGAATTCTACAGACTGGTATTATATAATTACAGATGCTGATGTCGACACGTCTTTTCAAAACTTTGTAGATTATTTTTTAGAATGTTTGGAAAAGTGCTTTCCAGTTAAATGCAAAAGGATAATAAATAAAGCCAAACTCAAGTGGTATAACAATGAACTCAAACTGTTAAAAAGTCAAGTTCTGGCACATCATACAGTTGATTTAAATTAAAAAACAGAACAGGCGAAAGAAAAATATCTTTTTCTTAAAAGAAAATACAAAAAGAAATTAAATGAAGCCAAACGAACTGTGTATGACAATCTCATTGCTGTCTCACCTAACAAATGTAAAACAGTTTGGAATATTATTAAAAAAGAGGCACATATTAATAAGGGTGATAATACAACTATAGATGTAAATGCCTTTAATGATTATTGTGTTCGGTCAGTGGAGGACATTATTGTACATTTTGATTCAGATTCATCGGAAGCAGTAAAATATTGTAGAAAAGCCCCTTCTCCTGATACTGATTTTGAATGGCAAAATGTAACTGAAGAACAAGTATTAAATGCAGTGTCTGATCTTTCTTGTTCACATAGTCAAGACATTTTTGGTCTTTCCAACTTTTTTGTCAAACAAATTATAGGAAAAATAGCAACACCATTGACTTTTTTAATTAATAGATGCATCTCAGATAAGCTATTTCCTGAATCCTTAGAACTATCTAAAGTTATTCCTATATATAAAAGGGGGGATAAAAACACAGTGGACAGCTATCGACCAATCAGTCTTGTTCCAATTTTCTCTAAAATTATTGAGTCACTCATGTATAAACAGATGCTAAGATTGTGTGTGTGTGTGTGTGTGTGTGTGTGTGTGTGTGTGTGTGTGTGTGTGTGTGTGTGTGTGTGTGTGTGTGTGCGTGCGCGTGCGTGCGTGCGTGCGTGCGTGCGTGCGTGCGTGTGTGCGTGCGTGCGTGTGTGTGTGTGTGTGTGTGTGTGTGTAGTGTTTAACGTCCGCTTTTACTACATATGGCACCGCAGGCGGTGACACTGATGGTACATGAGATGAAGATGGAACACTGGTGGAATGAGGTGGCGGCGGAAACCGGAGATCCCAGAGAAAACTTGCCCCAGCGCTGTGTTGTGCACCACGAATCTCACTTTGCGGTCGCCTAGGATCGAACCCAGGCCGCCTTGGTGAGAGCCAAGCGGTCTAACCACTGAGCCATGGCGTGGCCTAGATGCTAAGATGGTTTGATCAGTACTCTTATATTACTACCAAGCAATTTGGTTTCCAGAAGAATAAATCTACAACATTGGCAATAGAGTATCTAACAAAAGAAATAATAACTGCTTTGGAAAACAAAGAAAATATGTCCATAGTATTGTATGATCTCACTAAAGCTTTTGACTGTATATCACATAAACAACTCTTATGTAAACTGGAACACTATGGGATTAGAGGTGAAAACACAAAGTTAATAAAGTCCTACTTAAATAACAGACGGCAAATAGTTGCTACTGCAAACAAATGTTCAGAGGTGCGGAAAATAATTAATGGAGTCCCTCAAGGGTCTATCTTAGGTCCGTTTCTTTTTATTTTATTAATCAATGACTTGGCATATAATTTGCCAGAAGACCTAGTTATGTACACTGATGATACAACTTTAATAACATTGCACTCAGATCATAATCAATGAAAACTTTTAGAACTACATAACTTTAATACTGCAAAGAACTGGTTTACTGCTAATAAGTTAATTTTAAACGAACAGAAAACTCAGCATTTTACATTTAGTTTGTCAGATATGAGGGTAAATGAATTGCCATTTGTTAAACTCTTGGGTTTCTGCCTAGATTCAAAACTTGGATGGAAAAAGCAAGTTGAAAATGTGTGCACTAAATTATCCAGAGTAATCTTTATTTTTAGGAAGCTTAAGTCCTTAAGTCACTCGTGTCACTAGATACTCTCAGACAGGTATACTTTGCATTATTTGAAACACACATAAACTATGGAATACATTTATGGGGACATTCTTCAGAGGTTCATAAGATTCTTCTATTGCAGAAAAAGGCACTACGAATACTTTTAAATAAAAATAGCAAGGAACCATGTAAACCACTATTTATTAAATTGAAGATTATGACCGTGTACAGTCTATTTATATACTTCTATGATACCTCCAACTGAGTATCTTCTTATCTCCGCTAATTTCCTACAGATACCTTTATTGTAGTACTAAGCCTACATTTTTAATTTATGATATAGTAACAAAATATGTGTATATATGTGAGCAATAATCACTTTTGTGAACAATGTAAAGAGTTACCATATAACTTTAACACCAAAGAATAATTAATATCTGTTAATTTTATATATCATTAATAAAATGCACAAGTAGACTTAATACCTTTCAAAATGAAAGCAATTAAGCTTATGAGACAGAAAGTATGATTGGCTCATTGCTTTGTGAAACTCATTTCAAAATTAATTAATATTGATATAAATTTGCAAAAGCAGATGTATAGAGTTGGTCATGTGTCATAGTAGGATATGAATTGCTTAGCATGATGGCGCTATTTAAACATGTGTGGTTTTCGATTGTCAACTGAATTGAGAAATCATCGCCATTAGTAACCATGGCATTGTGCACAAATAATCATATTGCATTTGCCACAGAGAGTTATTTTAAAAATAATTATGAGTTCATGCTTAGATCTTATTAATTACACTTGATGCAACTTATTTTTTATACTTATATTATTTGTATTGTTCTAAATATTTGTATTGACGTATCCAATGTCATTGTATTGACTTAACGGATGAATAAAACTACTACTACTACTACTACTACTACTACTACTACTACTACTACTACTACTACTACTACTACTACTACTACATAATGACAGGCACCTACCAGGTGTAATTTTCAATTTTGACATTTGTTGCCCAATATAGCAAAATGGCATATTTCTATCTAAGTTCTGTAATAGTTTAAAAATATATTGTTCCAATACTTATGCCATAATGCATTTTTAAATTCTTACTATGCCTTATGCCCTACCCTATATAAAACAGCAAAATACAGTTTTCTAATAAGTAAAGATTATTTTTGTCCTGTCTTTTTGGCAGAATTTCTTCCATCAGCTTCCCAATTTATATTTATGTAATTAGTAAATTATATTAATTAAATGGTAATGCAGTAAATCTTCTTAGTTAGTTGCTTCTTTGCATTTTCAAAATTATTTTTATAAGCAGTATGTTTATTTTAAGTATTACTTTTACCAGGAGCATTCCTGATTCCATACTTTGTGATGCTGGCCATTGAGGGCATACCTATTTTCTACTTGGAGCTGGCCATTGGTCAAAGATTGAGGAAAGGTGCAATTGGAGTGTGGAATCAAGTATCACCATATCTTGGAGGCATTGGCATTAGCAGTGCTGTTGTATCATTCAATGTTGCTCTGTATTATAACACCATTATTGCTTGGTGTCTCTTCTACTTCGTCCAGGTATGTGTATTACTTAGCATTTTGACTTTATACTTATACTGAATTTCCATAAATACTCTAATGTGAATATTTTATTGTAAATCATTCTTATCTCCTTAGTTTTAACTTTTGTTTAAATATAATTAATTAATACACAATCTGACCAGTCACCTTTTTATGAAACATTTGTCAAACCTAAATATAAGAATTTTGTGACAATAATGCATCTTATGTTATCTTAGTTGAATGGAATAATGAAAAAGTATTTACAAAGCAATATGAATACTCTTCATAACCTAAACATAAATAAACAATATTTATACTTATTTGCCACTTAATCACTTTGGCTCATACCATACTCATGGGTGTTGTTGAGGCTTATGAGACATAAATAGCCTTAGAGCACTATTCTCCACCATTTCTACCTTTTATTGACAGGAACTTTAAGTAATAATATAAAATAGTTCAAGAACTCTGTAACAATTAAATATTACTATGGATGAAATTAATTGAAATAAATCAAAATTGAATGATATTTTCAATCCCCTGAATAGTTTTATAGATTCTGTATGTAATATGGACAACATGAAGATGGGTGTGTTGATCTAAAACCAAGCAGGGGCCCACTTTATGGGTGGGTATTTGCAGTTCATTCCATGTAACTATACTGACACAGATAGTGGAAGTCAGGGTACAGACTCTGGTTCAGAGTTCATCAGAACCACTCTCCATAACTGAGATTTATTAGAGGATTTCTTCAGTCCTCATAACTGGCAAACTTAAGCCTGACATAGATAGAGACAACATGAAAAATTCAATGCCACAGCCGGGATTTGAACCACAGATCTCCTGGTTTCTGTCCAGTCGCTCTTACCCATTGAGCTACAATGACCATTTGGCGTCATCACATTAAATTCTCCAATTGACTCATGTATTTCCCCAGTAAACCACTAGGGGCTCTGGCATTCGAGATACACCATTTGTGGCAACTTACTGTCATAAGTACTCAGGCTTTAATTGGAGAATCTAATGTCATGCCGGCAAGTTGGCCATGATAGCTCAATGGGTAAGAGCGACTGCACAGAAACCTGGAGATCCGTGGTTCAAATCCCGGCTGTGGCATTGAAATTTTCATGTTGACTGTATCTATCAAAAACCTTAGCCTATATACAGCTAGTAACGGGCTGCTCACCAATTAATGGCCTGGGCCAAATACTGGTGATCAGCTCAACAATTGTAATAGCTTAGTACACAAATAAATAAATAAAAAAGAAAATACAGCTAGTATGAAGAAATGATTAATTTCCATCAATTAACTAAAATATTAAGCCTGACATGTTTTCTTTTCAAATTTCCTTTTCCAGTTATCATTACATTTCACGTAACATTAGTGTTACTGTCTGGGATAGCCTAGACCAATGGTTTATAAGTATGCTGAAAAACAACAAGTCCCTGTCAGTTGATTTCCTGGCATGTAAAAGAATTCCTGTGAGATAAAAATCTGGCACATTGGCAGTGTTCAGATGATCCTGGTAGCTGACAAACAAAACTACCTGTGGTTTCTTTTTCTTTTCTGTTCAATTTCTTTCTTTCTTTTGTTCTTCTTTTTTTAATTACGTCCTCCAATGTTGAGTCATAGTGGTCAATGAATGAAATGGGTGAAACAATGCTCAAATTAGTCCAGAGTCCATAGAGATTACAGTTAGCCAATATTCATCTTTAACTCATCCTGTTGAGACCTCTTGAATGTGAAGTAGACTTGTTACCACCTATGCTATAGAGGTGGGCACTACCTTTGGTGCCATATGTAATAAAAGCAGGAGTTGGACACTATTCAAAATCCATGTAACTATGAAGAAGCAATAATAACAAAATATAATTTTATGAATGTAAATAATTATAATACAGATGTGAGGAGTTCCTGCTCCTGGATCATGTGCTGAATACTGCCATCTAATGACAAATGGGTACATTGTTATATCCGCTTCACAGTTATTGGAAACAGACAATAATTGTGTTGTAATGTTCAATACTTACCCACAAACAAGATGATGTTAAAGGGCCTCACAGTCTTCTGAATGTTAATTTTGTAGTTCTGCATGCTTATCTTACTTCCATCTTTACAGAGATGCAAAAGTGACACTCCAGACTCCATTCCAAACTACAGCATTGTTTAAAATATCTTAAAAGATAAATGGATTTGCTAATTTTGTTAGATATACTATGTGTTGTGCCCATGTTAGCCCACTGTCTATCCATATTCCTAAGAACTTATGTGTCTATTTTATCACAGTTTTTATTCTCAATCACAAATTTTGTTTTATCCATACTGCACATGACAGTATTCCTTTTAATGTAGTGTAATATCTCATTGGTAGCCAAAACAATTTTTTCCATTAAAGATACATTACAAGCCCCTCAAAAATTTACTGTACTATCATCCACGTATGATGTTATAATGGAATTTGTGGGATGATTAATGTCATTAACATATAATAGAAACATTAAGGGACCCAAAATTTGATCTTTGAGGTACCCCATATCTTATTATTCCCTGTTTTGACTTTACCTTTGGTAAGCACTTATTACTTTTAACATGGATTTCAGTTATCTGCTTTCTGTCTATCAAGTATGATTTACAAATTTCATAAGCTATTCCTCTTATTCCAAAAGCTTCTAATCTATCTAGCAGGAGATCATGCTTGATGCTATCAAAAATCTTTGAGAGGTCAAAGAATAGTGTGCCCACCTTTTGATTTAGTTTTAATAAACTAATGACCTGGATATAGTCAATAATGGCAGTTGTAGTTGAAAACCCCTTTCTAAATCCATGCTGAAACTGGCAAAATATATTTTCCTTATTTAAAATTTCTAGCATCTGTACTAAGAGAACTCGCTCATATATTTTCCCAATCTCTGATTTAAAGTAATTGGCCTATAATTATTTATATCTAATTTCTCCCCTTTTTTATAGATAGGCCTTACAATACTCATCTTTAAGCAATCTGGAAATACTCCCTTCTCTATTGAAAAATTGATAAGATGTTCCATTGGTTTCACTATTTCATTCTTGCGGTATATTAGTAGCTTTGAACTAATTTCATCCCAGCCTGATGTACTTTTATTAGGCAAAATCCGAATTATTTTAATAATTTCACTTGCATTTGTAGGTTTCACATACATTGTTGATTTGACATCCCCAATAATGTTTTTGCTTTCTCCTGAATTTTGCTGTATTAAATTCAAATAAAAATTGCTTATTTACTCACAGATTTTATGTGGATCCTTTTCAATAATCCCATTTATTTCTAACTGGAAATTTTCTACATCAGTTATTGAACTCTTATTTTGATTTACAATTCCCCACAACGTTTTAGAAGCATTTTTGGATGTTTGAGTAGTGTGCCTATAATATTTCTGTTTATTAATTTTTAACTGGTTTAGATACTACCTCTTATATCCACTATACCTTTTTCTTTAAATTTCTGAAGAGGTAGATTTGTATAATATATAGCAATCCTTAGCTTTTTTCCTTAGCTCAATAATATAACTAGGAATATTAACTTTAATATATCCATTCCTCACTTTCTTGGTTAACACAGGACATGTCATATCATAATGCATTTTAAATACTTTATAAAATACATCCCATTTATCATCTATGTTGACAGAATTGTATACATTCTCCCAGCTTTCCTGTTTTAACAGACTTACTAAATTTTCTAAATTTCTTTCTTTTAATTACCTAAAAGTTTTGGTAATATTTTGTTTTGATTTCCCGTAAACGTTACTCAGCTCAAGATATTGAGCTGAATGGTCAGAGATATATGAATCTATTATACCTGCAGTTATTACTTCCTCCTTCATATTTGAAGCTATATGATCAATGGTGGTAGCAGTGTTTACTGTAACTCGTGTAGGTTCATAAACAGTATATACAATATTATAACTATCAAAAATGTTTTTAAGTTACTACTTATGCTGTTATCTGCTAAATTTATGTTTAGATTCCCAGCAAGAATGATATTTACGTTCTCTGTTACATAATCATTTAATAATCTATCTAAGCAGCTCAGGAAGTCAATTACAGATGATGAGGGTGATCTATACAGGCCAAATATCAGTACATTTCCTTCCTGGGTGGCAACTTTAATACCACTGACTTCAAAAACTTTTTCTTCACAGTACTGATTTAATTTTAAAACCTTTAGTTGTACATCTTTCCTAGCTAGTATCATTACACCACCACTCTTATGAACAAGTCTACAATTGGAGCATACAGTAATATAATTCATAATATTATACAAACCTGAGCTTCTCTTAAACCATGCTCAGTAAAAATGGCTATTTGTGGGCATACCTCATTAACAAAATGTTCAAGAGCATCTCTTTTATTGCTAATGTATTGAACATTTAGATGTAACACTTTAAATGTTGGACTCAAACTACTAATTACTGGCTTTATACTATCTGTATTTATCTCTGTTAAAACTAGTTTTTTGAAATCAGATTCTCAATAACTTACATGGTTATGTTTTATGCTCTAGTATTTAATTTTCATTTATAAAAGTTCTTTAAATTATATTTTGTAATGGAGCCGCTCTCTTGGTGCCCACACGTCGATATCACAGCTAACTTACTTCTCCACTAGTGATTCATTATTAAAAGGCTAAGGTGACCGAATCTGTGGGTGACCATTCAACACATGCAGTGGATGAGAAGAGGTAAAAGGGGTAGAATGCATTGCTGGGTACCATGGCTACGGATTAAATTCATAGAAGCCATATATTCCGCAAAAACTTTTGTTGCCAACACAATACAGGACTTCTTCCTACTTTTTCGTTTATTTGAAAAGAAATATGTTGTTAGAGGCGGTAACCCACTTGAAGCGAGTTCTGCATCATGTGCTACTGTCTATTATCAGTTTGCATTCTATGTAAAACACAATTTGTTATATGTGAATAGTGATTATTCTGTGATATGTGAAGTGTTTAATTTTTCATATTTAAGGGATTTACAATGAATCCCATATACCACCTGGTGTGTTTCATTCTCCAAACACCTTTTGCTTTATGGAAAAATGACAAACACGACGTGATAATTGTCGGTAGGCCAACACCAGTGCTATGTTTAGAAAAACTGTGTGGCGGAGCATCTTCAAAATACACCAGGATATTTAAGACTTGGTATGAGGAACATAAATGTAGTGAAATGAAGGAGTTGGGAAGAAAACACTAACAAAATTGCAGATGCTCTTCGGGAAAGCTCACGTCTACATATTGTAAAATACAGGGCCGTAGTGGAGGGGAAATGCAGATGTACGCAATCCCCCCATTATTTTTTGGAGGGAGACACAGTTCGCTTACTAATAAAATTATTTTTACTTTTTTTAATTCATTACATTTCTTAATAACATTCAAAATACTGAAAAAATACAAAATATACACATTCAAAATACGTTCAAATGTTTTGACTATTAACGGACCTCCAGTAGGTACATAAGTGGAACCCAGAGGATTACATAAAAGAATGGATAAAAAGTAGTACGCATGCTCAGGACAACCAAAGCAGGAAGACGAATCTACAAGTGCAGAATTCTGATCGGTTCTCCAGCATCTGGAAAATTTTTTAGTTGTGCGTCCCCCCACTTTTTTTGTTAGGAATATGGTAAAATAAAATGAGAATACTAAGCTTAACAGCCTTTTCATGCAATATTCCACTAGGGAAGTAGACAAGAAATGGCATTTTGTGGACATAATGAAAGTGACAACTTTTTAAATAAAGGTACTTTTAAGGAACTTTTGGATTCATATACAGAAGGAAGCCCCATCGAAATTCAAAACCACTATTTCAGTAAAAAATCCGTTTTTGCAATGCTGATTTTGCAAATTTAGGTTAGCCAATTTTCTGAGTCATCTAATGAATTTGCCCTGAGCCACACCTGTTTTCTTTATCTTTTTGTCCTCTCCTCTGCTCATATTTCTTTAGTTCTCTTACCACTTTTTTCATATTCTCATAAAATGCATGATCATACCACCCTTCTCTTTTCTGCTTTCATGTATTAATCTGCTTCATTTTCCACCCTACCTTTTTTATTACCTACTCCATTCTAGACATAGTTCCCTCTACCTCACCCTCAATATCAAATTTTCTAGGTACTCTCTGTCGTTAGTGATTTGGTTTTAAAAAATAGTAGTAGTAGTAGTAGTAATTTATTACTGTCAATAGACTCATACAGAGTGTCTGACATTGTCAGAGACTATTTACAATATTTACAAAGTTTATAAAAAATCAGTTATTTTATACAAAAAGTATGTAATAATAGTAATAATAGTACTAGAATTAATAATAATAATAATAATAATAATAATAATAATAATAATAATAATAATAATAATAATAATAATAATAATAATAATAATAATAATAATAATAATAATAATAATAATAATAATAATAATAATAATAATAATAATAATAATAATAATAATAATAATAATAATAATAATAATAATAATAACAACAACAACAATAATAACAATAATAACAATAATAACAATAACAACAACAACAATAATAATAATAATAATAATAATAATAATAATAATAATAATAATAATAATAATAATAATAATAATAATAATAATAATAATAATAATAATAATAATAATAATAATAATAATAATAATAATAATAACAATAATAACAATAATAACAATAATAATAACAATAATAACAATAATAACAATAATAACAACAATAACAATAATAATAATAATAATAATAATAATAATAATAATAATAATAATAATAATAATAATAATAATAATAATAATAATAATAATAATAATAATAATAATAATAATAATAATAATAATAATAATAATAATAATAATAATAATAATAATAATAATAATAATAATAATAATAATAATAATAATAATAATAATAATAATAATAATAATAATAATAATAATAATAATAATAATAATAATAATAATAATAATAATAATAATAATAATAATAATAATAATAATAATAATAATAATAATAATAATAATAATAATAATAATAATAATAATAATAATAATAATAATAATAATAATAATAAAAATCACCAAATATACATAGTTCATAACAACTCAAATTAAAATTCTTCCAGTTTATACAAACATTTATGAATGAGATACATCTTTAGCTTATTTTTAAAAGAATTTTTTGCACAGGACTTAATTTTAGACGGTAGTTTATTGTACAGTATACTTCCTACAATATATAAATCAGTATTAATTTTCTTTTTATTCACTGTTATTCTATGGAAATCCATATTTTGTCTGGTATTATGTGAATGTATTTCACTATTTATTAGCATACCATTTGTACTATTTACAGTTAAAAGAATGTTTTTATATACATATAGTGATACAATGGTTAGAATATTTTCTCTAATAAACACATGTCTTCAAGTTTCTATTTTAGGAATACTGCACATAATTCTTATACACTTCTTCTGTAAGTTTAATATTCTGTTAATATGTGCATGTTCAGCTCCTCCCCAAAACTTCTAAACAATAACTGAGATGTGGAAAAATAAGACCATAGTACATTATTTTCATGGTATGCTCATTCACATATCTTTTCATTAGCCTAAAAAAGTAAATATATTTAGCTATTTTATTACAAACACCATTTACATGCTCAGACCAGGTTAGCTTACTGTCTAGTTTTAACCCCAATAAGGAATAGGATGGAATTAGTGTAAGATTAATCATGGGGGAAACAGTTTTGCTAATTTCATTTCTTCCTCCTAGGTCAAATATCATAACTTTGGTTTTTTCTTCATTTACTTTTAGTTTGTTACATTCAAAGTAATGATTTATAGAGCGACTAGTAGAATTAATGGTATTTGCCATTGAATTTGATGTGTCATTCCAACAAAGAGCTGTAGTATCATCAGCATAGCTGACTGTTGTGGAATTATTGCACTTTGCTATATCATTTACATATATAATGAATAGAACAGGGCCTAAGACAGAGCCCTGCGGAACTCCATGTTTTACCTCCATCAAAGCTGATTTTATTTTATATATGTTGTTACCATTAAGATGACTGATTTCAGAGCTTTGCTGTCTTCCGGTTAGATAAGATTCAATTAATTTGTTAGGTAGACCTCTAATTCCATACAAATTAAGTTTATGTAATAAAATATCGTGTCCGACACAGTCAAAAGCTTTTGAGAGATCAACCATTAGGCTGGCTACCTTCTTATTGAGATTAATTTTTTCCATAATATCATGCACAAATGAGATTACTGCTGTGGTAGTAGAAAATGACTTACGAAAACCATGTTGTGATTGACTGTAAATTTTATTTTTCTGTAGAAAGTGGTCAAGCCTTTGCAGTATAATTTTCTCGAATAGTTTGCCTATGCTAGAAGTTAGAGTGATGGGCCTATAGTTATTAACATAATTTTTATTGCCCTTTTTATGAATGGGCTTGATGACACCAATTTTAAGGATGTCAGGAAAGATACCTGCTTCGATACTGGCATTTATTAAATGCATTAGTGGTTTGGCCAATATTGTTTTGCCTTGTTTTAATATTTTAGATGAAATGCCATCCCATCCACATGAGGGTTTAGAAGGCATTTCATTCAAGACTTTTTATAATTTCTTCCTCCGAGGTGGGATGCATAGAAAGAGACTTATCATTAGGTACAATATTATAGGTAGGGGGTTCTGTCATATTTTTAGCCAGTTCATTGGCACAATTTGTAAAAAACTCATTCATTACATTACTAACCTCAACAGGATTTGTAATAACGTTACCATTCATATTCAGGTTAACATTTTCTTGTTTTTTATCCTGCTTTCTATATTCATTGACTATGCTCCAGGCAGTTTTTGTTATGTTGGTCGAATTATATAGTTTACCAGTGTAATAATCTGACTTCAACTTCTGTAGGTGCTGGAGATACATACCTCGATATTTTTTATACTCATTATTATAGTGATCTAGCTTAGTTGACTTATGCAATATGTACATGTCCTTCATTTTATAAGGTATGCACTTTAGGACTTAGAGGTATTTTAGGGTCTTTTTTACATGTTATCACTTTTTTAGCTATTGGACATGTATTATAAAAATGTTGATTAAATATTTGATAAAAAAGTTGCCACTTACTGTTAATATCATTTTCACAATAAACAGATTCCCAGTTTTCATTTTCGAGATTATAATTCAAGTTTTCAGGTAATCAGGTAATTTTAGTTTAGAAAGTCTAATCGAGCTCAAGCATGACTCCAGAAGAAAATAATGGATAAATGCTTAGTTGCAAAGTTGGATAGAATTGTCAATTAGTGGCTAAAAGAATTAAGTTATAGTGACTATGACCAAATTGAAAAACTTCTGCACCCTGTTTTGAGCAAACATTAAATATCTCTGGAACAAACTGCTCCTCCAAAATATGATGATGACCTAGAAAATTCAGTAGATTCAAATTATTACTTCCTACCAATGAGCAAACTGTACTATGAAAAGTTATAACTTTGTAACCTCTTATTTTTCATATGATTTTGTTTAAGCTTAATTATTTTTCCTTTTCTTAGTTATCTTTTCCTTGAGCAGATATAATAAACAACTTAACATACTCATATTTTCAATCCATTGTATTCGGAAATACAATACTAAAATACAAGGATCTCATATACAAGAGGTGCAAAGTTCTCCTCTAAGAACTAACAAGAATTAAAACATCTTTTTTATTTTACATCATAGATATCTTTTAAATAAATAAAAGTTCTCTAATTGAGCAAAATGTGCACCTTTCTGAGCTTCAATTTCATAATTTGATGTAAATCTTCTTCTACTCAGCCATTTTCTCAGGTTTGGTAACAAAAATAATTGGTGGAAGCCAAATCCAGCAAAAATGGCACATATGGAAGCTCTTGGAAGCATAAGTCATGCAGTTTTGTAGCAAAATGCCAGATGTGTGTGAAGGTGCATTTACATTATGAAAGAGATCGTTCTTTATCATAAGGTATGGATGTTCAGCATGAATAGTTTTCCTAAAGTGGCTGGTAGTGAAGCATAATACTTCCCAGTGATGATTTCATGCTTATGAAGGTAGTTTATGAGTATCACACTATGAGAATCCTTGAATGCCATTAGCTGTGACTTTTCATGCTCATGGAACCATTTCAGCTCTGTTGGTGCATTTTCACAAGTTGCCGTTCACTGTTTGAACTGCTCCTACGTCTCTAGCATGTAGTGATGAATACATATTTCATAAACTGTTATGAAGTTTGATAATTCACTGCAATTGTATTTACATAAGTCTAAGCACTATTCTATCATGCTTATGTGAATGCACATTTGCTCAGTAGTTAAATACAGCACATAGCAGAGAGATATCTCATAATTTAAACTTTATAGTAAAATTTAGTGAACATGACCCTATCAAGATTTTCACAATATCAACTAGTTGGACACCTTCAATCATTAATCACTGAGTATAGCACTTTTTAGTGGTTTTGGGACATCCTGATGTTCATCATCTTGAATGTGTGTACAGCCATACTTAAATTCAGAAGCCCACTTTTTAACTAATGAAAACAAAGGGGTAAGAATCCGTTAATGTTGAAGCTAATACTGTATTTCTCTATTTGTGTTAAACCTTCAAAATGAAGTACTTTATCACAGCTCACATTTAAGTTTCTTCTGTTTTGTTGAAAATGTTAATACTAGCTTATTTACATAAGTCATAATCAAGTGACACTTATGTATCTGAAACTTACCAACACCAGTTTAAGAAATTTAAAACTGGCTCTTGTAGTTTAAGTGTTTTCAATTTTATTATTGTACATAAATGATTAAAAAAGTATTTTCATTAATATTGTTTTAGGTTTTCTCTTTTACATCAATATTAAGCCCTGAAAAAACACAATTGTGAACAGTAATGAATGGTAACCAATACTGCATATGCATAATAGTGGTAGTGTTCCAAATTTACCAATAAATTTATTAATAGCTATGCTAGAGAAATTTTGGTTATTATATTACAAGTATATAGAATAAAAAGAAGTATTTCAGAAAGTGGAGTGCCATTGTTACTAAAATTAGGCAAGTGAGTCAACCTTGTATATACTTTTCTCCACTTACAAGATTTTTTTATGAAGACTAGTTTCTTCCCTATCGTCAGTTCTGTGGTTGACTCTGTGGTTGTATTACACCCATGATAAATATTGGAGGTATAAAGTAAAAATGACATAATTTTAATAAGGTTAATACACTTGGTACTTATATTTAAAACTTAGGATACACATGCTTTTGTTTTTCAGAGTTTCCAATCTGAACTGCCATGGGCATCTTGTCCAAACAAATATTATGCAAATGGTTCATATACAGTGGAACCAGAATGTGTGGTATGTATTAAACAATAATTCTATGGGCCTTATTCCTATATATAGCTTTCATCTCAACATAATGTACAGCTCCTTCTTTTGTTTCTATGGAATAGATAAACTAAAACTCTTATTATGATTTCAGACAAGCACACCCACCCAATACTTTTGGTACAGAACAACACTAATGGTTTCAGAAGATATAAATAGCCCTGAGGTGTTCAACTGGAAGATTGCTATGGCTCTTGCTGTGGCATGGGTTCTTGTCTATATGTGCATGATCAAAGGGATTGCATCCTCTGGAAAGGTATAGTAAAATTGAACATTTTTGAGGTCACAGTGACTGTAATATATCACATACATAAAAACCTTTCGCTGGTATTCAATTACTAAAGGATGCTGATAAATAACGAAGAATAAAACAGTTTCAGAAATTGTGTGATGCTTTAAGAGTAAAAATATAATTGCAAATAATTGAATATTCTCAATTTTGTACTCTTTCTCTGGTTTCTTTATACTATGTAACATTCTGTAACAAGATCACTTAGTATGCATCCCTTTGTCCTGTCAGAAGGTCTTAGGCATCTAATGATGAAATACTTTAATTCTAGTGCTTTGTGAACTTTCTAAAAGTATTTGGTTTGTTCATCCATTAAATGCATATTTTCATTCTTCACCAGTAATATTTTCCAATGTAAGTCATAGTTCACCTCTTCAAATTGTTTTCAGCACTATGCACAATATCATAAAACTAAGTAATATAACTTTTGGAAATTAAAATGGACATTAAATATGATCCATAAATTCCCAATAAACAGATTACCAGCTTACAGTTTTTTAAGAGTCAGGCAAGCATCCAAAAAAGTATTTGCAAATTAAAATCATGTATGCTTTCAAACCAGCAAAATGGATTACTAAAAGCTTAAGTGAAGAAATAAATAATGAATAGGTTTCCACAGAATCAAAGAGTATGATAGGAGAGGGAGTACTGATAGCATCATCTTAAGTTATCATAATTTCCACCAAAAACAAATGTGGAGAATTTACATTACTAGTTGACCAAAAGTTGTACACTTGAAGGAGGCAGCCTTTGTTTTGTTGACAATCTAAAATATTGTCAAGACTTGAGGATCAGAGAGGAGTGAGAAGTAAGGTGATAGTAATATTGTACAGTTGCATAATGAAAACAGTACCAATCTCTGTTTCAGATAACCTTGCCCCGCTGACATGCATCACTCCGCGTGCAACTACCTTCCCCCTCACCCTAATTGGCTAATGCTTTCGCCCCAAAGGCCATAGGCAGTGCCTTCCCGTCACATTTAAACCTGCAGTAAACGTCATAATAATTGCCAGGAAGATCGATAAAATCATACAAATAAGAATATGAAGGCATGCAAAAATAATGAAGTTTATAATGAAACTGAGCAAGTTGAAACTGAATGAATGAGCAATGAAACTGAAACAAGTTGATAATGAAAGGCCTTCGGCCTTTTCCACTGGGATGTTTTAAGATCACTACACATACCTTGCAAAACTGCTTGTCTTTCAGTCTTAAAAGTTGTGTCATGCCATACTTGTCGTGTGTCCTTTATTCACCAGTCTTGTCAATGTAGTATATTTTGTGATTTGTATCCCTGTACAGTCTGATTGTCCTTAAATACGTCTTCACCACACAGCAATATCGCCCCTGGAGTGGTAAGTTTTCCTGTTGTCTCAATTTTATGTCACGATGTTCCTACGCATCTAACACCTGTAAGTTCAGAGCACAGCTGTTCGACTTATCTCACTGACAAAGACGGATTCTTCTCTGTGAGTATATTAAACATACGCACCACAATTCTTTTTTTGCTGCTTTGTAAAGGTTTTCCCTTGCGATGCTTCAGCGAAAAACTGGCGGTAGACTCTGCCATTATACACATAAGTATATGCACAATAAACGATCAGTAAAATAATTTAGCTCTCGCACTCAGCGCAACACACCTTCGAATGGTGATATATGACTAATCCAGTTCTAAACAAGATCAGAGATAAAAGTCATATAAACAAATATGTCATCACTACCACTGAAGCATGTGCTATCGTGCCATGTTAAAGACGGGCTTCTCAGCAAAGGAACCTCTTTACTTCGTTTAAGAATTAACATGCATTTCAGATAAATCAACTCTGTTGCGTAATATATTTAATTAAAATAGTTATGAAAATATAAATTTTACAATTCTCTTCCAACATATAAACACCATGTTAAATAACAAACTAATTTTTACCGCACAATAATCTATACTACAGTAGCAGCCAATGAGAGGTGATAAGGTCACGTGTCCGTTTAAAGATACGGGGCAAGCTTATGTGAAACAAGGATTACATTTTCAGGCCATCTCACCAGTAACTGCAACTTGTAACTGCTGAGGTTTACTTTACCTGATTGCACTTCTATAGCCTGCCACTTATTCTATAATGATTTGATGTTTATCTCCAACTGTAAAGTTTTCACATGGATCGTCAAACTGCATATACATAAAATCAATTTAGTTCCTCTTCCCACCAAACACAGTTATATCATGGCTGAGTAGTAGATAGTGCTTACAGCTGCTTGGTTCCAATGTTTTTACTGGAAGATTAGGAGGTATAGTTAAAAATTCTGAATTTATAATGTACCCATTTTTACAAGATGAAGAAAGAAGAAAATAGAATCTCCTCCTTTAGTATGGAAATGGAAAAGTGAAAAAAAAAAAAAAGAAACCAAGTGGGATGGCTCAGGTGGTAACATTTGTGGCCGGCATTTGCGAGGTTATGAGCTTGATTCCCGTAGGCAAACTTCCTGGCCTTGGGATTTTTGGAGGGTCTTCCTGCATCACTAGTTGCAATGCTGATACCTTACATCTGTTTGATCAGGCGTGAGATGGCTGCTGAGTGCCGGGCTCTCTATCACTGCCAGGAGCTCTGTTGGGCTGAACAAACTGCCTACACCTTTTAGAGACCCACTGTAGCTGTGGTGCCACCTGTGATAGGTTCTGGATGCCTGTAGAGTACTTTCATCTCATCCTCCCTCCTGAGGTATGATGCACAATAAGCACTAAGCTGCAGTGTCAAAATATTTACTATGATAGAAAAATCAAAGAAAAAAAAAGGGAATAAAGAGAAATTAATGACTGCACTAAAGCAATATGATGCATTGAATCAGAAAACACTCCTCATTTCAATACTCAACATCTCAATAAAAAACAAATTTATAATCATGCAATATTCTGTGTGATAAAGCTTCGAAAATATTTGAACATATAGCAAAATATTGGGATAAAAGAGAAGGAATGAATTAATTTTCCAATTTCATTTAAAACTAGTTAGCTTTGATTTTAATTTGTCATGATTATTGGCAGAAACATTTTTAAGTGTCATTCTCTACAGAATTTTAGCTATTAATTTGGCTGTGCTCAAATAGTTATACGATTGATAACAGGACAGTCAACTGTATACACTATTGAAGCTTTTTTTTTTTGTAATTTACGTCCTCCAACGTTAAGTCATATTGGACGATGAATGGAATAGGTGAAATGATGCTCAAATGAGCCCGGGGTTCATAGAGCTTAGAGTTACCTGACATTATCTTTCAGGATAAGGAAAAACCCCGGAAAAAACCTTATCCAGGTAACCCTGACCGAGATTCGAACTTGAGACCTCTTGAATGTGAGGCAGACATGCTACCACCACGCTACCGAGGCGGGCACACTATTGAAGTACGAGTGGGATCCAATAAGTAAGTTTACCTATTTTATAAAAAGAAAAAGCATTAGACACAATTTATCATATTGAAATACTAACTTCATTTATACTGTATGAGGAGTCAATGAAAAGCTTAAAAGGGCAATTAAAAATTGATGTTTAATGCTATTTTTCTGTAAGTTGCTGGAACTGTTATCTATGATGTAAGGAATGCCCAACAGATAGCACAGTACTGCAGACAAAAGAGCATGGCTATAACACAGCAGCAAGGGTACAAAACCTATTGAAATCCATTGGTGAATGAAGTCCAGTATTGCGATGCATGTCTATATCTTCAGTGGAGTAGACAGTTTGGAAATGGTATGAATTCTGTGAGAGATGCTCTACATTCAAATCAGGCACCACATTGTGACACCAGAGTCTACTGCAGTAGTTGAAGCCATTGTGATGGAAAATCTCTATGAGACGGTGAATGAAATATCTGCAAATCTAAACAAAAGTAATGATGCAGTATATCATATCACTCATATGTGCTTAAGTTTCGTAAAATGTTTACAACACTTGCAACCATCAATGAATGACCTGTGCTTTGATCCTCTTCAAAATTCATCATACTCACTGATTCTTGAACCACATGTTTGGATCACTCAGAGAGATGATGGGAGGAAAGAATTTCATTCTGATGAAGAGGTGTACCAGACAGTGTGCAAGTGACTGTGCAAACAACGAAAATATATATTTTTTCAGAGGAATCAGTGCACTTCCTACATGCTGGAGGATGTATGTTGAATGACTGGAAGACTGTATCAAAAAGCTGAGAGAGAGAAAGAAACCACTATAACTGAAAAACAAAATGTTTGATGACTACCAAAATTGATATTTAAATTCAGTACATTTCAAAGATGCAACACAAAGATTATCAAGAAAATCCTCCATCCCAAACTACCCATTATATGAAAAGCTTTCCAAGACTTTTTATTTTCTGAAAAATGACTTTGTTTAATTTGATTAAAGGTTCATATTTAATACATTTTCAATTTGATTGGAACAAGAATTGAAACAGGAAGATAAGTCAGCAGTAACATTTAATTTTTTGAACAAAAACCATGATATTGACCCAAATCCAAAATTACTAAAAGGGGTGATAATCCAAAACAAACTGTCAACGTGGAGAACATGTGCATATGGAACAATAAGGACAGAGTAGTGAACTTTGAAATCCCGCCAATAGATACTTTGATAAAGAAGGTTGTAGTTCCACCACCAGAGAGAAGAGAGCAGACAACAACAGAGGACAGTTGGATGGGGGTTGCAAATGGATACAACAGCTTTCAAAAACAGTCCCTCAATAATATAAAAATATAAGTGATGAGGTATTAAAAACCATTTTGATGTCAGTTACTAATTTCCTCCCAATATGCATAATAGCAGAATATCAGATGTTTAAGACATGTTCATGATAAATGAAATGCATATCTTGAATTTTCTGTTAACATCCTCTGAAGTCTCATTCATTTGGATGACTTTTGCATAGCTGGTAAACCATAAAAGACACAAAATCTCACCCCACAAACTTTATATAATTCACTAAAAAAAAACAATTTATATCAATACATTCCCAAGTTATTATTTCTTATTGATTTGAATTTTCTAACATCTACACTTTTCTCAAATGAGAAGTTGTTATTCATTTTTTATCACCTGTTCATGCAAAGAGAGCAGAACTTTAAAGCCATTGTATGGCAACCAGTTCAAACCAATAATTCCTTTCATGGAAGTGTTGAAAACAGTGTTGTTGTAATAAATTAAACTTAATCTACTTAAACCTGTGTAACAGTAGTTTCAAGTTATATTTAGAAAAGGTATGAAAAGTTTATAAATTTATAAAAAAAATGATTATGTAAATCTATTTAGTAATTTAAATAAGTAAAAATATACGTAATTTTGTGATTAGCTGTAGTAATAATTGTTTGACGTAATGTTGTGATGTGGCATTAAATCGGCCAATTACAAAATTAAGATAGGAGTAACGATAGTTACAGAAAATCAATAATCTTGGTAGAGAGGCTCGGTAATCTGGTAAGTGAAGAATAGTCGTGCAGGAGTAAAGAGTGTTATGTAATAATTGAAACTGTTTAAATATAACAAAGTAAGAATTTAATGATACGCTAGAGATAACCTGCAAGTGACTGGGAAAGGAAGTTCAAGTAAAATGTAATCCAAATAATACAATTAAATTGTTACAAAATTTGACTTCTCCGTAACTTTATTCCAAACCACGCCTGAAAACTAGATGTCACATGACTCTTATTTAATCAAACACAATCATCAAGAAACAACTCAAAATACAACGAATTAACCCTATTATATCTGGCTTCTTGACTTGGGTCTTTGAAACAGTCAACGTGCATCCCATCTCCAACATAAAAATCCCGCACCACCTGTCACTTAAACCTACTGTATTCCTCTATTCCCATTGTACCTACAAGGAACTTGTAATAAAGCCATTCCTGCAAATGTTTTTCTTGATTGACAATGAAGCAGAGAAAGGAATAAATATTTGTAATAACAGTTTGTACAAGAATGAGTAGAGCAATAATGTGAATACAGCATGTGAGATCTTTATTTAGGAATGCTAATCACAAATTATAGTTTGATAACTTAAATTATAACATAGCAAAACTAAACTTAAAAGCATTCTCTATCATAAAAGATGGGTAATTATTCTTCATTCAACAGTAAAATTACTTATTAGTGTATTTTCTAAGTTTGCGTCATCCCAATGTGCCAAAATAACATATTGTAAGCCAAATATTTACAACATTTTAAGAACAAAATTTAAATACAGAAAGTACAAAAAACATGTATAAGAGTAAATGCCAAAATATAATAATATAGCTAACTTTCCAAATACTCTTGAATAGAATGAAAACATGCTTCACTTAAAATTTTGCGTAGTTTCAATTTAAAAATCTTTTGGTTGTCAATCTGCTTTAAATAAAGAGGTAACTTGTTGTACAGTTGGGTACCACTATAAGTGAAGGAATGTTTGTATAACATGGTATTATGACTAATTGCTAGTAGGTTTGAACTGTTTCTTGTATCATGCTGCTGTGTCATTGCATATGTTTTAAAGCATTTTAAATTATCTTTTACATTTAAAAGAACTTTGTATATGTATAAACATGGCAGGGTATTCATTTTCAGTTCCTTAAAAAGCACTCCACAGCTGACATGTACAGTTTGGTTCACTATTCTTATGGCTCTTTTTTGCATTCAAGAAAGTTTTCCAACATATTTGAATTACCCCAAAAGATGATACCATAATTCATAAAGGAATGAAAATATGCAAAATATGCCATTCGGACTGTCTTTATGTCTGCTATCATTTTTAATGTTTTTATAGCATAGCACTACTTACTTAACTTTTGCTACTGTACATACAAATATAATAACTTGTAATTAAAAAATTTCATTTATCTTTTAAGAAATGATGACCATATATCTTACAAATTGACTAGGATCATGTTTCGTGAATAAATTATCCACATCAGCTCGAACCATCAACAAATTCGTTGTTAACGTTACCATCGCTAGATGTCACCAGAAGTCAACAACAAGTTTGTTGAGGGTTTGAGCTGATGATGTAGATGATTTATTCACAAAATCGTAATCCTAGTCAATTTGTAAGAAGTACGGTCATCATTCCTTAAAAGATAAGTGAAGTTTTTTAATTACAAATTATTATATTTGTATATATTTGTTTGCTTCACTCTTAATAGCTTCATATTTTACGTATCTATTGCTACTGTTTTATTTGTTTAAAATTAGTCTGTGTTGATCAATCCATGGCATAGTTGTTTCATTCATTTTATTTAAATTTTGAAGTAAATTACCTTTATCATTACCAGTGATGAGTATGTCTGTGTCATCTGCAAAAATATTTATTTTAATATTTTCCTTATCTACATTATGGGTTATATCATTAATATAAACTAGAACTAGAAGGGGGCCCAAGATAGAAACCTGAGGGACCCCACATTTTATAATTTTCATTTCAGAATGTTCATCATAAAGAGTATTAGTCGTAATTCCACTATCTGTTTCCTGTCTTTTAAATCCGAGGCAAACCAGCTGTTTACAGTCCCTCTGATGCTATATGAATTTAATTTGGATAATAATATATCATGATTGATCAGGTCAAAAGCTTTAGACAAATCTAAACATAGCCCAATACAAAGTTTACTTTTACTATCCATATTGTAATATACTTCTTCTAGAAATTGCATAATAGCAGTATCAGTCGATCTACCTTTCTGAAAACCATGTTGCTGGTCTATCCATAAATTGTGTTTATTAAAGAAATACATTAACCTTCTAAACATTATTTTTTCAATAATTTTAGAAAAGGTTCAAGGTAGAGAAATTGGTCTGTAATTTTCTATCTCTTTTCATGATCCTTTTTTAAATAGTGGCTTTATTTTTTAAATTTGTAAGCAGTCTGGAAATTTTCCTGTATTAAATGAAAGATTTATTAAATAAGTTAAAGGTTTGCTAATATGCAAACCACATTTCTTTATTATATGACTGGAAAGCTGATCAACCCCACAAGATATTTTTATTTTTAAGGCTGTTTATTACTGAGTTAATTTCATTAATATCTGTTGGCAAAAGAAATAAGGAAAAGGGAAAATATGGTAAATTTTTAAATTCCTCTGTTTTATTCCTTTGGCTAAGCTTAGAATAATTATTTATTTCATTAAAATAGGTGTTAAAAGAATTCACAACCTTATTAGCTTCAGAAATTAGTTCACCATTGTATTTAATTGAATTGATATTGTGCAATTCATTATGTTTGCCTGTCTCTCTTTTAATAATGTGCCAAATAGACTTGGATTTATTAGTTGTTTCACATATTCGCTTGTTCATTGATAACCTTTTTGCCTGCTTAATGGTTTTGTTATATATTTCCTTATAATTTTGCAGGAACACCCTGAAATCATGAGTTGTGACATTCTCTTTAACATACTTATTTAAGAATCGAAGTCTCTTACTTGAATTTAGTATTCCTTGAGTAATCCAATCTTTACTTGCTCTTCTACTATTTACATTTAATTTTTTAAGGGGAATAGCTATGTTAAAGTAGTGGGAGATAGTCTTTGAAAATTCCTCATATGCACAGTTTACATCATTTAATTTGTACACATCGTCCCACCATTCCTCTGACAACAAAAAGTTAAACTAATCAACATCTGTATCATTGATTTCCCTAACTGCTTTGAATACTCTTTTAATAGTTACAGTTTCATTAATCTTCTCAATTTTGGATTCTAATAGAGCTAGTTGCCCAAAATGATCTGAAAAGCCTGTTTCAAACACTAATGAAGTATACTGAAATGCATGTGTTTAGGATTATTTGGTTTATTGCAGATTTAGCACTATTTTGAACTCTGGTAGGCTCATTTATTATGGCATGTAGGCCATATATGTTTAACAAATATACGATCATTTTCTTTTCGTTACTGTTCCTCAAAAAATTGATATTAAAATCACCAGTGAATATAACTTGAGGTTTCAATTTGTAATATTCCAGAATGATTTCCAGATTTTGAAGTAATATTTGCAATTCACTACCAGGATTTCTATACACACAAATTATTACAACTTTATAATCATTCAGTTTTACAATACTAATTTTGAAATGCTGTTCCACATTTAAGTATTCAAATTTTTAACATTCTGAAAATTAATAACAGATTTTACATAAGTACATATTTGTTCTACAGAAACTACTTGATAATGTAAAATTTGCTATATTATAGCAAATCATTTCTTCTTTCATTAACCAATGCTCAGAAAGAGTGAGCACATCTACTTTATTAAGATCTTGCAATTAAATTTCTAAACCTTCTTTTTTAGTTCTAAGGAAAATGCTTATTTCTAAGTGGAAAATGCTTATTTGCTTCATATTCTTTACATCTTTTAAATCATCTTTAATGTGATAATTTTCTAAGTTCACAATACCAGAATTTATTTGAAAGTAATGAGTCGGTAATTCAAAAACAAACATCACTTAAATTATCCTTACTTGGAAATGTTTCGGAGAACGGTTTGTCCCCATCGTCAGCAGTTACCCGACTGGTTAAATCCGTGGTTTCCTCAAGTGAGCTGGTTGTCTGTGGTGGCATCTGTTGTCTGTGAGATGAACTTCCAAAGAGAGTTTTCAGGCGGCAATTCGAAATTTAAAGTATACTGTTTGTTTTTTATAGTTAGCCATTTTTCCCAAACATCGAGTTCGGCTGCATTACTAGCTGGCTTTAATAGTTTTATATTTGGTACAATTTCATGATTGGTAGACCAGAAATGGTGGGCTATTGCTGATTTTTCTATTTGTTTGTATTTCACTCATCTCATATGTTCCTGTAACCTAATATGTAAACTTCTTTTGGTTTTTCCTATGTAGAACTTATTGCAGTCTGAGCAGTTGATTTTGTATACACCTGATTTCTTGTTTCCAGGTACTGGGTCTTTCAGGTTGTTGCATAATAAGTTTTTTAAACTGAATTTATTAATTCAGGCTAGGGTGATGTTGTACTTCTTGAATATCTTGTTGAATTTATGATGCACTCTGGGATGATATGTGAATTTCCTGAACCGTGTCTCGGTTTTTGATTCTGTTAATTTTGTGGTATCCAATATGTGTTTCTGTTTCTTGAAGTTCCAAATTTTCTTTTCTATTAATTGTTTACTGTATCCATTAATTACAGATATGTTAATCATGTGGTTATATTCTTTGTTGTATTCATTCTATTTCAATGGGATGTTGACTAGTCTATGTGCTAAGCTGTCTGTGGCCACGCCATGGCTCAGTGGTTAGACCGCTTGGCTCTCACCAAGGTGGCCCGGATTCAATCCCAAGCAACCGCAAAGTGAGATTTGTGGTGGACAACACGGCGTTGGGGCGGATTTTCTCCAGGACCTCCGGTTTCCCCCGCCATCTCATTCCACCGGTGCTCCATCTTCATCTCATGTATCATCAGTGTCACCGCCTGCGGTGCCGTATGTAGTAAAAGCGGGCGTTAAACACTACACATTTGCTAAGCTGTCCAAAACTGCATGTTTGTGGGGTGTAGGGTTGTAGCTATCGTTCTTGATGTAATTATCCATTTGTGTTGGCTTCCTGTAGATGCCAAAAGATATGTTATTTAATCCATGTATTATATTCAGATCTAAGAAAGGTAGGTAGCCATTCATTCATTTGTTCATTCATTCATTCATTCGTTCGTTCATTTGTTCATTCATTTGTTCATTTTCATTCATCCTTTTAAAACATATACATGTTTTTGGACATGTCATGGTTACAAAGTATATGTACAAAACAAAGAAATAAAATGGTACAAGTTATTTACTATATATAGTACATCTTTTTCTATCTCTATTGTAAACTTTATTGCTCTATTCTGTATGTTCAATAGTTTTAAGGAATCTTGTATGAATTTGTGTGGAACAATGGCAAAAATATCAACATATCTATACCAGTATTTGAAGATGTATGGGAAGGATGATGTAATATGTGTTTCAAAGTAATTCATAAAGAGGTTGGCTAGGAAAAGTGAAAGTGGATTGCCCATTTTTAGGCATGAGGTCTGTTGGTAGAATTTACCGTTGAATGTAAAGAAATTTTGATGTATGCATAAATGAGTAAGTTTTGTGAGATCTTCTATTTCTTCTGCTGAAATGTTAGTCTGTTAGCCTTCTATGTGGATATTGTCTAAGAAATACAAATAAGTTAAACTATGGAGCTGTTATATAACAATTTTGTTTTTTAAAACAAAAATGATAAGACAGTTATGAATATTCAAAATATGTTTAAAAACCTCTCTTTATATGTTTCAGGTTGTTTATGTTACTGCAACATTTCCATATATAGTGCTTATTATATTTTTCTTCCGTGGTGTCACCTTGAAAGGAATGTCAGATGGTTTGAGGCATTTGTTTACACCAAAGGTAAGTGAAATACTTCTACGGTATTGGTTCCCAAGAATTATATTATTTACAACTTCATGAGATAATTTTAATATAGATTAAAATATACAATTGTGTTGCAAACAGTTTGGTTACTTTTTCTTAACTGCTACAAGTGACCATCTATTCTTATTAGCGAATTAAATAAACTATAAAAGAATAATGGAAAACATAAAACAATGTTAAAGAAGATTTTGTATACTTCCTAATGAGAATCTATTAACTTATTTTTGTTAGCATGAAATAAAAAGGTCTCTTTCTGTTCATATTCAGCTGTATTTTACAACAATAATTTTTTTATAGTAATACCTAACTTTTAAAAATCAAAATGGTCTATAATAATAGGACTAACTAAATTAATAGCTTATGATCACACATATAATGGTAGCATCACATGCTTCACATTAAACTCTTGCACAGAATACCACAAAGAAAAACATTTGCTACATAGTATAATAATATATAATGTCATGAACCAGTCAAAAAATGCTAATTTTGTTGAATTCCATGCACATTCACCTTTCTTACACAATGTGGAAGTAATTATTTAATTTTTTCCCCACCTACAGAAAGTTCAAGATTACCTCATTATTCCTTTTTGTTTGTTTTGTTTTGGATTGTTCTCTAGGTAAATATTGTCTTAAGTAACCTGACACTTTTTGAAGACCATAACAACCATTTAAAATTAAATTCAGCAAGCTTTTAAGTTGACTTTTCTTTATCATTCCTTAAAAATTCTAGCATGCAGTATTCTTCAGACTTCCCAACATTTGTACAGAGTGAGGTGGCACCGCGGTAACATGTGCAACTCATATTAAAGAGATTCCAGGTTTGATTCCCATCAACCACATACTCTAACTTGGAATTTTATGGTTTGCCCTTTCACTTAGAATACTGGGATGCATGCTTTCATAGCACAATTTCATTTCCATCATTTGCCTTCATTCTACTTCCTTATCATCTTTCAGTTGTGCTTTCAGGTTCAAGATGTATGCTAGTGCTGGACAGATGGTGTGCATGATTGCACATTTAAAATGTTGTTCTTGGTGCTGGGCGACACTGTGTGGTTGCTATCCTCACATGGGGCAAAAATTTGGCCTCCTATGGCCTTTTGTGCTTCCCTCATTTCATCCCTTCCTCTTGAGGGATATTAGCCACAGTAGATCTGTGTAGAGGTTATAGTGTGCGACTTGTCCTCAGTTGTCTATCTATAAAGGTAAAACCTGTTGTGCCACAGTTTTTATCACTATAACTGGAACTTCTTAATATAATATGTAATTACTCATATAATAACTGAATACTTTTATAAAATTTTCTTTCATCATTGTTCCATTTAATTTCTTCCAATTTTTATGCTAAATGTTTTCACTGCATTCATATAATAACACAATAATTAAAATTATATTGCTAAGAAACTTTTTATATAAAAACTGATTATGATATGCATTGTCAAAACCAATTATTATAGACTGCAAAAATTACATGAAGATTTTAAAATATGTCACAGCAGCAACTATTAGAATTATTTATTTCTCTCTTATTCACTCGTATATTTCATATAGCATAGAAATATGGGGCAGCACTTCAAAATTAAACTTAAATGAAATCTTATATTGTAAAAACGAGCAGTATGATATCTGTCAAACTGAAAAAGACAGGATTTATGTAGGGAAGCCTTCAGATAGCAAAAGATAATGACTTTACCAAGCCTTTATAGTTATAAAACCATTTTATGTATGATAAAATACTATTCACATGCAAACAAATTCAGACATCCATCATCACAACACAAGAAATAAAGATAACCTTGCTATCACTGTGCACAGACTTAGGCTATTTGAAAAGCTTCCAAGTTATGCTGGTACAAAACTGTACAATAGGCTGCAAGCTGGCATTAAAAAATATGAAAGATATAAACAATTCAAAACAGCTTAAAAGATTTATTTAACTAAAAATGTATTTCATACATTGCAGGAATTTTTAAATAAATGTATTCAAATTTATTAGTTTTAATGCTAAATATGTATATAAATACCAAATTTGATTGGATTCAGTTGTATATAATACAATACTGAATTTCAATAAATAAATAAAAGAAATAATAAAATAAAACAATTGCTCACATATATTTTTGTTCAAGATGAGGTAAATGTATACCATAAACTTATTCTCTTTTATGCCTGTTTGTAAATAAATAAATGATACTAAGGTTAATTGAGGGAAATTAATTGTTCCTTCACACTAGCTGTGTGTAGGCTAAGGTTTTGGATAGATAGAGTCAAAATAAGAAATTCAATGCCATGGCCGGTATTTGAACCATGATCTCCTGGTTTCCGTCCAGTCACTCTTACCCATTGTCAGGATGGCACGTTGGCTATGGTAGCTCAGTGGGTAAGAGCGACTGGACGGAAACCAGGAGATCCTGGTTCAAATACCGGCCATGGCATTGAATTTCTCATTTTGACTCTATCTATCCAAAATGATACTAAAGTTTCTAGAGCTCAAATACTGATTATTGCCATAACCTAAAAGGTCACTCTGTTATATTGCAGTGGTGGACACTAACAGATCCTGTGGTATGGTTAGAAGCAGGCACTCAGATCTTTTTCTCTCTAGGACTTGCTTTTGGTGGCCTTATCGCCTTTTCATCATACAATCCAGTAAATAACAACTGTTATAGAGATGCCATAATGGTGTCCCTTACCAATTGCTTTACATCAATGTTCGCAGGCATCGTCGTTTTCTCAGTCATTGGTGAGTAGGTAATTATATTTAAATAAATGTTAACAATTGCAGCAGTTTGGAATATTTCTGCCATACTTTCTCTCCCTCCTACCTATAATAAGTAGAGAAAGTAAATATTGTATTTTACCCAAAAAATTATATATCAAGGTTTCATCAGAAATTAAGGTTTTGAGATCCCCTGTAACTACAGAAGCAGTTTTTGGAGGGTTTGTGTAGATAAAAGAGAGGAAACCACTTGATACAAAACCAAAAGATCTAGTGAATACCACATTTTAAGAATCTTCCCATTTCCACTCTTTACATGGAAAAAGTTATATTTCATTTTCTTAAAACAACGTCCTCCTCATTCATAATGAATTTTCTATAATTTGATATAGCTGATAAATAGATAGGCACACACTTATATATATACAAATATAACAATTTGTAACTTAAAACTTCACTTATCTTATAACAAATGATGATACTCTTCTTATAAATTGTCCAATATTGCGATTTCATGTAAATCTTTTACACATCCTCAGCAGGAAACAACAAAGCTGCCATCATCGTTAACATTAACATCTAGCGTTCGTAACGATGGCGACAGCTTTGTTGTTTCCTGCTGAGGATGTGTAAAAGTTTTACATGAAATCGCAATCCTGGACAATTTATAAGAAAAGTATCATCGTTTCTTATAAGATAAGTGAAGTTTTAAGTTACACATTGTTATATTTTTATATATTTGTTTGCTTCACTGTTAATAGCTTTATATTTTTTGTATTTATTAGACACACACTTACTCAACCAACTATACAGAGCCAATTGAAATATACAATTTGTGTCAAATAATTATTAAATTTTAGATGAGTCGTATTTCTTACACATCTGCTTCACTTTCGTACCTATTTTGAGGACATGTTTCGCAAATCTTCGTTTGCATCTACGGCTCTTGTGCGACTGACGCTAGATCCAGCGGTGTGGGTAATTCTGGGTTTGTTGCTGCCATCTGTTGATTCAGCGATGAACTGAAATGTGGGACTCTCTTCTAGCGGGATTTCAAAGTTCATTAGTTGGTTTTTATGTTTTTCCATGTATATCCTCTCCCATATGACGAGTTCACTATGTTTTTGTACGTACTTTAGCAACTCTGTGCTATCTTCAATTTCATGATTTTCAGACCAGAAATGAGCTGCTATTGCGGACTTATCAATATTTTTGTATCTTAAGTGCCTGAAGTGTTCTTTCTTTCCAGTGCCTATGTTTCTTTTTTTTTTTTTGTCCTCCCTATGTAAATTTTTTCACAGTCTTTACACTTAATTTTGTAAATGCCTGACTTTTCCTCTGGTTTTATCTTATCAGTATTATTACTGTGAAGTAGGTTTTTAATGTTGTAATTGTTTTTTGGTGCCAATGTTATATTGTATTTCTTGAATATTTAAATAAAATATTCAAGAAATACAATATAACATTGGCACCAAAAAACAATTACAACATTAAAAACCTTCTTCACAGTAATAATACTGATAAGATAAAACCAGAGGAAAAGTCAGGCATTTACAAAATTAAGTGTAAAGACTGTGAAAAAAATTTACATAGGGAGGACAAAAAGAAACATAGGCACTGGAAAGAAAGAACACTTCAGGCACTTAAGATACAAAAATATTGATAAGTCCGCAATAGCAGCTCATTTCTGGTCTGAAAATCATGAAATTGAAGATAGCATAGAGTTGCTAAAGTACGTACAAAAACATAGTGAACTCGTCATATGGGAGAGGATATACATGGAAAAACATAAAAACCAACTAATGAACTTTGAAATCCCGCTAGAAGAGAGTCCCACATTTCAGTTCATCGCTGAATCAACAGATGGCAGCAACAACCCCAGAATTACCCACACCGCTGGATCTAGCGTCAGTCGCACAAGAGCCGTAGATGCAAACGAAGATTTGCGAAACATGTCCTCAAAATAGGTACGAAAGTGAAGCAGATGTGTAAGAAATACGACTCATCTAAAATTTAATAATTTTTCGCTTCACTGTGGTGTTCCAATACAGTTAAATCTCGATATGTGTCAAATAACTTTACCTTAACATCTGCCATTTTCAAAATTTTTGTTATTATATTTCTAAATCTTCTCAGCTTGAACTCTCAAGCATTTTAAATGATTCTACAGGCTAGTTCACAATAACACAAGATTGGAAACCAAACGGAAATGAGATTGGGAAGCAAATTGTGTACATTATTGTTTACTGTGTTATAAGAACTTTGTATTGTAAAATGATATATTTTTGCTTGCTTCCAATTCAACCAATATACAGTAGGTTAGCCAACGTCAAAGTTCAATGTAATATAATGTAATGTAATGTAACTTTATTCATCCTCTGATATTGGTACATGATATGGGATACGTAAATGGAATGAACATAATAGGATGTAATAATTAAAAATGAATACAATAAGATATAAGTCGATAATACATAATTTAAGGATACAATATAATGACTAGGAGAATGCAATCATTGGAAAAATGAAGGAAACTAAGGAAGTTAAATCATAAAGCAGTCAAGAAATGCAATTATAATTATATAATAATTAAGATAGAAGAATATACCTGTAAAGTAGTGATAAAATACTACTAATAATTCTTTATTCACTTTTAAATATTCTTTATTAACTTCTAATAGTTTAACCCCTTGTCATATGAAAGAAAAAGGAAAGTCATTAGCTGATAATTATATAGAATAAAAGGTTTCTAAATGTAATTAAGTCCATTACTATTTCCAACTTCTCTAGTCTTACCACACATTAATACATTATATCACACATCATTCCTAGGGCTGGCTCCAAGAGTTCTGTAGCCCTATGTGATAATTGCAATATGTGTTGTGAACAGTGACAAAGTGTGCCATGACATTTAGGGAAGCTGCTCCTGTATATCTCCAACTCGTGGACTTGGGTTTGAAACTTATTTCCTGTATACAGATAGTGCTTCCATAAACATCATACCACACTTCACCCCTGGTACTGAAGGCAAATTGATATTTGTGAGTGCAAGATAAAAGCATACAAAGTCCAAAATAAAAATTTTAGATAATTTGGGTTTACAACTTCACCAGAATATTAAAAGATTAAAACATACACACAACATGAAAACACACTTACATTCAACTGCAATAGTTAATACATCATCTTGATTAGTACTCCAATTTTTTGCTTTTCTTGTGAGATGTGCTACTTCTGGCAATGTACATGTTTTATTGTGTCTAGTGACATAGCCAAAAACATATTTATGTTTGGGGTTCTATTAATTTATAACAGAGGTTAAAAGCTTCTTCCTTTTTCATTATAATGTTAGATGCCACGTTTTAGCGAGTGAGGCACTCACTATCTACCATTTGTACTTTCATGTTATTCTTAATGTTACCCTCCAAATAATCTATTTAAACCATATGGTGTATGGTATTGTCCATAATAGTGAACATCTATGGGCAGAATGTTAAGAATAACTTATCCTTAATTGGTTAATGACCTACTGACTTAATTGGCTTCTTGAAAACCAAAATATACTTACAGTAACACAGGCAGGCTTCAGACAGTATCAGTCTACAAAAGTAATCTGCTACTGCCGATTTATCAGTCTGTTTATACTTAATGTCAAAAAAATGTTCTTTCATTCTAGTTTCTAAATTACATTTTGTCTTTCCAATATAAACTTTATCACAATCGAAACAATTAAACTGATAAATACCAGATTTTTTATTATTAGGAATTTCATATTTTTCAGAGAAATGCAATAAATGTTAATACTATATTTATTTTGAGGAACAAAATTTATACCAAAATCTTTAAAAAAAATTTGAAAATGTTTATTAACTTGAGGATGGTAAGTAAATTTTTTAAAATTATAATCGTCTTTTATTTTTCTAAGGGTAGAAATATCATTACAGTTTTTTGACATTTGAATTTTTCAATTTTTTAAAAAAATTTATTTCTCTAAAAAAGTTGAAATTCCTAATAATAAAACATCTGGTATTTATCAGTTTAATTGTATCGATTGTGATGAAGTTTATATTGGAAAGAAAAAACATATTTAAAAACTAGAATGAAAGAACAGTTTCGTAACATTAAGTATAAACAGACTGATAAATCGGCCGTAGCAGATCATTTTTGGTAATTTAACCATGAAATAAATCCAGAAGTTAAATTATTAAAACAATTAAATGGTCCGATAAATTTAATAGTTTGGGAAAAGATATTTATTTTAAAAAACAAATATCACGTAATGAATTTTGAAATACCGGCAGTCAATTCTGTTTTTAAATTTGTTTTATTTTCAATTTTGGTAGTACCTACTAACAAGAACATATCAACATGTTAGCATTCGTAATGATGGCGACAGCTTTGTTGTTTCTGGCTGAAGATATGTAAAAGTTTTACATGAAATCGCGATCCCGGACAATTTTAAGAAAATTATTATCATTTATTATAAGATAAGTGAAGTTTTAGGTTACAAATTGTTACATTTGTATATAAAAAGGCACAATGATTTACCAGATAAGAAACTTATCTTTATCATTTCACTCATCGAAACTGACAGTACAGAAAGCCATCCAACAAAGAATGTATGACAATTTAAATTAAGAGAGTATAAATAAACAATGGAAAACCTTGTTGAACAAAGCAACAATAATTCCAGAATGTCCACAATTAAAAGCCATTACTTTATTTCGATTACATACAAGACATGATTGTTTGGCTGCCCATCTGAAAATTTAACATCCTTACAATTCCATATTGTATATTTTGTAGAGAAGAGAATTTTACAATAAATATGACTTATTTTATGAAATGTCAAAATTTAACAGCAACAGATCTCTCATTACTAGGAAGCAAGAACGCAAATGAAAGAACTTCAATATACTGAGCATTAGCAACCAACCAACCAGTTTTAACACCACAATGATCCACTATCACTCACATGAGACACTTGCTGAGGTAATGAAAGTTGTAATGTTGGACCAGGATACATATGATGAGAAGTGCATTAATCATATATTGAAGTGCATATCATAAAATCTCCTTTGCAGTGCTGGATTAACCTGCCATCTAGTGTGTAAAGTTTGGACTCCATACCATGCCTGCCATTTAGTGACAATTTGTAGACCTTCTAGTACTCCTGTAACAATATACACACACATATATATAAAATATCCAAATAAAAGAACAAAAAATTAAGAAATGTTCAAAATAAAAATAAAAAACCCTTGAAAACTCAAAATTTCCATATGCTAAAGCATTTTGAAAGGTAGATTTGGATTCTGCATACCAAAGTACATACTAATTGATAGGCCTTATCCCAAATACAAAATAGCTGTTACTAGTATTATTATAATGTATGAATCTTTTTTCTTTCTTAGACACTTATCATTTGTTTATTTTAGTAAGCAATGTATTTATATCTTGTATTTTTTGCTTTTTAGGGTTCAAAGCCACCATGATATATGAACGCTGTTTAGAAGAAAGGAATGCAACACTTTCATCTTTAGCCTTAAGTGTTTCTGAACTCACCTCTCTGCCTCCTGAAGGAACCATTCTAACATTGCCAGGAAATGAGACACAAATAATGCCAGCAATTCCAGAATGTGACCTAGAAAAAGAGTTAGATAATGTAAGTACATAATCAATTTTTTAATTAGCAGTTAGACTATTTTCACATCTTCAGCATCTCCATCAACTGAACCAATATCAATGAAAAAGAATTTAAAGAAGAAAGTGTGGATATATCATTACAATGCCCCAACTGAATAGTTGAGAATTCAAGCTGAAATTAACTATAACTCTAAATAGAATGAAAGTTTATAATACAAATTTGAGGTTTTAGTAATTGTAACTTTACTTTCTATACAAGAACATACTGGAACATGTTTTAGAAGCTCTTATCACTAGCCTTGCTATACTGTCCCACTTTCTTCTGTGACTATTTTGGTTGGACGTTAACTGCACAATGAGATCCTTTTCAAACAGGACATCAGTTAAATAAATTGTGTTTATTTTTGTGTATAAATAACCTTTCTTAGACAGAGAGTTCTGCTGGTTTTCTGAGGGTTTTTAAAAGCTGAGATTTTCTTTAAGCTGATGATCTTTGAACTAAAAATGCTCTGAAATTGCTGATTTTGCCATTTGTTTATGTTTCACATTTCTCATGTGTTCTTTAAACCTTGTATCAGTGTTCCTCTCTGTCTTCCCCATGTGTACAGTTTTGCAATCTTTATATTCAATTACATAAATTTTTCTGACTTGGGTTTTGTCATTTGTGTTAATCCAGAGTATGCTGTTTAACCGCTTAGCATAAAGGCCTGAGTATACTTGTGTTTTTAATTTTGACAAAATAATGAAGTGCTGAGTATACTCTGGCTTAAAAGCTCCGACCAATATACATTTTGAAAAAACAAATTTCTCATTCTGTCTCATATTTTAGAAGTCACTTGATTCTTTCTGTAAATTTTGCTGTGGTCTGATATTTTGAATGTATATTTCCAACATACATTATATTTCTCTGAATCAAACTCATAACTGATATATTTTTGCACATTTTATTCATATTGGAGGACTCTGTTACAATCTGTGCTTGCAGTTTATTGTTCTTTTCTCACTTTATGAAAATAGTGAGTGAAAAAGGGTTAATTATTGAATTTAGTGGGTCTTAGATTTAGTAAGATAGTTATGAGCAGACTTTGGGAGAAGAAAGTGATGAATCAGTTTCATCTAAGAATGAAATGACAGTGTGGTGTGAAACTGATCCTTCTAGGTCACTGACCCCTGACAGACCGACCAAGGTGCAGGCTGTCTGTATAAAGTCAGAAGGTTTTTGATGCAGGCCCACGCTTTAAGGGTTTTGCTGCAGGTAGGGAGATTTTTTTTTCAGGATACTGTCAAATGGTTTGTGGGTGTTTAGGAAGAATTTTTTGCAAGGTAACATATATTTTATGTTTCTCGGGTTATAGGAATGGACTGACCCCTGTGCCACCACATTTTCCTTTTAAACCTGATATTAATTTTCAGTCCTATATTGAAAACGTCATGTACTATTTTAGAAAGTTCATGCAAATTTTGGTAACTGAAACCAACAAATATGCAACACAAGCAAACCTCTGGCATGGAAGGAAACAACAATTGATGAAACGTACTTATTTATTGCTATAAGATTGTTGCAAAACCAAAAAATTTGCATATTAGAGCACTGGACAAAAATAACTATATTAGCCACACCAATGTTTTGAGAGATTCTACCTTTCAAGAGATTTGTAAATTTATAAAAATACTTATATTTTTCTAGCACTGCAACATATAATATAGTAAGTCATCCACAATCCAAATTGAATAAAATATGTCCTATTGTGAGGTACCTGTCAGCTAAATTTAGAAGTATCTCTGTTCCATAAAGGGCCATGGCGACAAATGAAAGCTTTATGTTATACAGAGTGGTTCAAAAATAAATAGACAGTGAAATTTAACTGTATTGGAACACCACAGTGAAGCGAAATAATTATTAATTTTTAGATGAGTCGTATTTATTACACATCTGCTTCACTTTCGTACCTATTTTGAGGACATGTTTCGCAAATCATCGTTTGCATCTTCGGCTCTTATGCGACTAAAGTTTGATCCAGTGGTGTGGGTAATTCTGGAGTTGCTGCTGCCATCTGTTGATTTAGTGATGAACTTAAATGTGGGATTCTCTTCTGGCGGGATTTCAAAGTTCATTAGTTGGTTTTTATGTTTTTCTATGTATATTCTTTCCCATATGACAATTTCACTGTGTTTTTGTACGTATTTTAGTAATTCTGTGCTATCTTCAATTTCATGATTTTCAGACCAGAAATGAGCTGCTATTGCAGACTTATCAATATTTTTGTATCTTAAGTGCCTGAAGTGTTCTTTCTTTCTAGTGCCTATGTTTCTTTTTGTCCTCCCTATGTAAATTTTTTCACAGTCTTTACACTTAATCTTGTAAATGCCTGACTTTTCCTCTGGTTTTATCTTATCAGTATTATTACTGTGAAGTAGGTTTTTAATGTTGTAATTGTTTTTTGGTGCCAATGTTATATTGTATTTCTTGAATATTTTTTGGAACTTTTTTGTAGACCAGGGGTGGTAAGTAAATTTAGCAAATCTAATTTCTTGTTTTATTGGTGTGAGAGCTGTGATCTGTTTTAATCTCTTTTGAAGTTTGAATGATTTTAGTTTTTTATCTACAAGGCTTTTTCCATATCCATTTTTAATTGCAGTTTTTAAGATTTGATGGTATTCGTTTTGATATTCTTGCTGGCTGAGGGGTAGATTTACTAATCTGTGTGTGAGACTGTTGATGGTGGCATGTTTGTGTGGAATTGGGTTGAAACTATTTGCTTTGATGTAACTATCTGTGTGTGTTGCTCTTCTATGGATACCAAATTCTAGTTTTTCATTGCTTTTTGTGATTTTAAGGTCCAAAAAAGGTAGAGTACAATCCTCTTCAGTTTCCACTGTGAATTGTATGCTGGGTTCTTGCAGGTTGAGTAGTTTCAAAGCATCATCTATTTGTTTGTAGGGCACTATTGCAAAGATGTCGTCTACGTATCTGTACTATGTTTTAAAAATATGAGGGAAGGCTTTAGTTATATGTGTTTCGAAAAAGCTCATGTATAGATTGGCCAAAAATGGTGACAGCGGGCTTCCCGTAGCTAGTCCTGAAATTTGTTTATAATATTTTCCATCAAAGACAAAATAATTTTGATGTATACATATTTCAGTCATTGCTAAATATTCTTCTATTGCATTGGCATCTAGGTTTATAGAATTTAGCCATTTTTTCAGTTGAATCAAAATTTTGTCTAATGGAATGCTAGGGAAGAGGGAGCGGACATCAAAGGATACTAAAGTGTCATGAGGTTTTAGTTTAAGATTTTGAATTTTTTCTACCAGGTCTAAAGAGTTTTTTATGCTCAGAGTATGGAATTGTGGAAAGGACTGAAATTTGTTGGACAGCCATTTTGCCAGAAGGTAAGTAGGAGTGTTTATATTATTTACAATGGGTCTCAAGGGTATGTTAAGGAAAAAAGGATGTAATCTTCTCAAGGGCTGATAAAGGGAACAAAATAGTAATCTTAGATACAGCTACATACAAGGAAAAAATGTTAGAGTTACTACAACTAAAAGAATTCCAAGAAATAGATTCTAATCCACTCAACAGATGCATAAAAGATGTACAAAAAACCATCATTAATAGTAAAATTTTAACAACTGCAGAACAAAAAACTATCAAACCGGACAACCCTACCCTTGCAAGACTATATGGTTTGCCTAAAATACACAAACCCAACATACCCATGAGACCCATTGTAAATAATATAAACACTCCTACTTACCTTCTGGCAAAATGGCTGTCCAACAAATTTCAGTCCTTTCCACAATTCCATACTCTGAGCATAAAAAACTCTTTAGACCTGGTAGAAAAAATTCAAAATCTTAAACTAAAACCTCATGACACTTTAGTATCCTTTGATGCCCGCTCCCTCTTCCCTAGCATTCCATTAGACAAACTTTTGATTCAACTGAAAAAAATGGCTAAATTCTATAAACCTAGATGCCAATGCAATAGAAGAATATTTGGCAATGACTGAAATATGTATACATCAAAATTATTTTGTCTTCGATGGAAAATATTATAAACAAATTTCAGGACTAGCTACGGGAAGCCCGCTATCACCATTTTTGGCCAATCTATACATGAGCTTTTTTGAAACACATATAACTAAAGCCTTCCCTCATATTTTTAAAACATGGTACAGATACGTAGATGACATCTTTGCAATAGTGCCCTACAAACAAATAGATGATGCTTTGAAACTACTCAACCTGCAAGAACCCAGCATACAATTCACAGTGGAAACTGAAGAGGACTGTACTCTACCTTTTTTGGACCTTAAAATCACAAAAAGCAATGAAAAACTAGAATTTGGTATCCATAGAAGAGCAACACACACAGATAGTTACATCAAAGCAAATAGTTTCAAACCAATTCCACACAAACATGCCACCATTTACAGTCTCACACACAGATTAGTAAATCTACCCCTCAGCCAGCAAGAATATCAAAACGAATACCATCAAATCTTAAAAACTGCAATTAAAAATGGGTATGGAAAAAACCTTGTAGATAAAAAACTAAAATCATTCAAACTTCAAAAGAGATTAAAACAGATCACAGCTCTCACACCAATAAAACAAGAAATTAGATTTGCTAAATTTACTTACCACCCCTGGGCTACAAAAAAGTTCCAAAAAATATTCAAGAAATACAATATAACATTGGCACCAAAAAACAATTACAACATTAAAAACCTACTTCACAGTAATAATACTGATAAGATAAAACCAGAGGAAAAGTCAGGCATTTACATTTGCGAAACATGTCCTCAAAATAGGTACGAAAGTGAAGCAGATGTGTAATAAATATGACTCATCTAAAAATTAATAAATATATATACAGTGTTTAACAGTCCATAACACAGATTAATAACTTGCAAACTAATTGACGGAAACATCTCATTTTTGGTAGTTGAATAGTTTGTAGTTTCATCAATCACCACACAAGCGGTGTCTGATGACAGTCGCCAGATACGTAGGCATTCTTTTGTTGTTAGTTACTTGAGTAAACATGGCTGGTGTAAGGCTTACATTAGATGAAAGTAAGTCAGTTTTGAATTGGTACATTAGGTAAGAAAACATTAGTGCGGTTCAATGCCAGTGGCAAAATGAGTATCAAACAGAGCCACTGATATGTTTGACAATTGCGTGCATTCAAGACAAGTTTGAAGTCAACGGCTGTGTTATAGATGTACAGAAAAAACGATCTGGGTGACCTGTAAGAGCAATAAGTCCAGCGAACTCCCGTCATGTGTTAGAACAATTCACTTGCTCATCACAGAAGTCTGTGAGACAGTGCACCTGTGAAACTAGGGTGAATCGCGCAAGTGTTCGGCACATTTTGAAGACTGCAAAGTGGAAGTAATACATACATCCCAAGATTGCTACATTTAACGAGGACGACCCAGAACATACAATGGAGTACTGTGAGTGGCTCAGTAGCATTGTACGCAACAACTGTGTGTTTTTGGAGATGAGTGTGTAACCTGATGAGGCGCAATTCAAACTCAATGGTATAGTAAACTGCCACTATTGCGTCTCCTGGGCCATCGAAAATCGGAACATCCATGTAGACAAAGCCGTGAATATGTCGGGAGTAAATGTGTGTTGTGGGTTGTCTTACCAGCATTTGATGACACAGTTACCGGTGAGGTGTACCTTCAGAAGCTTGAGACATCCATTTAGCATGCCATCCAAGACTTGTATGGGGACAAAAAGGTTTTACTTTCAACAAGATGGTGCACCAGCCCACTATCACAATCATGTCAGGGAGTATCTCAACGAAACTACCTGCATGGTGGATAGGCTGAAGAGGTGCTATAGAGTATCCACCAGGTTCCCCAGATTTAACGCCTCTGGATTTTTACCTATGGAGAACACTAAAGGATACAAAAGTGAATCGAGAAGATATTGACACATTGCTTCACTCACACTGTTTATTCACAGGACATGTTTCAAGAGCTCTTGCTCCTATCATCAGCTGATACTCGATTAGTGTAAGTTGTAGTGGTTTCCTCTTTCTCCGTATTGTCAATAGATGGCGTGATGTACTTGTCAAAGATGTCCGGTGGTGGAGTTTCAAAATTCATGACTCTATGACAATTTTTGTTGATGAAGATTTTTTCCCATACGGAAAGGTCTATGGGGTGATTAACATATTTTATTAGAGATGTTTCCAAGTTGATGTCATGTCTAGTATTCAGAAAATGAAAAGCCACTGCTGATTTTTCTGTTTCACCATTTTTAATGTTTCTTATATGTTCTTTAGTTCTGATGTTAATATTTCTTTTTGTTTTTCCTATATAAATTTTAGGGCAAGTTTCACATTTGATCTCATAGATTCCTGGTTTTTCTTTGGTAGTGATTGAATTTTTGGGAGGGCCTTTTAACAAATTTCTGATATTAAACCTATTTTGAGGTGCAAGAGTTATGTTGTGTTTTGAGAAGATTTTTTGAAATTTGTTATAGGCTGATGGGTGGAAGGTGAATTTTTTAAAAAGTTTTTTCTCTTTTTCTCCTGCAGGTTCTAGGGTGGTGGTTTCTTTTATTTTCTTAGCTTTGTTGAGTCTGTTAACTGTTTTGTCTACTAAATTTGGGTTGAAACCGTTGGATATAGCTACATTTTTTATGTGTAGGTATTCTTCTTGATAATCTTCTCTGTTTACGGAGAAAGAGGAAACCACTACAACTTACACTAATCAAGTAACAGCTGATGATAGGAGCAAGAGCTCTTGAAACATGTCCTGTGAATAAACAGTGTGAGTGAAGCAATGTGTCAATATCTTCTCGATTCACTTTTGTACTAATTTGTGCTTCACTGTCCCTACGCTTCTTCCAAGTTTATACACTAAAGGATGTTGTTTATGGACAAAAGCCATGCACATTGGATGATCTACGAGAATGCATCGTACATTCGTGTGCTGATATCCAACTGAACATGTTGCAGGTGGTAGTTTGTGCTGCAGTTTGGTGGCATCGTCTGTGTATGGATGTTAATGGTAACCATTTCGAGCACCTAAGTCTATAAGTTGGACTTAAAGTTACACTTTCACAAAAAATTAGATATTTCCGCCAATTAGTTTGCAAGTTATGGACTTTTAAACAATCTGTACGTTTTTTGGACCACTCTGTATAAAACACTACTGGGATGGATCCAATATCTGACATCCAAGACAGCTAGATTTGACATCAAAATATTCATGCTGTATGAGTCAGTTGGTAAATATGTTTTCTCCTAATTATTTATGTGGGCAAAGGAAGTAAATATGATGATGAATACAGAGATCTTCCAATGTCATCACAAATTATTATGATGCTAATAAAAACCTTGCTGAATATACTATACTGCTTGACTATGGACAACTATTATAGTTCTCTGCAGCTTGCTGAACTTTTGCTAAAAAAAGGAACTGATATGTATGGCACTGCGCATCCAATAAGAAAACAAATGCCCTCTTCCTTTCAGACCAAAAAAACTGAAGGGTGAGGTTGTCGCATTCCAGCAAGGTAAACTAGCTGGTTTTATTAATTTTTAGATGAGTCGTATTTATTACACATCTGCTTCACTTTCGTACCTATTTTGAGGACATGTTTCGCAAATCATCGTTTGCATCTTCTGCTCTTATGCGACTCGCATAAGTCGCATAAGAGCAGAAGATGCAAACGATGATTTGCGAAACATGTCCTCAAAATAGGTACGAAAGTGAAGCAGATGTGTAATAAATACGACTCATCTAAAAATTAATAATTATTTCGCTTCACTGTGGTGTTCCAATACAGTTAAATCTCGATATAGCTGGTTTTACTTTATGTCTGCATGTTATCCACTATCCACAATGTAGAACTGCAGACATGGAAAGTAAGAATCACAGATATTGTAAAACCAGCGACTGTATTTACTTACAATAACTTAATGGGGGGTGTGAATAAGTAAAAATGAAATACATCAAGAGGGCACTAGGCACAAGCAAATATACACCGAGTAGAGTGTTCTACATGTTGGCCAGAGAAACACCATTCCTGGAGGATTCACAAATCAGGTTGATGCTACAACAATGGAGCCATGTAAGGTCACAAAGTGAAGGAAACAGAAGGGAAAAGAGACAGACAAATAATTTTTTGCAACAGACACCATGGTGGGCCATGGAGAGTGGACCATAGCAACCAATCATAAAGACGTGCAACTACAGGTTTGGTGATGCACAGATTCGTCACAAAATGTGCAAAACAAGCAACTTTCACCAACCAAGTGACTTTTACGAGTGTAAGACCATTACAGGATTGTTAAATATTTGATGAAACACAAAGCACAATGCTCTTTCAAGCACAATTCATCATCATCATTAATAATTTCCTTTTTTTTTGGAGTACTTCAAATTTATATTAGGATTAACACTGTGCTTTTATTGTGTATGGCAACTCTTCTCCATCTCCAGTTTCTATTTGGGCACGTTTACTTTTCCACCTTTTCTCTAATCTATTCTGCTCCATTGTCCCCTTTGTTTTCTACTTTCTAGTATCTCCCTCTTTATCTATTTTTCCTTCTTTTTAACTCCTCCACTTCAACCTTATTTCTCAGTTTTCATTACACACTGTCCTAAACTTTTCTACTCTGATTTAATTATTCTACTATAGCCTCATTCTATGACTATGTGCTCACTTTGCTATCTTTCATGAAATTTGTTCTAATTACCAAAATTTCATATTTCCCTGATGAAAATTTATTACCTAATATTATACTAGTATGTCTAACTTACCTTTTCACTAACTCCTATTTCATTTAAAATGTGTTATGTTCAATGAAGGGGATCCTAATTTTAATGCTAGCATTGGGTGGTTTGACCATTGGAGGAAACAGTACGGTATTAGGCAGCTTAATATCTGTGGTGAAAAATGTCCGCTAAATCTGAATTCTCGAATTTAAAAAGAAATTAAACGAATTAATACTTGCTGAAGGATTAATTGGTGATCATATTTTTAATTGTGTTGAAACTGGAATAAATTTCAGGATGCTACAATCTAATCTCTTGCAGCCCAAGGAGAGGCATCTGCCCCTGGCTACAAGTGTAGTAAGGAAAGGGTTACTATTCTGGCATGCGGTAATGTTACGGGAAATTTCAAAGCTAACTTGCTAATGATTGGTAAATCTAAAGTCCTAGAGCATTTAAGAACATTTCTGTTAATTCTCTACCAGTGCATTACACTAACCAAAATTCTGCCTGGACGTCTGCTGCTATCTTTAAAGACTGCTTCTTTACACAGTTTGTGCCATCTATAGAGAAGTTTCTAGCTTCCAACGACATCCCAAGAAAAGCTCTCCTTTTACTAGATAATGCCCCATAACACCCAAATGTATAATAACTTAGAAGTGGTGATACCAAGGTCTTGTTTCTCCCATCTAAGGCAACGTCATTGTGCCAGCCATGGACCAACGTATGCTGGAAACACTGAACAGAAAATATCGGCAACAACTCCTTTTGTCCCTGATAGAGGACATGGATAATGGCAAGAACATGATAGGAAGGTTATATCAACATGAAAGATGTTGCATACTGGGTGGCTGAGGCTTGGGAAGAAATTGAAACTACGACATTAGCAAAGTCTTGGACCATACTGTTAGGTGATAGTGGAAATAAAGAAGAGATAGTACAAGAAGACAAGAGTGACAGTGTTCCCTTACTGAACCACATTCTTGGCTGTGAGGATGCTGCAGTTCAAGATACGAGTAGCTGTGTGCAGAAGATCAACAGTTTGAACTCACTGACTCTGATGTTGTTGATTTCGTGAAGTGTAATAACAGTGAGGATGAAATAGAACAGTAAATTGAAGAACAAAATGAGAAGAGTCATGCTGAAGGTTTAAGTGCTTTAGAGATGGCATTAAGATACAGCCGAAGGCAAGTGCAACTGAGGTATTGATGTTTCATCGATGGCAAAATCTCATAGCAAGGAAATGTCATTCAGCTGGCAAGCAGACTTCATTGAAAAGCTTCTTTTCTGAAGACTTTTGGAGCTTCCTTTTGTTCAATATTGCATGTAGAATTGTTTGATTATTCAGTAAATACTGCAAAACCAACAATTGTTTTAATAATACAGTATACCTACAATGTTTTACTACATTTTACAACTTATGTTGTATTGTCCGACATTTTCGGTTATCTGACCTTGTCAAGGGCCAGTTTAGGTCAGATAATCGAGACTCTACTGCACTTCCTGCATTTACTATAGATAGGCAATGGAGAAAATAAAAAGTAAAACAATCTTACTGTGTACCTAGATTTGAAACTTTACATTTTTGTTTCAGTCAGCCTCTGGTACTGGTTTGGCATTCATCATCTTCACAGAAGCTATCAATCAGTTCCCTGGAGCACAGTTCTGGTCCGTTCTCTTTTTCCTGATGCTCTTCACCCTTGGGATTGACTCACAATTTGGTACATTGGAAGGTGTTGTTACATCAATAGTTGATATGAAACTCTTTCCAAATCTACGCAAGGAAATTCTTACAGGTCAGTTTTCACTAATGGAAAAAAAAGTAGGCAATTGCTATTCTAAAGACCATTCTCTCTACATACTAATACAACTTGTAAATTTTTAATATCCTCTCTTTTGCTGCACCTATCTGTTAATACATGTCGAATATAAAATCTCTCAGTACAAAAGTGAATCGAGAAGATATTGACTCATAGCTTCACTCACACTATTTATTCACAGGACATATTTCAAGAGCTCTTGCTCCTATCATCAGCTGATACTCGATTAGTGAAAGTTGTAGTGGTTTTCTCTTTCTCCATATTGTCAATAGATGGCGTGATGTACTTGTCAAAGATGTCCGGTGGTGGAGTTTCAAAATTCATGACTCTATGACTCTATAACCGTTGGATATAGCTACTTTTTTTATGTGTAGGTATTCTTCTTGATAATCTTCTCTGTTTAGTGGAAAGTTGATCATCCGAAAGATTAAACTGTTGAAAATGGCATGTTGGTGTTGTTTTGGGTTGAAACTGTTGCTCTTAATGTAATTATCTGTGTGTGTCGGTTTCCTGTAAATACCAAAAGTGAGTTTGAAACAACGGTTTCAACCCAAATTTAGTAGACAAAACAGTTAACAGACTCAACAAAGCTAAGAAAATAAAAGAAACCACCACCCTAGAACCTACAGGAGAAAAAGAGAAAAAACTTTTTAAAAAATTCACCTTCCACCCATCAGCCTATAACAAATTCCAAAAAATCTTCTCAAAACACAACATAACTCTTGCACCTCAAAATAGGTTTAATATCAGAAATTTGTTAAAAGGCCCTCCCAAAAATTCAATCACTACCAAAGAAAAACCAGGAATCTATGAGATCAAATGTGAAACTTGCCCTAAAATTTATATAGGAAAAACAAAAAGAAATATTAACATCAGAACTAAAGAACATATAAGAAACATTAAAAATGGTGAAACAGAAAAATCAGCAGTGGCTTTTCTATTTTTGAATACTAGACATGACATCAACTTGGAAACATCTCTAATAAAATATGTTAATCACCCCATAGACCTTTCTGTATGGGAAAAAATCTTCATTAACAAAAATCGTCAGTCATGAATTTTGAAACTCCACCACCGGACATCTTTGACAAGTACATCACGCCATCTATTGACAATACGGAGAAAGAGGAAACCACTACAACTTACACTAATTGAGTATCAGCTGATGATAGGAGCAAGAGCTCTTGAAACATGTCCTGTGAATAAATAGTGTGAGTGAAGCTACGTGTCAATATCTTCTCGATTCCTTTTGTACTAATTTGTGCTTCACTGTCCCTACGCTTCTTTCAAGTTTATACTTTGTATAAAATCTCTCACTTTTTCAGTTTCTTTGTTGAACTTAACTTAATCTGAGTAACAGTAAAAGAAAACTCACTTTTCAGTTTTGCATGTATAACAAATATTTAAAACTTGTTTCAGGTGTAATATGTCTTATTTGCTGCACCATTTCGATGGCATTTGCCCATGGAGCAGGAAATTATGTATTTATTTTGTTTGACAACTTCAGTGGTAACTTTCCTCTACTGATCATTGCATTCTTTGAATGTGTTGGAGTATCATATGTGTATGGTTTAAAAAGGTAAGGACATACAGGTACTATATTTATGGATTAGTGGAATAACTGAAAAATAATTAAAAGTCATATCAGAATACTGTTGACAGTAATTAGAATACACAAAGATGCCTTTTTAACTTATTTATTTAGCCAAGGACTTCATAAGGAATTGAGGAGCATTTTTTCAAAACTTGATAGATGCAAAATTTTACGAAATTGAGTTATATATAGTATCGGCATCATTTTCACCTTCTGCATCATTCTATGAAATCAGATTTTGCAAAATTCTATTCATGTCTTATGTAGAAGATAGGGAATATCAGCATTTTTTTTCTTCAAAACTCGATAGATGCACTTGGCTCAGTTAAAGCAAAAGTCGATAGATGCAATTTTATGATTTTATGATCCAGCATGTAGCAACCTCAATTCTATGAAACCCATGTTGGCATTGACTGCCATCTCACTATTGCGATTCTTGGAACTCTCAATCATTTCTGCAAGCTTTGTACACTGCTGCAGTATTGACAATAACTGCAAACTCAGGTTGTGCACTTGTATTTCACATTCATTTCTGAAAGCTTTGATATAGTTACATGGCATTTTTATTCTTAGTTGACACACTGCACTGTACTATGCACAATGGACAGGAGCTCAGATTGTGAAACTGTACCAGTCGTAGAATGCGCAGGAAGTAGAAATTTCAAAAACAAGGAAAGGAAATCAAAATGCAAATCAAGGAAAGCTCATACTTCAGCAATTTCATGTTCACATGGTCTTGAGCGCACTCCACGAAATCCTAAAAGCAAAAGGTATAAGCTCTGTGATGTAGCTGATTTAACGTCTTTCCATGCTAAATAAAATAGATCAAGATAAACTCCTTACATCTCCTAATCACAGAGTGATGAAGAAAGAAGCTCCAAATATAAAGCAGACTGTTAGCGTTAAATACAGTGTGAGATCTAATGTTGGCTGAGTATTGTCAGAATGCACTGCAAGCTTCCAAGGAATCACAGGGGTGACAAAAGATAGATTATGTCTCCTGGCTAGAAAGTTTCACTTATCTGGGAATGCACCAAAGGAAACTAGAGGAAGTGACAACAGGAAAATTACAGAAGGGCATTTATGCTGCTATAAAGCAAGACGTTAAGAAGTACAGATGCTGCAGAGAAAGCCATTATGGAAGAGCAAAATCAAGGAGAGGATATTTACCTCCATAACTTAATATCTGAAAAATGTAGAACAACTTTTGCAAAGAAAGATAATTAAGAAATCTGCCAGTCTGCTTATTGTCAAAATATAAATACATATTTTACAAATTCTTCAATTTTTCATTCCGTACACCACACACTGACACATGCTCCAAATGCAAAATGGGACTGATTAAGATTAAGACAGAGGCAGACGTGGAAAAGAAAAACGAACTAAGAGCCATGTACAGATTGCACAAGCTGCGTTCAAAAATGTTTTATCAGCTATTAAAAGAGGAAAATGCCGAAGCAATCACTATTTGTTTTGATATGCAGCAGAATCAAACTTTCTGTTAGCAAGGTATTCTATAAAAGGCAGGAATGGCTGTATAATCTACGTATAATGATTCCATCTAAAACTCAGAATAAAGACATTTTCTTGTATACGTGTTTGGAAACAGAATCTGCTAAAGGCTGCAAATAGGTTGCTTCAGCTTTGCACAACTTTTTGTTGCAACTGGGAGAAAGGATGTCCAATAACGCTCCTTCTACCATTCATTTATTTTCAGACTCTTGCTCCAGTCAGAACAAGAATAGTGTGATGATGTTCATGCTAATTGCTTTCTTGGAGAAGAGTAAAAGATCATCCTGCATTTCACATATATACCCAATACTTTTTATGCCTCCTGATAGAGTGAGCAAAGAAGAGAAAAAGGATGTTCAAAATCTAGCTAAATCTCTTGAAATTCCAGAAACTGCAAAAGAATTTTATGAAGATTTACTAGAAGATACCAATAAAGGTTAAAGTTTACTTATTCATATTGTTTGAAATTTCTTTGTATTCAATGTGATAGTTATATAAATAAACCAAAATATTATATTGTTATTGTGAATGTAGCAGTACTTAGTTTCTAAGTTTATACCTAATCAATAATCCTTATAAAATTAACACGGTTGTATAATAGATTATATGTTATGAAAAGGTGAAAATAAATAAACAATAAAAAAATACATAAATAAAAAGTGAAGAAAAATAATAAATGACAAAAATAACTAAATTTCAAGAGTTAATCTCTCGCTCACACAGAAAAGTTAACCAACATCTATCTGTTTTTGAAAAAACTCTGCATTTTCTAACCTCAATATTGCACTAGTTAAATTATGGTATTTGTTTCTTTTCGCATTCAATGAGACCGTTTCAGGAAGGAGAATTGAATGATTAATATAGTTGCTGTGCTAACCAATTAGTATTGCCAATAAATAGAAAAAAACGTTTTTCTCAGAAACACATTTTGTGCATCTATTGAGTTTTGAAAAAACACTCCTACATTATAGGCATTGTCAAAATATTTAGAAAAGTACTACATGACATTTACAATTTACCTTTGCAATATCTACTTTTAATCTACTTTTATAATTGGTTTTTACAATAGCAAGATTACCACTAACTGCCACTAACTTACACAAATTTTGATCAATATGGCGGATTGTGAAATGACCACGCGTAGTAAGGCAGGAGAAATTCGTAGTGAAAACGGAAACAAACAAGAAAAAATTGGAAACAGGTGTAACGAATTACTTATCAGTGCGATGAAAAACAGTGCAAGTGAAAGTAATGTTCTCCTATATAATATACCCTTGGAAAATGAAAACCAAAGCGAACCATCTTACACGCGCGAGACCAGGAGTGAAAGTATGGATCAACATCAAGGTAAGCCACTGCATACGAGTGAACATAACACCATTGCATCTCTACAAAAGATCATCGAAATAATGAATAAGGACCTAAAAGAAGCCCGTGATGAAATTACCAGACTTAAAAAAGGAAACAAACATGACGACCTAACCTCAAACCAGTATGCTACATACGGCGAATGGAATATCGTCTCAAGACGAAAAATGCAACAAAGTACAAACCTGCATCCCATATACATCCTACATCAGCCACAACAAATACACGACTCTAGAAAACTCCAGCGATGAGATCAACCACGAGATAAATCACAAGACCAAATCTACAAATCAGAAAGAATGGAAACACACTACAAAGCAAAAGAAGTCTCGAGGACAAATTCTCCTGTTAGGTGATAGTCATGGCAGGGGTTTAGCCAAAGAACGAAATTATAAATATGAAAATATACCCAAAACCAGCGCGATTGTAAAACCTGGAGCTAGATTTGCAGAAGTGGCGAGTAACATCGATGAGAAATGCTCGCATTTCACCAAAGAAGATTTTGTGGTGCTCATTTGCGGCAGTAACGATGTTGCAAACGGTGAAGTGAGTGACTTAGTGGAAAACATGGAACGTGTAATCCAGGACCTACACCATACAAATGTGATAGTTGTTAAACTCCCTCAAAGACATGACCAAAACCCCAATTCTTGGGTGAACAAGCAAACAAACTTAGTGAACTCAAACATAACCTCTGTTATCAGCAAGTACCAACATGTAAAGTTGATAAACACTGCAAATGTTAAACGTGAAAATCATACTAGACATGGTATGCACTTCAATATGCGGGAGAAAAGATTACTTTGTAACACTCTAGTTAAGGTTGTTTCAGATTTAGTTAAAGTTAAAAAAGCTTCTGTAAAGATAACCACAACAGAAGCACAAGGAAGCAATGTTAACAAAACCATAGTCTCACACTCAAAAAACTAGGTGTCTTCTCCGGCTTCCAAGTGATGAGTAAGTCTTTAAAATTAATTCATCAGAACATCCAAATGCTCACAAACAAAGCTGACCAACTGAATGTTTTTCTCTTAGAAGAGAAACCCGACATACTGATCCTTACTGAACATGGACTGAGGGAGCATGAGTTCTTATTTAACCTGATTCCTAAAATGCGCTTAATCTCAGCTTTTTGCTGAAGTATCAAAACCTGGGGTGGTGTCAGTATCCTAGTTAATCCTATTCTAACCAAGGTCGTGGCCGAATTAAACCTCCAGAACTTATGTATTGAGGGTCACATAGAGCTAGCAGGGATCAGTATTGCATTGTATAATATCACAATTAATATTATCGGAGTGTACAGGCCACCAAATGGTGACATAAACATCTTCCTGAATAATGTAACATTCCTTTTAGACCGTTTTACAGTTAACCACAAGAGTAAAATCATAATAATGGGTGACATTAATATTGACTTTCTCCAAAACTCCAATGACAAATTGAAACTTCAATACCTCTTTAATGAATATAACTTAACTGTAACAGTAAATGAACCTACAAGAATTACAGGTACGTCCAGTACAGCCATTGACAATATCATCACTAACTTTGACAAAGCACATTATCATGTTACCATTCTTAACTCCTGCTTATCAGACCACACAGCTCAATGTATAAAATTAAGTGATTTAGGGCACCCCAAACAGTGCACAAGTCATTTAAAAATTATAAACTCATTTAATGAATTAAATCTATGCTCTCTAAACACAGTCTTATCTAAGGAAGAGTGGGTAAATGTCTCAAGACCCAAGACCCAAATGTGAAACTAAATACTTTTTATGATACTTTCTCTAAACACAGTCTTATCTAAGGAAGAGTGGGTAAATGTCTCAAGACCCAAGACCCAAATGTGAAACTAAATACTTTTTATGATACTTTGTACTATTACATCAACATACACTGTCCCCCCAAATCTGTAAAACATTGTAACCCTAAACATGTTTATCAGGAGAATTGGATTACTCCACAAATTAAACATCTACGCACATGGCTCAAACTTAATGCTTTACATTACAATACAGACAAGACTCTTCAAGCGAATAACTATAAAAAAGTAAAACACATTTATGATCAGTTAGTGATTGATGAAAAACATAACAGTATAAGCAAAACCATATTAAAATCAGACAATGTGTGTAAAACTAGCTGGCAAATAATAAATAATTTACGTAAAACTCATGCTACTGTAGAAAGCATAACCATTCATTTTGATAATAAAACAATAAAAGAACCTACGCAGGTAGCTGAGACATTCAACAACTATTTTACCTCCGTTGGAACTAAATTAAAACTCAATCATACCAAAAGCAATTTCAATACCTCTCTGGGACTAGCAAGCAACTGCAAATCCTCAAGCAGCATATATCTACATCCAACCGACAAATATGAGATATCAAACATTAAAAATTTAAAAAACCATAATAGTATGGGAAAATGAAATGAAATTTGTAGTGTTTAACGGCCGCTTTTACTACATATGGGACCGCAGGCAGTGACACTGATGATACATGAAATGAAGATGGAGCACCGGTGGAATGAGATGGCGGGGGAAACCGGAGGTCCTGGAGAAAACCCGCCCCAGCGCCATGTTGTCCACAACAAATCTCACTTTGCGGTCACCTGGAATCGAACCCGGGCCACCTTGGTGAGAGCCAAGCGGTCTAACCGCTGAGCCATGGTGCGGCCATAGTATGGGAAATGATGGCATACCCGTCTCTTTGATAAAAGCATGTAGAATGGCAATAGCTGACTCAATTGCTAATATTATAAACTCCTGTTTAGAAGTTGGAACGTTCCCAGATATCCTAAAATAGCAAAAGTTATATCAATTTTTAAAACAGGAAAGAAAGATGCCATAAATAACTACCGACCCATCTCTATCTTACCGGCACTATCAAAATTTTTTGAATGTGTTCTTTTCAATAGAATTATGAATTATCTCTTAAAATTTGACCTTTTACCCACACATCAGAACGGTTTTGTGAGAAATAGCTCCACTGCAAAGTGTATCTCAAGTTGCATTGAAGAAATAATAAGCAATATAGATGCTGGTAACTATGCGGCTAGCATATTATTAGATCTCACTAAAGCTTTTGACTGTGTTGATAGTAACATACTAATGAATATATTATATGATCTTGGCATCCGGGGCCTTGCGCTTAAAATGATGAAATCATATATAACAAATCGAAAACAGTTTGTAATCCTGAAAACAGAAAATGGTGAATTTAGCTCAAAAACACAAACTTTAAGCCATGGTGTTCCGCAAGGTTCCATTTTAGGACCTCTTCTGTTTATTCTATATATGCACAATATTGACCAGCTTATACCCAATAATGCAAAATTATTCCAGTATGCAGATGATTCCACAGTAACAGTTTGTCACAGAAATATTACTACTCTACAGAATACCTTAAATGAAACCACTGATAAACTGTTGCATTATTTTTATAATCTGAACATGTTTGTGAATCCCAATAAAAGTGAATTAATTACATTTGGAGCTAAAAGAACAGATCTAATTCATTTAAACATTGATAATGAATTAGTAAAAATGGTCAAGAATACTAAATTATTAGGTGTTACACTAGACAGTACCTTAAACTTCTCTGAACATATTGATAAACTTGGCAATACCATCAGTAAAAATTTATTCATTCTGAAATATCTAACAAAATATATACCTATGCCCACAGCTAAAATTATCTATTACTCTTAAATCTATTCGTACCTCTCATATGGGATCGAAGTATGGGGTAACACAACTAAGGTAAATTTTAACAAAATCTTTGTATTGCAGAAAAAAGCCGTCAGACACCTTGGGAATCTAAAACATAACGAATCTTGTCGTCCATTATTTATAAAATTGAAACTTCTAACCCTTCCTAGCTTGTACATATACCACACAATAATGCACCTTCGGAAATTTAACCTACACCTTGAAACCAACTCTGATAGACACAATCACAACGCTATACATAAAGACGACTTAGCGATTCCTAACCATAGACTGCACTTTTATGAGAAGACACCTAGTTTTATGGGCATAAAATTTTATAACATACTACCAGTCACTATCAAGAATTGTAAAGATAATAATTTTAAATTAATGTTGAAATTATTAAATTTTAGATGAGTCACATTTTTTTACACATCTGCTTCACTTTCGTACCTATTTTGAGGACATGTTTCGCAAATCTTCATTTGGATCTACGGCTCTTGTGCGACTGACGCTAGATCCAGCGGTGTGGGTAATTCTGGGGTTGTTGCTGCCATCTGTTGATTTAGTGATGAACTGAAATGTGGGATTCTCTTCTAGCGGGATTTCAAAGATAGCACAGAATTACTAAAATACGTACAAAAACATAGTGAACTCGTCATATGGGAGAGGATATACATATAAAAACATAAAAACCAACTAATGAACTTTGAAATCCCGCTAGAAGAGAATCCCACATTTCAGTTCATCACTAAATCAACAGATGGCAGCAACAACCCCAGAATTACCCACACCGCTGGATCTAGCGTCAGTCGCACAAGAGCCGTAGATGCAAATGAAGATTTGCGAAACATGTCCTCAAAATAGGTACGAAAGTGAAGCAGATGTGTAAAAAAATGCGACTCATCTAAAATTTAATAATTTTTCGCTTCACTGTGGTGTTCCAATACAGTTGAATCTTGATAATGTTGAAATGTTTCCTAATTGACAAAGCCTATTATAGTGTGGATGAGTTTATTAATACTAGTTAGAACTTTATTTTTATAAAGATTATTATTATTACTATTATTATTGTTGTTGTTATTGTTAGTGTGTATGGATTTATTAAGGCAAGTTAGTATTCTATTTATATCACACAACCTGTATAGCTGTGTTCTTAAACTCTATAAATTCATATGACATGGTTCTTTTGTGTATTTAACACTATACTGAACTGAAAATAAATAAATAAAATTAATCTTTACATTTGGAAGCATTAATACAATGTGTACAATCATAAATCACAACTTATTTATTCAGAGACTGACACTAGTATTACACTTCAAGGAATTTTCAAAATCCTTCTTCTTTTAGACAATGATTTAGTTCTTATTATTTATATTAAACATTAGGCTCATTTGGTAAGAGAATATAAGACCTGTAGAGATATTTGTTGATAACCCCTTGTATCTCATTTTAACTATACATACTCCACAGTTTTGACTATTACTGTTTTATGCCTTTATGTTCCTTTAACCCTTAAAGAGAAACTTGATTGATTATTACATAAGGAGCAACGTGAGGTATCTCAGAACCTAACATATTAATACAGCAAAATTTAATCTTTAACACTCCTGTTTGTTTATTTCATGCATTAATATGTTTAGATATAATTATTGCAGACAAATATGCTAGATTTTAACATTACAAAACAATTCGTATTGTCATAAGCATGTCTTTCTCTCTACACACAACAATATTAATAATATATTAATACAGGACAATATTTCAAGCCTTTAAGAGTTCACCAATCACTTTCTATTAGCTATAGCGCAGTCTACACACACTTTCCTGGTACATTCCAGGCATATTGGCTTCCGACAGTAAATGCATTTGTACTGTGTCTTTCTCTGCAGTGATGCTGAACATTTCTGACATGTCTTCCTCTTATCCAGTCTATCTGATGGGACAACCTCGGAATCTGTGTTCAAGTTCACTTCTTCACCAAGCAATTTAACAATTAGCCCTTTTATGTCTCTTGGCAAGTTAGGAATATTAGTACGCCTCATGATATGAGGTCTTATCAGCTCCAAAGCCAAATCACGCATGAAACTGAATCTAATGATGAGAGGATTTCCTCTGTAACACAAATATAAAATGAAGCTGTTTATGCAGCTTATATTTACCAGAGTGAAAACATTGCCGTGGGCCAACACTTTGTTCTTCTGTTAGTACAGTAGTTAGCACATTTCATATCCAAGATATCTACTCCAGATTTCATTGAATTATAATAATGAATGATCCCTGGCTTGTTTTTAGTGCTGTCAATTTGAATACTGTGAAGCATAGTTGATACCAGAATGACTGCTCTGTTTTTCTTTGACACGTAGGATAAAAGTGTTGTGTTTCCTGCAAATGCATATACTGCAGAGCCTTCCTGTCTAGATTTGTTGGGTAAAAATTCTGAAGGTATTTCCCGCTTGTTTTTTTTCATTGTGCCAACAGATAAGATACTTTTATTTATCCTTTGAATACAATGATTTCAAGGACACATCAATTCCAATTCCAATTTTATATACATATATACATACATAGTTTTATCTTTTTACATAAGTTAGCTTCCTTTCTTGTAATTTCGAGCCACTTCAATGGAAGAAAACCAATTATCAGTAGTTATGTTATGATTGGTTCCTTCAATCGGTTTACATAATTTTATAACAGCCTGGCTAGGTTTGCTGTATCCTTTTTCTTCCTCACTGAGTCCTATTCGGTCGCTATCTTTTCTGGTATAGATATATACAGAAGCTGGTATTTCTAATAAATCTTCATCTTCCTCACCATTACTGTCATCAGAATCATCTTTGTTTCCTTCCTCTTCAGATAGACAAAAATCAGGATCGATGACAGAATGATCATCTGAATCGAAAATATCTTCATTTTCACCTACCTCTTCGTCAAACCATTCCTGGATTTGCTTGTCAAAATTCGGGTTAGCAGCACTTATCTTTCTCCTTTTCTCACTAGGTCCCATTTTGAAATTCCTCCTGAAAGTAATAAATAAAACAATATGTTACTGCCAGTAATATAATAAGCTACAGCACGGTGATTATGAGTGTAATATATTAATTATGATGTTACAGGAAACATGAAGCCTTACCTCAATTTTACGTAGCATAAACACAAAGTCTCCTGGACCACCAAGTTTTTAAACACACGCCTGTAACTCACAACTTACAAATCTCAACTGACAGCTAATAATGCAAAACTATCGGCAACAATGTAAAACTAAGCTACTCAAATGGTCAAAGCACAAACGGAAATTGTATAGCCACAACAACAAAATAAAATGTTCCTTGGGTTACTGAGATCGATGTTTCTCTTTAAGGGTTAATGTTTCTTAGTTGCTTCAGGAAATATCTTTAACATTTATTCAGGCAATGCTGAATTTCAGCCCTAGCAGACCCTGTTCTTGGCCATAGCACCATTAGGGCATTATTATTTTATTTGCATACAGCTAAGTGCAGAGGATCTACCCAAAAGTCCAAAGACCCTAAAGTCCAAGGACTCTGGCCTCCTTCAAGCCAGGAGCGATGGATAACTCTGAGGTCTTTCCATAGGGCAATACCTGATTTCTTAAAAAGTGCCCCCGTTGACAACGTCAAGACGGGATGGAAGTAGATATGCCACTTATGCGTGTCAACCCCGCAGGGAAGACAAGTAAATCATCACAATAATATCATGCTTAGCACAGATTTAAATGATAAACTTACTTTAAGCAGAATATTGTCACCACTTCTGCCACTGCCAGTGCCAAGTAGTTCTAGTATGCAGCTTAAAAGGGTAGGGGGAATACTCAACAATAGACAAAACATTAAAATCAATCTTCTTTCAGCAAAACTGACATTTAAAAATGTGCATGATATATCCTCCAGTATATCGAAATTTAACTGTATTGGAACACCACAGTGAAGCAAAATAATTATTAAATTAAAGATGCAGTTTGGAAGGTCAGTGCTCTAGCAGGTGAAGTGGGTGATGTGGTTTCCACTAAACTACAATCTGTGCTGAATAAAATTCTTGGGTATTCAAAACTTGTTCTTTTATCTTTCGTTGCATATTTAATGATGAAATTGTAGAATCCCCTGAGAATATTATTCCTGGCATAATTCATCTGTATAAATATGTAACATTGACTTCTTGCAAAGCGAAGCAATCTTTCTCTATTTACAAACACATATTATCAGACAGAAGATTATGCATAACAACAGAACATTTGGAAAAGTACATTATAATTTATTACAGTCCGGCCGTTGTATCTCCGGCTCTGACGTTTTGCAACTGCAAGAGGTGGAGGGGGAAGGTTAATAGTACCAACATACAGTAACGAGCAATTGAAAACATATCCTCAAAATTATTTTTAGAATGAAAATATAGGACTATATTAGCCAACATCTGTTGGAGTACTGGGAGCCTTGACATCCAATGTCGTGGTCAGGAAGTTAAAACTGTCTGCTAGCGCCAATCAGCTTTGTCAGTGCTAGGCGTGGCTTCGGAACCCAACCCTGTGTTGCCAGGTTAAATTTGTTTGAGCCACGTGGCCTTTTAGCTGCTTGCGCTGGTGAACTTTCTTTGGTATATTTTGCGTGCGTGAATTTAGATTTTTAGTGTTCGTAAGTCCTATTATTATCGCTATTATAATAATATGGCTACTGGTTCGTGAAATATGCAAATACGTGAAATATTTAAAATATGCATTGTTCCTCTGCTTGAAATTCCCGCTAAAGAACTGGCAACAGCCTGCTTCCCCCTCTCGAGAAATGTCAGAGCCGGAGATAGAGCGGCCGAACTGTAATTGTGCATCCTGTTCAAATGTAACTGAAACGTTTGAATGGGAGACACTTCTAGTTCAGTACTATGTTACTAAGATGAACTAATTAAGAAATAATATGAAGATCTGACTAGTCTACCTTTGAACTTCTATTTTGTAGGAAAAAGAATAAAATTTTGGATTTTACTTATAAATGCTTTATTACATATTTATTTATCTATTTCACCAATTTTGGTTTTACATTTCTTAATTGATATTACAAAAAATTCTGGCCCTTCTCATATTAAAGTTAGCCTAACATTCTTTTGCAGCTCATGTTATTCTGTAAATTCATAGATTTAACTCTGCAGAGAAAAGTTTGAATATTACTTCTTCATTATCCCTTTAAGACAATGGTATGCACAAACTAAATTAAAAGCTTTATACATTATAAGAGCTGTGGAGCCACATAAGTTATACTATGCTACTCATAGTTTAACAACATTTTTAAATTACAGATTTGCTGATGATATTGAACTGATGACTGGAAGACGACCAGGACTTTATTGGCTAATTTGCTGGAAGTATTTGTCTCCACTGGCAATGCTGTCAATATTAATTGCAAGTTTTGTGGAGATAATAGTTGATGGGAGTGGTTATCCTGCATGGGTTGCAAGTAAAGGAATCACCGAGAGACATGAATGGCCATTATGGGCTCTGTTTCTGATAGCTTTTCTCATTCTGATATCTGTACTCTGGATACCCATTGTGGCCATTTGCAGGTAATAAACTACTTATCTTCTTTCCAATGAAATGTCTTTATGCACACCCTTTTTTAATTAGAATGCTTAATTGTTAAAACACTGAATATATTATTACCAAATCTTTGTCTGATTGACAAAGAAAGAATAAAGCAAATATACTCCTTACTCTCAGCTCTTCCTTTCTGCTTTACTACACTCAATTAAGAGTGTCCTGTTGAATAGTTACCAAAACAAACCTCAATAGCTCCTAAACTGATAAACACAGAATAACCAGAATTAGATTTTATTGTGGACAAACTGACTAAGTTTCAATAAATGTCCACATGTGCTCCACTGGGAGTGTTAGGTCTGGTGACCTTGAAAGCCATTCAGTGGGACCTGCTTTTCCAATTCACTTGTTTGGAAGTTGCGTGTTGAGATAGTGTCAGGGGTTTAATGTGGAGCGGCTTCATCTTGTTGGAAGAAGAATTCCTCAGTATTTGTGGGACTGCATAATTCTCCAGGAAATCTAGATATGTTGTCCCTGTTACTGTGATTTCAGCAAAGAAAAAAGGTTTGATCACTGTATCACAAGTTAAAGCACACTACATGCTAACTTTGGGGCTATCAAGTTTGCATTTCATTACGACAAATGGGTTTTCTTCTCCCCATATGCTACAATTATGGCAGTGCACTTTATCAGATATGTGAAAGGTTGCTTCATCTAAGAATGTGATGTGATTGAGGAATTCACTGTCATCTGCAATGTGGGATAACATTGCTGTAGTGAACTCGGCCCATTTGGATTTATCATTCCACTGCAACTTTCGCATAAGTTGGATTTTGTATGCTGTAAAGTCACAGTCTTCTATGGATAACCATGTGAACAGTCATCTTTATAATACCTAGCTATAAAATGACTTGTCGAGTTGACTTCCTTGGGCTATGCTGTAATGCTTGCCTTACATCTTCAATTGTAGCTTGGGCACTGGTGTTTTGCCACTTCCCTTCTTCCTCAGTACAGATCCTGTTTCCAACAGCTGATTATGTCATTCACAACGGTATGATGATTTAGAGCTTTTGCACCATACTCCTGCCTATATCATCTTTCTACTGCAATGTGGAATTTCAATTCAGTTAACCAATAAAATTTCACTTTCTGCTTTACTGTGAATTCTGCCATTTCAACTCTGTGTGTTGTCATACCATGTGCATAGGCATCATCATTTTCAGTGTCACCATACTTGGAGATTTACTGCAGAAGAAAAGCTGAAAAGCACATTCATAGCTGGCTTTATGAGGAGATGTTTACAGTTATTTGTGGCAACAATTCAACAGGACACATGGTATTAGGGAGGAGGAACGTGATCTTCTTTATGTGAACTCTCCCTCTTTATCTTAAGCATGTACTGAGCAACTTTCTATATATATATATATATTTACGTACCTGCAGAAGGTAAAAGTATATAAAGGAAGAATGATACTTTACATTGGCAACTTTTAGTGATTTAAAGTTTCAATATCCTATGAAGGAAAAACAATACATTTATATAATTGCTATTTCCATTTATTCCTATTTATTTTATATACCTAAGAAGTTTGTAAATGAATACATATTTATTATGTGTTTCAAATGGGAAGGGTTCTGGAGTCCAGCTAATCAGATGCTGTATCACACTCAGCGTTGCCAGCTTGATACCCCACTCCTTTTATATTTCCCTCTCTCTCGCACACTCATACAACATGCAGGTCTGCTTGGCGCTGGATGTAAGAATAAGCGAATCATATTTTACAAACTTTTACAATGATGCAGTTGCCAAAATCAAAATTGGAGAAAGCATCGCAAATTATGTATATTTTTAAATACTATAACTATAATTATAGTTTATGAATTACCTGCTTTCTAATCCAAATGCGGGACACACTTGTTTTACCTACACCACACGCTTCAGCAGTAAACCGTTGAGCATTTTTTAAATTGAGCTGATTTCTATATTCCTCATTGTCCAATTTTTTGAAGAATGTGTACATCTTAAAAACAATACTTGGAGCCTGACTTCGCAATAATTGCCTTTTTGACTCGCCACTAAATTCACCGCAAGAAGCCATTGCACTATTTAACTCTTACTCTACTGTTGTGTAAAGAACAACTGAATGATATTGATCTGAACTCTCCAGAGTAAGTAAGCACTTCTTATCCAGCATTCATTCATAAACATAAGCATACAGCATTCCACAGGCTAACAGGAAATGAAGTGTTTGCTCTTTCTCAAATTTAACACCTTGATTTATTCACAGTAATTCTTTTATCACGTCACACAGTAGTTTAAATTTCAGTTCAGAGTAATGAAAAGTATATGTACATACATACACACCAACCACTTTGAACTCTTTAGAGTAAATAGAGATTACGAACCATTCATAAACAAACATATAATGTGACCAGACACGTTCTGCCAGGGCAGCAGGAAATTTATTCTTTCCTCTCACTCGAATTGGCTTATTCAAAGTAATTTTTTTATCACGTCATGTCAAACATTTACGTTTCAGTTCTGAGCAATTACAAATATACGTACATGCATACATGCCAACCAATAATGATATTCATACAGTGCTTACGTCACGATTTATTGTTATAATACAGGTAATAGTGGTTTATTTATTTGTATTAGAAAAACTATTTGAGCTAAAAATATGGGGTTTTTATGGTTATGTTAGATACATTGCTCTCTACCTTCCACATGGATCAGTTTTGGCAAAATCTGAATTTTTGTCTTAGCGCAAATAGTATTTCATACAGATTGATTAGGTTGGCGCTCCTCACACACCACTTAGCGGGAATGCAATACAACAACACCGCAGAACTCCCATTGGCTGCTCGCCTAGTAGTGCTCAAGGACAAACACCTTAATATTTGAAACACATAATAGTACCTTTATAATTCTAGAGGATCTGGATTTAACTCTCTGCAAACAAATGGATGTTTGTACTTACAAGGTAGCTATAAAATGATAAAAAGTTTTCAAATATCACATATCAGGACCTTAAATGCACTTATAGCACTTTGGATTGTATTCAGTATTAAATAGGCTGGAAAGGTACAGTTATGAGTAGCTTAAAGTAATTTTATATGAGAAACCAAATAAATTCATTGCAGTAATAGTTTCTTTGAGCATTAGATATCTCATCAAAAATAGTTAATGTTCAATTTCATCACATCTACATGCTCTGATACCTTTGAGTTTGGTACCTCTGAAATGGCACTTGTAGTTTGCTCACCTCCTAACCTTTATTATGCAGGTTAGGTGTAAGGTGATTGTGTTGTTGTGCAAGCTATGTTAGCAAGTTACTGATTACAGCTTCAGCTTGGTTTTTGAGGCAGTCCGGCCCGCAGCGAACCACATTGAGCTCTCCCTTGTGCTCAACGCCTCACAATTAAGATTGGTGGCGTGAGGAAGTTAAGGAACGGGAGATTGTAACCAGTTCGAGGTGACTTGTAGCTCCCGCATGAGAACTCTCATCTGCACTTCAGGAGTGGGTGCGTCCTGACTGGTTGTGGGTTGAATGATGACACCTCGAATCTGGTAGACAGAAGTTTATTATTGTCCTTAGGCTCCTTTGCTCGCCACCGAGAAGTCGTCGTCAGTGTGGTTGCTGTGTTTAGCATCACTGTCAATATTGTTATATGAAGAGCAGGGGCAGTAGCACTGTGTAGTCGAACCAGATATATTTATCATCTTCCCTATATATTACTCTTTGAGCTAACTCTCACTGGAGAGATTGTTAGATATTGCACTTTGTCTCGGTGCATGGCGCGAAGGTGTACTTCTTGGGCGGCGCCGAATACACGTCCATCTCACGTAGAACTCAGGACCGAAGTTTTCTTACTAGCATCACTTTGAATTACCCTCACTCTAGGTATTTCTTGGAGTTTTCAAAATCACATGAACAAATATCAATTTTTTATTGGCTGATAACTATCCCCTCTTGAGATCAGTATTCAGAATTTCCAGTTTCAGACCTGATATCAGAGACGTTTTCTCTAATGATCCACATGCAAAAATGTATGCGGAAGCATGCGTTCTGCGCGTCAGTCAAAATATTAAAGCCTGTTGTCAGAAGCACGCATGGGATTTTAACAATGGGTTGGTTTCCGACTGGAAGGTGCCAAATTTGCCTTGGGGGCAAAACAGACAATAGAGTAGGGTTGTTTGTTTACAGGGATTGCAAAGGGAGTTTATTGACCTTCGCAGAGTGGCCTTGTCACTGTGGCGGTCTCCGGAGTATATGCTAGCATTATGGCATATATCTATTCTGGTATACGTTATTTATTTATATTTGTTCATTTGCTTATGTTAACGTCTTTCTGATATCAAGTTATATGTTGTCTCAGTGTTCCTAGTTGACAGGGGCTGCATCATTTTGCAACAAACATTAGAGATGAGAGGAAAATATGAATGTCAAAATGCCAGAACATTTTTAAGAAAAATTTGCCAGAAACTTCATTTTATATCAGTGGTGTCATTAAGGGGAAACTGGGTGGTTACCTTTTTCCTCTCCTAGTTAACATTTGCATATGATGCAATAGATACTGGGGTGAAGAAGTGCATGCAGAAGATTCAGTGGTGGGTTGTTAAACTATTTATTCATATTTTTATATGCATAATGTGTATTGAATACCATTGTGAATTATACTTTTATAGCTACACGCTAATAATTATTAGTTCATAACTTAAGTGGAGTTCTTAATCTTCTTAGCTATTAATTTGTCGACGTCGATACCGCAATAGCCAATGCCAGTCATCTGTTCCCCTGCACCCCGCGACACTAAGCAAAAAACTGGAGAAGGGGAAAAGGAGGAGAGTCACCCTCAGCTACACTTGATGGCACCTTGTTTTATATCCACATCCTTTTTACTTTATTTTCACTTATTGATATCAAACCTGTTAGAATTCAATATCATCATAGTTCTGGCAACACCAACTCCAATACTCAGACCATAATACGAGAATCGATTGTAGGAAAAATGGCGGCGCTCGTGGCCCAGCTTGTTATGTTGTGGTTATATCTACAGAGAAAAGTGTGTGTTTGTTTACTTTGATTGTGTGTTTGAAGAATTAATGTAATTCATATTACAGTGGCAATTAGTGACTAACGAGTTAGTTTATAGTTGAGTATTTAACATAAAGTGATAACGTTTACCTAAATATATACAGTGAAGTATTGTCGAAATGCATCGTTATTGTGTTCCCAGCTGCAATCTAATTATGGTAATGTACCTCACACGACATTTAAATTTCCGAAGGAAAAATCGAAATGGGATAAGTGGACCAGGAACATACATCGTAAAGATTTTAAAGTAAATGACAAAACTGTAGTTTGTATTCATAATTTTGAACAGTGCTTTGAGGTTAAGGAAGACATCTTTCCAGTAAATGATGGTGAACCAATTCGTGCCCTTCGATAAGTACCAAAATTAATAGATGATGCCTACCCCACGATTTTTAAGAATCAGCCATCCTATCACACATTAAAGCTCAACCAGAAAAGACGAAATCCTGAAGAATGTATCCAAGACATTTTACAGAGAGTGAAGATAATTTTAATATTTGGTGTGCACAAGATGTTATTGACAGTTTTGAACCTAAGTGGTGAGGAGATTTTAACCCATTGATAGTCGATAAAGACGATTAGTTACGTTCTTTTCAATAACATTCAAGATCCCAGCTTCACTGATGTTCCTTCACTTAATAAGTTTCAAAGTATTTCATAACCTAGAAGCAATATTATGAGCCTACCAGTGGGAAATTTTAAATGGCTCTTGCAGTGTGAGGGAACAGACACCTTCAAACGTGACAATTGGAGTAAACTGGACAATCTGGTGAGTTCTCTTAAATATTATAGTATAAGCAGTACCTATGTCCTTACCAGAAAAGGTTACTATGTAAACAATATAAAAGAAACTTTTGTACTTGCTACAGACGATAGGATGATTGAGTCCAATAAGATAAAGTTTGCTGTGTTTAATGCTTATGAGTTGTCATGCCTTATAAATTAAATTTTGATTGGAAGTATAAGGTGGAAAATGCATAGTACTGGTCGTGCTACTATATAATGTGATAAGCTCTTAGGATTTGTCATAATGCTCTTTATTTATGTTATTACACGTTTTAGTTGAAAGTATAAAGTGATAAATGCTTAGGAGTTACCTCGCTGCTCCGTAATATGGATTATATTATGTCCATTGTGTATAGTTTCCTATTCTACGTAACCAGAGCCACTGGGCTTCGACGGGCGCCATCTTGGAATCTGCATTATGGTCTGAGTATTGGAGTTGGTGTTGGTTCTGGTTAGTGTTCAATTTATTCATCAAAGTAAAGTGAAAAATGTGAAGACTTAAAACTCACAAATCATCCTCCATTACAAATAAGACGAGGCAAGTGTACTACTCGAAAAACGAATGAAATGATTCAACAAATATTCTTAACAATGGAAATGCTTCTTAATCTGTGTTTGGAAATGCAATAGTAATACACAATGACAGGGATGTGCATGCTCTCCTATATGCTCAGTGTTGACTATTACTGTGTAAACTAAATAATTCTGAGTATTATATGTATGTGAAGGTAATTTTTTTTAATACATTTCTCAAAAAAACTCTTTAAAGTAACAATTAAACGTTCTGCATTCAAACTTTTTTTAATCTGAAATGTGATCCTAAATGGATGTTTTGAATTTGGAAATAATGTCCATTTTCACCCATCATGTCTTCAAAATATTTAAAAATAACGAAATTAAATTAAAGCTTTGTGAAGCATGTATAAAGACCAAAATTGAGTCATACCTTTTAAAACTTGTAGCTTCACTCATGTCCTTTTAAAAAATCAGGAACATTTTCAAGACTGTTGCAGTCTCATCATCATCTGATTACTCATCACAGTTGGTTGTAGTCTGGATCTCTCTTGTAATGGGTTCCCTCTCTCTGAAGATTTTTTACTTAAGTCCAGTAGACCACTCACTGATGGCACGTCAAAATTTAGAATATATGGAATGATTTTTATAATAAAAATTTTTTCCCATGTTTTAAGTTCAAGTTTTGCTGACAATGGTTTTACTAGTTTGATCTCGTCTCCGATGTGGTGGTTATCATTCCAGAAATGAAAAGCAATTGCCTATTTTTCTGTTTGTTTATATTTTATGTTCCTATGGTGTTCTGTTAATCTAATTTTTAAATTTCTCTTTGTCAAACCAACATAAAATTTGAGGAATTTACATATATTTTAGATATAGCACAAAAAATGGTTTCAATCCAAACTCAACCGAAAAAATGACCAATTGGGACTACAAGCAAAAGAAATTAAAACAGATCACCACTCTTCAAAACATAAATAAAAACTGGAAGTACAAAAAATTCACTTTCCACCCTTGGGCATTTCCGAAGTTTGAACAAATATTTAAAGATTATGGCATCAAACTGGCATCACAAAATAGATTCTACTCAAGAAATTGTTAAATAATCCCTTAAAAAACAGGATCCCACCAGAACAAAAATCTGGCATATATAGGATAGATTTTGAAGACTGTGACAAATTTTACGAGTCAGTTGAAGAATTTAATGGCATGTCGACACGTTGGGCATAGTAGCTCAAGTGTTAGAGCAGCTGGACGGCAACCAGAAGATCCGTGGTTCAAATCCCGGCTATGGCACTGAATTTTTCAGTCTGGCTCTACCATTTCATAGTGCATCCTACACACGGCTAGTGTGAAAGAACAATTAATTTCCATTAATTGTATCTAATAGTGGTGCGAACTATAAAGCATAGTAAGTCGTCATTAAGGTAGTTGTCTCTTGTGTTTATGAGAACTCCTAGTGGTTTACCGAGAAAAGTACAAGTCAGTTGGAGAATTTAATGTCATGTCAGCACGTTGGCCATAGTAGCTCAAGGATTAAAGTGGCTGGATGGCAACCAGAAGATCCGTGATTCAAATCACGGCTATGGCATTGAATTTTTCAGTCTGGGCTCACCGTTTCATAGTGCATCCTACACACGGCTAGTGTGAAAGAATAATTAATTTCCACTCACTATCTTTATCTAAAATTTTCACAAATTGTTTCATTAAACCTAATTTTACACATAGAGATTACTTTTGAGGGGTCAACAAAAGGTTCACTTTTTAAATCTTTTTTTTTTTTTTTTTTTTTTTTCGCTTTGTGTTAAATAAAATTAGTAATGGCCACTGTTCCCTTTCCCAATGTTCTGACCACAGATTAACACTAGATTCTCAACTCCATGGTGGGGATTGAAGTCGCATAGGGCACTCTTCCTGAACCTTTCTCCCGACACCTATTGGAACTAAGGATTCAATGGTCGGTAATGTAGTGAGCTTCTATTGCGACCGAGCTATGCTGCATCTGCTTCCCCCCACCCTTACCTTCCCGTAACTGATAAAATCCAACTTCTTTCGATGTTACACCTCACACACTTATGAGTAGTTTATGGTAAACTATACATCAGTGTGCAAGATGTGACTTTGAAAGAAGTTGACAAATTAATTTGTGAAAAAATTTCTCAAGAAGCCACTTGTCGCCCGCCTCGGTAGCGTAGATGGTAGCGTGTCTGCCTAACATTCAAGAGGTCCCGAGTTCGAATCTCAGTCAGGGTGAGTTACTTGGATAAGTTTTTTCCGGGGTTTTCCCTTATCCTGAAAGACAAATGTCAGGTAACTCTAAGCTCCATGGATCCCGGACTCATTTGAGCATCATTTCACCCATTTCATTCATCGTCCAATATAACTAAACGTTGGAGGATGTAAATTACCAAAAAAAAAGCCACTTGTCAACTTGAACTTTTTTTTGTTACATGTAAATAATTATGTCTTGCACAAAGCATTATAGCTTTAATATTTCCGTTGCAAATTAATAATTTTTTCTTTAAAAAACAATTACAACATTAATAAATGAGAGTGAGATCACTCAAGATGCTCTTGAGGTTATACAACACATCTATATTCCCATTTCCTCAAGTTGGAATTCCAAAGCTTCTTACTGTAATAATTACAATAAAGGTAACTTAGCACTAAAATACTGATTCTCTAAGTACAGGAAAGCAGGAAAGGATACCATAAGGCTATGTGTAATGCAATATCTTTGTACACAGAAATGTTGAAAAATTTCCTGGAAGAAAAGTGTAAAATAAAAGAACAAAAGAAAACACTAAAGAAATATATGTATAAATTTTAAATGAGCATTCCGACAACTATGTAAAAAAATAGTACTATCTCTTTAAAAAGAGAACAAAGCAGCTCTGTTAATGCTTATATTTAATAAGAATTTGAAAAGCTCCATAGAACATACATTACTTTCAGCACAAGTTTACAAAAAGATATTCAGAGAAAAATCTAAAATTTGTGATTCATTCATTACATTAAAAATGTAGTAAAACTTTACAAATTAATACCTACATGAGCCAGTGTCAGCAACTGAAGACATAAATGTAATAAAACTATTTTATTTACTTTTAATCACTTTGGTTGAATTATGATTCACAAGCGCAAAATAAATTACTATGAAAAATATTAAGTGCTTAAAAACTATATCATTCGTATAAAATTATCCTAAGCTTTTTGTTAATGAAGATTTTTTCACATACAGAAAGATCTATGGGATGATTAACATGTTTTATTAAAGTTGTCTCCAAGTTAATGTCATATCTGGTATTCAAAACATGAAAAGCTACTGCTGAATTTTCTATTTCACCGTTTTTAATGTTTCTTATATGTTCTTTAGTTCTGATGTGTATATTTATTTTTGTTTTTCATATATTAATTTTAGGGCAAGTTTCACATTTGATCTCATAGATTCCTGGTTTTTCTTTTGTAGTAATTGAATTTTTGGGGGAACTTTTAACAAATTCTTGATATTGAATCTATTTTGAGGAGCAAGAAATATGTTGTGTTGAGAATTTTTTTTAGAATTTATTATGGACTGATAGGTGGAAGTTATATTTCTTAAAAATGTTGTTCTCTTTTACTCCTATAGGTTCCAGGATAGTGGTTTCTTTTATTTTCTTGGCCTTGTTGAGTTTGTTCATTTTTTTGCCCACTAAATTTGGGTTGAAACCGTTTGACATAGCTGCCTTTTTTATGTGTAGGTATTCTTTTTGATAATCTTCTCTGTTTAGTGGAAATTTGATCATTCAAAAGATTAAACTGTTGAAAATGGCATGTTGGTGTTGTTTTGGGTTGAAACTGTTGTTCTTAATATAATTATCTGTGTGTGTCGGTTTTCTGTAATTACCAAAAGTGAGTTTGTTGTCCATTTTTTTTTATCTTGATGTCTAAAAAGGGGAGCACCCCATCCTTTTCTGTTTCCAAAGTAAATTTTATAGCTGGATTTTGAATATTCAGAAGTCCAAGAGCATCTTGTATGACTTTCTTAGGTACTATTACAAAAAATATCAACATAACAATACCAAACTTTGAAATAACTTGGAAAAGTTTCTATGATATGGACTATTCTATTCTAATCTAGTTATCTGACGAGGCCTACATATTTCCTCAATACCAGACTACATCCATACCCTTTCATGTTCCTTCTATCAAAATCTCTCCCACAACTTCAACTCCCTCATCCATGGTCTAGGTGAGTACGACATCGATCCTGGAGAGCACTACAAATGCCCAAGGCTGCTTCGAGGCACATAAAATAACACATCAGATGGCTTATGTATAACTCCAACCTCATCTTCTGCCATATATTATCCTTCCTTAGAGAACACTCCACTGCCAGTAGAGGGCCCAGCCCTGATCTGACTTGAGACCAAATGTCTGACATTCAGATCTTCAAAGTCCAGTCATGATGGTAATTCTATTCCACTTGGCAGGGCCTGGTTCTGACCCAGCTCTGCTATACCATTCACATAAGAAACAAGGATATTTTGTGAAACCAGCCTGCTGACCAAGTAATAGTGCAATAATCTTGAAATCTCCATAGACTAGCCACAGACAGTTTTTGTACTGTAGTTTTTGTAGCAAAAACTTAACATTTTCATAAGTGTCCTTTAAAACAAAAGAGTGGGCCATAGGAATGAAAGGATGAATGTTTCCATTTTGAAGTAAAACACCTTTAAGAATTTTTTGAGAAGAATCAATATATAGCCTTAACTCTTTGGAATTATAATTTATGTTATACAATTTTAAGAAAGCAAGGATGGCAATACACCAAATTCTCTTCTTTAGGAAAAAAGAGACAATGTCCCTCTTATGATGCCTTTACCATGAAAAATATGTACCCTCTGCCAATATTTTTTTTTTTTTTTTTTTTAACCTAGAGCCTAGAAGTTCTGCTGATTCTTTAGGCAGAAAAATGAGAAGTCACACACTTCACTTTTACTTGATTTTACTCAAAAACTAACAACACAAAACTGATCTCCCTTTTTAAAATAACTTTTAAAATGGGATATGTTTCTTATCTCAGAAAGGAAATCTTTAGCCTCATAAGCTGCAGTGCAGGTTCCTCTGTCAACTTTCTAATGCATTGCAGTTTCTAAGAGTATTTCCTCCAATCATTTCAACTTCCTCTTCCTCTTTATAAATAAGAAGGATGCAGGTACTGCAGGTAAACATCTCCAAAAACAAACATTAGATGTTTTACCGCCAGTTAATTTTAAGGGAAGGCACATTTTGATACCTCACCTAGGGCAGATATAGTTAGTAGATTTTAATAAATATATAAACATAAAAATATAAAATATAAGCATAATGATGTTATCTTATGTCATATGTAAAGTAATAAAGATGGAATTATAAGCTATTAAGCCTTTTTAATAAATGAAAAGCACGCAGTAATATTACTACTGTATAATAAATAAATAATAAATATCCTGATGATGGGAAAGATGCACACTCCCAAAATGTCAATTTCTAATCATCTTTTCACCTAGCTTGCTGCCCAAGAAGAAATTGAGCATTACTATAGTATGTACATTATGAAAAACTTTTAAATTTTGAGTTGCAAAGAATTCTGACGTGGTATGCAAAAACATATTTCAGTTTTACAATCAACTTCAAAATGTGATTCAGAAACGTTCATTCATTTAAAAAAAATTAAATCCATGCAGTACAGTGTTATGAAACTTTAACTTTACAAGCATGTTGCATAAATTTTGTAATATTCTGGTTCCCTGTGTGATAGCATTTCACTTCCTGTTGGTCCTTGGTTACCAGAAATTCCATATGTTGAATATGCCATTTACTATTGCAATAAGGATGTGCAACGTTTTTTCTGTCGCCAACTACTATCTGCTTGGCAGCAATCCTGGACAGCTTTAGAAGGCATACAACTCCGGGCGATAAAGGAGAGCGTACAACCCTGGCCAACTTCCTGCAGGGATAACCGGCGGGCCGAGGTGATACTCACCCGGCTGAGAATTGGGCACACACGTGCAACTCATGGCCATCTCTTGAGAGGGGAACCGGCCCCTGTGTGTGCTCCGTGTGCAGTACGCCTCACTGTGCGGCATGTACTGCTGGATTGCCCGCAGTACACCCGCGTTCGCCAGTCTTTGTGCCTAAGGACTAACTTGCTCGATGTTTTAGGGGACGACCCAGTGGCCGTGGATAAGACACTGCGGTTTGTGGCGGAAATTAGTTTTAATAAACGAGTCTGACTTTGATTTTATATTTATTAATTTTAGAGATTTTAACTATTAGTATTGGGATGAGATTTTATGTACTTTTAATCGTTGAGTGTTTTAATTTATTTTACCTTTTTAGCTAAATGTTTGGTAGCTTTTAGGTTTTAGTGTTGACTTTGGGCCCAAATGACCTTGTTGTCGATGGGCCGTAAAACACCACACACTCACTCACTCACTCACTATTGCAATATGATAAATTATTCATCCAATGGTACTTTTAATTTTTATTTTAAATATCATACAAGTAATTATGTCCCTATTTGCCAAATCCTGTCTAAAAGTCTTGTAACTATTAAATTTTTTTGTGTTCTTGTTTGAGGCATTACATCTCTTGATATATGTAGAAAGTAATCAAAACAAACTAGCAGTATCAGAAGTAAAGGGTATGCTTGGCATGCATTACATGAACTGAAGTCACAATGTTTTGTGCAGTGAAGTGAACTGCACAAATATGGTAGCAGCATATTATATACATCCCATGTGTAACCAGTTCCATAATTCCCTGTACAAACATTGCAGGCCTGTTTATGATCTAACTTTAACACATGACAATGCTAAATGTTCTGAACCTGGCTTTAGCACAATGTTGCCAAATATTGAATTGCAATTGTTTAATTTTAGGCAAGTGCTTGCAGATAGACCAATGGGTGTTTTGTATGTTTTGTTCCTTTCTATGAGCTATCTTTGCAGTTTAAAGGTGATTATATACACCCATTCCTTTATCTAGACATAATAAATCCCAAGGCTAATACTCATTAATCTAGACATTTAAATATAAAATTTATATGTCCCTCTGACAATGAAAAGCAAGCTGCTTATGATAGTAAGTCGCCACAAACGGTGTATCTCGAATGCGAGAGCCCCTAGTGGTCTACCGGGGAAATATATGAGTCAAATGGAGAATTTAATGTCATGACAGCAAGTTGGCCATGGTAGTTCAATGGGTTAGAGCAACTGGATGGAAACTATGAGATCCATGGTTCAAATCCTGGCCTTGGCATTGAATTTTTCATGTTGACTCTATCAAAAACCTTAGCCTATATACGGCTAATGTGAAGAAATGATTAATTTCCATCAATTAACTAAAATAATAAGAGTTAAATGATGAAGCCTGGGACTCAAGTACTTACAATAGTAAGTCACTACAAACAGTGTATCTAGGATGCGAGAGCCCCTAGTGGTTTGCCGGGGAAATATGAATCAAATGGAGAATTTAATGTCTGGACAGCATGTTGGCCATGGTAGCTCAATGGGTTAGAGTGACTGGACAGAAACCAGGAGATCTGTGGTTCAAACCTCGGCCATGGCATTCAATTTTTCATGTTGACTCTATCTATCAGAATTAGGTATTTCTGTGATAATTGTTATTTTTAAGATACTAAAATCTGGACTAAAATATGCTCCACTTACCTAAACTAATTACAATAATGTCTGAAAAGTTGTTCTGGGTGCTAATACCAAAGCAGTTTTACACTCTAAAGGCCACTTACTACTACCCCCAGTATTCACCCTAAATGTTTACATTCCACTATTGCAGCAGTGGTATTCCAGCAAAGATAGATGTTGTCACATTAAATATTATATCCCCATTTTCTTGCATAATAACAAAGTTCTATTTATGCTTAATGGCTTCATATGTACATACTTATGTTAATTTTCAAAGTCTACCACACTGTTTTGATAATTGAGGAAGCACCCAATATGTAATGTTTACACATATACTGTGATCAAATATCACAACCTGAAAGTGTTTTCCTTTTCTTAAACATGCAGTGAGCACATGTTCTTACTAATATTTAATTTTCATGAGGGTGTGAAGAGGATTTAGAGCATGGTTAGCAGAAGGTAGGTCACACTGAAGTCCCATACACTTAACTGTCATAAAACCTGTGATTAGTTGTCACACTAAATTTTGTCTGTAGTAAAAGGCCTGTTACTATGAGCTGTTGCGACATGTATATTTGAAATTTGTATATCATGAAACTGTAAACAAGAGTAACATTAACTATGAAATGGAACAAGTATTTCCACGGCCTGCCTCGATAGCATATATGGTAGCATGTCTGCCTGACGTTCAATAGGCCCAAGTTTGAATCTCAGTCAGAGTAAGTTACCTGGATAAAGTTTTTTCCAGGATTTTCCCTTATCCTGAAAGACAAATGTCGGGTAACTCTAAGCTCTATGGACCCTGGGCTCATTTGAGCATCATTTCACCCATTCCATTCATCGTCCAATATGACTTAACATTAGAGGATGTAAATCATGAAAAAAAAAGCATTTCCACCATTTTTTGTGGGCCAGCCAACATTGTAATATTCTTTCCATTGTTCTGTGAGGAACCCCTGCCATATTATAATCATAATTGTCACTGCATTAGGACAAGGTATATTTATTTGTTCTTTTCCAATGCATTTTTCCTATCACCACATTTTTTTAAATTTTTAGAATTTAAATTAGTAGATAATAAAAGAACATCCCTACCATTACACACTTGATGCAATTAATTTTTTATACTGTATATTATTTGTATTGTTGTAAATATTTGTATTGACGTATCCAATGTCATTGTATTGACTTAACAGATAAATAAAACAACAACTACTACTACTACTACAATATACCAAATAACTGCAATTACATATTTTTGTTGCAGCTTATGAGATTCACCCCATTTCCACTTCAGTTATTTTGGCTTTGAAAACGTTTGGGCCATCCTTTCCTTCCAGCATGAGTTGTATCACAAATATATAACTTCTTATCGAAAAGCAATTTTACTAGCTGCATGAAAGTAAAATAAAATGCGAGGGCTGTTCAATAAAGAATGATTAAATCCTTTTTTGACAAACTACCTTTACTCAGTTAAATTTAAAGGGAGTCGATTAATGATACTAAACAACACTTACTTTTTAACATGTTTCAGGGAGTTGGCCTCTATCCTTAACTGGCCATCGACTGGTTCTTATTGGTGTAGTTGACGATATTTTGTCATAGGTCTCCTCTGGTGGCGGTTCAAGGAACTTGCTGAACAAATCTTTCTGGGGGATGTTGAAATTGAATACTTTGTTCCTATTTTTTGAAATGAAGATTTGTTCCCATGTGGATAGTTCTTGTTTTCCTGATGTATGTTTTAGTAGTTTTGGTTCTGGATTTATGTGGTTTTTTCCCCCCAAAATGCGTGGCAACTGCTGATTTTTCTAATTGTTTATATTTTATGTTTCTAAAGTGTTCCTTTGCTCTTGTTATTAAATTTCTTTTGGTTTTTCTAATATAAATTTGACTACAGTCACTGCAGTCAATTTGATATATACCAGATTTTATGTTAAATGGAATGGCATCTTTGATGTTTGAGCAAATTAGGTTTTTTAAGGAGAAATGGTTTACTGGTGCTAGTTGAATGTTTTGTTTTTTGAAGACTTTTTTGAATTTATCATAGGCCCATGGATGGTAAGTGAATTTTTTGAAAATCATATTAGTTTCTGTAGCTGAGAGGGTTGTGGTTTCCTTTATTAGCTTCTTCTTTTTTGCTAAGTTCACTTTTTTGTCCACTAATGATTTGGGAAAGTCATTTTTTTATGCTATTTCAATAATTTTGTTGTATTCTGTTTTATATTCTTCTGCTGTGAGAGGGATGTTGAGCAGTCTGTGTGCTAAACTATTGAAGATTGCCTGTTTGTGGGATCTTGGGTTGTAGCCATTATCTTTTATGTAGTTGTCTGTCTGTGTTGGTTTTCTGTAAATGCCAAAGTTTAGTCTGTTTTTATTTCTGATTATTTTTAGATCCAAAAATGGTAAATACTCGTCTTTTGCTATCTCTGCAGTGAACTTGATGCTTTTTCTTGGATATTTAAAAGTTTTAGTGCATCACTGATGTGCTTTTTTGGTACTATTGCAAAGATGTCATCTACATATCGTTGCCAGAGTTTGAACGTCAAAGGAAAACCTTTGGTGATCCTTATTTCTAATGCACTCATGTACAGATTGGCCAGGAAGGGTGATAGGGGGTTGCCCATTGCTAAACCTGAAGTTTGGTGGAAATATTGTGTTTGAAACTGGAAGAAATTTTGTTCTATGCATAATTTGGTTAGTTTGATGTAATCTGAAATTTCAGGTGATGACATTCCAAGTGATTTGAGCCATTTTTCTATCAACAATGGGAGTTGATTAATTGGTATGCTGGGGAACAGTGATTTAACATCAAACGAGACTAGTGTGTCCTCTTCTTTTAGTTTAGTATCCTTAATGTGTTCTATAAGTTCATAGGTGTTTTTGATGCTTAGGCTGTCGAATTTTGAAAATGAGTTGAATTTGTTTATTAGCCACTTTGCAAGTTTGTATGTTGGTGAATTTATACTGCTAACTATAGGTCTCATTGTTATGGATGGTTTGTGTATTTTGGGTAAGCCATAAAATCTAGGTAAGGTTGGGTTATCCAGTTTAACTGTATATTTGTTTGGTATTATGCTTTATTTTGCTATTGTTTTTTCAAATGACTGTATTCAAGTTTTTAGAGGATTTTTGTTAATGATTTCATATTCATTGTCAGTTAGCATTTCTTCCATTTTTTCAATATAATCTGATTTATCCATTATGACTATCTTGTTACCTGTGTCTGCCTTTGTGTATATAACATTTTTCTGTTTCAAAGAATGGATAGTATTATGTTTTCTCTTCTGAAAGGATCTGTTTTTTTATTTGCTCTAAAATATTTTCACATTGGCTTTTTACTGAATTTTGTTTGGATACTGGTAGAACTTGTGTTGAAATGTTGATATCTGCAATGTAGTCTTCAATTTTGTTTGGGAAACTGACGCATGTTTTTAATCCATTATTTAAAAGACCCATTAATCGACTCCCTTTAAATTTAATTTATCATAACAACACTGTTTTCAACACTTCCAAGAAAGGAATTACCTTTACTCATCCTCATAATTTTGATGGTTCTTCTCAAAATAGTCTCCCCTGTATGTGATGCATTTGTCCCATCGTTTCTGCCAGCCTTCAAAGACATGCTCAAAAACATTTTTTGAGAGATCCTTCAAAATCGCCTCCGCAGCCTTCACCACTGCTTCTGATGATGGATAATGCCTCCCACAAAGGCGTTTCTTCAAATTAGGGAATAGAAAAAAGTCACATGGGGCTAAATCCGGACTATAGGGAGGGTGAGGGATGCACTTCTCATTGATTTTTGCAAGGTATGCAGCAACAACATTGGCAATATGCGGCCACACATTATCGTGGTGCAGCATCCAGCCTGCTTCAAGGAAATGTGGTCTTTTGCGCCTGATATGGACTTGCAATGTTTTCAGGACATCCCTGTAGTATTGTCCAGTTACTGATGTGTGTGCAGGTACAACATGCTGATAAACCCTTCCATGAATATCAAAGAATGAGATGACCATAACTTTCCCAGCAGAAGCAACCACTTTTGCTTTTTTGGGGTTTGGTGATGAAGGAGATTTCCACACTGAGCTTTGCTGTTTGCTCTCAGGATCAAAATGATGTAGCCAGGTTTCATCAGCAATGATTATGTTGGAAAGAAACTCCGGATCTTCCTCTATCATCAACTTTAACTGCATGCATGTGAAATTCCTTTTGTTTGCAAATCAACAGTCTTGGGACCCATCATGCACAAACACATCTCATGTGTAATGTCTCTGTCACCAACTTGTGGATGGCACCCACTGAAATGTTCAGTATTTCAGAAAATGATCTTAAGGTAATTCATCAATCCTCTCTCACAATGGCAGCAGCAGTGTTGATGTTTTCTTCCATAAGAGCAGTAACTGGAGCACCGGATCTACTTTCCTTTGAAACATTTTAAACATTTTAAACCACCGTCAAGTTGTGCTGTAGGGAAGAACAGGCTCTGCATAGGCCTCCTATAACATTGTATAGGCCTCAACTGAAGATTTGATGAGACGAAAGCAGAATTTCAAAGATGCAAATTGTTCCTCGCATGTTACCTCCACCGCAGCAGTAGGCGATACTGAACATGTCTGAACTTGCCTGGTTCACAGAGGCAGGAACCAGGAGTACCAACAATGAATTTACTACGGCTTGTTTGTTTCACATTAAGCTAACACAATATAATAAGATTGAATTTTAGTGCAAAAAATTATGACCGTAAAAAAATTATGATCATTCTTTATTGAACAGCCCTCTTATATCAACCCCATGTATTTTTCACATATCTAAAACAAGCTGTTCTCTAAGTAGAAGATTTCTGTTTCTTGCTTCGTTTTCCTCCAGATAGATTTTACATACCAATAAATACCCACCTTTACTATCTGCAATATCCCACGCCTTTATCCCCATTTTGTATTTATAGCAGAAATATAGTGTTTTAGAACTATTCAGCGATTCACACCTATGATTACTTGCCCCCTCTTCCAACATGGGGTAGGGTATCTCAATGCTTCTGTTAGCTAGTTTATTAACCGTTTAATTTCTATAGATACCCTGATGCCCTGGCAACCATCGTATTTCCATCTTGTTGCAGGATGACTACTGGTTCAGGACCAGTAAAGTATTATATCTCAGTACCTATTTTAGCCAACATTTAATGCAACACATAATCAAACCCTTTAACATAAAAGTAAATTATATAAATAAGCATGTGGCCAAACTATGGTGCCTGAATCAATTTTCAAGGTTCTCTCACATGTCTCCGAACATTTCTAATGCCACAATCACCAACAAAGTCTCTGCCACTTGTCCTTGTAGGTTGGCTAATCAACTGTGCAGTTTCTTTCTCTGATGACTAATATTTGTGAGCGACAACTGTGACGAATTGTTGACGAAAGACTTCAAAAGTTGACATCCCATTGTATTTGGATGCCTTGACAAGTACAGGTATTTTATCTCCATTGTAGTAATCACTGTTATTTCATTTCCTATCTTCTCCATTCCAGATTTCATGATCTTGATTTTAATTCTTTCAGTACCTTCTCCAATCTTGATCCTGGCACAAATGACAAATGAGTATTCAGTGTGCTTTATTCAAATTTTGACTCTCAGCTAAACTCAACTTCTCTATTGATGACTTCTGTGTTGACCTATCTCAACTAAACTCTATAGACTCTGTCTTGACTGATGCATTTTTTTTTTTTAAATTTACATCCTCCAATGCTAAGTCATATTAGACGATGACTAATGCTTGCTAGGTACTAACAGCCATTTTATATAGTTCTCCTAAGAAAGGCAGAATGTGCTCTTGGGAATGGCTTCGCTCATTTCTGCTACTGAAGCAGTTTCCACAACTGTAGTGAGCAAACATAAAGGTGTTGTTTTTGTGCCATTATCGTGCAAGTGATTTAATCTAGAGAGCCGGCAAACAGCAGCTAAACTCTGGATGGCTCAACAAAGAAGCTGGCATTTGTTCACACAGGCATGGTATACAAGTATCTTTGCACACGTGGTTATATTGTAAACAATAGAGGTGGCTAGACAATGGTGCAGGTATCCATTTACACTTGCATGACTTCTTGATTTCTTTGCACATATTGTCATATTTTAGTTCTCTTATCTCTGAAATTACTATTTTTGAGTATCAACAATTCTTAGTTTTATTTTATCCCACACTGCTTGCCTGCCTACCTACTGACTATGTGCAATCTCTATCATCAGTTCCAGTTTGTTACTTATAGTGTAACAACTCTCTTTCCATTTTACTTTCTCTGGTTTCTTTAAACAGATTTTGACAATATTTTTTTCTAGCAATGATTTGATCCTGCATTAATACATCAAATACAGTACTTGAACTTTCCTACCAATAGGAGCAGCTTTAGGTAATTCCAAATCAGTATGCACAATACTTCCCATGCTCTCTGAGTACCCCAGATTTTGATCCCACACTACAGCTGAATAAATTCCCTCTAGCCAGGATTTTAATAATCTGCTAGCATGTTGCTTTAACAACTTCATTTGACTAATATTTATTATGAACCTAAAACCACAGCTTCCCAGTGTTTCCATGTTTCAATACTATCTAAATTATGAGCTAAACATTCACCATCAGTTTTTAATCTACAGTTCTTGAAAAGATGTTTATGGTTCAAGAAAAATCATTTTAATCCAGTTTTCCTAAGTTACCTTATGTCAAACCACTATATACGAAACCTCAAAATGAGTTGTACACAAATTATGTTCTATTACAAACAGTTTTAAAATTGTGTACTTTTTCAAGTGATTATTAAATAGGTACAATAAATTATAAATCAAGAGCTCCGAATGTGTCAACACTAGAATATGCAACAGATAGCAATTATAACATATCACTCAAAACATAACATAATAGAATTAAGAAACTACTATTGTGCTCATACCAGCTCTTCATTATTAACTTTTATGTCACTTGTTTACCTTTCTTTGATGGAAACGCAAGTAGAGTGCATTTGATAACTGTTCTTTCACATTGCTGAGCCTTTTTTTTTTAACGTCCTCCAACAGTAAGTCATATTGGATGATGAATGAAATTGATGAAATAATGCTCAAATGAGACCAGGGTCCATAGAGCTTAGAGTTACCCAGCATTTGTCTTTCAGGATAAGGGAAAACCCTGGAAGAAACACTATCCATATAACTCACTGTGACTGAAATTCACACTCAAGACATTTTAAATATGAGACAGACATGCTACCACCTACACTATAGAGGTGAGCATAAGTTCACTATGGTAGTTAAAGTGACAAAAAGTCTGTAGTCCTAGTCCCAGTCATGCTATCAAAATGTTCAAGTCAGTAAGATCAATCAGACTTGAAAAAAGTGACAGTGTTAAAACTGACCACAAATATTAAATTTTAGATGAGTCACATTTTTTACACATCTGCTTCACTTGTGAAGCAGATGTGTAAATAATGCGACTCATCTAAAATTTAATAATTTTTCGCTTCACTGTGGTGTTCCAATACAGTTGAATCTCGATGACCACAAATAGTTTTTTCAAGTTATATGCTATTTGAATGAATAGTTGTTTCAACAGCCTAAATCAATATTTATATGTCCGATTCATTGCAAATGAAACGCTAGACCTTATATAATAAATGAGCTATCCCAATGCCAATGCTACTATACTAACCAGAGTTTTATTAACTAAATATACAACAAACACTTGCTTCACTTCTCATGCTTTTATGTATATGCTATGCCATTTATTCTTTATGCTATATTAACCTGTATCATTGTTAATTGCACAGTTAAACTACCTTATATAAAAATATCTGTATCTGAAGTAATTCACAGCTTTTCATCAAAAATTTGTTTTCTCTAGTTTAGCTGCATGCTGTTTAGAGTTTCAAATGATCCAATTATTGTTGAAAATTAATGTTTCAGAGCTTTTGGAATACTCATTGTAGAAGACAATGACAAAGCTTGGTTTCCTAGTGAAGATCTTAGGGAGTTTCATGGCATTGTGCCTCACCAGGTAACCACAGCAGAAAAAGTCTTATTTTGTATTCGAGAGGATGGCACTGAGGGCCTTTGTTGCCCCACAGGTGATGTAGATGAGGATGATACCTAGTCCAATGAATAGTTATAGAAAAGCTAGTTGTATGTAAATGTTGGAAAAAGAAAATGCAAAAATATACTATTATATGAATAATATGAAGTCAAAGGTATAAGTAATATGCTTCAATTAAAATATTTTTATGAAAATACACTTTAAGAAATCCAGTCTATATATGAAAAAAAAGAACTTTGGAAGGTACCTACCTATTAAACCGTCTCTTACAGAAAGCCGAAAGAAATGGACTGCCTTTTTTTTAACTTCATATTCTTCATAAATAAGTAAGCATGCATAGTGAGAAAATTCTGTTCATGCTTAAGAATGTCTTAAGCATTAACTTGCATTCACTCACATTTGGTTTAGTTCTATTTCTAAATAGGAGCCGTCCATAAGTTGCAGTACTCAACTTTGAATGAAATCTGTAAACATTAATGTGCATATTACTCAACTAAAATATGGGCACACCAAAGTTGATGACCTTCCCCCAAAATATACATCTATGCAAAATTTTTATCATTGCCTAAACATAAATAAATGATTGGCCTAATTGATGTTCATTAATATTATGAACTTTTAAACAAAGAAGCAATAAAACATATTACTTATAACAATAAGAGCCATGTAATCAATTATACAGTGCTTTGTGATTTATTGACAGCTCCTAGAGTACCTAAGTGTTAATGATTAACAGTGAAGAACTGCAAGAAATGATAAATATAAAGAAGCTAGCATAGATATTATTAAAACAAGTAATAATGTACTAAACAATGATTAACACAGCAATACTTGGAGCACTGTTGGTACCCTTTGTAATGACATATCTTTTTACATAATATCTATCCCTGAGACTAGATGCAATGCATTGTGGTAGTTTGGGATGTCCAACTTAATGTACAACAGAAACAGATAAGCACAATAACAGATATTTTAAAATATTTGAAAAGATAGCACTTATTTGTTAAACTGTTTATGTTTTAGAATTTTGTATGAAGTTTCATTTTGTCCCTTTTAACTTAATCACACACTTTTGAGGAACACTGATATATCTTTTCTCATTCCAGAGTGTTAGATAAAGCTTCTGCAATGTTTAGCAAAAGTTATTTGCAGGCAAAGTTATAGACACTAGTAACTCTTTCCAGCCTGAACTGTACTTTTTATTTCACATTTTATATTAGGAATTAAAATCACTTCATGTGATAAAACAGTAAAGTTGGACAACCTGCATGAATCTTTAGCATACTGAAACCTGTAGTAGTAATTCAAAAAGAGGGGAAAAGATAAATATGCAGCCCATGCTGTGTATAGATGTGCTTATCTAGCTCTAGGATCCAAGTATGGATCTACAAAAATGTTCTCACTGATTTAACACCTTTTGTAATTTGAAATATTGTTCTGACACAGTTTAAAAGAAATAATAATCTTACTATAGTGGAAAAATCAGCTTTGAAAGCTGCCACTGTTATTTGTGATATTTTCTCTTTTTAATGTGATATTAAGAAGAAAAATAGGTTTTAATTTTTTATATTATAGTGGTTGACAATAACTATTTCTTCACAATGTGACCTTTTGCAAAAGGGTAACATCATAAATATGCTTGTTCAATCTTTATTAAAAATCTCTTCCAGAGTACTTTATTGCTAAGACTTAAGTGTTACACAGAGTGATAAAAATGTTGCTTTTAATCATCTTTAAGCATTTTATTCATTCAAAGGAAATATAATATCACTGTATTAATAACAGATCTAAGAAAGTACCCATTTTACAGTTGCCTCCTTCATGAACAATGTTTTCCCTTTTTTCACATATGTTATAAGGTTCTCTCAATTCTTTTGTATTCTAAAATAGTATAAAGCCAAAACATATTACAAAATTTAATTTATTAGCACACGTAACACAACAATTTAAAGAATATTATTTAGTTTCATATCATTTCTTTAGTCTTTCAAGCCTATATGAATAGAAAAGAAAGAGTAGGTAATATTAGAACAACATATTGCCCCAATGCATAATATGTAAAACCGCTTTGATATGTGGCATCACTTTAAACCACTGGTATTCTGTGCCCAGGAAAAGATAATAACTGTTTAGCCTATAACAACACTGTTTTCAACACTTCCAAAAAAGGAATTGCATAGCTTATATTTATTTACAAAGCTTAATTACATTTAGTAGTGAGGGAGTATAAATATACTTTTAAATTATTAATTTTTAGATGAGTCGTATTTATTACACATCTGCTTCACTTTTGTACCTATTTTGAGGACATGTTTCGCAAATCATCGTTTGCATCTTCTGCTCTTATGTCAGTCACATAAGAGCAGAAGATGCAAATGATGATTTGCGAAACATGTCCTCAAAATAGGTACGAAAGTGAAGCAGATGTGTAATAAATACAACTCATCTAAAAATTAATAATTATTTCGCTTCACTGTGGTGTTCCAATACAGTTAAATCTCGATACTTTTAAATATTGCATATGAATGCTATTAGTGTATTATATATGGATGTTAAGTTACAGTATTTTCGTAACACCTTAAGAATTTATACCTCCATACTGGGAGGTAATATGGGATGCACTCAGCATCATGATGCTATCTTTACATAGGAGCAGCTGAGAAATTACCTCATTGTAAAATAGTAAATCCCAATCTAATAAACTACTAGCGGGTCTCTGCATTTTGACCATATGCCACTACAAACCCCATCCCCTGTCCATGATATTCTCTGTGGATAGAGAAAGACTATGCATAGGTCATGGAGATAACACTGAAATTCTTTCAGCTTTCAAGTAATTTCAAGACCTTGCTGATTATTTGCAGTTGAAGAGGAATGGAATAAAACACTCTGACATTTGAATAGATTATAATATCTATAAGTATGGAAATACTTATATCATAATTTCATTCCAAATCATCTGGGTATCCTTTTCAAATGTTGCATTATGTATTTAAAACCTAATTTATGGACTTAAATTTTGATTGTATATTTGAAATACATTTTAAATCATTTCAGGTACCTATTCATATACTACATTTTAATACATTGACACAGTGATGGACAAATTAGTTATTAAAGGCGTTATTACACATGACTTGTTTTGAAAATATCTGTCATATACGCACAATATTCTTTGACCTTTGATTTGATATTATTGGTTACAAAATTGGAAACAAAAGAGAAAATACATTTTTGCATTCATTTTAATTTTTACTCTATTTTTTTAGAACGTGGGAATTACAAAATCAAATAGATATTTTCATACGTTTTAAGAAAAAAGAAAGGAATTAAATAAATTAAGAACATTAGATTGTCAAAAAATATAAAATGTTAAATGTGAGCCAGTTAGAGTAAAACATTATTTAATGAAAATTTACAAATATGTTATGATATGAACTTTTGAGTTCACAAGGGAGTGCATAAATGTATCATTTATTTTTAATTTTTGAAATCACAGACAAAAAGGAAACACATAATAACTATATCCACTTAAATGAGTTTAAATGGGTGCTTTCTTTGGATCTATTTTATCCATAAAAGTATATTTTATATGATAATAGTTTGTTATATCTAATAAATCTCTTTCATTGGAGAGAAGTTAATTATCACAGATCCACATTTTAAAGTACTTTACATATACATATCCTTGAAACACTAGCTCAAAATGAATTTGCTGAATGTATATACCTAATACCCACAAAACTTGTTGATAGTGGTGAATAATTTTCTTTGTCCTTTCTTTAGTTTTCTAGACTAAGAAAACCCTCTTTCTTTAATATCCTTGATAAATTAATCCATATGTAAAGCCCTGATTAGAACATATCCTTTTGTATATTTTCATTTACTGCATAACAAAACACTAGCAAATGTGTTTACATATTTTTAAAATGACATATCCTCTGATACTGATAGTTCTGATTCTTTATAAACAGATCATAATAACGATCTCTATGAAGATAAAAGCTGCTTTTTCCTCCAGTTTTATTCACATAGATCTCCTTATTGTAAGGTACATCAACACTGAAACATTTTTTCATTACTTATTAAAGGGTTTATGGCATTTTGATTTGTATTCCAGTAAAAGAGCACTTCACTGGTAGTAAGTGTGTAATTAACTTATTGCTCTTTATCACACAGGAAACATCAAGCTAAAAGAAAACAAAAACAAATAAATAAGTAAAGAAATAAAGAAATAAAAATACACAAATAGAAACTACATATAAGAAGTAATTATTAGAAAAGACACATTGATAATTTTGGCTTATATTTAGTCCCACAAATTTATTTTGGTGGCAAGCAGATATGAGAGATATTATGGGGATTTCAAAATAAGAAGCAAAGAAAACTATACTAGTTGTTTGCCTTTTCCTGTGTATATGTGTCATGCGTACATAAAAATATCCAAACTCCCACCCTAAAATCCTCATCTACCCACCCATGTTCACACATTGTAATCAATCTGTTATATGATCATATCCATTGGATATCACTGATTCAAAATTAATAAATGTGACTTGTGCATTGCAGAAGAACAATTTTAATATTCTGTATAACCAGAATTGGTATTATTATTTGAAGCAAAAGGTTAGAAACAGTGATGTATTTAACATTTGAAAGTAATGAGTCGGTAATTCAAACACAAACATCACTTAAATTATCCTTACTTGGACATGTTTCAGAGAACGGTTTGTCCCCATCGTCAGCTGTTATCTGACTGGTTGGATCAACTGCTCAGACTGCAATAAGTTCTACATAGGAAAAACCAAAAGAAGTTTACATATTAGATTACAGGAACATATGAGATGTGTGAAATACAAACAAATAGAAAAATTAGCAATAGCCCACCATTTCTGGTCTACCAATCATGAAATTGTACCAAATATAAAACTATTAAAGTCAGCCAGTAATGCAACCGAACTCGAAGTTTGGGAAAAGTTGCTAATTATAAAAAACAAACCGTATACTTTAAACTTCGAATTGCCGCCTGAAAACTCTCTTTGGAAGTTCATCTCACAGACAACAGATGCCACAGAGACAACCAGCTCACTTCAGGAAACCACGGATACAGTCGGATAACTGCTGACGATGGGGACAAACCGTTCTCTGAAACATGTCCAAGTAATGATAATTTAAGTGATGTTTGTGTTTGAATTACCGACTCATTACTTTCAAATGTTAAATACATCACTGTTTCTAACCTTTTGCTTCAAACTTCATGTTATTTTTATATGCCTTTATTGGATATTTAAGTAAATTTACTTTGTTTCACTGCATTTCTTGGAATTGTTAAATATGTAACAACCTCTCTTACTTTATAATTAGATGAGCAACAGAAATTTGTTTTATTTAATATTTATAAGGTACTGTGCACATTTGCTTTCTACATTAAGTGAATAAGTATATTTAAATTAAAACATTTACTTTCCTTTATTGTTTCATTCATACTTAAAACAGAATATTTAATAATACTAAGATGTTGGAATGGGTTTAAAATAATAAACACCACTAACACTAAACATATAAAATTCTGTAACTACAGAAATATATTTTCGGATAGTTAGCTCATCCTCATCTAGGTCCAGACTCTATGTTTCAGTTTTAGTTTATACAAATTTTGCTGAAAAAGCATAAAAAGAACTGGATATTGAACCCCATCAGCAAAGTTAATATAACTCTCATATGTAACAACAACTTTGAATTAAAGCAGAAAAAGGCCATAATTTGATTTTAATCTTAACAAAGTGCAATTTCTCCATACCAACAGCTACAAAGTCAACAGGATAGTTGATAAACTTTGAAAACATTTTTCTATAAATCTATGAGAGAGAGAGAGAGAGAGAGAGAGAGAGAGAGAGAGAGAGAGAGAGAGAGAGAGAGAGAGAGAGAGAGAGAGAGAGAGAGAGAGAGAGAGAGAGAGAGAGAGAGGATTCATAAGCTTCTTAATGAACTTGCCAAGAACTGTCTCTGTTTAAAGCATTAGATACTTCTGTTCCACTTTCATTAAGTGTCTTGTGCATAGATGCAATTTTTCTCATAGAAAGTAGCGACATATTACATATTTTAAATTTCATTTGATTTCATTAAGAAAAAACTGCTAAAACTATTTTTATAATTATAGTAGTACGCACAGTTAAACTTAATTTTAGATACTTTTATTCAAAAATCTAATCTTGGTTCTAATGCAGCCACAAAATCAATGAAAATATATACATGGTACATGTATATCCAAAACTGTAATAAACATTATTTCTACAATTCTTAGCATTACTCTAACAGTAAATTAAATAACTTTAAATTATCTTAATACTTGTCAAAATTAATTATTTTAAACTAGTCTTATTTTATTTACACCGACTTCACATGAAGAATTTAGCTCCATTTTCTTCCACAGTTCCTCAAGAAGCATGTTGTGTGTGTGGGTGCGCGTGTGTGCGCGTGTGTGTGCGCGTGCATGCGCGTGTGTGTGCACGTGCGTGTGCGTGCGTGTGTGTGCGTGTGTGTGTGTGTGTGTTTTACAACATTGAGTCATATCAGACAATGAATGAAAGGGGTGAAATGATGCTCAAATGTGCCCAGAGTCCATAGAGCTTAGAGTTAACCAACATTCATCTTTCAGGATAAGGCAAACCTCCGGAAAAAAAACCTTATCCAGGTAACTCTCGCTGACTGAGATTCGAACTCAGGATCTCTTGAACGTGAGGCAGACACGAAGAAGAAGCATGTGTGTTGAACCTTTAGCAATTAATTAAATGTAATTATTTTTCTAGTCCTCTCTGAATTATGAGACAAGATTGTTTCATTCGTTTTCAAAAGAAAATCTCCTTGCGCAGATATTTTAATGCTCTGATAGTGAAAAGAAAAATAGTTCTTTAAGTGCAAAGAAAATTTGTTTTCATGGCTTTACAAGTTATACTCTTGACAGTAATACATTATTTAATTATGTTTATTTTAAATGAATAAAAAAACTAAATATCTGAATATGGATTTTGATTTCATCATCATTATTATGTTACAATAAACTGAAAATCAATTTCATTCAGAGAATAATGTGACTTTTACGAAATTATCCAAATTTTGTGTCAAAAGGCAAACAATTAGCAATGGAGAAAAAATTAGCTAAACTTAAATTTCATAACTGTTCCGCCAATCATATCCAGCTGGGAAGTTGATCCAACAAATTACACTATCCCTGCATAGTTAATTTTTAAAGCAAACATTGGTGAATGTGTATGCCATAAAGTGTGAAATACCTTACGTTTATATATGTGTTTATTCTATACCTTTGTATTTTCTTATATAAATGAGCCTGTTTCAAAAAACTGTTGTGGATATTTTGCATAATTGTAAAGCAAGTAAAACTTTAAGTGTTAGATAAATGTTTGGAATGTAAGATCTGTCACAGATATTATACAAATCTTGGAATTAAATATACCTTTAATATAAATTAATTTGACAAATTTATGTAAAAAATAAGATGAGGTATCTGAAATCTAGCAAAATAAAACTTAAAAGATGCAGTACATTCTTAGCATTATTTCTGAAAGGCTTGGAAAAATTTTATTGAATACTACCTTCAACAAGATTTTCATCTTTTCTTCATTACTTAGATTACAAATTATTGTAGAACTTGCCACAGTCATTTTATTATTTAAAATAGTAGAACTTCTGGAGCTAAGTATGGATAAATATGGATCATTTAGCAATGCAACTTTTCCTTGGGTTACAAATGTTGGAGAATAATATACCAAGTTTTTGTTTGATGATTCCTAATGTTTATGTGAGCTCCATTCACATAATCAGATGTGCTCAAAATACTTGAATGGTTTCTACGTATATTATACGTGATTAAGGCAAGAAATTCTTTGTAAAATATCTGTTGTTTCTACAGGTTGACATATGAGGAAGTAGCCTAGAAGACAGAATGATAATATATGTGCAGTCTTGAAATCAATTTCAACATTATAGGATGTTGAAAACGATTCTCCGTAGATTCAGTAATAATAATCATACATATTTTTATCAGATGAGCAGTGATTCATTCAAGACAATGAAGGAGCCTTTTGTTTTTCACATTCTTCTAGACCATTTACTCCAATTAAACAACACTTAGCAGAAGTATAAACATTGAAAGAAGCATAGAGACAGTGAAGCACAGGTTAAAATAAAAGGTAATCGAGAATGAGTAAAGCAATGTGTCAATATCTTCTTGATTCACTTTTATTTTAACACCTAGCTAGTTGGTTTGTATTACACTGAAAAATATGGCTTCCTTTATGGACTTATTGTTTTGTGAATACTTCCTCTATCCAGTGTGGAATGTTCCGTATTACTGCTTCATTCAACTGAATGAAGAGAAACAATGACAGTAGGAGTACACCAACTAATTACATGGAAGTTTACAATCAAGACTTAAATGTTAAGTAGCTACTTCTTCTGTGTCACTCTGTATTACTACTAACTAAAAAGATTTTACAAACCATGATTAATAAAGTATCATTTGATAGCTTTAAATGAACAGGAGAGCTACTATGTGAACTATCAGTATGTAAAATAATCATGACATATTTTATATAAAAAGTCAGATACATATATGTGATATCATTGTGAAGTATCACAAACTTGATTATGACAATAATGCATTCTAAAAATTATATATGTTTTATCTTTAAATGAAAAAATTGAATGCATATATTTAAAAATATTTTAATGTTATTGTTACAAGTGTTTATATAACAGAAATTAATGTTATGTTAATTCCTCCTGCAGCTTAAGAACAATTTGTTCTCATTTGAAGGACATATTAACAGTTAGCCTAAGTATTACTGCCTCTTTTTTTATTTTTTTATTTTTTTTTTTTTTTCATTCTGCTTTGTTAGGAAAAAGTAGATTATAAGTAGAAAGAAATTCAAAGTATAAACTTGAAAGAAGCGTAGGGACAGTGAAGCACAAATTAGTACAAAAGTGAATCGAGAAGATATTGACACATTGCTTAATGTGTCAATATCTTCTCGATTCACTTTTGTACTAGAAAGAAATTGTTTATATCACCTATTACAATTCGGTTTTTCTATGCCAGAAATATATCAAATCAACACTTTACATATTCTTCTCATTTCAACAACTGGCATCTGTTTTGAAGCACCCTTTAACAAGTTTAAGAAATACTGCAGTTATGAACCGCTTGAAAAGAAAAGAATGATTTTTGTGTCTCAAAATGTAGTGGCATAACTACAGACTTCTACTGAAAAGTTGGAATATATTTTAAAATGCATATTTTTTTTATATTGTTGTAATGTTTCATAAAATCAATATAGATTTCTTTGATGGAATAAATCATTCCTCCATACCAGCCGTGTATTGGCTAAGTTTTGGATAGATGGAATCAGACTGAAAAATTCAATGCCCTGGCCGGGATTTGAACCACAGATCTCCCAGTCTCCGTCTGTTTGCTCTAGATTTCTTCTCTGCTATTTCATTAGAAGAAATGTTTAATTCTCAATGAATAGACAACACTGTCAGGCTATTTGATCCGTTCTGTAATATAACAAATTTAAAATTATGATTTTATTTATAATTAGGTCTGCCTGCAAATGCTGACTGTAGAATTTGCCAAATACAGTTTGTAAAACTGGCATAAAAACACATTGAAATAATACTTGCTTGATTATTTTAATCAACTGAATGGTTTTGTACAAAAATATCAAGTTCTTTTAAAAATTTCTACATGATAAGAATAAAAAATATTTTCAGTAAAAACAAAGAAAAAATAAACATGCATGAAAGTATTTTCATTACACTATGATTACCTTAAATGGCTATTCCTTACCTGGCTTATAGCATTCCTGAGGTATGTCTTAACTCTTTTTAATGTTAAAAATTATTCTTCTGGCAAGAGTGCATACGATATACTGTAATGTTCTTTTAAGTAGTTTTAGCATGATTTTTAGCACTTTCAGGGCGCTGATGACCGCGCTGTTGAGCACAATCATATATACTGTAATGTTGCAGCAGTCAAGAGCTTGGGAATCAGATTTGAAAACTACTGCTGTCTTTCCTATCTTTATAAGTCCTACATAGTTTAAGGTAAAAAAAAAAAAAAAAAAAAAAAAAAAAAAAAAAAAAAAAAAAAAAAAAAAAAACTTTTTTGGAGTTGACTCATAACCTCAGTATAAAATTAAGTAACTGGCTTAGCTGTTTTCTTCTTCACTTATGATGTATTTAGTCAAATAAGCTCTGAAAGACCATAAGTAGATGTTCATGTTTTCCAAACCTATCCTTGAGCAGTAGAATACAAAGTCCAAAAAATGGGGGGAGGGGGAAATTACTCAAAAAACATCATTATTTGATTAATTTGTTTCCCATAAATTTTTGGCAGTTTTCTTTCAATTTAAAGATCTATTACACACATTAAATATAAAACTAAATTATTTGTCCAATTTGTCACTTATGTTCTGTAATTCTGTAACACATGTGTTAAAACAGAGACCATTTGTGTGAAATAAATATTTACCATTTGTAAAATGTTACAAAATGACAAAAGAGTACATTACTAACTTTGCAATAATATGCACTAAAACTATTAATACTGCAATTAAAAAATAGACTATTTCAACATATTTGTGTCATCTACCATTCAAGGATGTTATATCTAATAGTTAAGCATTAATCTAAAAAACTGTTTGTAGTCAGTTTATTGACACTTTGACGAAGCTCAGTAAGACATTCTGAGGTCAGCTACCCTTGATATTGTTTCTGAGGTTACTGCCAATTTTACAGATTTATGACTTCACCCACTTACATTCTCAAATAGGTACAAAATATCTAATAAATCCATGTTAGATGAGAAAATACTGGAAATAGTACAGAACCATGATAAGACTTCTCCTGGACCTGACAATAGGCAGTACCTTGGTCGAGTGGTTAGACCACTTGGCTCTCACCAAGGTGGTCCGGGTTTGATTCAGGCAACCATTTGTGAGATTTGTGGTGGACAACATGGCGCTGGGCTGGGTTTTCACTGGTATCTCTGGTTCCACTGGTGCTGCTCCATCTTCATCTCATGATCATCAGTGTCACCGCCTGTGGTGCCACATGTAGTAAAAGCTGGCAGTAAACACTACACATAGCCCTGAAAATATATTATGAGTATTTATCATGGTTAAACGTTTGGCAGAAGAATATATTCAGTTATGTAAAGGATCTCACATGTGATAGTATGCCTTATTTCCTAACATTTGGATTGCATTTGTATTAATTTCAGTACTAACACCCAATACTGATTTTAGACTATCTAATAACTAATAACAATAATAACAATTGTTTTGTAATGTGCTTTAGATTTGAAGTAATAATTGCAAACCTTTTATCTTTAATCCTATGGTAGTTGGTCAATGCAAGAATATGAATAGGAAAGGAATGCAGTACTCAACATAACCTCCCTGTCTTCATGTCAGAGATATTATCAGGCACAAATAATAATAATAATAATAATAATAATAATAATAATAATAATAATAATAATAATAATAATAATATCTTGAAGTATATACTTTCTTATTTAATTTTAATAAAATTAGTACAGACAATATTCCCAATTTTTCGGCACACACTTGCTATAACAAGCTACAGTGCATTTTTCAGAGATCATATCTGTGTTGAATAATATTTGAAGAGAAATAGTACATATTGCTATTGCATTAAAAGCTATAAAAGCATGCCTACTAACAAGTTTTGGGCTTACCACGAGCTTCAGCAAATGGAGTGACACAAGCAGAATTGTGAAGACTGGGAACTAGAGGGATAATGGTGGAAAGGGATTTAAAATATTGGGCGAGAATTAGGAGTTCAGTTGAATATTCTGTGTCATTGCTTGATAGTACAGGAAAGACTAAATCAGAAAGACTCATGGTTGAATAAGATAAAGGAAATGATATTAAAAATGGGGTTGGGTGTCATGTGGGAAAACCGGGAATTATTGCAAGGTGGATTTTGGAAACAACTTAGGTTAAGAACAGAATATATTGAAAGGCAAGAAATGTTTGGAAGCTTCAACTTGAAAAGCTCACTGGAAATTTATAGAGAGATGAAAGTGATGTGGAACAGGTAAAAATACATTGATATTTGTGATAAAGCAGCAAGAGAAGGCTTTGCATGGGCCAGAACAGGGGTGGTAAAACTGAAGGGTTTGGGAAGAGGGAGGGATCTGGAGAAATGCCCATTGTGTCATCAGAGGGATAAAGAATGGCATCTGCTTTTAGAATGTGAAGAAACTAGGTTGCTTAGGGAGAAGATAGGTAAAAAAAGAATGGCCAAGGCTACCAGAAGAAATGCAAGCAATGAAGTTAATGAGTGTAAAATTTAGTAAAAATTTAATTCAAATTGGGAACCTTTTGGGCAAAGTAAGAGCCAAATGGCTGAGGAAGATAAGTAAATATGACGAAAATGAAGATGAAATTATTTTAGATAAGATGCCAATAGGGACCCATTAGCTCGACAACCTCAGGGTTTGAGTCTATTGAGCTCAAGGGTAACCAACTCAGTGTAGTATATATATCATCATAAGTATAGTATGTATATCATCCAAATATGGAAACAAAAGCAATGAAATCACCTAAATTACCGGTTTAGGAGAAAAGTTGAGCACTTGGGAGCCTATAATCTACCTAGCCTCCATTTTTAAGATAGTTTATCTTATACCAAGAGCATCAAAGAGTGTCTTGTTACTACTGCACATATGCATAAGAAACTGCCAACCCAACGATGCAAGTATAATCTGTGGGAACCATTCATTTGAACTTTGTTTACATACTCACACTAATCTAAATACTGTAATCTAACTTCAAGCTAAATTTCGAAACCACATGATACTGTCATCCCATTCATGTCACATAATAGCCTAGGCATCGTAGTCTAATGGTCCCAAATTACCTAGCTGTGAACAGGCACTTAAACTCCACTCATTCATTCATTCATTCATTCATTAACTCACTCGTAATCTAATGTTGGACTGAATTTTGAAACAACAAAACCAAAGAATGCTTTGCTGTACTTTTTAGCTCAAATGTTAGCAGCTCTTCAGTTCTAAAGTACATGAACCGCAAGGAGCACAAAGTGTCACCTATTGGCAATCAGAGGCAATAAATAAATCAGTATGTGAGTTCTTTTTATTTCTATTATAATAATCAACTAATTTAGAGAAACATTCAAAAAGAGAAGTTTCGGCATTCCCTGGTATATGTACATTATTAGATGTGATCAAAAATACCTTTAGATTCTCCATAGATCCGACATACTCATCTGGTTAAACAGCAATAATAGGTATTAAACCAATACCAATGCAAGGAAGGTTACAAACTAGGTAAGGAATGTTCTAAGGAAAATAATTACAGTCAACTCTTGTAAATACTCAAACGAGAACAAATTAACATTGTATGATAACTAATTATAGCATCTGTGATTAAAACTGCTGGACATGTTGAATGAGTGCAAGAAACAAGTTTTATCAATTATACAAATATAATAATTTGTAACAAAAACTTCACTTATCTTAATAAAATGATGTTAATTCTTCTTTCTAATTTAAATCTATTTCACGAACTCTTGTCTGCATCAGCAGTCAAAGAAAACCACAGGAGAAAACAAATTCATCATTGAGGAAGTCACTATGTTATGTTTTTTTTTTTTTTTTAATATTACCAAACTCTGAGAACGAAACAAACTTAAGAACAGAATCAACTGCTGGTATTATGTAATCATAATTACGTAATCATAAGTTTTATCAAGTTGGTAAGGTACAATGAAGATAGCAGATTTAATTTGGATTGACTTCATGATGTGAAGTATGAAATCAGAAAACATGAAAACAGAACAAGAAATAAGAAACAGCAATTATCTAAGCTAGTTGCAGAAGCTCAAGTTCTTCAGAGGCTGCAGCAGCATTAAAAATTATGAAGACAGAGAAGAAAATCTCTTGCATCAAACAATTTAGTCAGAATTATACACTTGTTATAGTTCCACTTTAAACACGAATTTTATTCGTTTGCTTACTTCCCAATTCACTTCACTTCTTCTTTATCCTGCTTGGCTGCTTCAGGGTTATAAGTATCGGCAGGGGTCTCAGTGTTGCAGGGCAGGGAATATGCTCTCAGTAAACCTTTGTCTTCTGGTTTGGGAAGGTTTCCAATTGCCTGGCCCCTCAGTGGAATGTGTAAACCTTGGAGAGAGGGGAGCCAGTTACACAAACTGCCACCAGGAAGTATCAATTTGTAAACTGTGGGGATCCTGCCCTCTACTACTGTCACAGAGGGCAGTCCTATGTCCGACAATCCTCTCTCTCCCTTCTTCTCATTCGTCCTTCCTGAGGGTACCTCATCCAGAATGTATATACAACAAGTGGAGGTGATGATCCCCCCCCCCCCCTAAACCTTCTGTCATATCTCTTACTTCATACTAGTTTGCTTTTAAATTCACTCTACAAGAATCACTCATTTAATTTCTAGATATAGAAAAGCTAACATTGGGAACTTTTTAATAGCAAGCACCTTACTTCGTGGTTTATGCAACTTTAAAACCAGTCTGGCAGCACTACGCCAGACTTTAGATCTTTTTGTTAACAAAATGTGCTTTTTCACATGTGTACTCTATACAGATACAGAACAAAAGTAAATGATTTGCTAATTTTTGCTCAGTGTTGAGATTACAGCACTGAATGCAAAATACAGTTCTGTGAAACTGATAGTGAGCTATCATGTGTCCACCTGCAAAGTATAATGTGTCCTTCAAATGAAAGAATGATATTCAAACTAATTTTAAGCTATATGTTTTATAAGATAATTGAAACATATCAAGGAAAAATAGTAATCTTAATGAAATCTTGGCTTCGCAGTTATTACTATACTCAAATTTTAGGTATGATTGCATATTTATTCTTAAAGAGATGTTTATAATTATTTATAAATTTGACATTGGTGTAAAAAAATTGTAAAGCTTTTATCAACTTAATAATAATCAGCACTTTATATATATGTATATAATTTAATTTCAAATAATAATGTATTACACTTTTCTAGTATAGCTATACTCCAAAGTTTGATATACAAGCTATTACTTCAAGCGTTTCCACCAGTTCACTTCCACTATATTTTAACATAGGACATATCAGAACCATGATTACTAATTTTCTCTCATCCCCTTAAGTATTTCCATTTTAAAACTTAAATTTGAAAATTATGTTTTACCATTTCTTTGTTTAAAATTGCACAGTGCCTACATCATAATTTGCCTTTAGAAATATTTATGTTGTTTTAAATTTTCATTGTATCAATGTCTATTTATTTTTCTGGCTGCTTGGAGTGCAAGAGGAAATAATGATATGCAGAAAACCAATTAATTTTCTTTCTAAACAATACTGTGGAATGTTCTAAATAGTAATAGCTGGTTTTACTTCAAAATAAATGTGAATATATGTGAATATGCAATATGTAAGTACATTAATGTGCACAGGCTTTGAGGTAAGGAACCTACTAAAAGGGAAGATTCACCAACAGTGTTGTTGAATCTTCTTTGCTGGGACTTTCAGTTATAGTTAAAACTTATTGATGTAGTGGTGGTAGTAATCCACTGTGAAATGTTTGCATTTTTACTTTAAACATTTTATTATGTTACTGAACGAAATATTACTTATGTTGCTTTCATGGTCAGAATGATTGCAGCAGTTATGAACTGCGTAATTATGACTGATGAAAGAGATTTCCCATCAATAAAAATTTCTTTTAATGTGAATGGAAAGATTAAAAAGGGAAATCAATTTATATTTTATGCTTTGTTTGCTTAAGTACAACTGAAGGTAGAATCAAACATGACCAAAAAATGTTTTGTGGCAACCAGTTGGAAGGGCTGTGTTATAATAACAATGAAGTTTATATTATTTTAACCTAGAAAAATTTCCTTTATACAAAATTCCTTAGGTAAATCTAATTAATACTCGTAAAGTTACACAAGGGAAAGCTGTTATTAAACACAAATATCTGTATGGTAAATTTATTGATGACACATCCTTTGCAAATTTTTATTTAAATCATAAGTGCTTCTGATCATTGAAATGAAAATAAGGATATAAAGTTCTGAGATGGATTAAACAGGAGGGTGGTCAACAAGCAAATATAAAGTAATTATTATAAGAAAAAAGTAAGGCATGTTAATCCAAAAGGTAACAAAATAATTAAAAAGAAGGAAATGTCTATGAGTAGAAACAACATTTAAAATACACCAAAATTTAAGAATTTTATAGGAACTTCAGCAAAAAGGTTTAAATACAAATAGGTTATTAACAAAGCAACCACATTTGTTGGAGTATTAATCACAATTGTTTACACTCACCTTTACTTTTAAATGTTAGAATTTCTAACAGTGAATTTAATAATTTCTAACAGTAATTTTAACAGTAATTTTAACAGTAATGGTGAGTGTAAATAGGTGTGATTACTTTGATACTCCAACAAATGAAGTATACTTCACTCTTAATGAAGCTTCTGTTTTTAATATTTAAGATCACCAAAGTTAACTACAAGTTTTTACAGCCAGAGTCAGAGTAATCAGTAGTGGGTTTTTCTGGGCTGATAAACCGTGTTATGCTGGCATTTTGATGTCCAAATGTTTCTTCCAAATCTGTGGTGAACATCATCAGTGGCATGGTAAGAATCCAGAATTGATCATTTCAACCATAGTTTGTAAAATGTTTGCAAATCCACATTGTATACCTTAAATGAACTGAAAAGTGATACCTGTACAGGATAATAATATTGGCTCAAAAGGGCACAAATGCATTTCAAACTTCCAAAAGAAATGAAAATTGAATTAGTGCCATAAAAGTTAAAATTTCCATTAGAAAATGAAACATGATGAAACTAACTTAATAATGGCAAACTAATCTTAGCTGTGAACAAACTTGTGTAATTACTCTGCCATTTATTATTTTTTCATAAACTATTTTTGAGAATATTAAATGAAGACTTGAACCCTTTATTATGTATCTTATCAACAACTTTCCCTGGGTATTGAGTATAAGGTGTGGTTGTCATTATTGTATTTCTAGCACATAAAACTACATATGACAGTTGATGTTCATAAAAGAGCTATATTTATTGCAATCCTAGTTACAAAATTCAGTAATTACAAAATCTCTGAAGTGAATAAGCTGTACACTGCATTGTTTTAGTGTCCTTATATCCAAACTGTTTCTTACAAGATCCTTTCATTAAAGAGCAAAATTCTTTCTGTTTCACCATTATGTTCTGGAATAGCAAACAGATACATTTCTGCTCTTAACAGCTCCAAATACATTTTCCTGGAATTGTTCCATATATTTTTGAAAACACAGAAATTTGCTGGTGTATTCACTCACAGTGAAATCTTTCAGTTTACATACCTTTTTATTACAGGCAGATGACTGGCAGTAGCATAAGTGACTTGCATTTGGTATGTTGAATGTTCAAATCTTGTATATTTGTCCAAATGGCTGAAGCTTTTTAAAATTAAGGTATAACATTATACTAGATTTATTCATGTTTCACCACATATTCATTTTATTGTTTAATTTCTAAATACAAAAAGAATGCTAAGCAATAGTTGTTTTAACATAATTTCTCTAAGGTTTGTTTCAAATAACCTTGCCCCACTGATATGTATTCCTACTACATGCTACTGTTTTCCCCTTTACACTAATTGCCTAATGCTTTCAACGCCCTAGGCGGTGCTTTCACACCAAGGGGAATAAAAGTCATATAAACAAGTATGTCACCAATACCGATAAGCGCACCTGCTATTGTCAGTCATCCCAAGAGCTAGGTTTGAAGCAAAGGATCCTCCTCTTTATTTTGTTTAAGAGATAAATTAACTCTGTTGCATAATATATTTAATTCATACAGTTATGAAAATATAAATTTTACAATTCTCTTCGAATATATTAAGATATATCATCATGTTAAATAACAAACTCATTTTTATCGCACATCAGACTATACCACGACAGCAACCAATGAGAGATGATTAGGTCATATAGGTGTTAAGAGATACGGGGCAAGCTTTTTTGAAACAAGGTTTTGTGACTAGCAGTGACACAAAAACAGCATACCAACCATATAAACAAAATCATAATACTCAAATATCTTATTTTAATACTTCACAGTTTCCCTCAGTTAAGTTGTCATGTAAACACCAGATTAAATATTCAGCATGACCCAAAAATTTACTAATAGATTAAAATAAATAAAATAGGTTTCATAGAAAATTAACTGTACAACTAATGCATCTTTCAATAAACTATTCAAGTAGCTGGGTCAGGAAGATGACTATAATGCTAAGCTCATCTGTCTAAGGCATCATACAGCCTTATTCCAGTATAATTTGGCAAGTTCTAGTAGTATAGGTTTTGATCTATGTCATAGGAACTGCAAGGTTATTTCTTCCTCTTGTATCATAGTTTAGTACTCCACATAAGTTTATACGAGGAATTTTTATTTTATTATATACATCATTGTTTTATAACTAGACGAATTAAGAAGAATCAGAATTTTAGCTATCAAAATGATTACTGATTCCAATATGTGACAACGAATGATAGCAGAGATAAAATAATACAAGTTTTATGAAATTAAGTTCATATTTAAAAATTAAGCAAGTTGAAATGTAAACAATTGGACAAAATAAGAGTAAAAATACTAATGCAAAATAGGACACCTCCTTATCTCAAATTCTGACTGTGCACTATTATAGCCTTAATTTCTCTGATAGAAAGGAATAGCAAGCTTAAAGAATTAGAAAAGCACCATTTTTTTACTTAGAATTTTAGAAATATATGAAACTATATCCTCTCTAAAACAAAATTAATGTAAAGATGTTTAAAAGCAGTATGTATATAATTAAATTGATTTTAATCATATACTGGGTCATTTCCTCATCCGTAGATATGAATAACGGCTGCATCAGCAGTTCTAGCAGTTCATTTATGGAGGAAAAAGTTTGTGGACCCTGACCCACGTCTAGTACTGAAAATTCCAAATGCAAGGGAGGAGATAGTGAAATGCAGAAACAAAATTTGAAAGCATTACATCAGTTAGCATGTGTGTTTAATATATAAAATTTAATACTATAAGGGTTACCAAAACAGATAATTTAAAATTAAATTAGAAGAAACCAGTAACTGTGAAGGACTCAGGAATGAAGAAAGAGGGTTGTTATCATGACAATAACTTTTTTAAATTTTGAAAAAATATCTATGGTACTAAGAAATGTGAAATACATATTACTTGAATTCTCTAATCCTGTCCTTCGTCTGAGCTTTATATAAGATGTAATAGAGTTTCTAACAAGACAAACATGGGTGATGCTGTAAATGTATGGGTTTTGAACATTCATTGTTAAGAAAATTTTCTCCTTGCAGTCCTGCAACACTTATTTTAAAACTAAATGTATACAAAGCTCCTTTGTACCTGTTAATTTACAAATACTTTAATGTACTGACCTTCACTTATGCTTGATACACTTATTAATATGCATAAAGTACAGGTGAAATTTGAATTATTGTGACCAAAATAAAATTAATTTCTAATATCATTTCTAATGTACAGCATTACATACATTATTGTCTACAGAAATGACTTCAAAGAAATATTTCATGCATTAAAAATAACAAAAGGTAAAATGACTTCCATAAAAATATCAACCAAGGTACTGAAAATTAAGCCTTTAAAAATGCTGATATATATAAAGCATTAAAAATTACATAGAAATGAGAAAATGTTGGATGGAAGGGGTGTTCATGTTAATCTTTAAACAAGAAATAATACTTGGTAAAAAGAAGAACATATCCTGAACAAAGGTGTGGTCCATCTGGAAACATTTGTTTAAAAGGAAATGATTTGCAATGCAGTATCAAACATAGATCAGTTACAAAGTAAACAGGTATGTGCTTGGAGGGTACCAATGTGTCTCTCTCAGTCAAACAAGAAGAACATTTATATTCAAAGGTGTTTAACAGGTAAAAAGGTGGAAATGAAAATTGCAATACTTTGAAAATATCTTGAAATACAATCTACAATTTAATAACACATAAATTAAAAAATAACAAAGCTGTAACTAATAGTTTACGGAAAGTACTTATCAAATGAGATAGGAGATTTCTTTTCCAAATCAAATAATATTTGATTACCTTTTAAGAACTTTCAATGAATGTTCACTCATACATGGATGATTAGAAAATAGATAATACACATAACATGAAATGTAAATAAAACTATATAGGTGTAATTAGCCCCTAATCAGAAATTTATTCAATTATGGTACAGTAAAATTAATTTATTTAGCATCATAAATATTCTCATCCGTCTTTTAGAGTACACAGTTGTAAATTAAAACTTAGAATACAGTTATGTTACCTATGAACATTTATTTTTTTTAGAGAGAGAGAGAGAGAAAGAGTAACAAATAAATTATTCTGAGTTTTAAAGTGAAAAAATTTTCAAGTTTATAAAGTGACATATTTGGATCTTTAAGACTTTGGAATAGCACATACATATATCATTGCCTTAGAGGAAAATTGGAAGTCTAGCAAAAATGGCATACACAACACTAACAGATTGTTGTTGCAAATAACCTATTCTCTGTTAACTGTTCTAATGTGGTGTAAAAATGTCGTATAGATTCATTCTGAGAATTAAAAAAGTGTGCTGTGTGTGCAATGTACATAGAAATATTGTTGTTTGTTAAATGTGAAAATAAACTGTTAACAGAAATGATAATATGAGAACTTTATTTGTATATATGGTATGACAATTACTAAGATGTTTATAGGTACCACATCAATTAACATAATGTTAAAAAAGTCTTATCTACGAGGGTCGGCTGATAAGTCCTGGGCCTCACATAGAGATGGCGCCACTGGACCAGTTTGATGGATAGCATCATATAGCTTAACTCTAGATTAGCTTCTATCCATAATTACAGGTCAATAGCTTGTTTAGTTTTTGAATGACAGCATTTTAAACAAGACAAGTGTAGAAGTTCCATGAAAATGGAGGATTTGGAACAACGAGGAGTGATTAAATATTTCCATTTGAAAGGCTTAATGCCTAAAGAAATCGAAGAAATGGACAGTTCATTGAAACACTCTGACCCTTCATATACAATGACTAAAAGGTGGGTTGGAGAGTTTAAAATGGGACATATGAGCACTAGTGGTCAGCCTCGCTCTGGATGCCCTATGGAAGTCACAACTCCAGAGATCATTAAAAAAAATTCATCGTTTAGTACTGGAAGACCGTAGATTAAAGTTGTTTGAAGTAGCAGAGGCTGTAAACATAACAAAAGAATGTGCAGGTAATACTTTAAGCAATATTTTGGGTTTTCACAAGGTCTGTGCAAGATGAGTGCTGCATTTGTTGACATCTAACCTAAGGTTGCAAAGAAAAATTGTTTCTGTTAAGAATTTGGAGCTCTGCCATAAAAATTCCAATAAATTTTTGAGACTTTTTATTACCAAGGATGAAACTTGGATACATCACTACACTCCAGAAAGTATATCACAGTCAAAACGTGGATTGCTGCAGGTGAACCGACTCCAAAAAAGGCAGTCAGTTTTTACAGCTAACAAGGTTATGGTGAGTGTTTTCTGGGATGCACAGGGAATTATTTTTATTGATTTCTTGGAAAAGGGTAAAAGTATTACTGGTGACTACTATGCAAGCTTGCTGCAATATTTGAGTGATGAGGCGAAAAGAAAAATCCTCATTTGACAAAGAAAAAACCTTGTTTCTTCACGACAATGCTCCGGCCCATCGTTCAGTCATTGCAGTGGGAAAAATGTGTGAATTAAAATTTGAATTGCTTGAACATCCACATTGTTCGCCAGATCTATCTCCTAGAGATTACCACCTGTTCCCGAACCTATAAAATTTCTTGGCGGACGAAGATTTGACAGCAACAAGTTCATTGATGTGGTAAACAGGTATTTTGAGGATCATATAAATCACCCTAAAGAGATGGTTTAATTAAATTACAACACTGATATGACAAATGTATTAGCCTTTCTGGAGATTATGTTGAGAAATAAAGAAAAAAAAGTTATATATTTTTCTTGCGAGGCCTGGGACTTATCAGCCGACCCTCATACTACATACACATGGCTTATCTGTCCACTTTGATACAAACATCTTTACAACAACTTATTCTTCTAACTACATACATTCCGTTAACCAACAGCAGAAATACTTTTATCACCATTTCATTATAGGCAGAAGAGTGCAGTAGGAGAAAGTGACAGAACTTCAGAAAGTATGTTACTGTGTGATGGTTATTTCATTCATGTTTGCTACATAACCATGAAAAAAAAATTTAGAAGGTACATAACTGTGTATTTTGACCAGATGTGCATTTCCTTGACAGTTAAGTTTTCATATATCTTTTTATGATTCCGAATTGTAAAATATTACATAAATTTACACCATTAGGACTTCAAATCTTATGTAATACATTTACATGACTTTTTCTATCACGTATATCTGTTACACATTACAGTACTAATAATAAAAAGTGCTTCTTCTATGTCCATGAAGTTGCACAGAATATACATACTTTTGCTTAGTAATGAATTAAGTAAAAAGATTTCAATATGTGCAGAAATATTCTTCTTTGTAGTAGCATACCCTTGTGATGAAAGATAAAAAGAGAAAAAAGGAATAATTACGAGGGTGGTCTGAAGAGTTTCAGACCTCAACATGAAGATGGCAGCACTCGTAAATAAAAGCTAGTGAACTTCATTGCCCATCTGTTGACAGTTACTCACCAAAGTTTGAGCTATTTTGGATGCACAGTTGTTATCTAAAAGTCATTTGAGTGAGTTGATGTGAGTGCTTTTATGAAAATGGACAAAATTGAGTATCGAGCTGTCACTAAATATTTGATTTTGAAAGGCAGTTGGATTCTGTGCATGGGGACTCTGCACCATCATTTACCACAGTTAATTAGCATTAGTCCTGGACCCGGGCCTCCTTCTACCAGGGAGTTACCGAGCTGTCCCGAAAAGACGCCCGGCGCCTCCATAGGGCAAGACCTAGAGACTAACAAGCCCCCCCCCCCATCTGGTCCTATGGACTCAAGACGGGATGGAAGTGGATACGCCACTTACGCGCACCAACACCAAAATGGGAAGGCTACCGATATGTCCTCGATGGGACCGCCTGGTGATCTAGCACACCTTCAACTAGCTATTACCACATTACATTACATCATTTACCACAGTTAAATTTTGGGCAGCTGGATTTAAACGTGGCCGTAAGAGCTTGGTAGACAATGAACGTCCAGGATGTCCAAAAACTGCAACTGATGACAAAAACATTGCCAAAGTTCACCAAATGGTGATAGACGACCACTGAATTAAAGTGAGAGAAATAGCAGAGGCTATGGACATGTCAAAAGAACGTGTTTGACACATATTAAATCAACATTTAGACATGAGAAAGCCATCTGCGAGTTGGGTGCCACGTTTGCTCACGTTAGACCAAAAACGTGTTCGAATGAACATTTCCAACACTCTGTTGGCGCAGTTTAGGCGCAATAAAACGAGTTTTGGCGCCGATTAATTACTGTAGATGAAACTTGGACACACCATTATACACCCGAAACAAAAATACAGTTCAAACAGTGGACTGCAAAGGCAGAACCGGCTCCAAAAATAGCAAAAACAGTTGTTGTTTTTTTCTGGCTGGGAAAGCGATGGTGACTGTTTTTTGGAATAGGCATGGAGTTGCTTTAGTTGATTATCTTCAAAAAGGAAAACGCATTACAGGAGCATACTACGCATCATTACTTGACAAGCTGAAGAGCGAACTTTTGGGAAAACGGCCACATTTGCAGAAAAAGAAAATCCTCTTTCACCAAGACAATACACCGTCTCACACCTCAGCGGTTGCAATGGCGAAGATCCACGAATTACGATTTGAACTACTTGACCATCTGCCTTACTCACCAGATCTAGCCCCAAGCAATTTCGTTTTGTTCCCTCATCTGAAAATTGCGCTCGGAGAACAGAGATGTTGGTCAAATAAAGAGGCAATCACGTTCGTGAACAATTATTTTGCAGAGGAAAATGCCGAGTATTATTTGGACGGGTTACAGAGATGGGAACATCGCTGGGAGAAGTGTATAGAGATACAAGGAGACTATGTTGAAAAAAAAAATTTAAAAAAAATCTGAAAAAATGTCTTGTATCTTTATTAGGTCGGAAAATTTTCAGACCACCTATGTACAAACTCTGAAGCATCTATAGCATGGGATATTTGAGAAACAACAAGCACTAAGGAAGAATGTATTTAACACAAACTGAGTGTTTGAATAAGCTCAACATTTTTTAATAACTTTTCTTTAACTGTAAAAGGTTTCCTTGTTATACAAAATTAAACAAGAGTTTATAAGATACTCTAGAATATTTCAGATTTACACAATATGCTTTATATTAATATTAAACATATGACACTTAAAACCATTAAGAGACAGTATTGAGAAAATTAAAAGTTGTTTTCATTTACAGAGTGAAGAGAATTGTGTTTGCAAATCTTCAAGTCATATCCTTAAAAGGCACTCAACTTGTACACCAAAACTGGCATTTAACAGACTTTTGTTTTTTGCATACAGCTGTTCTCTCTGCCTCACATGCACACACACACACACACACACACACACACACACACACACACACACACACACACACACACACACACACACATGCACACGCACGCACGCACACACACACACACAGACACACACAACCTATAGATACATACATACAAAGCTACCTTTCTTTGAAAATGCTCTTCTAATGTTTAGGGGGTTTCAAAATGCATATTTACAATATAAAACTTCAGTATGAAATTTTTGTGTGGAATACAGTACTCCCTCGACTACTATGAATAGATAAGAAAGTAAAATTAAGTCCCCAGTCAAATATATGTCTCCAAATGAGTTATTCGCTAAACAGTTGTGAATAGTGAGTGAGTGAGTGTGTGGTGTTTTAGGGCTCGTCAACAACAAGGTCATTTGGGCCCGAGTTGTGAATATATGAAATAAGTTCATTGTTTGTACATATAGATTAAATCCTATATTCTTGTTAGTATGAGGTGGTTCCAATTTGATTACAGTACGCCACAAGCTAACTTCTTAACGTCTTGTCAGACTATGCACCATATTCACTCTGTACAGTATTTAATTTACTTATGGTGCTAAGTACACACACAAAAAGTGCAACACCATCAAGGATTGCCTAATTTAATGCAAAGTTAATTGAAAGATAATATATCTTGATAGCATCATGTAACAAAATCAGCACAAATGAAGCACACTTGTCACAAGAAGGTATGTCCAAACAGTTGCATCAATATTTGGTGTACCCCCGTTTGGGCTGCAACACAGGTAAGTATTCATACAGGTAGACAATAATACAGGTGATTAATGGTATCCTGCCATACACTGTCGCCTGCAGTGCCGTATGTAGTAAAAGCGGGCGTTAAACACTACACATTTCATTTCATTTTTGCCATACACTGTCCCAAGCATCCTGCCCTTTTGTCACATTTCAACAAGGGTTGTGACCGGCCGTGGAGAACCAGACAGTATTATTCCCATCATGTCCCATACATGTTCAATGGGAGACGGACCGTGCATAGGGTATTTGTCGTACACTATGAAGGGCATGTATTGCATCAAGTGTATGGGGATTTGCATTATCCTGTTCAAGAAATGGGGTTAATTACATGCCGGATGTAGCTCGCACTGATTTCACGTCACTAAACAAACTTCAAAGGCAAGCGTCAGTTGTAAGTGATGACATCCCCACTATGATGCCAGGAGTTGGATCTTTGTGCCGTCGGTGAATACACCCTCAATGAGTTCGCTCACCACGTCTTCGTCGCATGCGTACCGACCATCACTAGTGTACAGGCAGAACCTACTCTCATCACTGAATGCAACAAAGCGTCATTCCATTGTCCAATTAACCCTTTCTCGACACCACGGGAGACGTACATGGTGTTGTGGCGTAAGAGATGCCTTAGTCAGAGGCACACGTGATTTGAGTCCTGCTGCAAGAAGATGGTTTCCAATTGTCCATGATGGCACAGCAGGTGCTACTTGTGGTCAGATCGCTTCCTGGTGGTTGTTTGGGTGTCCAATGAAGCCCGTACAATGGGTCGTGAATTTATTCAAATATTATAGAATTATTATTTTTTCAGGTTCTATATGATTTATACCTTTAATTTTTAAAATATTATTAACATTACCTTTTAATAGTTTAAAATAAACCATTGGTCTTGTAAACCAAAAATAAGTTGTTTGTACAACGTGGCTGCTCAGAACCTGGTCTACAGGAGTGAGAATGTTCCAAAGATCATTGCTGAAAACACCAATGTATGTACCACAGGTACATTGTGCGCAACATGTGAAGAAGTTTGTCGATAGGGTCATTCAACAATTTGGCCCCGTGTTCAAATGGCTATAGAGACGTTGCCGTTCAACGAGGTTGATCAACAAGAAGTCGTTCAAGAAGAAGTAATTCAACAGGAAAAACAGGATGAGTTTATACAAGAAAACGACCTCGTTGGTCTAGGTACCGAAGGCAAGGGGAAGAGATGGATGAAACGAAACCTATATATTATAAATGAAAGCCGCAAACACTATGCATCAACGGAACTATTCAAACTTGTGTAACCCAGGGTGTGACAGCCCATATAGGGCCAGACCTGCCAACCCCACTGCCGGCCTCACGCCCACATACACAAGGTAGAAATGGGCGATCATCCAACCGATACAGGGAGAAGATGTGGTCAGCATTTAGGCATCCCCCAGCCGAAATATTCAAACTTAAGTAGTGTATGCAAATAATCCTTGTTATGTTGCATAATTACAGTTTCAAATTATACATGTTTGCGCTCGTGAACTTTTGAAAGAGAAACGCAAAAAATAAACAAGTAACCAATGGTGCAAGTTTATTTCTAAAACAAATTGCACATTGCAATACAGTAGTCACAATATCTTATGTAACTAGACACACATGTCGGAGGAACATTACTCCGAATGCTTACACACAGGTCTGTCCCTCCCTGCCCTCTTAATTGAAATAGCTTACATAAATACAAATTGTTTAAAATCGACTTTTCCTTTGGTTTTTCTCTTCCGTAGCCACGAAAGAAGTAGAAAAATGTCTTTTGACACCTGGTGACTGCTCTTCCTCAGGCCTTCTGAAGCATCCCTGATTGAGTTCACTTGAAAGTTTAATTTTCTTCAACTGTGTGATTCTGTATCATGTTGCAACATTTAAAAAATAATTTTATGATATGTTCATGCCACACGTTGTTCCGCCACCTTTATTTTAAATATTTATTCCCCTACACGATTTTAAGGAGTATTTCTTATTCTATATGATAAGTTTTAATTATTGCTAATTTTATTAGATGATGATTCAACACGAATTATATTACTCAAATACAATTGATTTCTCACATTACTGGCTGTAGTTTGCAAACATCCATCTTCTACGATGATCAAAAATACTCCCATACAATTCAAATTATTACAATCATCCTAATATAATAATTTTCTTGAATTCCTGTCGCCTTTGTTTTTCATATCTCTGCTACATTCACAGAATATCTACTATTTTAACTTCCACAATATTCATTCTTCTTCATTGTTTAAATATTCTCACTCATTTATCATACCAATATTTTAATACTTTCACAATTTGATCATAATGTTCAATAAACAAATCACATGAAAATTCTTAAAGAATTAATAATTAAATTTCCTGGGGCTTAAATTTATTACATATAATCAGTTTTAAAATACTGTTTAACACTGAAGCAAATTAATTGTTCAATGAAGTTAAGTCGCAACACAATCTACACCTATGCAACTACACAAACAAAGCATCAATGAAGTGACATCAAATTACAGCCGTATTTCTCGTACAAAATATTTTATATAGATATATGTTGATATCTTCTGGATTCCTCACACAACCACACAACAGAGTTTTACATACAAATTGTGCATGAGTAAACACTGGCTAAGGAAGATAGATAACAATTTCTTATGGAAACGTAGAGTCAGAATGAAAAATTCAATGCCATAGCCGGGATTTGAACCACGGATCTTCTGGTTTCTGTCCAGCTGCTCTACCATTGAGCTACTATGGCCAACGTGCCGATATGACATTAAATTCTCCAACTGACTCGTATTTTCCCGGTAAACCACTTAGGAGTTCTCATAAACACATGAGACAACTACCTTAATGGCGACTTACTACATGTAAGTACTTTAAGGCCTGGGCTTTATAGTTAACCACTATTAGGTCAATTATTGTAAGCCCGGGCCTTAAAGTACTTACGTGTAGTAAGTCGCCATTAAGGTAGTTGTCTCATGTGTTTATGAGAACTCCTAAGTGGTTTACCGGGAAAATACGATTCAGTTGGAGAATTTAATGTCATATCGGCACGTTGGCCATAGTAGCTCAATGGTAGAGCGGCTGGACAGAAACCAGAAGATCCGCGGTTCAAATCCCGGCTGTGGCATTGAATTTTTCATTCTGACTCTACGTTTCCACAATTTAGCCTACACAAGGCCAGTGTGAAAGAACAATTAATTTCCAACAATTTCTTAAATGTCTGTCCTTGAGCCCTGTTTATTGTAGTCATAGCAAATACTAGCTGTAATAGGAATTGCAACCAGGACAAAGAAAGTCATATTCAGATGAGTAGAAACTGACTTCCTCTTTGGCAAGAAGGTAATACATCTCCTTCCAGCTCCTGTAACAACTTGTAATGTTAAAGATGTTCACATATTTATGTACCATCTTGTGAAATCCTTCTACTAAGCCCGTGCCCCGATCCCAAGTTCATAATCCCAGTGAGCATAATCAGTTTGTGTGGTGGCATTTCTGAAGAAAATTGACAGGCAGTGTGGTGTTCCGTGCAAGTACCCACCCCGGTGATACTTTAAACTGGGAAACTGGCAACACAAGGCACCATATGCCCACATGAACATGGTGAGTACTTACTAGTGTACAGATGTATTTTTTAGGCGTGGCGTGTGACCTGGCTTGGATGTGCAAGAGTGACGTCATGCGAATCAATGAAGGGGGAAAGATCTCTGCTTTCACCAGCAGATTGCTGATAAAGCTAGTGGGTTAGATGACAGATGACTAACCTCACACCCCTTTTTCTTACAAATAAACAAGTGTACTCAACCATAACTATTGCACAACATTATGTCATACGCCACATCTAAAAAATACCTCTGTACTGTAGTGGTAAAGAACTGAATGGCAGAACCAATGTTGCCAGCTTAGTCATTTTATGGCTATACCTAACCTGTTCATAATAGCATCTTATAAAATGCTTATAGTCTGAAATCTAGTTTAACAATCCTCAGAACAAAACAACATAATTTTATCTGCCCATTTGTTATACAACATTAATAAATTTGTTAGGATAAATTTTTCGCTGTCTGTTATGGATGCAAGAAAAATATTTGCCTAATTGAATAAATATGGACATCTAGATAAATGGCATCATAGCATGAAGTTGCTGAATTACAATTATTTTTCATGGTATATAAACAGAGCAAGTCTATAGCTCCAATACAAGTTTATATTTTTGCTTGCTATTAGTGAAAGGAAGGGGGGCAGGACTTAGAAATGTATACTGCACCAAAGTAGTGATACCAATTTAGCCCTTGTATGGCAAGGCATTTTGGATAACCCGTTAATAATTATAATTTGAGCAAAACGATTAAAAGCATTTCAGTCATTTTAAGAATAGTAGTGCTAATTGCAGCCATTTTTCAAAATATTCATCCGTTTCCAGCTAATTTTAGCTTGTACAGTTTGAAAATTCAGCTCATTAAGCATTCACAGAAAGGTTATGTTATATGCTTTAATTAATCATTTATAAGTCAGGTAAAAAATGTAAATACAAGCTTTCACTTCCAAATTTCTGCAACTTGGTTTCTGCATGAAACAGTAAGGAAAGAAAGTGAAAGCTGATTAGCACACTATACCTAAAGGTTAATTATAGGCTGCTCTGATCAGAGCCATTTTTGACCATTTTGAGAGTCGCTTTCAGTCCGTTTTCTTCACCTAGAGATGGCAACACTAGGCAGCAGGCAAGTGAACACGAACTATCTTGGATTTTGATAAAAAGAAAATTCCATCCGATGGATTTTCACCAGCAGCGAAACAGGGATAACCATACATTTGCGTTGTTTCTACTGGAATATACAAAGGTGCGTCAAAAAGTAATGCCTCCTTTTTTTTGCCTTAAGTAAGTTATGTGAAAACTTTGAATTTGGCGCAATTCCTCAAACCCTCTTCTGCAATCCCCTGCAGTAGTAACTTCTTAAGTCAACAGGTGGCAGCACTGCATCCTCTTGCAAAATGGCTGACATCGACATTCGTATTAGACACGTATTCTGTGATTGAATTTTTAACTGCGGAATGTGAAACGCCAATTCGCATTCACGAAAGGCTAAAAAATGTGTATGGTGATGCAACGGTGGATGTCAGCACTGTTAGACGATGAATTCGTCGCTGTAACGAAGCTGAAGGGCAAACACCATTGGCAGATGAAAAGCGAAGCGGCAGGCCGGTGACTGCACGATGACATCATTCGTGGTGATCGCCGTGTAACAACATGTGAATTGTGTTGCATTACCTCCCTTAGTAAAGGCAGTGTAATGACGATTATTCAACAACTGGGTTACTCAAAAGTTTGTTCACGTTGGGTACCAAGAATATTAACCGCCCAAAAAAAAAAAAAAAAAAAAAAAAACAAGGAAAACAATAGCCTCCGAACACTTGCAGCGCTTCAATTTGGAGGGAGAGGAGTTTCTGGACAAAATTTTTACTGGAGATGAAACGTGGGTTCATTTCTTTTAACCTGAATCAAAGAGGCAGTCAATGGAATGGCATCACACAACGTCACCGAAGAAAAAAAAATTCAAAACTCAGCGGTCGGCAGGAAAAGTTATGGCGACAGTGTTTTGGGATGCAGAGGATCTGCTTATGATTGATTTTTTGGAGCAGGGATGCACAATAAATTCTGTCCAATACGTCAGAACTCTCAAAATGCTGGAAGCACGTCTTCGCCGAGTTCGCCCAACAGAAACTATGACGGATGTTCTTCTTTTGTATGACAATGCAAAATCACACACCAGCCGTTACACCACTGCAGAAATTGGGATGGCAAGTCTTACCTCACCCCCATACAGCCCTGACCTGGCACCATCAGACTTCCATCTGTTCGGGCCACTAAAGGAAGCTCATCGTGGGATTCATTTTGAAGATGAGGAGGCTGTGAAAACGTCCGTGCGTCAATGGCTTAGGAAGCAATACCGTGTGTTTTACCACACTGGAATACATGCCCTAGTTATAAGGTGGACCAAAACTGTGGAAAAGAACGGACATTATAATGAATAGTGACAAACTAATCGATAAAGTTTTAGTTTTCAAGCTATGTAAATTGGATTCAATTTTCTTGGCAATCAAAAGAGAAAAAAAGTAGGAGGCATTACTTTTTGACCCACCCTCGTACTTGTGTGTAATAATGTAATATCCGTGCTTAATTCTCGAAGAAATTCTTTCAAGTCCCACTTCGGGCTCTTTACTTTATATCCCGCAAAGTTTGTTTCTAAATTCCGATATATGCAACATTGCACACTATAAAAAGTGTGAAATATGATCCAAACATAAGAAAATAACTTTAAATATTCTCTAAACCGCGAGAAATACACACAATCTAGAACATAAAACGAATAAAATCATAGTCCAAATTTACCTACTGCGCATGCGCTAACATCGCTAGCAGAATGTTTGCCTTCTTGGTAATATTGGTCCCATAATCATCCTACTCTGTTGGCAATATTAAGAAAGCCTTAGTGCAGTTTTCGTGAGCAATAAACAAATGATGATTCTCAGGAACATAATTCTAATCTCTGTTTCATATAACCTTGCCCCGCTGACACGCATCACACCTTTCCCCATCTTAATTGCCTAATGCTTTCGCGCCATAGGCCATAGGCGGTGCCTTCCCTTCGCATTTAAACCTGCAGTAAACGTCATAATAATTGCCAGGACTCGACTCCTCTTCGAGCTTCTGAATAGGAAACATCGTCTCGTCTTCGAGAGAGCTTCTAGAGCTTCCAGAGCTTCGCAGTTAGCGAGTTGCCAGCATCGGGAGCGGCCTTAGAGCAGCTCCCGGCAATTTCGCTATCTGCGGCAGCAGCGGCGGCGGCACAGCACCAACCGAGAGAAAACTGCGCCAACCTAAAAGAAAACTCCGGACAGCCAGGTGAAGTACATGATCTAAGCCAACGCCCAAAAGGCGGTTTTAGGCACTGTTTACAGTTCGATCCTCTGTACTTCACGCTTTTTAGCAAACCTGTGCTGACTGGTATTTAGTCAAGGTTAGCTGCGCACTGCACTTCGGTGCAGGGCAAAATGCCCGAAACAAACTTTCCAACCCCACCTTCTTCTGCATCCAACCATCCTGCAATGGATGCAACACCTAGCACCAACACTGGTGTAACTCACTCTGCAGTCAGTGTCCCAACCCAGACTGCAGGAAGCAAACGGCCCGCCGAAAGCTCGAGAAGAGCGTGACTGGCAAGGTCCAAAGACTAGCTGTGGCCAAGCAGTAAACTGACAAGGGCCCTTCCCGCGTGACATCGTAACGGATAGGCCAAACTTCCTGCTCAGATTCAGAAGCAGAACATTTTGTTGGAAATTCATCCTCCAGAATGGACCTCGGCGAGGAGGAGCTCAGCTCGTCGCACATCTCTACCGATGTCGACGAGGCTGAGTTCCAAACAGTAATCAACCGACGCAGGGAAAGACGGGCCCTCACTTGGAGACAACTGGAGCGTCCAGTCGACCTGGACCAGCCAGGAGGCACATTCCGCCTGTGATCGTTGACGACTTCCGGGGCTTGGTAGGCTTCCTAAAGGAAGTCATGCCGACCCTATCGGTGCCGTGCAGGGTTATCAGGCGAAAGAGCCGCTATGTCTTCCAAGCGAGTAACGCTGAAGACTACCAGCTCATCCTTAGGGCACTGGACAAGAAGTCTATCCCTTACTTCGCCTTCGGCCTAGATAAGAGCCGCGACATCAAGAGGGTCATCAGAAGCCTACCAGTGGACACACCGGTGGGTGACATTGTGGATGACCTCAGCCGCCAGGGCATCCAGCCCCGCCTGGTCAGGCAGCTGACCAAGCCAGCTCTGCAGGGCCAGCCTGGCCCTTTCCCATCCCCCTATTCCTTGTAATAGTGGAGCGTGCCAACAATCCGGAGGGGAAGCTAGATGGTGTCACAACCATCTGCTATCTCCGAGTGAGGATAGAGACAGTCAGAAGCTCTGGCGGTCCCCCCAATATCACCGGTGTCTGGGATTTAACCATGCCAGTCACTTCTGCAAGAGGACTCCCCGCTGCTTGAGGTGCAGTGGACCTCGTGAGAAAGAGGTTTGTCTCAGGTCACCCACTGATGAGCCCACATGTGCAAACTGTAAGGGTAAGCATGTGGCTTGCTACGGCGGCTGTCCTGCCCGCAAGGCAGTTAAAGCTGCTAACCGCAGAAACCCTTCTTCAAGACAGCAGCAGCCATCTTCAACCAGGGTGGAACAAAGACTGCTCCCTACATTGACCACCAGTGCCCGGCCCACTCATCGGCAGGAACATGAGAGACCGTCCTACGCACAAGTAGCACAAGGGGTCTCTGATGGACCAAAAATGTCGCGGGAGACACAATGCTCCCACACAGTCACGCAAACAAAAGCGTGCCCCAGTCCCAAACAATACTGACCCCAATCACAGTAGGAATGGTGGGAGGCTTTCTCGCGAGCCCCGAAATCCTGCTGAACAGGAGAAGCATGGCAAGCCCATGCCTCCTAGACAGCTAAGGGACGAGAGGGCGAGAGGAAGACCTGCTCCCATTCGCTCACGCACATCCTCGACATCCAACCAAGCCACCCAGCTGGATAACTTCAAACCACTCCCCTCACAGATACACTCGACCTCTCAGATGTGTTCAAGTGGCTGCAGCAGCTGCTGCTGCTGCTGCTGACGCATGAACAAAAGATCTGTGAGCTCGTTGTGAAGTTCTTCACTTCCTCAGACCCGGCCGGCAAGATGCTGGTAGCAATGGAGGCGATGGCCCTCCTGACAGCAGGTACGCAGCAACTCCGTGATGGCGTATCGAACTAGGTCTCGTACCTCGTTTCGATTCGCATTTTGGAATGCGTGCGGCCTAGCTGGTCAGGGGAGTGAGCTGCTTCACTTTGCTTGAGCTCATGCCCTGGACGTCATCCTAGTCAGCGAAACTCATCTCCGCCCAGACTCCCAATTCCGCCTTCCGGGCTACATCTGCCATCGCACGGATCGCCAGGGACGCCCAGGAGGTGGAACTGCGATCCTGGTGCGGCAGAATGTGGTCCACCAGCCCATCCAACTCCCACCTCTACAAACCTTAGAGACCACGGCCATCAGTATGGACCTTGGCGGATTATAGGTCTTGGTAGTCTCCGTGTATCATCCACCACACCGACAGTTTATTCCAAATGACTATCTCTCCATCCTAGCCCTACACCCCAGTGTTGTCATGACCGGTGACTTCAATGTTAAACATCAACGTTAGCATTGCGGTCGTCGGGCGGATGCAAGAGGCATTGAAATCATTCGCCTTATAGACGCAGACCCTCAACTTCAAGTGCAGGGTCCCTGACAACCTACTCATTACCCGCGAGGAGGACTGCCTTCAGTCATAGACTTCGCCATCACAAAACATCTACCATATCATCTCACCCTTACATCCTTAAATGCATTACATTCAGATCATAATCCGGTGTTGACAGAGATCAACACCAGGGTAGCCAGTCATGACATCTCGCTCCAAATGCGAGAGGCCGATTGGGAAGGCGTCAGGAATTGTCTCCGCACTTCCATTCCGCCAAACCCCAGAATCACTAACATACCCACCCTGGAGAATGAAATCTCATCCTTTACTTCCACTGTGAAGCGGACTATCCACAACCTGACAGTCCATTCATCGGCCCCCCTCCACCCTGGTGTCCTCCCTCTGGACATCATCCTTCTAATCCGACGATCCTGGGCAGCACGGATACTATACTAGTGTCACCTCACGCCACATAATCGAGCGCTTCCAAGACGCTTGCATCGAGAAGTCAGTACCCGACTGCGCGAGCACAAGGTTCAAGTGTGGGAGGACAGGTTGCGTCGAGGATGGCGACGTGTGGAGGATAGCCAAAACCCTCAGAAGTCACCGAGGTCAATACACCTCCCCCATCCATGGCACCCAAGGCCTGGCTTACGAACCCCAAGCCAAAGCCAACGCTTTCGCTGACCATCTTGAACTTACCTTGCGTCCAAGAGATGACCCCTAGGACGACAACTTTTCTGAACGTGTTCGTCGGGAGGTGCGTCGTTTCCTACGCCACCCTCCTGAGGACGCGGTCCGACTCCCAACCATTCGTCCCAGCGAAGTCCAAGGCTCACTCCAGTGTCTCAAACCAAAAAAGGCGGCGGGGCCGGACGGGCTGACTCCCCTAATGCTCCGCCATCTTCCCTTCAACGCGGTTCTATTCCTAACTAGGATTTTCAGTATGTGCCTCACCCTTGGGTACTTTCCACGAGAGTGGAGAGAGGTCCGGGTGATTTGCATTTTGAAACCTGGGGAAAATCCGGTACATCCCTCCAGCTACCGATCCATTAATCTCCTTTCCACCCTCTCGAAAGTTCTCGAGAGGTTGATTCTCACCCGCTTGTCCCCAATATTGGGAGACATTCAAGTCATTCCCGCCCATCAGTTTGGTTTTCGTCCTGGGCACTCGACAGTCCAACAGTTGCTGCGTGTGGTGGAGACTGCTGCCCTGGATTTCCAGGAAGGCGCCTTCATTGCTGCGGTTTCTTTGGATGTCAAGAAGGCCTTCTCTACGACATGGCACGCCGGACTCCTTTACAAACTGATCCACCTGGGGCTCCCAACACAAATGGTCAACATACTACACAGCTTCTTGCGACCCCGCACTCAAAGTCACAGTCGCGGGGAAAACATCAACACTCAGACCACTAAGAGGCGGAGTCCCCGAAGGCTCTGTACTATCCCCCACCTTATTCATCGTCTTTATGACAGATTTCCCAACAGAGCCACAAGTCGAAATGGCACAATATGCTGACGACGTGCTACTGTTCTGCAAACACAAACACATCCTCAGGGCCTTCAACCCCTTGCAAAGATATCTCTGTCTCAAACAACAGTGGTGTAGGCGTTGGCGGATGTCCGTTAATCCGGACAAAAGCCACGCCATACTTTTTACAAAGCGCCACACCCCCGCAGATTGCCCTAACTTCACCTACCGAGGTCCAAGGATAGAGTGGACCAACTCCGTCCAGTACCTAGGTGTCAACTTGGACAGGGGTCTAACTTTTCGCCAACACATCAGGGACCTTTCGGCGAAGGTACAGGGAGCAATTGCTTCCCTGTATCCAATGCTGGGATCAACCTCGATGCCGTTGGCATGAAGTTATACCTCTTCCGAGCGTTGGTAATCCCGGTTATGCTTTACGCCTGCGAGATCTGGGGCATGGCCGCAGAGAGCTGGCTAGCATGACTCCAACGTGCACAGAATAGAGGACTCAGGTCGATATATTCTGTGGGACGTTATTTTCCTACCAGGTTGCTTCACGAGGCCTCGAGTCTTCCATATGTGGAGGATGAAATTAGGCGCCGGGCTTCAAAATTATACGTCAGTTTACCCAATCACAGAAGCGCCCTTGTCAGGTCCTTGGGAGATTATGACCCCACTAGACGCCATTCTAGACAGCACCGGTTACCCCACATGGCTTGCGGGCATGCGAGATAACCCAGAAGCTAATCCGAACAGCAGCTAAAGCTGAACTCCACAATTCTTCCAAGTTGCTTGGCATCAAAATGTTTTCCCAAATTAGAAATCAAATAATACACCAGGGTGCAAGGCATTGCATCCTGTCCTTCAACCCCTAGGTGCAAATCTGTAACCTCATCACAAACAAAAATATAAAAACATACATCTCATCCTACAACATCCCGAATTCTATACCTTACCTGCGGTAAAACCCTTAACGGCTGGGCATGCAGCAAAAACCTTCTGGCTAAATACAGCCAGCCAGCACCACGTGGGATGGCATGACATAATAATTGCCAGGAAAATAGATAAAATCATACAAATAAGAATATGAAGGCATGCAAAAATAATGAAGTTTATAATGAAACTGAATGAATGAGCAATGAAACTGAAACAAGTTTATAAAGAAAGACCTTCAGCCTTTTCCACTGGGATTTTTTAAAACCAGCACACATACCTTGCAAAAATGCTTGTCTTTCAGCCTTAAAAGTCGTGTCACGCCATACTTGTCGTGTGCCCTTCATTCGCCCAAGTCTCGTCAATGTAGTATATTTTGCGATTTGTATCCCGGTACAGCCTGATTGTCCTTAAATAACGTCTTCGCCACACAACAATATCGCCCCTGGAGTGGTAAGTTTTCCTGTTGTCTCAATTTCATATCGCCATGTTCCTACGCATGTAACACCTGTAAGTTCAAAGCACAGCTGTTCGACTTCTCTCACTGACAAAGACGGATTCTTCTCTGTGGGTGCATTAAACACATGCAACACAATTCTTTTTTCACCGCTTTGTAAAGGTTTTCCCTTGCGATGCTTCAGCGAAAAACTGGCGGTAGACTCTGCCATTATACATACAATAAGAACACGCGCAATAAACGATCAATAAAATAATTTAGCTCTTGCACTCGGCGCAACACACCTTCGAATGGCGATATGACTAATCCAGTTCAACACAAGGTCAGTGATAACAGTCAAATAAACAAATATGTCATCACTACCGCTGAAACACGTGCTATCGTGCCATGTGAAAGGCGGGATTCTGAGCAAAGGAACCTCCTCTTTACTTCGTTTAAGAATTAACATGCATTTCAGATAAATCAACTCTGTTGCGTAATATATTTAATTAAAACAGTTACGACAATATAAATTTGACAATTCTCTTCCAACATATAAAGATATGTCACCACGTTAAATAACGAACTAATTTTTACCGCAGAACAATTTGTACTACAATAGCAGCCAATAAGAGGTGATAAGGTCACGTGACCGTTTAGAGATACGGGGCAAGCTTATGTGAAACAAGGATTAGGCATGTCACACTAACGCGCCAAATAAAACTAAGCGTCACAGTTCACCGCGTAAGAGGCCACCACGTGACCGAGTGGTTAGACTACGCGACTCTCACTAAAACGACCCAGGTTCGATCCCAGGCGACCACATGTGAGATTTGTGGTGGACAAAGTGGTGTAGAGACGGGCTTCCTCCCCGCCATATCAATCCACCGATGCTCCATCTTCACTTCATGTATCAACAGTACCACCGCCTGCGGTGCCACATTTAGTAAAAGCAGGAAATAAAAACCACAACAACAACAACAACAAAACAGTCAGCACCTGAGGAACACTTAATGAGCTCCCCTCTAGTATGCAGCCCTTGCCCTTAATGGGACATTTCGGGCTTATTCATTCAATTGTAAGTAAACTAAGACGTTTCTTTTGCATAATCTAAGGTATCAAGTAAACTACAGGCTAAATCTCCCTGATATCCTCGATCAGCTCTTAAAGCAAATCGGCTTTGTATTCTTGCAGTCTGCACAATGCAGACACTATCTGTTTAGTGGGCACTCTGCAAAAGTCATGTTCATTTGATTCTGTCAGATGTCGTCCCTTGATAGGTGATGCCAGCATGACCCAGTGTTGCTTATATGTACATTTATTCTTCTTCTTCTTTCGCTAACTCCTTTGTGCTGTTAAGTGTGGAGTACAAGCCTCTTCTACCCATTTCCTCCACTTTTCTCTGTCCATTATCATTCTCTTCATTTCTGTCATGGTTTTCCCTCTATCCTTCCCCAACTTCTCAAAGTATTCCTGATACAAGATGCGTGGCCTTCCCCTAATTCTTTTACCTTCTGGTTTTGCTTCTAAATATTGTTTGGGTTTTCTTTCTTCTGACATGCAGAGTACATGTCCATACCATTTATGTTGTCTTTTTTCCAATATTTCTTTAACGGAGTGTGTACCCAACTCTTCCCTTATTGTTACATTTCTAATCATATCTCTTCTTGTCTTCCCCACAGCTCGTCTTAAGTATCTCATTTCCAAAGCTGTTATTTTGCTTTCTTGTTTTTGTAGGAGAGTCCAGCTCTCTGCTCCATATAATAGAATTGGTAGTATTATTGTTTTAAATACTATAATTTTTGTATCTTTGGTTATTTCCTTTTTTCCCACAATAGCATTATTAATCTGATAGTAGACCCTTCCCCACAGCTCGTCTTAAGTATCTCATTTCCAAAGCTGTTATTTTGCTTTCTTGTTTTTGTAGGAGAGTCCAGCTCTCTGCTCCATATAATAGAATTGGTAGTATTATTGTTTTAAATACTATAATTTTTGTATCTTTGGTTATTTCCTTTTTTCCCACAATAGCATTATTAATCTGATAGTAGACCGAATTGGCCTTTCTTATTCTGTTTAAAATTTCCTGCTCTATTTTTCCATCCTTATTTATAATTGTACCCAGGTATTCATAACTGGTTACCTGTTCTAAGATTTCATCATTACATTTAATTTTAACTTCTTCTTCTTTCCTTCCTATATACATGGTTTTACTTTTGGGTAATGGACATTTCTTGTGTCCACAAAATGCAAGCATAGATTACAGGTAGGTGCAACAGAAAAAAAAAAAAAAATTATGCTGTAATATGCACCCAGCAGTCAGTGTAGAATGTGCTGCTAAACTCCACATGCAAATAGGGTGGCACCATCTCTACAATTAGTGGGGAATTATTTCATCTGTACTTCATTGTTGACCATGTTAATGACCCCAAGGATCCAGTGTCCTTCCAAGATGCAACCGCGCGGATATTTCCTCTTTCCAATTATGCATTTGTAGATTTGAAAGAAACAACGCCTTCATTCATTGATGAATAAACCATAGCGTTAACTGGTGGCGAAGCCTGTGATGAAGCACTGGAAGAGCTGCTTTCCAAGAATGTTAGGATAAAAAGAAAATTCATGCCAAACAATATTTTATTTTCTCTACATACATTTTCAAAATTTTTTCGCGAACATCCATGGTGCTGTGGACAATTTGACAGCTCCTTAGATCCAAGTGATCAGTTTTGCAAGCTCGTTCAGTACTACTGAATATATTTGTAACCTTGAATTGCATTTTCTTTCTTGGAAGTGTTGAAAACAGTGTTGTTATGATAAATTAACTTTAAAGAGAGTTGATTAATGACACTAAACAACACTTACTTTTAAATTTTTCCGGAACATGTTTCTGAGGTTTTGCCTCTATCATCAGCCTGCCCTCGACTGGTTCTCATTGGTGTAGTTGACGATATTTTGTCACAGGTCTCCTCTGGTGGCGGTTCAAGGAACTTGCTGAACAAATCTTTCTGGGGGATGTCGAAATTGAATACTTTGTTCCTATTTTTTGAAATGAATTTAGAAACAAGAGCAAAGGAACACTTTAGAAACATAAAATATAAACAATTAGAAAAATCAGCAGTTGCCACACATTTTTGGGAAAAAAAACCACAACATAAATCCAGAACCAAAACTACTAAAACATACATCAGGAAAACAAGAACTATCCACATGGGAACAAATCTTCATTTCAAAAAATAGGAACAAAGTATTCAATTTCGACATCCCCCAGAAAGATTTGTTCAGCAAGTTCCTTGAACCGCCACCAGAGGAGACCTGTGACAAAATATCGTCAACTACACCAATGAGAACCAGTCGAGGGCCGGCTGATGATAGAGGCAAAGCCTCAGAAACATGTTCCGGAAAAATTTAAAAGTAAGTGTTGTTTAGTGTCATTAATCGACTCTCTTTAAAGATAACTTGAATTGCATGATTTATAGGTTTCCGGAAGCATTCTTAACTCTTCAATAGTTAGGAAGTACTGATAGATTTTGTCACGTGAAGTCTCTGTACTGTGTAAAGAAAAGTTTATTTTTTGTTTTATGTGGCACTTTTAAATTCAGCTGTAAGTATATTTCAGTAGCATTAGCAATAGTATTTTACATAGATTGGTATTTAGTGGGGACAAATAGGAAATTCGTGTGAAGCTTTACATTATTAGCAAAAGTGTGTAAACAGCATACTTTCTCCATTTTAGATTAAAAATTCACGCTGTACGGGCCAGCTCTAGGTAAAATTGGAATGTCTGAGTGAGAAGGGGAGCAGGAATATGTCTGCTTGTAGTGTGAACAGTCTTGCAATGCAAGAAAGGCCTACGTGTGACTATACAACAAAAAGAGTACTGAGGAGTAGCCTTAGTTCTTTCAGTCATTCTTTCTTTTAATGAAAATTATTCTTTGGAGCTTCCCTCTCTTTGAAAGTCATGCCTCGACACTGGGGTCAACCATGTGTTTAACAGTTCGGAATACAAAGAAATCCCCATAAAGCCTTTATCCACTCACAAAAACTTAGTTAACAAAGGTCCGTTAGACAAGAAAACACTAATAACTTAAAAATATAGTTTAAAACCTAATAACCCCACATTTCCAAGATTATGCTGCGTACCAAACATACATAAAGATAACAATAGCATGAGATCCAACATTAGTTGCATCAACTTACCTACCTACCACATTGCTAAATAAACAAACTTAAATCTTATAACAACTTTGAAAGTATGGGAATGGAAAATTTCTTAGAACTGATAAACCACAGTATTAAAAAAGCACATAGTGGTATCTTTTGATGTAAAATTGCTTTTCACAAGCATTCTTATTGAAAAATACCTACAATTCTCTTAAAATGACTGACTTTGATCACAAGAAATCCAAAGAAATAAGCCCTTTAGGGAGGGCCCTGTTTCAATAACAAAGCAAGATTGGGGCCTGTCTTTTACTCCTTGTTTTTCCTCTTGTGATTTATTCTTGAAACTGTCTTTGGCAGTGACATGTCCCTGACTTCAGACGTGTTTGTCTAAAACATCTTTCTTTTGCCAATCCAGACGCTGATTGCAGAACTTGCACATTAAAATTTTGCCAAGACTAATATAAAAACGTTCATGTTGATAATTCTCTACCTGCTGTTTGATATTTTCGCTCTCACCATTTCACACCTACTGATATGACCTATGCATGGAATGAATGAAAGTTGCGCGTAAAACCGAACAGAACAATGAAAATTGGAACTTTGGCAACTGAGAACTCCAACTGGAATTAACATGTGTATATCACTTCCTTAAAGTGAGGGTTGCTATTGGTTTACAGAGACAACGATTGAAATTTTCCACTAACTGGGTTGTGAAGTTAGATTCTGAGTCATGACGTATGGTAAAAGGGGTTTCTTTTGTAAAACAACTGAACTCTCTTCAGGTACCAAACATACCTAATATGGGCGATGGTGGAACAAGAAGCTAATTTAGCAGGAAAGGTTGCTTTCCACATTCCAGAAGAGTGGTCACTTATAACTCTCTAAATGTGCAAAGGTTCTACAGACTCTTCAATTAAAGTTTTCAGAAGAAAAAGCATTGGGGAAAAATAATTACTTGGAAAATCTTCCATTTCACATTTGTATTGCATTTTGAGTCAATTTTGCACTTTATGGCACATTTTGAGTCAATTTCCCATTTTGAGTCAATTTTGCACTTTATGGCGCCATATCGCATTTGCGAAAAATCAACACCCATAGTTACGATGTATTGTGCTTTGTAATATGCTGCATCACTCAGTACACAACTAAGGTCAAATCAGCATCCTCTATCCCTACTTCTAGTATTTGCACTGGGTGTGCAATGCTCAATGAGGCCTGCTAAAGTACATAATCTCTGAATGTAGTTTGTACTTTAATGTAGAAAAATAAATATATGAAATATGTGCTCCTGGAAGAAATCAAAGGGCGAGAAAGGAATTTCTGGAGGTGGAAAGTTAGGAGTATTATGGAATGCCTGACTAACAAATGGTACATTAAGCATCATTATGTATTTTAATTATGTTTTACTTTCTGATTAAAATGATACACTTTTATCTGAATTATTTTAATAAAAGTAAACTAACAGCCAGATAGCAATAATCATATCTGTGGTCCAAGAACTATGAAACTACTTAACAGTTCTAAAGATCACTCTCTTTGATATGAACCTATGTAGCCTCAATATTCTCATAAACAAAAGAAATTAATTGTTTATTCAAAAAACATTTAACCCTACTTTTTTTTCTCCTACACATAATGTTCAACTGGAACTTTACAAAAAATATTATACAGGTAATCACTCGAGTGGTGGCACTTCTGGGTTATCAGTAAACTCTGAAACTTCTGAATGCTTTGAATCCTTACACAGCTTCTTCTGCTTATCTCTATCCACAATGTTAGTGAAGTCCATGTCATCAGATCTACCAATTTCTAGGTATTCTCTTCTGAAAATATAAGCAATTTTATAAAATTTATAATTTTCTTAAGATTATATTCTGCCAGTGTCCATTAGCTTTTTAAAACATATGAATATAATATACCTTCCATATTCTGATGCATGGTATAAAGATGTAGTGTTGTCCTTCGGCTTATCCTGTGTATGTTTGATTAACATTTGTCTCATTTTTAGCTCATCATTAGCCTGAAGAAATAAATAAACATAGTTAATGAAGGATATTCCTTAAGTGTTCACTGAATTAGACTTACAAAAGGTTCAAAGCATAGAAACTCCCAAGTACATCAAAACCTTAAGCAGCCCTTGAGTATATACTTCCTTATTTCTAACCCACAGGTAAAGAACTAAATTCTTGATTAACTGCAAGACTTTATTGACTATATTATCTTATATAATAATGGTGTGATGGCTTTGAAGATAACACATATTTGTCAGTCCAAAGCTTCACACTCTTATAGATAGACAACTTATTCACTCTGTAAATCATATTTTGTACATGACCACTATTATATAGGATAAGTCAAGTAATACTGAGATTATATTGAGACTATAACACATTTAAAAACTCTCCATGAATTTGTTAACAGAGTAAAAGTAGTGGTGGAGCAAATATGTCAAATCTTTGAAAATATTTTAAAACTACAAGTCCATAGGTTATTTATTAACAAAAGGATACTTCTAAATTTATTTCAGCATTAAAGTGAGTGCTTGCATTGCTTCTTTGCACATGGAATATCCATCCTCTGTCTAGTATTATGGTTGTGTACAGAGTCACTTAAGGTATAACAACCATTTGCATTCATCAGATTTAATTTTGTGAATTTTAAAATGTTAAAGATGAAAATACATAAAAGAGATAATATATTAAGTTCCGCACATATAATGTTCAACAGGGACTTTACAATCATTGTTTAATAATATATTACAGTGTAATCACTCGAGTGGTGGCACTTCTGGGTTATCAGCAAAATCTGAAATTTCTGATAATGTAGCTGCATAATGTTTTAAAAATGGATAAGTACATGAAGATATTGGTTTCCTCTCCCCATTATTCTTATACTCTGTTTTTGTGTTATGAATAGGAGTTGCAATGAGATGAATTACCCCTTATACTGTTATGTTTATGCATTTGTGTGTGTGTGTGTGTGTGTGGGGGGGGGGGGGAGGGTGGGGTGTGGAGTGTGGGGTGCGTGGTGCGTGTGCGTGTGTTTTTATTAAAAAAGACAACATGCTCCATTACAAGGCCCAGACCGCGCACTTCACACCTTAACCCTTCCTACACCGGCTAAAATTAGGTGAGGAATTTAGGCCCTACAAACCCTAAAGCTCAGAGGTTCAGGTAAGGGTACACAACATACAAAGAACTGACTCAATGTTGCCCCCAATAAACAATTCAAATGCTTTAATTCACTATTACAATCCCTGATTATAACAAACATAACTTATTCATTATAACAATATGTGCTATCCTTAAATAGCACAAAGAAACAACGAGCATCACAATCTTTATAAAATTACTCTATAATGAACATTTACTCCTGAAAGAACAATAATAAAGTATGAGGGTAACTAGGGTCCCATAAAAAATTTAAATTGCCGATGATGCTAGCCAGTAAATGCACAGAAAGAATTTACCCAAACAAATACTGAGTAGAACAGTTACATGAATAACATCCCAAAACCATTGAATACCTAAGCGACTTCAGGGTAAGCTGACAGTAAAATTCTGTCCCCCATTTAACAATGTAGAAATTCTAAGCAGCTAGAGCCTCCCCTTTGTTTTTAGACCCAGAAACATGAAAAGAAAAAAAAATAAAGCTTCTGGTCATGAAACTGAAGGGAAGAGTCCATAAAACTATCACGGCTCACCAAAGGCGATCATCTAAACACAAAGAATTTTTAGTACAACCCAAAACTTGGAGCACTTACCATCAGACTTAAAACTGTCAACCACCAAGCACCAACTCCCTTCCCGATTCGAGGCAGTGCACACAAGAAGCTTCGGAAACCGCAGCGCTCCCAAAGAGCACCAGCAGGAAGCCGAAGCGAACCTGCGAAACAGCAGCGCCTCGAATCGGGAAGGCAAGGGAAAGAAAAAAAAAACAACACAAACGTCAATAATACTACATGCTTAAGTTTTCTTCTTTAACAATTGTTAGTTCTGTTCTATACAATATTACTTTTACAGAAAAAACTGTAAACATAAACAATATATCGTTTTGTGTCCATGAATCATTATCTATGTGATTAATTAGTTACTGCCTAAGATAGACGTTCCATATTCATTTCCTCTTCCCATTTGATTGCATCTTATTTTGAATTTTGGTTCCCTTTTTTCTAGGATATCTGCCTTCTCATTGTTACTCAGTTCAAAGTGTGCAGGAATTTACTGGAAGACTATGTTCTTACTTAAATTTTGTATCTGTTTAGCCAAACAATGAATTTCTCTTATTTTTTTCTGTTTTTGGATTCTGAGTTAATGTTATTGCGTGGATTGCTGCTCTATAGTATGATAAAATCTTAATGTAGAATAAACGCATGTGAAATACATACTTCTAAGTGTCGTGCACTTACTATATGAACCAACTGTCTAAAATTATAGCAGAGTGTACTCATTTTTTATTCAGTTGGTCAATGTGTATATCCCATTTTATTGCTTTGTTTCCACAGACCAAGAAATTTAGTTGTATCTGCATATTTAATTAATTAATTATTGTGCATTAATTGTGTTTGTATAAAACCTTTGTTCTGTGGTAAACTAAAATGGATAACATGTGTATTATCAAAGTTTGTAATTAAATGATTACTACTGAACCAATTACTGATATAATTAAATATTTTTTTCCCTAGAGTTTTCAATTCCTCATTATTTTTGCTCTCAATTAGAATATTTGTGTCATCAGCATATTGTGTACATGTTTTTGCCAAGTGGTTAGACCACTCAACTCTCACCAAAGCAGCCCGGGTTTGATCTCAGGCAATAGCATGTGATATTTGTGGTGGACAAAGCAGCATAAGGGTGGGTTTCCTCCGGGTGCTCTGGTTTACCCTGCCGTCTCATTCCACCAGTGCTCCATCTTCATTTCATGTATCAAGAGTGTCACTGCCTGCGTAGCTGTATGTAGTAAAGGCAGGCATTAAGCACTACCCCCCACAAAAAAAGAAAAAAAAAAAATCAGCTCATTGCACTATTATTTTAGGTGTAACATTTGTTTGCAGATAATTTACAAATAATAAAAAGAAAATAAGACCCATAATAGAACCTTCATATTTAATACTTTTGTATCTGATAGTTTTTCTTTACAAGAGATTTCTCAGTATGTGTAATTTCTTCCACCTGCCTTTTATCTTTTAAATGTCATCTTATCTATTCTAATGCATATCCTCTAATACCAATAGGTTCTAATTTTTCAAGAAATTGATTGTGATTTAGTACATCAAATGCTTTAGTAAGATTGATGAATCCACCAAGTATTTTGCCTTAGCTATTCATTATGTCTATAACTCTGTTTACAAACTCAAAAGAGCAGTTTCTGTGGACTTACTCTTACAGAAACCATGCTTAGTTTTCAATATTAAATTATTTGTTCCTATAAATATAATAACAATAATACATTTTATTCACCTTTTTGAAATTTGCTACAATTTCATGGCTTCGTCAATGAAATTCTAAATTCTAAATTACTAATAACATGGTTTACCCAAAATACATAAACCTGAAATTACCCTCAGACCAATAATTAATAACATTGATGCACCCACTAACCAACTATCAAAATGGCTGTTTAAAATCTTCAGATCCTTCACAAAATTTGAAAATATAAGTATCAAAAACTCGTTTGAATTGTTAAATCTCCTGAAGGACACAAAGATCAACTCTACAGATGCTTTAGTTTCCTTTGACATCATTTCTTTATATCCAAAAAAACGATACTCTTCTTGCTAGTCTGGCAGAACGTGTCTGGTCACATTATATCTTTGTTTATGAATAGTTATATTAATCTCTATTTATTCGAAAGTTCAAAGTTGCATTATTCAGTTACACTTCCATGAAAAAGTGTATCAGTTGGCTCAATGAGACGCGATCCACCTCCCCCCCCCCCCCCTTATACCTACCAATGAGCTTATTCCACTTCTCAAAAAATGGCTGGAATCAATACAAATAACATCTGAAGAAATAGAAGAACTTTCACAACTTACAGAAATTTGTATCAATCAAAATTTTTTCAGCTTTAATGGACAGATCTATAAACAAAAATCGGGCCTAGCTATGGGCAACCCATTGTCTCCCTTCTTGGCAGATTTATTTATGAGTGCTTTCGAAACACATATCACAAAAACTTTTCCAAATTATTTCAAAGTGTGGTATCGCTATGTTGACGACATTTTTTGAAATAGTACCTAAAAAACTCATACAAGATGATCTTAGACTTTTGAATATACAAAATCCAGCTATAAAATTTACATTGGAAACAGAAGAGGATGGTTTGCTCCCCTTTATGGACATCAAGATCAAAAAAATGAACAACAAACTCCTTTTTGGTATTTACAGGAAACCGACACACACAGATAATTATATTAAGAACAACAGTTTCAACCCAAAACAACACCAACATGCCATTTTCAACAGTTTAATCTTTCGGATGATCAACTTTCCACTAAACAGAGAAGATTATCAAGAAGAATACCTACACATAAAAAAAGTAGCTATATCCAACGGTTTCAACCCAAATTTAGTAGACAAAACAGTTAACAGACTCAACAAAGCTAAGAAAATAAAAGAAACCACCATCCTAGAACCTACAGGAGAAAAAGAGAAAAAACTTTTTAAAAAATTCACCTTCCACCCATCAGCCTATAACAAATTCCAAAAAATCTTCTCAAAACACAACATAACTCTTGCACCTCAAAATAGGTTTAATATCAGAAATTTGTTAAAAGGCCCTCCCAAAAATTCAATCACTGCCAAAGAAAAACCAGGAATCTATGAGATCAAATGTGAAACTTGCCCTAAAATTTATATAGGAAAAACAAAAAGAAATATTAACATCAGAACTAAAGAACATATAAGAAACATTAAAAATGGTGAAACAGAAAAATCAGCAGTGGCTTTTCATTTTTTGAATACTAGACATGCCATCAACTTGGAAACATCTCTAATAAAATATGTTAATCACCCCATAGACCTTTCCGTATGGGAAAAAATCTTCATTAACAAAAATTGTCATAGAGTCATGAATTTTGAAACTCCACCACCGGACATCTTTGACAAGTACATCATGCCATCTATTGACAATACGGAGAAAGAGGAAACCACTACAACTTACACTAATCGAGTATCAGCTGATGATAGCAGCAAGAGCTCTTGAAACATGTCCTGTGAATAAACAGTGTGAGTGAAGCAATGTGTCAATATCTTCTCAATTCACTTTTGCACAAATTAGTATATTTACAATCATACTACAGTCACAACATTATTTACAATCTTTCAAGTACTCAATACATTCTTGCAAAGTATAAAAGCACTGATGTATCAAAAACTTTTTGACTCTCTTCTTAAATCGAATTGGGTCCATGTCCAATATTTCATCAGTAATCAGATTGTACATTAGAATGCCAGTATGCAATATTGAGGCAATTTTCTTAGTTGCACTAGCTGCCTGAAGGTGTATTTTTTTACTGGATCTGGTGCTGTGGTTATGGATTTTGTCATTGGAGCTACATAGATAAAGATTATTATTTATGAAACATACACTTTCTAGAATATATAGACAGGGTAAGGTGAGCATATTACTTTGCATAAAGTGTGCCCTGCAGTGTGCGGACATATTTAGATTAAACTTATACGAATTATTTCCTTTTGAGTTACGAGTATGAGCATCTACAGAATTACCCCACAGGATGATGTTATGAAAGTACTGACTGAACATAAGCGAAATATAACATTTTTATGGTACTGAGGTTGCAAACATTTTTTAGTACAGAGATTATGTAATAAGTTCAAGTGATATTTGTTGTAATGTACTGAATATGTGACTTCCAGTTAATGAATTTATCAATTGTTATTCCAATAAATTTTACTTCAGAAGTGTATATATTTTTTCATTATTATAGGTGAACACTGGATCAACATTCACAGACCTCTGTTAGAAAGAGCAAAACCCATACATTAAGATATATTGGCATTTAGTAACAGGTTGTTTGCCCTAAGCCATTTTCTTTAGCTAGTCATAACACTGTCACCTTGCTGCTGCAAATCTTGTTGGGAATTTCCCCTTAGAGTAAAGCTCATATCATCTACATACAGGTTAGCTGTTGCATGCGGTATGTTAGGCGGTAAGTCTTCAATGTAGACCAAAATCTGTCATCAATCTTTTATAAAATACCTTTTCTAATACCTTGGAGAAGCTTGAAAGGAATGATAACAGTCTATAATTTGACAAATGGGTTATTTGTTATTGTTAACATAATGGCTTGACTTCAGCAATTGTAACATTTTCAGGAAATATTGCTTTTCTTTTGTAATTTACGTCCTCCAAAGTTAAGTCATATCGGACGATGAATGAAATGGGCAAAATGATGCTCAAATGAGCCTGGAGTACATGGAGCTTAGAGCTACCTGAAATTTTTCTTTCACGATAAGGACAAACCCCGGAAAAAACTTTGTCCAGGTAACTCACCCTGGCCAAGATTCAAACTCGGGACCTCTTGAACGTGAGGCAGACATGCTACCATCTACGCTACCAAGGCGGGCAAAAAAAAATACTGCTTTTTCAAATAAGCTATTATATATATCTGCCATATCAGGCCAAGCCATGGTCAAGTGCTTAGATTACTTGACTCTCACTCCAGGATATCCGATTTCCCCTGCATTATTCCACCAATTGCTTCATCATCACTTTTCCTATCATTCATCTCACCCTCATACTATCATCTACTTCTCTCAACCTCACACCAGGCATCGGGCTGATCACCCTTCCTGGTTCTCTATCAGATGCAAAGCTTTGGTTCCTAAGGTAGAAAGAAATGAAGAAGAATTTTGATATCACCAAAATGATTTCTGTATAATCAATGGGATATAAGAACATTGTTGATTTGCAAATTGTTATACTATTAGTTTTTACAGATGTATCTATAACTGTATTTTGTTGTGGAACAAGATTTCCATCAAGATTTATGAAGTAATCATTAAATGTATCCAATATATTTTGGGGTTTGTTATTACATTTTAGTCATTCTACAAACTTATATTGTAATCATTCTAATTTGGCTTTATCCCACTCTTGATTACTCTACATGAAGATTTCATTTTGTTCTGGGCACTTTTTGTGTAATTATCACTTGACCCCCATTTAGCTTGCTTTATTACACTATTTATTAAGGCTTTACATTTTTTATATATTCATTAAATTATGCAATAAAAGTTGTTGTTTGTGAAATTCCATGTAATTGTCGTTTGTAGGCACAAGATTTCTAAATTCCTTTAGTGATCCAGAAATATGTCCATTTTGAAACATATTCTTTATTTTGTTTGAGTGGGAAAGATATAGCAAAACAATGCTGAAATATATTATGAAAATTTTTAAAAGTTTTTTGTTAGTATCTGGTGTAGGTACACTTCTTAACAGATTTTACATCTTCCAAATTTAAAGTCATATCATGTAATTTCAACATTATGGTCACTGAAACCCATATTCAGTAGGTGTGTTTGGTATGGCTGTTTAGTATTTATAAAAGTTTCATCAATTGTGGTTGCATAGAATTATATGTTTCTGGTTCAATAGGATATGCTTTGCAAATTTGTCTTTAAACACATTTGACATTCCGGTTTTATTAGAATCAGTACCACTGTCTTGATGATTTATGAATTATCCATGACCAGTTACAAAACTTACAATTCTTCTTATGAAGACTTCGTTAGCCTGGTAAGTGAGTCCTGCAACTTTTTACAGCACTTTCTTATAATTTACATTGTGAATTTACTATAACAGACAAGTTGTTTTCTCCTCTGCATTTTATAAGGAATCCTATTGTTGAATGTAGATTTAATATGTTATAGGTATTCTTAAACTACAGTTCTGGAGATATGAAGGAGAAATTTCCTTCTTAGCAAAGACATCAATTTTGTACATTCCGTGAATTCCTGTAGGACCAGGTACCTATTATGTGTTTCAAATGGGAAGAGTTTCCGCCTGTAGCCAATCAGATGCATTAGCGCATTCAGCGTTGCCACCTCGTTATCGCCACTCTTTATATTTCCCTCACTCTCACACACTTGCGAGTGTTCGTGCGTCTAGACGTAAGGGAACGCAAACTGAATTTTCCAAAGTTTTATAACAATGCAGTTGTTTTAATCACAATTGCAACATGAATATTCGTATATTACACAAATTTTTTAAATATTCAGTTTACAATTATAGTTTATAAATTACTTATTTTTCTAATCCAACGAAAATATCAGTGGTGCATCTGTATAGCTGTGAATGTTACTTACGTTAAGAGATAATCCGTCATTGTCATTGTCTACAATGTCTGAGTACTGCAAATTTATGACGATAGTTTCCAGTTACGTGTTATTTCTTTCCAAAAGTCATCTTCTTGTAGTTTATCTGATGTCTTACGCAGTTTTCCCAGTCTTGTTGTGTTCTTGTCAATTTCTTCATGAATAAGTCATTTAACGTCAGTCAGTTTAAAAATATTATTTCTGTTTACAACTTAATTTGAGCCCACATTAACTCTATGGGATTGTTCTAGCAGTAGTAAGGGGGGGGGGGGGGGGGGGGGGGGAGGTGGATCGCGTCTCATTAAGCCAACTGATACACCTTTTCATGGAAGAGTAACTGAATAATGCAACTTTGAACTCTAGAATAAATAGAGATTACGAACTATTCATAAACAAAGATATAATGTGACCAGAAATGCTCTGCCAGACTAGCAAGAAGAGTATCGTTTCCTCTCGTCGAATTTAACAAACACCTTGTCTTATTCAAAGTACATATTTCTTTTACCACGTCATGTCAAATGCTTACGTTTCAGTTCTGAGTAATTTCAAATATACGTTTACGCATACATGCCAACCAATAATGATGTTCATTAAAGTGCTTACATCGCAATGCATTGTTATAATATAACGGCCTCTACTTTATTTATTTGTATTAAGAAAACTATTTGAGCTAAAAATAATGGAGTTTTGCGGTTATGTTAAATACATTACTCTATCCTTCCTCATGGATCGGTTTTTGCAAAATCTGAATTTCTGTCTTAGCGCGAATAGTATTTGTTAGAGATTAATTAGTTTGCCGCTTGTCACGCACCACTTAGGGGGAATGCAACACGACAACACTGCAGGACTCCGATTGGTTGCTCACCTAGTAGCGCTCAAGGACAAACACCTTCCCATTTGAAACACATAATAGTGTAATTCCATTATGTTACAGGATGAGATAATAAATATTGATAACCAGAGCCCGGATTTGTATGCAAAAAGCGTAGAGCTTTTGAATAGTATAAATGTATGCATTAGTAGTATCCTTTATCATTGTCATTATTAAGAGGTCACTAGTTTGTTTTAAAAAAAATACATATAATTGCATATTTTTGGAAAAAAATTGATTTGGCATGCATATTTATTGAAAGTTAACAGGCAATGGCATATTTTTCTATTTCTAGCTTAAATAAAAATTCTCTTTGATTCACATACATGCAATAGTTTTCTTTATTTTTTTGAAATGACGACTAGTGACCTGTTTGAGTGATTTCATTGTATGAGCTGTTTACCCATGTTGCAATAGAAGCTAGTGTTTCCCTTCTTCCTAGTGTGGTATGATCATCTGAGGTATGACATAAGATCATATCTGCCAAATGTATTTGGTTGGAATCACAGTTCAGAAGTAAGAGTGTAGAGTGAAAAACACTTTCCTTCTTTATGCCACCAGTAAAATTGTCACGTTCGTCTGTGTTACTTAAATATGTTATGGAGTTCGGGAGTGATAATTTTAGTGACAATGAACAAGTATTATTTTGTACAAAATTGAATCGAGAATATATTGACACATTGCTTCACTCACACTGTTTATTCACAGGACATATTTCAAGAACTCTTGCTCCTATCCTCAGCTGATACTCGACTAGTGCAAGTTGTAGTGGTTTCCTCTTTCTCCGTATTGTCAATAGATGGCGTGATGTACTTGTCAAAGATGTCCGGTGGTGGAATTTCAAAATTCATGACTCTATGACGATTTTTGTTAATGAAGATTTTTTCCCATACGGAAAGGTCTATGGGGTGATTAACGTATTTTATTAGAGATGTTTCCAAATTGATGTCATGTCTAGTATTCAAAAAATGAAAAGCCACTGCTGATTTTTCTGTTTCACCATTTTTAATGTTTCTCATATGTTCTTTAGTTCTGATGTTAATATTTCTTTTTGTTTTTCCTATATAAATTTTAGGGCAAGTTTCACATTTGATCTCATAGATTCCTGGTTTTTCTTTGGTAGTGATTGAATTTTTGGGAGGGCCTTTTAACAAATTTCTGATATTAAACCTGTTTTGAGGTGCAAGAGTTATGTTGTGTTTTGAGAAGATTTTTTGGAATTTGTTATAGGCTGATGGGTGGAAGGTGAATTTTTTAAAAAGTTTTTTCTCTTTTTCTCCTGTAGGTTCTAGGGTGGTGGTTTCTTTTATTTTCTTAGCTTTGTTGAGTCTGTTAACTGTTTTGTCTATTAAATTTGGGTTGAAACCGTTGGATATAGCTACTTTTTTTATGTGTAGGTATTCTTCTTGATAATCTTCTCTGTTTAGTGGAAAGTTGATCATCCGAAAGATTAAACTGTTGAAAATGGCATGTTGGTGTTGTTTTGGGTTGAAACTGTTGTTCTTAATGTAATTATCTGTGTGTGTCGGTTTCCTGTAGATACCAAAAGTGAGTTTGTTGTTCATTTTTTTGATCTTGATGTCCAAAAAGGGGAGCACACTATCCTCTTCTGTTTCCAATGTAAATTTTATAGCTGGATTTTGTATATTCAAAAGTTTAAGACCATCTTGTATGAGTTTTTTAGGTACTATTGCAAAAATGTCGTCAATATAGCGATACCACACTTTGAAATAATTTGGAAAAGCTTTTGTGATATGTGTTTCAAAAGCACTCATGAATAAATCTGCCAAGAAGGGAGACAATGGGTTGCCCATAGCTAGGCCCGTTTTTTGTTTATAGATCTGTCCATTAAAGCTGAAAAAATTTTGATTGATACAAATTTCTGTAAGTTGTGAAAGTTCTTCTATTTCTTCAGGTGTTATTTGTATTGATTCCAGCCATTTTTTTGAGAAGTGGAATAAGCTCATTGGTCGGTATACTTGGATATAAAGAAATGACGTCAAAGGAAACTAAAGCATCTGTAGAGTTGATCTTTGTGTCCTTCAGGAGATTTAACAATTCAAACGAGTTTTTGATACTTAAATTTTCAAATTTTGTGAAGGATCTGAAGATTTGAACCAGCCATTTTGATAGTTGGTAAGTGGGTGCATCAATGTTATTAATTAATGGTCTGAGGGTAATTTCAGGTTTATGTATTTTGGGTAAACCATATATGTATGGTGTTTTTGGACTGTCTATTTTATTGTTCAATTTATCTCTTTTAGTCATGATTTTACTGTTTTTAATTGCTAATTCCACTGATTTGCATGCTTTCTTTAATGGATTGTTTTCTAGTTTAACAAATTCTTTTCCGTTTAAAAGGTTGTCCATTTTTTTGCGATAGTCTTCTTCGTCCAATATTACTATTTTGTTACCCTTGTCTGCTTTTGTGTAGACTACCGGTTTTTCATTTAAATTTTTTATTAATTTTTTATATGAATATCTTTTTGAATTTGCATTTTGAATATGATCTAGAGTTTCTAAGCACTGTGTTCTGATCGTAGATTTTTTGTTATCGGGCAAATTATATATCGCTATTTCAATGTCCGCGATATAGTTTTCAATGTTTTTTGTGTAATCTACACATGTTTTTAGGCCTTTGTTTAGAAAATCTATTTCTTTCTCCGTGAAGTTGCATGTGGATAGATTCGTTACATTGTTAGGTTTTTGACATGAGAGTAATAGATCTTGCTTTTTATGTGGATACGGTTCTTGCTTCTTTTGAAGATTCATGAATTTTTGTTTTAAAATGGCTGTTTTCTTACGCATTTTCAAATTAAGAATTGACAGCATATTATTTTCTAAGTTAGACCACATGGCCGGGTTCATACATTTCGAAATTTTTAAGTGTAGTTCGTATATTTTTAATTCTGTGGAATGTAACGAATTGTAGTGGTGGTTTATTTCCATTTTAATTACACGTTTTTCTGCTGCTTTTTGTTGTTTGCTATTATTCTTGTGTTTAACAATATCGTTTAACAAAAATTGTCATAGAGTCATGAATTTTGAAACTCCACCACCGGACATCTTTGACAAGTACATCACGCCATCTATTGACAATACGGAGAAAGAAGAAACCACTACAACTTGCACTAGTCGAGTATCAGCTGAGGATAGGAGCAAGAGCTCTTGAAACATGTCCTGTGAATAAACAGTGTGAGTGAAGCAATGTGTCAATATATTCTCGATTCAATTTTGTACTAGTTTGTGCTTCACTGTCCCTACGCTTCCTTCAAGTTTATACTTTAAGTATTATTTTATTAAATTATAGATGAGTCGTATTTATTACACTGTCAGTACACTGTCAATTACAATACAGTTAAATTTTGAAGTATTATTTTGTTTATCATGTAAAGTATTGCTTCTGACTAAAAGTCTCAAGTAATACAGCACCTGAAATTTATGAAGCACAAACAAAATGCAGCCAGAAAATCTGCTTTACATCAACAATTTATAGGTGCATCATTTAGTGAGCAGGTCAACATCCCCATAGGTTCATGAGACTCATTTGCCAAGGGATTGTTTTCAGCATTTATAAGTACAAACATTCCTTTTGGAAAATAAATAATATTCATCTTAAAATTTTATTTGGAAAAGCACACTTATAAAATAGTGCCTGTCGAATCTACCCTTCCCAAAACATGCTTCCCTGAGTGTTTCTACAAAGTTATTCAAGAAATTTGGGAAGTGTTAAAACATGAAAAGATTTGGATTTTGGTGGACGAGACCACAGACACTTCAGGCCAGTGTGTATGTAGTGTAATAGTGCAATGAACCTGGGAAGTAAAACTAACCTGTTTTACCTTCAAATATTAGAAAGGCAAAATTCTTCACAATTCCCTAGCCATTTTCTGGCCAGATGGTATAAAATACGACAGTATCCTGTTATTTCTTACAGATGCCACTCCATACATTATAAAAGCAGCAAATGCATTAGAAGTTTTCTATCCCAAAATAGTACATTTGACCTGTTTGTCCCATCAGCTACACCTTGTAGCAGAGACAGATCACAGTATCCAGAAGTTGATCGTCTTGTTTCCAGTGTCAAGAAAATCTTCATAAAAGCACCTACTAGAATTTCAATTTTCAGGGAATTGGCTCCAAAGTTAGCATGACCTCCTCATTCCTACTTTAGCATGATGGGGTTTGTAGTTAGAGTCTCCATGTTACTATGCTATATATTTCAATGATGTAAAAAGAATAGTAGACAAGTTTAGATCTGGAGAGATGCAGCTTCAACTCAGTTGATATAGAAAATAAATTGCAGTACATATGTAGCTGCTCTTCGGTGCTACCAGAAATCATAAAGGAATTTCAGGCTAGGAATAATTCATTACAACACTCATTGTCCCTAGAGAATCAGGCATTACAAGCACATCCTTGGAAACAAAAACTTGCAAAATTGCTTTTGATAATTTGAATGCAGTTCTTGGTCAAAATACAGGTATAAACAATTTGTGTAATTGCAAAACAACTGGGGGAAATGTGTGAAGTACAAGAAGAACTCACTAAAGAAGAGATTTGAAGTTTCTCTTATGCATCGGTGACATCCAGTAATGTAGATAGGTCTTTTTCACTCTACAAAACCCTCTTCAGTGACAAATAAACAAGTTTCACCGCAGAGAATCTCAGTATGACTTTAATTATGATCAATAATTTTTACAATAATTAAATGTTGAACTCATGAGAATGTTTATAGCGTACTATTTTTATTTTGCATATTGTTTATGCATATTTTACGAATTTTTAGTGTATATTTGCACGCATATTTGGGCATTTGTTTTTGCATACAAATCTGGGCTCTGATGTTAACATTCCAGATATCTGTAAATTGAAGGTTTAGGAATTGAGTACATTAAATGGAGTCAGACTACCTTCATTATATAAGGAAATGCCACTCTCCACTATAAAGCTAGAATACTGATAAAAGTGCCTAGCTCTAGAGCAGGGTGCTGGATTGGAAACCTACTTTCTCTAGCACTGTTTAGACAGAGAAAGTACTACATTCCACCCAAAAATTTAATATAGAGATTTCACCAGAAATATATATTTTGAGGTCCCCGAATCCAAAAGAAAAAGTTTTAGAAAAAGGTCCAAGTGTGCATGGACACATATGTGTAAGATGCAAATACCAGAAGTCAAATACATAAAAAACTGGTATTTAGAATATAGGACCTTCCAAGGATATGACATGAAGATTTTCAAGAAAATAGCACTATCTCAACTACTCTTTATATAGAAAACAATTTATTCCTTTTCATTTGCTCAAAAATGGTGTAACAATTTTAATTTCAAGGCCACATGTTTAAGTAATTTGCATGAATAATAACATACACTTGAATTTTCTGGGAGTCACCTTTCATTTAGAATTAACTTTGTCTAATTTTGTATGATGGGTGAGTGATAAGATATTGAAAAATTCTTGTGTTACATCCAAAAACTTTCTCTACTCCTATGCTTTATTTTAATATAGCTTCCACAAACTATTTATACAAAATCTTATTTATCTTGTACTGTTTTTCATGATAATTTTTATTATTTTATGCATCCTTGGAGGAACTCAGTAACAGTGACGACCAAATTATTTGAAAAAGCTATTTATAGTCAATTTTTAACACTGTCACTTACATTTTTATATTATTGAGGGACTAGTTCCGGTAGCCATTGCATCCATTTTCAACATTAATCCAACTATTGTCTGTTATCATCTGCTCTCTTCTCTCTGGTGGTGGAACCATGACCTTTTTTGTCAAATTATCTACTGGTGCGATTTCAAAGTTCATTACTCTATCCTTATTTTTTCATATGAATATATTCTCCCATGTTGTCAGTTTGTTTTGGTTTATCACTCCTTTTAGTAATTTTGGATTTGAGTCAGTGTCATGGTTTGTGTTCAGAAAATTAAATGCTACTGCTGACTTATCTTTTTGTTTCAATTATATGTTTCTAAAGTGCTCTTTGACTCTGGTTTTTTAGATTTCTTTTAGTTTGACCTATGTAGCATTTTTCACAATCCTTATAACTTATTTGGTATATTTCAGATCTGTTAATTGGTGGGATTTCATCTTTTGCTTTTGAATTTAGCAATTTTAATACTGAGTATCTATTTTTAGGTGCCAAAATGATATTTTTTTCCTTAGAGATCTTTTTGAGAGAGAAGAGAGCAGATGACAATAGACGACAGTTGGATCGAGGTAGAAAATGGACACAATAGCTTCTGAAACTAGTCCCTCAATAATATAAAAATGTAAGTGACAAAGTGTTAAAATCCAACTACAAATAGTTTTTTCAATTAATTTTATTATACTTCTCTTTTTGGTACAAGTGTATGGATAGTCCAGTGTCCAAATGTAGATCTCTGTATGCTAATCTAAAATTTTTATATTCTTTATATGACATCCTGAGACACATGTCATGGAAAGAATATGGAATTTCAAGACCTCCTTAGAGTGACTCATGTTTTAAAGGTTATATCATTTATTCAGTTTTCTGAAGTTTTTTCAGTTTGGAATTCTGATGAATAATGTAATCTCCTCAGTGATAAAGGGAAACTAATAAGCTGTGTGGTGGATGTAAAGTCTTTAGATACTCCTGATGCTCAAAATTATAAAAAGCCAGTTAGTAAATGTTCTAGTAATCTAACCTGTGCAATAAAAAATGATAGTGAGCATAAAATCAATAGTATTGAAAGTCATGACACAAATACTTTTCAAGTACTTCATCTGTATTGCCTTTGTATAATGAAATGTTTGCTGAAACTATCTGTAAACACTTAGCTTAAAATGAAGTAGGTACTGAGATAGAAAAATAAGTTTTTGCAAGAATTAGTGGTAGAACATTTATAAAACTAAATAATATTGTCAAGAGGATGTAATTTGAATATAACACATCAGACTGTTTCTTTTATTTGTTTTTTCATTGTGCCACGATATTGGAGGTCAAATTTACATCAATATCTAAATTTACTAAATCACTATTGCTAAAACCCAATGTGCCCTCATCTGCATACAGACTTAAAGCTACATTATCATGTACCACAGTTTTTATATCATTTATATACAGAATAAACAATAATGGCCCTAAAATGGAGCCCTGGGGCATGCCAGACCGTACTTCTTCACGTTTTGAAACGAATTCACCCTGCATACACTTCAGTTGTACATAATGCATCCTATTGGACATGTAGGATTTAATCAAATTGTTACTTAGACCCTAAGCCCAATATGTTCAAGTTTGTTGAGTAGAATTGTTGTATCGACACAATCGAAAGCTTTAGACTAGTCTAATAAAATGCCTGCTGCAAAATTACCTGTCTCAATATTGTCAACTTTATACTCATAGAATGTTGCAGCTGCTGATAAGGTAGATTTTCCTTGGACAAATCCATTTTGGCAATCTGATATAAGATGAATTCTGATATTTAACAGAACTATAGCACAGAGATACAACATTACTATCTGGGGCCATCAATTTGTTGCTCAGAACTGTTGATCAGTATACAATTGTAATGGTTAGTGATATAGTGTTCTCACCTTAAACATAGTTAGTACAAGATGTCCAGTGGTCTGAGATCTCTGAGCTGTTGAAATATTGGGTTTAATTTCCTCTGGAAGAACCATTTGAAATACTTTATCTTTAATAAGTATCTTTACATAGTTTGGGTGCATATCCACATCCAGGTAAGATGAATCCAAGTACCTGTACAGTAAATAATATTACAGAGGATAAAAATATTTCTTGCTATTAACAATATAGTATGTTTCCAGAATATGTCATTGCTGATATTCTTTAAGGATAATAGGTTGGAATGAATTTTATAATGCAATATGAATTCTATCAAGCATAATTATTCAGTTATGCAATCCAAATATTCTTATCTGCATAATCTGGAGCATCAGCAACCATTAATGGCATGGAATCTATGGAATATTTATCTGTTAAGTATCAATACAGGAACTTATAGTGCACTAAATGAATGTTATACTAATTCAGTTTTATTTTACTGTCATAATCATTTCTTACAGGGTTTCAGACTCATCAATATTTATAAAATTACACCATTAATTAAAACAATCTATGTACACATAAAAATCATGATTTATTAATTCACCTAATCTGCAGAGGCAATTTTTCTATGAAGTACTACTTTAATAATTCCTTAAAGGAGTTCATTTTAAAGTTTTATGTTTGCTAAGGCCACTATACCATACAGTAATATACTGTATTTGTTTTACTAGCAGTACTTTATTTGATACTGTATTATTATATGAACATCTGTTAGGTATCTTATATTACAATTACAGTAAATCTTGAGATATAATTATTAAATTTTAGATGAGTCGTATTTTTTACACATATAATATGAGATATAATGTTGAGATATAATGTTCTTTTTATTTAAGCAGTATGAATTTATATACATATAATCATACTAAAGTTACATTTTCTTTCTTAAAATTACTTCTAGGAGGCTACTAATTACCAAAAACATTATATCTATATCTTAAACATATCTGAAAAATTAGAATATTGGTTAGTTTTTTAATTGTAATATTCCCCCAAAGTTCTCTTCCATGATTTTCCATGATTCTAATACATAACATGTATAGAAAATTTAACACATTTAGGGAGAGTTATGACTCATAGTTTACTAAATAAATATGAATTTGAATATGAATATCCTAATCTAACTAAAATCTCTAAAAGTTGCAGAATAAAGTTTGTAACTTTGGTTTTCATAAATTGGCAACTATAAGTCATAATCATCATCATTGTCATTCTATCGAGATTCAACTTCACGAAAGTGAAGCAGATGTGTAAAAAATGCGACTCATCTAAAATTTAATAATCATTGTCATTGTTATTCTCCATGATCTGGAGTAACATTCCAGCAGGTTGCAGGTTCAAAGCTGAAGGAGGGTGATGGACTTTTTCGTGGGTAAAAATCTTTAGTGTGACCTCCTCCTAAAGGAAAGTAAAAGCCTCAAGATAAATTAATGGTCTTTCACACCCATATAGAAAGGAAGAATGAGTACCATAGCAGTTAAAGAGAATTCATATATAAAACTCAAATTAATTTTACTGCTATTGTTATCATCATACTCATCATCAAAATGATTCTGATGTTCAAAATAGTCAGTTTTATTTTGCTCCATATTCAATTTTAAGTTATTATTTAGATATTTTGTAAATATACCCACAATCATACCTTGTAATAAGTACCCAGAATTATTCCAAAACAAAAAAAAATGTATCATCTGCAAATGCAATTGAGATATTATTATCAACATTTGGGATATTATTTTTATTTGTGTGTGTGTGTGTGTGTGTGTGTGTGTGTGTGTGTGTGTGTGTGTGTGTGTGTGTGTGTGTGTGTGTGTGTGTGTGTGTGTGTGTGTGTGTGTGTGTGTGTGTGTGTGTGTGTGTGTGTGTGTGTGTGTGTGTGTGTGTGTGTGTGTGTGTGTGTGTGTGTGTGTGTGTGTGTGTGTGTGTGTGTGTGTGTGTGTGTGTGTGTGTGTGTGTGTGTGTGTGTGTGTGTGTGTGTGTGTGTGTGTGTGTGTGTGTGTGTGTGTGTGTGTGTGTGTGTGTGTGTGTGTGTGTGTGTGTGTGTGTGTGTGTGTGTGTGTGTGTGTGTGTGTGTGTGTGTGTGTGTGTGTGTGTGTGTGTGTGTGTGTGTGTGTGTGTGTGTGTGTGTGTGTGTGTGTGTGTGTGTGTGTGTGTGTGTGTGTGTGTGTGTGTGTGTGTGTGTGTGTGTGTGTGTGTGTGTGTGTGTGTGTGTGTGTGTGTGTGTGTGTGTGTGTGTGTGTGTGTGTGTGTGTGTGTGTGTGTGTGTGTGTGTGTGTGTGTGTGTGTGTGTGTGTGTGTGTGTGTGTGTGTGTGTGTGTGTGTGTGTGTGTGTGTGTGTGTGTGTGTGTGTGTGTGTGTGTGTGTGTGTGTGTGTGTGTGTGTGTGTGTGTGTGTGTGTGTGTGTGTGTGTGTGTGTGTGTGTGTGTGTGTGTGTGTGTGTGTGTGTGTGTGTGTGTGTGTGTGTGTGTGTGTGTGTGTGTGTGTGTGTGTGTGTGTGTGTGTGTGTGTGTGTGTGTGTGTGTGTGTGTGTGTGTGTGTGTGTGTGTGTGTGTGTGTGTGTGTGTGTGTGTGTGTGTGTGTGTGTGTGTGTGTGTGTGTGTGTGTGTGTGTGTGTGTGTGTGTGTGTGTGTGTGTGTGTGTGTGTGTGTGTGTGTGTGTGTGTGTGTGTGTGTGTGTGTGTGTGTGTGTGTGTGTGTGTGTGTGTGTGTGTGTGTGTGTGTGTGTGTGTGTGTGTGTGTGTGTGTGTGTGTGTGTGTGTGTGTGTGTGTGTGTGTGTGTGTGTGTGTGTGTGTGTGTGTGTGTGTGTGTGTGTGTGTGTGTGTGTGTGTGTGTGTGTGTGTGTGTGTGTGTGTGTGTGTGTGTGTGTGTGTGTGTGTGTGTGTGTGTGTGTGTGTGTGTGTGTGTGTGTGTGTGTGTGTGTGTGTGTGTGTGTGTGTGTGTGTGTGTGTGTGTGTGTGTGTGTGTGTGTGTGTGTGTGTGTGTGTGTGTGTGTGTGTGTGTGTGTGTGTGTGTGTGTGTGTGTGTGTGTGTGTGTGTGTGTGTGTGTGTGTGTGTGTGTGTGTGTGTGTGTGTGTGTGTGTGTGTGTGTGTGTGTGTGTGTGTGTGTGTGTGTGTGTGTGTGTGTGTGTGTGTGTGTGTGTGTGTGTGTGTGTGTGTGTGTGTGTGTGTGTGTGTGTGTGTGTGTGTGTGTGTGTGTGTGTGTGTGTGTGTGTGTGTGTGTGTGTGTGTGTGTGTGTGTGTGTGTGTGTGTGTGTGTGTGTGTGTGTGTGTGTGTGTGTGTGTGTGTGTGTGTGTGTGTGTGTGTGTGTGTGTGTGTGTGTGTGTGTGTGTGTGTGTGTGTGTGTGTGTGTGTGTGTGTGTGTGTGTGTGTGTGTGTGTGTGTGTGTGTGTGTGTGTGTGTGTGTGTGTGTGTGTGTGTGTGTGTGTGTGTGTGTGTGTGTGTGTGTGTGTGTGTGTGTGTGTGTGTGTGTGTGTGTGTGTGTGTGTGTGTGTGTGTGTGTGTGTGTGTGTGTGTGTGTGTGTGTGTGTGTGTGTGTGTGTGTGTGTGTGTGTGTGTGTGTGTGTGTGTGTGTGTGTGTGTGTGTGTGTGTGTGTGTGTGTGTGTGTGTGTGTGTGTGTGTGTGTGTGTGTGTGTGTGTGTGTGTGTGTGTGTGTGTGTGTGTGTGTGTGTGTGTGTGTGTGTGTGTGTGTGTGTGTGTGTGTGTGTGTGTGTGTGTGTGTGTGTGTGTGTGTGTGTGTGTGTGTGTGTGTGTGTGTGTGTGTGTGTGTGTGTGTGTGTGTGTGTGTGTGTGTGTGTGTGTGTGTGTGTGTGTGTGTGTGTGTGTGTGTGTGTGTGTGTGTGTGTGTGTGTGTGTGTGTGTGTGTGTGTGTGTGTGTGTGTGTGTGTGTGTGTGTGTGTGTGTGTGTGTGTGTGTGTGTGTGTGTGTGTGTGTGTGTGTGTGTGTGTGTGTGTGTGTGTGTGTGTGTGTGTGTGTGTGTGTGTGTGTGTGTGTGTGTGTGTGTGTGTGTGTGTGTGTGTGTGTGTGTGTGTGTGTGTGTGTGTGTGTGTGTGTGTGTGTGTGTGTGTGTGTGTGTGTGTGTGTGTGTGTGTGTGTGTGTGTGTGTGTGTGTGTGTGTGTGTGTGTGTGTGTGTGTGTGTGTGTGTGTGTGTGTGTGTGTGTGTGTGTGTGTGTGTGTGTGTGTGTGTGTGTGTGTGTGTGTGTGTGTGTGTGTGTGTGTGTGTGTGTGTGTGTGTGTGTGTGTGTGTGTGTGTGTGTGTGTGTGTGTGTGTGTGTGTGTGTGTGTGTGTGTGTGTGTGTGTGTGTGTGTGTGTGTGTGTGTGTGTGTGTGTGTGTGTGTGTGTGTGTGTGTGTGTGTGTGTGTGTGTGTGTGTGTGTGTGTGTGTGTGTGTGTGTGTGTGTGTGTGTGTGTGTGTGTGTGTGTGTGTGTGTGTGTGTGTGTGTGTGTGTGTGTGTGTGTGTGTGTGTGTGTGTGTGTGTGTGTGTGTGTGTGTGTGTGTGTGTGTGTGTGTGTGTGTGTGTGTGTGTGTGTGTGTGTGTGTGTGTGTGTGTGTGTGTGTGTGTGTGTGTGTGTGTGTGTGTGTGTGTGTGTGTGTGTGTGTGTGTGTGTGTGTGTGTGTGTGTGTGTGTGTGTGTGTGTGTGTGTGTGTGTGTGTGTGTGTGTGTGTGTGTGTGTGTGTGTGTGTGTGTGTGTGTGTGTGTGTGTGTGTGTGTGTGTGTGTGTGTGTGTGTGTGTGTGTGTGTGTGTGTGTGTGTGTGTGTGTGTGTGTGTGTGTGTGTGTGTGTGTGTGTGTGTGTGTGTGTGTGTGTGTGTGTGTGTGTGTGTGTGTGTGTGTGTGTGTGTGTGTGTGTGTGTGTGTGTGTGTGTGTGTGTGTGTGTGTGTGTGTGTGTGTGTGTGTGTGTGTGTGTGTGTGTGTGTGTGTGTGTGTGTGTGTGTGTGTGTGTGTGTGTGTGTGTGTGTGTGTGTGTGTGTGTGTGTGTGTGTGTGTGTGTGTGTGTGTGTGTGTGTGTGTGTGTGTGTGTGTGTGTGTGTGTGTGTGTGTGTGTGTGTGTGTGTGTGTGTGTGTGTGTGTGTGTGTGTGTGTGTGTGTGTGTGTGTGTGTGTGTGTGTGTGTGTGTGTGTGTGTGTGTGTGTGTGTGTGTGTGTGTGTGTGTGTGTGTGTGTGTGTGTGTGTGTGTGTGTGTGTGTGTGTGTGTGTGTGTGTGTGTGTGTGTGTGTGTGTGTGTGTGTGTGTGTGTGTGTGTGTGTGTGTGTGTGTGTGTGTGTGTGTGTGTGTGTGTGTGTGTGTGTGTGTGTGTGTGTGTGTGTGTGTGTGTGTGTGTGTGTGTGTGTGTGTGTGTGTGTGTGTGTGTGTGTGTGTGTGTGTGTGTGTGTGTGTGTGTGTGTGTGTGTGTGTGTGTGTGTGTGTGTGTGTGTGTGTGTGTGTGTGTGTGTGTGTGTGTGTGTGTGTGTGTGTGTGTGTGTGTGTGTGTGTGTGTGTGTGTGTGTGTGTGTGTGTGTGTGTGTGTGTGTGTGTGTGTGTGTGTGTGTGTGTGTGTGTGTGTGTGTGTGTGTGTGTGTGTGTGTGTGTGTGTGTGTATACATGTATATTTGTTTACTTATTTTGCAGGTGAAGATATGTATATAAGGGTGCTCAACTGCTAGGTCATCAGCGCCCTTACAAAAACTAATTAATGGCAACAGCCAGAGATAAATTACTCAAAATAAGAAAATAAAAACAGTATTACAATAAAATAAATAAGCCCAATTATAAAAAAAAACAATAAAAAGCTATAATCAACAATAAAATACCAAAAGGCATAAAAAAACCATTTTCAATATTAATTTGCATTGACAAAACAAACTACCTGCCCAGTGGTGGTTGAATCAATTTGTTCCTCTTCTTGGGGCTGGACTAGCATTTTCAGCAGGTTTTTTGTGCCTTTTTCTCACTGTCGTTGTGCAGTGAGGACAGGATCTACCCCCTCCATATTCACAATGGAGGAGGACAGTTTTCGTACTGGTAACCTCGATTCGAGTCTCTCGAAATGATCGGAAACTGCAATCAGCGAAGATGAAAGTTGCCGATCGGAGTCCTTTCCAGATGATTCCTCGGATGATGTTGACGGAGGAGATGGTCGCGGACTTTTCTGCTGGCTAGCCTTCTTTTCACTGGTCTTACTATTTTCCTTAAGGAAGTCAGTTCTGTTATATGAGGTCTTAAATTTTCTTGGAGATACATTATATATTACTGGTTCACATGTTCTTGAAGTAGATGCTTTTGGCGGTAACATGGCTATCCTTCTTCTTAGGACTGGACTTGGTCGGTGCGTCCACTGTTGTTTGTACTGGTGTTTGTTGCTTTGGCGTGATCTTGGTGTAATTGTTCTTTCAGATATTAATGTCCCGTTTATGTCGCTAGTTTGTGTTGCGATTTCACGTCTAGGTACTGGCTTAGCTGCAACTGCACTATAAGTAATGGTCCTAGGGACAGAAGGCTGGCGAATATGCAAGAGTTTCCGGACTTCCAAGAAGGACACCTTCTCTCTTACCCAGATCTCTTGAATCGCCTTTTCCTCCATAAAATGTGGCATTCTCTGGAATTAGATGAATGATTACCACTTCAGTTAACACATGTTGCAGGTTAAGTACACGCATCATCATGTTTGACTTCCCCACAGTCAACGCAAGTAGCAACTCCATTACAAGAATCACTCGTGTGGCCAAAGCGCTGGCATTTATAACACCTCAGTAGATTGGTTATATACTACTGCAATTCAATAGCTTCATACCCTGCCTTAATCATTTGTGGGAGATCTACCCGATCAAAGATAAGAAACAGGGTATGAGTGGCCACTAGTTCACCTCATTCTTTGCGGTGAACTTGATATACATTTATTACATCTTGTTCGGCCAAGTTTTCCTGAATCTGGACATACCGTCCAATGTGCTGGTATTTACAACACCACGCGAGGAGTTCAGAGTCCTATGTAATTCCACCCGCACCGCAAAGCTCGCAAGCATATTGGCTTTCAAAATTTTTGCAGCCTGCATTGGAGAAACTGCTTCGACCAGGAGCGTGCCATTGCGAGATCAAGTACATGATTTTACAGGATCAGCAATATTATCTAGGCCATTCTGAATAATAAATGAGTTCACCGTAGTAAATTTTTGACCTTCCTCAGTTCTAAAAATGACCAAATAGCGAGTACCACAAGACTCGCCTATTTCCTTTCCACTTTTCTTAATATTTTTGTTGAATTTATCAGTTCCTATAGCGAAAATATCCTCCACCATTGCAAACGTCTCCGATGGCATGCTCACATCCTGGGCGCCACCCCGGCTGAGGTGAAAGTCCTGGCATGGACCGTGCTCACCTCAGGGTCTCACCTCCCAATGTATAGACAGAGGGTCCCAATTGCCTTCAGGAATGTAACAGCTCATGCAATGGCCCCTCCCCGGGACTGACCTTCATCAGCGGATATGAACACAGTCCTACATCATGATAACCAGGAGCTGGAGATTACGCATTACCCAGTCACCCCTGCGCTTGACACTCTGCCAACCCCCGCTAGCTTATCCGTCAGACGTGTGTTCAGGGAGGTTAAGGTCAAACACAGATGCGGACTTTGTTTGGGCATTTGTAATTAGCTCTCTCACCATTCTGAGACACCAAATCGAGAGATTAGGTCTGGACCCCGGGATTGCCAATTCCCGTACCTACCGCAATAGGCCCCTGGGGAGATTTTGCAGGTCATATACATGATAAACACACACAAAAACATGAAGTGTCCATCATGTTTGCAATTTTCAGCACAACTTAAGTCTGATTAAGGCCATCTGCATTTTAGTAGGTATAACAGTAAAGTGGGAATAGAGGGTTTCTTTTATCTCTAGCTCTCTCATTCTTCTTTTTATACTGGGTAAAATCTTAGGAAGGTGCCTTTTGCAAATTGGATTCTCCCAGAGTCCCTGCTAGAATCATACATCACTTCTTCTTGAAACTATCCAGATAAAATTACTTCAATAAGGCAATTGAAGGCAAGGTGGTAGTGACTGATAAACGTGTTAGTCAGAATTTTTCTCAGATATTGTTTAGTTCCCTCATTTGCAAGATAAAATATCATGGGGCAGGGTAATAACAACTCTCTACTGCAAGTCAGTGGGTGTCAAAGCGGAGACTATATGCATAGGTGCAAACCTCCCCAACTTAATGCAACCTTTCCACCTTGCTGACACTATAAATTTCGTCACAATAAATGCATTTTGCAGAGAATTAGCCCAAAGTGATGAACATATATTCTGAAATAACAACCACCTGCTAAGTAATTGTGTTACATAGAAATTAACATCCCTTCTCTGACAATAATACTGAAGAGTCAAGTTTGGAATTAATTGTTTGGTCCAGTGTGCTGGTCCCTCTTCTCAGTCCCACACTTGTACCATTACTCCATATGGGGTTTGTGCCAGGACCAACAATGCTTTTTAAACATGGTTCAATGGCCGCTAGTAATTGTACTTATTACTTTACAAAGGTGTAAATAATATAGGACTACAAAATTAAAGTTTTGTTCAAGGCTTTTAATCCTGAAGGGCAATTTTTATTAATTGCTGGCCTCTGTTGAAGAATGTGAAGTCAGATTATGCCTATCACATATGAGAAAACTGTAATAAAGCTATAAATAATACTCATATTTTTACAATATTAAGACATTTTAATATATTAATCAAGACAATTATAGCTATACTAGTAACCAGTTAAGTGTTTAAAAATGTATGCAGTAAACTAAATCAAACACATTCTTTGTTCATAGAGCTAATCACAATTTTAGTTCAGCATATTCCAAGTCTTACTGAGACACTGCACTTTTTCAGTACTGCTTCCTCTTTATGTTGAAATTTTACCTTCAAGATTTTTTTCTTTTTGGAACCAACAGTAGTCAGTTATTATCCCCTCATCCCACCTGCCTTGATTACATGATTCTACAGGTTGTTTGTAAAGTTCCTGGACTCAGATTTTATTATTTTTTTAATCCAGTTTTATTTGACATACAAACTTAATGGGTATGCACATTTTCTGCATATACCTTTACATACCTGAAACCAATTTTGAATCCCAGTTTTTAGAATTTTGCAGTCTCTGAGAACAATAAGTACACTGATATGTCAACAAACCATTTTGTGTGCAGTACTTTTGTGACGTTCCGGTTCACAGCAGCTGCTGAAAATAATCACTATTTTTCTTATAAACAAATTACACCTGTTGCACAACACTTTCCATATTAATTTTTTATGACAAGTGCAGAAAATAACCACCTTTTCTTGCAAACAAAATTCCACTCGTCGATGCATGTTCCGATACACTTTCAGCAACAGAGTTAGAAGTAGCTTCTTTGAATTCTTCTAGTGAGTGTGGGTTGCCCCTGTTCACTTTTCCCCTTAAATAACCACACAGAAAGAAATCTGAAGAGGTAAGATCAGGAGAACGTGGAGGCCATAAATGTTTTGAGATAATTTGATTGCCAAAATATCCCCTTAACATCTCCATGGACTCATTTGCATTATAAGTGGCACCATCCTGATGAAACCAACTATCACGTTCATCCTCTTCCAGCATAGTGAGGAACTGCTACACAATATCTCTATAGACGACACCATTGATTGTTTCCTCAAAGAAAAAAGGCACAACAACCCTTCTTCGCAATACCACACACCAAATGCCGACTTGTTCTGAATGAAGCGGCTCTTCATGATAGATATGCAGATTTTCAGTTGCCCAAATTCTAGTGTTCTGGGAGTTAATGTAGCCATTTAATTGGAGCCACACCTGACCCGTAAAAATGTCTTACCCTTAGGAAACTCCGACTTTGATGGTATCAAAGGCTGAGGAACCTTATCTTACTATGTTACTTATTTTATAGCCTATTTCTATAGCCTACTAAGTAAACATTCGATGACACATTTGAAAGAGCCTGTCTAGAAGAAAATACTAACCACTAAAATGAGCAAATAGAAGACTAAATATAGGCCATAATGTGTGGAAAAGGTGATGGACACATCGTGGCCACCTGTTCTTTAGATTGTGTGATGAGCATTTTAGCATTATAAAGAATTGTAATTACGCATCAGGGATCCACTATATTAAATTGTAGTTGAACATAAACTACCAACTCACAAGAAATATGCACTTACATAAGAAGCTAAAATTTGAATTAATAAACAGCGTACGTGACACATCCATTCATTACACTTACAGTATAATTACTACTATTAAATATTTCCATATGAAAATATATCCATAACATGTTCTGATAAAACAATGGGAAAGTTTTTAAAATAAATGCTTCAATAAATAATTTGATAAATGCAAGTATTAAGCCATGGAAATTAAGGCAAGTGCAATTACTTGTAAACAGCAACATCCAAGACAATGCTGTTGTTTTCATAATTTTCCGTCATTTTGAAATTTATCTTTGCTTCATTAACATTCATAGGCCTCCCATCTTCAGAAAAAAGTTTAGGCTTTCTCTTTGGAGGTTTGAGAGGATCATGTTCTTTAGCTTTAGTTCGCTTTTCTTCTTCATTTTTTATGTGTGTTGCTATTTCAACTCTAGTCTCCGGTGAATGTTCTGAAACTTGTGACCAAAACCTGGAATAAAAAGCAATGACTGGTTTTGAAAGTTACATTACAATACAAGGAATTGTACAATATTATTACAATATTTCAATAACTAAATAAACATGAGTTGAGATGAACTAGTGACAATAAATACTAATTAATCTGAAAGAATGGACATTGAACCTTCTAATGTGACACTTTTATGGTGCCAGCTACTAGAGAGAAAGGATTGTGTTAGGACTAAAAAAATTACAATGTATCAGGATTTTACTGCAAATACACTTTTTGAATTTCGCTGAATCCAATAGTTTAAAAACAACATATGCATCAAAATGTCAAATTTTACACCAAAGATACTCAGAAAATTCCTTCCTTCCAAAGTGCCTTTTACATGGAAAATATTGTTGAATTTTATTTTCTGATAATTATCATTAGCCCAAATATCATGAGTCTGAGAGACAGGGAGATCTGTGGTTCAAATTCCAGCCATGACATTGAATTTTTCAATCTGAATCTATCTAGACAAATCTTAGCCTACATATGGCTAGTGTGGAAGAACGATTAAATTTCCATCAATTAACCTAATAGTGGTAACTATAAAACCTGGGACTGAGTACTTACAGCATAGTAAGTCACCACAATAGGTGCATATCTCATTGTATATGAGAATCCCTATTGGTTTACCGGGAAACATTAGAGTCAGTTGCAGAATTTAATGTCATGATAGCACATTGGCCATGGTAGCTCAATGGTTAAGAGCAACTGGGCGGAGACCAAGAGATCTGTGGTTCAAATCCCGGCCATGGAATTGAATTTTTCAGTCTGACTCTATCCAAATCTTAGTCTACACACAGCTAGTGTGGAAGAACGATTAAATTTCCATCAATTTACCTATGAGTTGTTGACAGAAACAGGTGACAATTGAATTTTATTGAATACTAGATCATTTACATCTTAGACTCCCCTTTAACTTGAGTCCCTACCCTTTTCTCATTGGGCAGCCCTCTGAGATTTTTTGCACATGTTTACATTTTGATGTGTACTGCTGTTTATTGATTTGCTATTGTTTCTAACTTTCTTCATCTTGCCTTTTCCTTTTACATTTATCATTCAAAATACTTTCCTCTCCTACTCAATTTATGCTTTCCATTTTCCCTAGAATTTTTTTATATTTTTAAACTCCCTAGTTCATTTTAACCTTTATCTTTCCCTCCATTCCTTTCTCTTTTCTATGTTTCCTTCTACTTACTATTAATTATCCCACACTCCAAGGAAGGAAGAAAGGAAGGGAGAAAGGAAGATGGGGAGTTAGAGTTAGACGAGAGAGGGTGGAAGGAAGAGAGGAAGGGAGGAAGGAAAAAATATCTGAAAATTCAAACTGATAATACAGAATATCTCAGAAATGTTTAATGCCATAAATGTTATTTCACAAAAATTGTATGCTTCATGAAGCACTACATTTTTGTACAGTTAGAATTTGTCGATTTCTTATGGTTTAACAACTGCATTAAGGCGGTTCAGAACAAAAAGGATTTTTGAACTGCAGAAATTCCAGAAAATTCCTGATATACATTTCATTTGGCTTGAAAATGATTTAATGGATAATATATCAATTCAAAATCATTAGAGCAATTTTAAAAAAATAAAATATTAACAAAAGTTTTTCATGTAAAGGATATGCAGTGGGCAAATTTTCTTCAAAATGTTTCTGTTGCACCTTTTGAAGATGCTGAGCTTAAATACCAAGTTCAAATTTCCATTTTTGAGTTACACGCACACACGCACACACACGCACACACGCACGCACACGCACACACACGCACACACGCGCACCCGCGCACACGCGCACACGCACACACGCACACGCGCACACGCGCACACGCACACACGCACACACATGGACCTTTTTCTGAAAATGCTTTTACTGGAATACAGGAGACCTCAACACCTTTATTTTCTAATTCTCCATGGTCTAGGGGTAACATGCCAGCCCCTAGTTCCCAAGTTAGCAGGTTCAAATCTAGCAGAGGTGTACAAATCCTTAGCATGGCTTCCATTGAAAGGGAAGTGAAACCAGTGGTCCCAAGTCATAGATTTATGGCAGATAAAATAACCTCAAGTCTGAGCAAAATTAAGCAGTTCTTCATGCCCAATGTGGAATAGGACACTGAGAACCACAGTATGAGTGTCCATAAGTAACAAACAAAAAAAATTACTTGATATTCAAGTTTTAGTGGTGTACATTTACTGTATACAGTAGAGAAAGAAAAACATTATACAACTGTTACATGCCAGATATTTTAAGGGTGTGAATACCTTAATCAAACATGGCCTACACACTTTCTGTAACTAAAAGAAATGGCATTACACACAAATGAAAAAGTTTAAAAAAATTTAAATACATAAAATTACTAATATGTATGTTTTAAGCAACAATTGTGAAGTGCCAAAGTGAAAGTATTCTAACTAAATAAAATTAATCCAACCTAAGTCCTTATGTACCCCTTTTCTTTTTCCTCTTCTGAGAGTCCTACTTCATCATCTTTATTCTTACAACTCTTCCTTTCCCTTTGAGCCCTCTCCTTCTGCTGCAGTCTTTTCACTAGAACAATTAATTTTATCATTATTAATATGATCTTAATTTTTATGCATATAACATGTATGAAGGTTAGATCTAACTGAGGAGAGTCTCTCTATAATTTTATGTCCCACAATTGTAAATACAAAATTTTCTTGAAAAGGTGTGTGTTATTTACCACTAACATTATATCTTTTGATATATGAAAATTACTTCTCAGAAATAAGATCCATATCTGCTTTAATTTCTTCTAAGTTCACCAAATGTCCTATGCATTTTGAGAACAAAATCCTTGAGAAACAAAGTTACCAACCTAAGAGCATTCTACAGATGGAAATCCTGCTATCTTTCAAGAAAATTTAACATTGAAAGCCACAAATGACAAAACCTAAGATACAAATTAAGTTGGCTTAGGCAATAGCATCTCAAATTCATTATGTTCCAGATTCAAATCCATTTTAGAATATGACTGTGGAGTATTCATGGCTTCCTGATTATATACCCATACAGCAAAATTAAACAGATTCATGTGAACAAAGAAACTAGAAACACCAACAATATGACCTAGTAATTAATGTGCTGTTAAATAATCAGAACAAGGTATTCCCATTTAGATTTTTCTTTAAAAATCTACTTTTTGGTTATCAGCCACAAAAGCTTAATTTTACAAGGAAACACTTAAAACCTTATGAAGACGTGTAGACAAATTTTGTGAAAATCCAGATTTCTTCTAACATTTATATTTTACAGATTAGACATTTGAGCATGTGTGCCAAGGAGTTTTTGTTTCTTAGAACCTCTTAAGTTCATTTAAAAATGTAAATACCTTAACAGTTGAACTACACCCCTTATTTCACACAGGCAACATCTGTATGTTTATTTATTATGTTTATATTATCATTATTATTGTTATTGTTATTATTATTATTATTATTATTATTATTATTATTATTATTATTATTATTATTATTATTATTATTATTACTATTACTATTACTATTACTATTACTATTACTATTACTATTACTATTACTATTACTATTACTATTACTATTACTATTACTATTACTATTACTATTACTATTACTATTACTATTACTATTACTATTACTATTACTATTACTATTACTATTACTATTACTATTACTATTACTATTACTATTACTATTACTATTACTATTACTATTACTATTACTATTACTATTACTATTACTATTACTATTACTATTACTATTACTATTACTATTACTATTACTATTACTATTACTATTACTATTATTATTATTATTATTATTATTATTATTATTATTATTATTATTATTATTATTATTATTATTATTATTATTATTATTATTATTATTATTATTATTATTATTATTAATTACATTTAAGTTGTAAAAACTTGTAGGTAATGCCAAAATTACTGTTCAGAATGCAATATTAATTTTGAAACTACATATACTTATCTTTAAAAAATGTACAATATGTATATCACACTGGGTGCTTCTACCTGCGCAGTCATCATCCATATATGTATCACCAATTATTATTTAACCTGGGCTCATCCCATCCCAAACCACAGGCGAGGTAGAAGTCCCCAAGGGCTCTAGTCATATCCTACTAACAGGATACTTACGGCTTTGAAATAGCGGCTATCTTAATGGCAGAGAGCAATTTTACTCATAACTAGAGCCCAGATTTGTATGCAAAATTAATTACTAAAATATAAATGCAAATATGCAAGAAAAATTGTAAAACTATGCTCCATAATATGTGACAGCAAACGAACAAAAATCAAAGAAGCGATATTCATAGTTGTTACAGCAGAACGATAAGGAAAGTTGTCCTTAGGTATTGTTGTGTGTAGCTCCTACCTCTGTCAGTGAAAATGGTTTTATACAATAAAGAAGTCCTTTATTTGTTTATTAACCAAGGAATTCATAAAGAAATATAGGCATTGTCAAAAGATGAAAAGTATTACACAATATTTACAATCTACTTTTATAACTTTTTTTTACAATATCAAGGTTACAACTAACTACACAAATTACTGTTTACACTTGGAAGCATTAATACCGTCTGTAAAATCATATATCACAATTTAGTTATTCAGATACCGACACTAGTATTGCACTTTAAGGAATTTTTGAGATCCTTCTTCGTTGATTAATCTTAAATTCTCAACTGTATGAAACAGAATAAATTACTGATTACACAGAAAATGAAACTATTTACAGTGGAGTAACAAACACTACACAAATAAAAATATTTAGTAAATATTCTCCACTTAACTTAAGAAGCCGATGACAATGCTTCTATTATGTTTTTGTGAAATTAATTTCGTGGACATTTGCCCACATCTTCAGTCAAACACAATTCATTGTCAAACACACTTTGTTGTCAAGGATACTATGTATTTACGTATTTATGTATTACCAACATCTGAAGACGAAACAAACCTAAAAACAGAATCAACTGCTGGTATGTCAAAATTCATTACGCGATTTTTATTTTTTAGAATAAATATTTTTTCCCAAACCATTAAATCTATGGGAACATTTAACTGTTTTAATAATTTAACTTCGGGATTTATTTCATGGTTAAATGACCAAAAATGATCTGCCACGGCCGATTTATCAGTTTGTTTATATCTAATGTTATGAAAATGTTCTTTCTTTCTGGTTTCCAAACTAAGTTTTGTCTTTCCAATATAAAACTGATCACAATCTAAGCAATTAAATTGATAAATACCAGATTTTTTATTATTAGAAGTATTGTCATCGGCTTCTTAAGTTAAGTGGAGAATATTTACTAAATATTTTTATTTGTGTAGTAAGAATAAATTAGTTTAGTGAGCTGCACGCAGCTGATAGATTTCTACATTGTATGATGTCACAGGTGAATGTGAAAAACACTACAACTCTTTTTCAATGAATTCCTCTTCTGTTACAGCTTTTTCACAATCACCAGAGAACATTTGCTGATTTGACAAATTGTTTTGTAACCAGTATGTTTACTTAATACCTGACTAAGCTTGTTGAATGCAATTTTAACAACACCATGAGTTTCTGCAGACAGAATATTTGAAATTTTTTCTCCCAGAGAAAGTGAATAATTAAACAATTATTTTGGGCCTCCAACTGGTTATAATTTCAAGTACTTTTGAGAACTGGTTATGAATATTATGGTTGTTTTCTGCAATACAATCTTCAGAAAAAAATTCCTAAGCTATGACAATGCAGGTTGCATTTTTTGCAATTTATGGAATTTATTACTGTTTTCAATTTACTGAAAAGTTCTGCATAATGTGACACAACCTGCAACCATGTACCCCACCTAGTTAAAACTGGCTCAGGGGCTAAGGCCTGATCTTGAAATATTCACAAAATGTTTGAAATCTTAATGGTGCCTTCACAAATACTTTTTTAACACTGAAGACAAGTAAGTCAACTTCTTTAAGTTTGGCTCTAATAGTTTCAGTGGCATGATGTAAAATGTGAGCAAGGAAAGTCAGATGAATTAATTTAGGATGAGGATCTTTCAATACAATTCCCTCTTTTACCACATATGCAGCATCATCAGTAAGACACAAAAATGAATTGTAAAACTGTACTCTACCTGGCCACAAAAAGATTAAGAGTCATTGAATAATTTTGCAGCTGTGCTGTGATTTACCCTGTCAAGTACTTGAAAGTTCAAGAGGAATGATTTGCTACCCACTTTCATTGAACCCAGTATGACCAGCAACACACTGAACTGCAGAGTCTGCTGTTTCCTTCAAGTGTAAAATATTCACTTTTTCATTTAAAACTTAAAATATGGATTTTACCTCAGATTATGCATTTATATCCATTATATTCAAATGATCTGCAAATGTGTGACAAACAAACATATATAATTTAAGCATACTTTTAAGTATATAATAAAGAACATGCATTTTGCATACATATCCAGGCTCTACTCATAACAAATACCTTGCAGTTTTCTGCAGCTATATATACATGATTCATTTAAAACATAACAGAGCATGGAGCATGCAGAGTTTCACCTCTCCTGCAACCTTGCTGGATTCCCGCACTACAGGCTACCATTATGCACGGGGATTAGTAGTGTGCACTTCACTCAGCAGTATCGTACTGGCCACCAACATGAACAGACACTTGATTCTAGAGCAATGTATTGTTCATACGTAAGAGTTATTATAAATTGGAATTACCAAGCCGTGTTCACACAAACTATATTCACATGTTCCCTTGTGAAGCGCCTCCTTCCAGATTTACAATTCAAGAGATTGCGAAGAAATTCAAAAACACTGGTTCTAAGGCAAACAAAAGATTAAAGCCTAAACATACAATGTTAACAGAGGAAAAGTTAGACGACACAGGCACATGTTTTGAATAAATATTAAAAGCAGAAGCATTATTAACAGTGAAGTATTCTTCATATTTGAGTTTGATTTATGAGTCACTATGTTTACACTCAAACTTCACTTACTTGTTGTTGTATAATTGAAACGTTTTCAAGATCATTCGATCTCATCCTCAGCTGTTTGGTGACTAAATGAACCTTCCTCTTCTTCCACTACTACGGAGCTCCGATCACTCTGCCATCTGGTGTTAGGGGCACTAAGTTTTAATACTTCATTTAATGCCGGGATTTCAAAATTTATAACTTTATCACGGTTTTTGTTTATGAATATTTTTTCCCAAATATCCAATTCTATGGGTGTACTTAAAGATTTTAACAGTTTAATGTTGTGGCCAATGTTGCGGTTTTCTGTCCAAAAATGGTGTGAAACTGCAGATTTTTCTGTTTGTTTCTAACTTAATGTTCCTTTGGTGTTCTTTTTGCCTGGTTAACAAGTTCCTCTTAGTTTTTCCTATGTAGCTTTTTTTCACAGGTTTCACAATTTATCTGATAAATTCCTGATTTCAAATTGTTGGGGATTGTATTTTTCAGTGGTTTATTTAGCAGGTTCCTCAGACTGAGTTTGTTTTGGGGTGCTAGTTTTAAGTTTAGTCTTTTGAAGATTCGTTCAAATTTTCTAAAAGCCCATGGATGGTAGGTGAATTTTCTATATTGCCAATTTGTGTTTTTAAGTGGTGTGAGAGTGGTATTTTTTGATATTATCTTCAGTTTTTCTTTTCTCTTCATCATGTTCCTCATGATGGCTGGGTTGAATCCATTTAATACCACTACGTCTTTTATGTGTTGTTGTTCTTTCAAAAATTCATCCTTACTCAGTGGGATGTTGTATAGCCGGTGAATTAGACTTCTACAGGCAGCTAGTTGATGTGAAACTGGGTTGTATTCATTTTTCTTCATGTAATTATCTATGTGTGTGGGCTTCCTGTATATTCCAAAATCTACACCATGACGATTTCTAGTTATCTTGAGGTCCAAAAAGGGTAGGGTGTTGTCTCTTTCTACTTCCATAGTAAACTGGATGTGATTATCTTGCAGGTTTAGTAATTTTAGAGAATCTTCTCTAAGTTTTTCCAGAATGATAGCAAAAACATCATCAACATATCTCTGCCAAAATTTATAAATCTGTGGGAAGGCCTTTACTATGTGTGTTTCAAAATAGCTCATGTATAGGTCTGCTAAAACAGGCGAAAGTGGGCTCCCCATAGCTAATCCTTTTGATTGTCTGTAGAATTTTTGGTTAAACATGAAGTAATTATTCCTTATGCATAAATCTGTAAGATTGATAATGTCATCTATTTCTCTGAGGTCCGTTGTAGTCTGGGTTAGCCATTTTTTGAGGAATGTAGGTATTTTTTCTACTGGAATGCTTGTAAAAAGTGCCTTAACGTCAAAAGAAACTAGTATGTGATTTTCCGGGATGTTGTACTTCTGTAGGTGATTTATCAATTCTAAGGAGTTTTTTGTTCCCAAACTTTGAAATTTGTCATATGATTTTAATTTTCTTACTAACCACTTTGCAATGTGGTATGTAGATGAATTTATGCCATTGATGATGGGTCTCATGCTGTTGTCTAGTTTGTGGATTTTTGGCAGACAGTACAACCTTGGTAGTGTGGGGTTGGAAGATTTTAAGTTGTATTTTTCAGATGTACTTAATGTTTTTGTAATTGATAAAGCTTTATTAACAGAAGTGATACTTTTGGATAATGGATTTTTTGGAATGATCTTGAAAACGTTTCAATTATACAACAACAAGTAAGTGAAGTTTGAGTGTAAACATAGTGACTCATAAATCAAACTCAAACATGTTTTGAATGTTCATCAACCAAATCCATCCAAAAATTTGCACAACAGGTGGGAATTTCAGAGACTTTTGCACATAGAGCAACTAAATTATTATAACTAAAACTGTTATAATAATCAGTGTCCATGCTTTAAAACAAGTTAACCCAGTTTCATGAATGCATTATTGTGAATGGTTTCTTCTATCAATGAGTGACAGTTAATTGATTCACAGCTTTTGCTCTTTTCTGATGAGGCATGGTTCCACCTCAGTGATCATGTCAATATTTATAATAGTTGATACTTGATCTCTAAAAATCCGCATTTTATTCAAGAAATCCCTCATTATGATTGGAAAGTTGGAATTTGGTGTGCTGTTAGCACTAGATGCATATCGGTCCAATACTCTATGAGCAAACTGTAAATCCAGACACACACTGAAATGAAATGTTGACCATATTTTATCATGAACTAAAAGAAAAAGACAAATCATATGGGTGGTTTCAACAAAATTCTCCTCTGCCCATACACCAGAGGAGTCCATGAATAAAATTAGGAAGTGTTTGAAGATAGAGTGACTAGAGCTGGTGTATGGCCCTCTCGCTCCCCTGTTCTAACCGTGTGTTATTTTTACTCGTGGGGTAACCTGAAAGATAAAGTTTACAGACAAATCATCATATGAGGGGCACTATTTATATTTTGGGCCTAATTAGTAAAACAAAGTAATTTCTGATTGAAAACTGCTTTATTGTTTTTCAAAATATTCTCCTTTATGATCAATACACTTTTCCATCTGAATGAAACATTTCTTAAAGCATTTATTCCAGTCTTCTTAAGACACCTCCAAAACATGGTTTTCGAAGGCATCAACAGCTTCTACTTCCAATGAAAATTATTGTCCATACAATTTATTCTTGATGTTTGGGAACAAAAAGAAGTCATTGGGTGCTAAATCAGGACTGTATGGTGGATGACCCATTAATTCGATTTTTTGAGCCTTCAAATACTCTGTTGTTAGACGAGATGTGTGTGCGCTTGCATTCTCTTGATGAAGAACGATCCTACGGTTCTTGTTGGTTTTCCTTACTTCACCGAAGACTTCCGGCAAACAAATGATTGTGTACCATTCAGCATTGGCAGTTTTACATTCCTCTAAAGGCACTGTTGCCACATGGCCAGTTTTGCAGAAAAAGCAGGTGACAATTTGCTTTGAAGTGCTTCGAGTGTGAACAACTTTTGCTGGATTTGCTTCTTCTTGAAACACCCATACAGTCAACTGCTGTTTACGTTCCACCTCATATGCATAGGTCCATGATTCATCACCTGTTACAATCATATCCAACATCTTTTGAGGCATTGCCATTATATTTCTTGAGAATTTTTATATACCAACCGACATGAGCATCTTTTTGAGATTGCGTCAAATTATGTGAGGTCCAGCGAGAGCAAACCTTTTTCAAGGTTAAATAATCATGCAATATATGCTGGTGAAACTAATGTCTAGGGTTGCCTCAATCTTACAATTTGGCTCATGATGATCATGCATTATTAGTTTTTGCACAGCATCAATGTTTTCTGGCACAACACCTGATTTTGGACAACTTTCATGTACTTCATCACTGAGTGAATGGTGGCCATGATTAAATTTGTTACATCAGCATTTCACAGCGGCAAAGGATGGAACTTTGTCACCAAATGTGGAAGTTAGTTGATCAATGCACTCTTGTCTTGATAACCCACGTCGAAAGTCGTAATAAAGCATTGCATGAACATTTTCACGAGTTAATTCTATGTTTTTGTTGAGACACAATTTTCAAGACAATGTAAACAAAACAAATGATGCTCTACTGGCAAAATGTCTGAAGTAGATTATGGTCAATAATGTCAAACTTACCACTGAAAACATCAGATGGCACCTACAACATTTATTGTTGCCAAGGTTCAAAATATAAATATTGCCCCTCGTACATTGGAAGAACTAAAACAAAATATTAAACAGGAAATTGCAAACATTACAGTGGCCCAACTTAATTGTGTGAATCAGAATGTGTTATCCCAATATAATGCTTGTTTAACTGAGCTTGAATGACATTTCCAGCATCTTCTATAAGTAAGAGTGTTATATGTACATGCTTTATGTGTGGAGAAAGCCAGCTGTGACACACCCAATTCTGCACAGGCGAAATGCTGTGCAACCATTATGTTTTAAATGAAAAGCCCTGTATCTGAAAGCTAGAGCAAAATAATTCACTAGAGTTGCGGTTATAATTAAATTAAAAAATCTGTTACTGCCTTTAGAGAGGAAATAAACATTCCATTAGTATAATATAATAATGTAATTAAAAGTTTTGATATGATAAAATTAGGTGCTAAAATTACAGCAGAAAAATATATCAAAAGACACATCTCTTATTATTTTAGTTAATTGATGGAAATTAAAAAATCCATTGAATTTTTCATGTTGACTCTATCTATCAAAAACATTAGCCTATATACAGCTAGTATGAAGAAATGATTAATTTCCATCAATTAACTAAAATAATAAGAGTTAAATGATGAAGCCTGGGAGTCAAGTACTTACAATAGTAAGTCACCACAAATGGTGTATGTCGGATGCGAGAGCCCCTAATGGTCTACTGGGGAAATATATGAATCGAATGGAGAATTTAGTGTCAGGACGGTACGTTGGCCATGGTAGCTCAATGGGTTAGACTGGATGGAAACCAGGAGATCCGTGGTCCAAATCCCGGCCATGGCATTGAATTTTTCATGTTGACTCTATCAAAAACCTTAGCCTATATACGGCTAGTATGAAGAAATGATTAATTTCCATCAATTAACTAAAATCCAGTAGCTAATTTACACCACCGTGTTAATTTGAACCTCACAGTATGTACTCTGCAATTTCTGGTGTAAATATTTGCAAGCTAAGACTACAAGCTAAAGAAGGGACAAAAGAGAGCTGGAAAAGATGAAGAAGGCACCAGCCACTCACCTGGGGTACTTTAATTTACATTGTGAGTTCTGTAAGTCAATATTATTTTCAATCTTAGTTTTCCTTCTTCCTCAAAAACTATTAAAGACAGCTTAATGAAGTTTTCTACACTGCTTACTCTAACATCAATAACATTTAAGCTGTATAAAATTAAAATATTGTACATATTTCTTGATTGCATGATTATATTGCCCTGAAAAATGTTAGCTAATTTTACCAACATTTACAAAAGATTAAAAAAGCCTTAAAGTTAAGTGCAGAAAAAATTCATAATTACAGCTTAAATTTACACCCATCAGTATAGAACATGGATATATTTACAGATTATGATTGGTTTTCCAGGAAAAGGTACATTAATAAGACCATTTTCAAATCTGAAAACGAGGGAGAGAAAAGGTATTTGTGTTTAGGCTTTTATAATCTTGAGTATATTTCTATGGCCTTCAAAAGTATATGTATGATTTAGTTTAGTTGCAATAAATAGCATGATAGATACCAATTGTTTAGCATGAGCTTGTAATTAAGCTTAAGTTCTCCCCTTAAAAATTCTAAAATCATAATAAATACAGGCAAGGCTGGTAAAGGAGATGGTAATACCATTATGAATAAATGGAAAATTGTTTTATTTATACCACAAATACTCATGGTATCTGACATACAGTTATGGTTATACATAGCAAAATGTCCTTTTTTAACTGCGCAAGTACAACTTTCCTTTCAAGCTATAACAATGCAATGAATTTTAGTTACTTGATGGAAATTAATCATTTCTCCACACTAGAAGTATATAGACTAAGATATTTGATGGATAGAGTCAACATGAAAAATTCAATGCCATGGCCGGGATTTGAACCACGGATCTCCTGGTTTCCGTCCAGTCGCTCTTAACCTTTGAGCTACCATGGCCACGTGCCTTCCTGACATCAAATTCTTCAGTTGACTCGTATATTTCCCCGTTAGACCTCTAGGGGCTCTCGCATCCGAGAGTCCATCAAATATCTTAGCCTATATATGGCTAGTGTGGAGAAATGATTGATTTCCATCAATTAACTAAAATAATAAGAGTTAAATGACTTACAATAGTAAGTAGGCACAAACGGTGTATCTCGGATGCGAGAGCCCCTAGTGGTCTACCAGGGAAATATACGAGTCAACTGGAGAATTTGATGTCAGGAAGGCACGTTGGCCATGGCAGCTCAAAGGCTAAGAGCAACTGGACGGAAACCAGGAGATCCGTAGTTCAAATCCCGGCCATGGCATTGAATTTTTCATGTTGACTCTATCCATCCAATGCAATGAATATTTACATCAAAGTGTACTGTTTTCTTCAAAGTTGCATACATTATTAAACCTAATTTCAATGTATCCTAAACATCGTGGGATTGAAAGTGTTTGTGTTTGAATTACCGACTCATTACTTTCAAATGTTAAATGCATCACTGTTTATAGCCTTTTGCTTCAAATAATATTGTGGAATTGGTTTAATTTTCTTGAATCAATATTATTTTGAGTATTATTATGTTTGGCTGCATTGTATTAGCATTAATTAAAGTTTTATATATGTGTGAATATAGTCAAGAATTATACCTGACTTTGTATTTATCTTTCTTTTTGAATTAATTAAATTGCAACATACATTACCTTCATATTCTTTTTGTTGAACCAAAATGTCTTTCTTCACCTTATCAAAAACTTGCAGTGCTTTAATCCTCTCTGATCTTTCAATCTCTTGTCCATCTAATTGCACTAACTGTGGTAACACTGTTATTACATATTCCCTATATCCTCTGAAGTCTGCACAAGGGTTCCCAGTTAAAAATCTGAAAGATGTTGAAATTTAAATAAAACATTATTTTTTAAAAATTCCATATTACATTCACATGACTTTCTCTAACCAAACTTCTCTAACTAATCTTTCTTGTCAAGGGCAATGAAATATTTATACAGAATCACGAACTTGGAAGATGGCAATATTATTAAAGACTGTTTTCATATTCAAAGGAGAAGTAACTGGGGTGGGTCTTGGGCACATAAAATGAACGATGTGTTGAAGCATATAGGTATGGGTCATTCTTGGATAAATGCAGAGTATGGGTATAGAGGCTTCTGGAAAGAAGTTAAGCTAAGTTTACAAGACATTTTTGCCAATACAAGTGACAAAAGCTCACTGAGATTACATAGAGAAATAAAAACAACCTGGGGGAGGGAAGGATATATAGATATATGTAGTAAGTAAGGGTGAGAAGGTATAGGGCAAGATAGGGAGCTATATAAATGTCCATTGTGTGGCGAAGAGAATACATTTCCATTGTATATTATATTGTAGTCAAAGATATGGAGAGAGCAGGCCTGGCTACATAAATGGAGCAGTTTGGAGAGTGAAGTAGTAATTAGAAAACTTTTGTCAGTAAAAGAGGAAAAGAACAGGAGAAATATAGGGGAATTATTTAGGGAAAGTTAAAGAGAGATGGCTAAGAACAATTAAGAGAAAAATGTAGAGTAGGAGAGGTGAAATGGCAAAATGTGTAAAAAGGAGTAGAGGGCCTCCAATATACAGAAACCTAGGGTTAGGTGTATGGGGACCGAATTATTATTCAATGGTGGGCAACATGATAGGATTTTCAGGATTTGGGAATATACAGCATTTTCCAGTATGGATTTCATAACTGTAATCTTGATTTTGTATTTCCATTTAATGATGTAAAAAGAAAGATGAGAAATAAATTACAAAACTAATCTTACAAAGGCATAATTTTATATCTACTTCATATTAACATCAGCTTTTGCAGAGATTATGCTATTACACATTTTGTTGTAAGTATAAGAGTGATACAGGAGACCAAAATGATTACCAAATGATAAATCTTTAAGAAACTAGTAACTAGTGATGACTTTGAAATGCTATTCTTTACATAACCACAAGAAAAAAACAAATGATTTCAATACTTCAAAGAAGCATAAAGTATTTGAGAGTTCAAACCAATACCAATGCATATCATAAAAATATGCCACAAAAAATGTATTACCAATCACTTTAAGCAGATCTACATTTTATTAAAGCTGCTGCTCAAGTCCAGGGAGTATGGTGGATGGTACAGCACTTCTCAGTCTAATCGACTGAACAAATCAGCCACAGGTTGCACTGTATGTTTCCAAGCATTGTTGTGCAAAATGATTCTGCAGAAAGTGTTGCCAATTCTTTTTCAAAACTGGTTGCATGTTGTGTTCCAAAAGCAAATGGTAATACAATGCATTGATGGTCTGCTGTGGAGGAACATAATGCATTAGGATAGAACCATCACTATTGTACATAATAAGTGCCATAATTTTCTCAATACTGGGGGTCAGACAAACTTTGACTTTTGTGGTGACCCATAAGGACACCATTTGTTTGATTGTTTTTCAGTTCTGGCTCATACAATTTGGCCCATGTCTCATCCAGTATAAGGATACAGAGTAAGAAAACCTCTCCTTCGCACTTCATAGTGCTTTAAGTGCATCCTATCAGCATCATATCATAACCATTTCTGTATATCTATTAAATCATGTAGAACCCATTGTGATGCAATTTTTCTCATGTCCAGGTGTTCCTTCAGAATGTGAAACACAGTCGTACGCACTAGTCTGGTTTCTTGGGCGAGTTCATATGGCGTTGGTCAATGTTCAGCAAAACGGCAATAGTATGCACTTCTTCACCGATACTAGGATGACTTGACCAATGCATGTCTGCTACAGTTTGACATCCTTCATTGAAGGCTTGTATCCAACATGCCACTGTTCCATAAGGCAATGCAGACTCCCACCGAGCTTGAAATGTGTAGTGTGTAGTATTTAACGCCCGCTTTTACTACATACGGCACCGCAGGCGGTGACACTGATGATACATGAGATGAAGATGGAGCACCGGTGGAATGAGATGGCGGGGGAAACCGGAGCTCCTGGAGAAAAGCCGCCCCAGTGCCGTGTTGTCCACCACAAATCTCACTTTGCGGTCGATCGAACCCAGGCCGCCTTGGTGAGAGCCAAGCAGTCTAACGACTGAGCCACGGCGCGGCCTTGCCCATCGAGCTTCATGAAGACCTTGATGATACTGTCGTGCTGTACAACCTCTGGCAAATTCAATCTTCACCAACTCCACTGTTTCTTTCAATGAGTAAGGACTATGATACAATGTAGCACAAAATTATATTCCGTTGTTTCTGTTTTGAAAACACTGTGACAACATAACATTAGAACACTAGCTCAGAAGAGACTCTCTTTCTCTCAACTATGCGCACATAGATGATGTGAGAACAGATATTCCATTTGCTCTGAGTAAGGTAGATATGTGACTAATGTGCGCTATCAGCGGCAATATCAGATTCCACTGCATAACATCTCTACAGCAGTGTTGCTTCTAGTAAAGTTCCAACCCTCATATTTATTTGTAAGAGGACAATTGCATTTTTGTTAAATCCGTTACATAAAATGAACAACTACAATCTTTTCTGTTTTAGAATATGTTAGTTAGTTAGTTACTAACACTCCCCACATGGCAACCTTGGCCTTCGGGGTAACCTCACCCCACCAAGTGATGACCGGACCCATTTCTCAGGTGGAGGCACCCAGAGGGCGGCGTCCATTACCTCCGATGATAGGGTGATAGTGAAGATGGCGGTGAGGTGAGAGGACCTACAGTTTTTACCGTGGACTCCGAACCACGTTGGGCATAGGGGATACTTCACGTGTGCTAGACAGAGGTGAAGGCGTGGATAGGGCCGACTTAAAATCGCCAACCCCAGAGCCGGGAATCGAACTCGGGACCCTTAGAACGGGAGCCGCGAACGAAACCACCGCGCTACCCCGGCGCCCTGTTTTAGAATATGTTAAATTATTTTGTTGATGATATATCTTATTTGCTATGCTTTTTACTCCATTTATTTTTATTAAATTTTAAGAACTATATATGATGTAGGGCCATGTCATGGCTGAGTGGTTAGACTGCTTGGCTCTCACCAAGTTGGCCTGTGATTGATTCCTGGTGACCGCAAAGTGAGGTCTGTGGTGGACAACATGGCACTGGGTCAAGTTTTCTCTGGGTCCTCTGGTTTCCCCCGCCAGCATTCCACCAATTGATCCATCATCATCTTTCCTATCACCTTATCTCTCTCATATTTTCACTTCCAGCAATGGGCTGATCACTTATCCCAGAATCTCTCTGATTAGGAAACCTCTGATCCTCAACCCATTGCCTACAGGCCTCAAAGTTGCATGGTTCAGAAGGCCCTATCTTCCACTTAAAAAAGGAAATACAGGAATTCATTCATTTATAATTTAGCCATTGTTAGTAAATTCCATTTTTAACAGTTGTCCCTACCCATTCTGTACTATAATGAATAACTAAGCTATTTCATGCTAATGTGTTGGTCCAGTAGCATCTATTCATAAGCTGCCATATAATAATATTAAATTGTACTAACAGAGATTCAAGATGAATATTATTTTTCAGGCTCTCTACACTGGTCAGTTCACCAACAAAATTCACTGTGAGGTCCAACTTCTGCAGAGATTCGCAGCCTTCAAGATTTTCAATTCTCTCAACATTATTTAGAGCTAAATTCAAATATTCCAGTTTTTTCAGTCTTGAGACATTCTCTGAAAAAAAAAAGTATAAAGTAAATTAAAATAAAGAGTAGAAATAGAACATATTATTCATAAAGTATATAGTGGGAATGATTTATAAAACTTTCTATACATAGATAGCCTTTATTACTGTAAACTTTACAGTATAGCAAAGTCATAAATTAAAACTTACCAAGCCACATTAAAAAACTTATTTACGGAATACAATGGGTTGGCCACCAATGTATGGTAATATAGTCCTTTTGAAACTTAAAATAGGGAGCTCTCTTAATCTTTGCGATATAAAATAACTATAAAACTATTCTGAATGTTGGTATATCTAAATCTGTTTATATATAAATTCAAACAGTTACATATTGTGTAAGTAAGTATGTTTGAACAAAGTGTAAAGCTACTAAAATTTTCCTTAACATATAAAAGACAATTCAGCACATACATTGATGGCAATGTTAAAATACCTAAATGAATAAAAAATGGTTTACAATGTTCTTTTGAATGAACTCCACAAATTTATCTAACAGCCTTTTTTGTAGTATAAAAATCTGAGGTGCTAAAAAGTGATTACCCCAGAAAAGTATACCATAGTGCCGAAAAAACACATCAGTAATGCACTAAAACTTTTAAATATTCAAGAAAAAAGCATCAAGTTCACTGAAGAAGTTGAAAAAGACGAGTATTTACCATTTTTAGATCTAAAAATAATCAGAAATAAAAATAGAATAAACTTTGGCATTTACAAAACTCCAACACAGACAGACAACTACATAAAAGCTAATGGCTACAATCCAAGATCCCACAAACAGGCAATCTTTAATAGTTTAGCACACAGACTGGTCAACATCCCTCTCACAGCAGAAGAATACAAAATAGAATACAACAAAATTATTGAAATAGCACAGAAAAATGACTTTCCCAAATCACTAGTAGACAAAAAAGTGAACTTAGCAAATAAGAAGAAACTACTAAAGGAAACCACAACCCTCTCAGCTACAGAAACTAAAATGATCTTCAAAAAATTCACTTACCATCCATGGGCCTTTGATAAATTCAAAAAAGTTTTCAAAAAACAAAACATTCAACTAGCTCCAGTGAACCATTACTCCTTAAAAAACCTAATTTGCTCAAACATCAAAGATGCCATTCCATCTAACAAAAAATCTGGTATATATCAAATTGAATGCTGTGACTGTAGTCAAATTTATATTGGAAAAACCAAAAGAAATGTAGAAACAAGAGCAAAGGAACACTTTAGGAACATAAAATACAAACAATTAGAAAAATCAGCAGTTGCCACGCATTTTTGGGAAAAAAACCACAACATAAATCCAGAACCAAAATTACTAAAACATACAACAGGAAAAGAAGAACTGTCCACATGGGAACAAATCTTTATTTCAAAAAATAGGAACAAAGTATTCAATTTCGACATCCCCCAGAAAGATTTGTTCAGCAAGTTCCTCGAACCGCCACCAGAGGAGACCGATGACAAAATATTGCCAGCTACACCAATGAGAAGCTGTTGATGTCCGGCTGAAGATAGAGGGAGTGCCTCAGAAACTAGTTCTGGGAAAATTTAAAAGTAAGTGTCGTTTTGTGTCATTAATCGACTCCCAATTAATTTAATTTATAAAACAACACTGTTTTCAACACTTCCATGAAAGGATTTATAAAAATTCCTACTAAAATTAGGCAAGTGAGTCAATAAAAATTCCTGTTGTGATCTTTTTTGAGATATAATTGATATGAGTTGACCAACCAAGATCTGAATCGATATGAACACCTAAAAGTTTTGTAGAAGATCTAGAACCACCAGTGTTAAATTTATAATGAATACCAGTGGCTTTTCCAGTGTTTATACTCAGATTGTTGGCATTACATCAATCGTTAGCAACTGAAGTTGCGATATGTAATTTAAGTTTTAATATGTTTTCAGCTTTATCATAAAAAGTAATAGCTAAATCATCTGCATGAAGATATAAAATAAGGCTTTTATCACTAATTGACACTGAAAGATCATTAATATATATAATAAAAAATACAGGTTACAAAATTGAGCCTTGTAGAACCCCATCATTTACAGGTTTGAACTTTGATAGTCTTCCATTAAAATAAGTTCCATGGGACCTATTACTAAAATAAGAGTTTAGAAACTTAATACTTTTGTCCTGAAAACCATAAAAACTAAGTTTCTCTTAAAGAATGTTAGGGGAGACGAGATCGAAAGTTCTGGAATGATAAAAGAGTCTACTTGATACAATGTTACCATTATTAATATTTTCATAACATTGTCTCAGAACGCTTGCAGCAGCCTTCACAGTACTCAAAACATTTCTGAAACCAAATTAGTTATTATTTAACAAGTTATTTTCAAAATAAACAACAATCTGTTTACATAATAGTGATTCAAATACCTTACCTATTATTGGAATTACACTAATTATCACAAAGAGTCTTGTCTCCTTCTTAAACACTTACTTTAGAAAATTTAAAATCATCTGGGAAATAGAATTTAGACAACTGTTAAAAACACAAGATAATGGTTCACATATATATGGGGTAGCTAATTTTAAAATGTTAGACATAATTCCATACACATCCATACATGCACTATTATTTAGATTCACAACAGCTGAATAAACATCTTCAAAACTGAGTTCTAAAAATTCAAAATTACACTTGGTCTTGGGCAACTTTTTAAAAACACATTGATTGTTTACTAATGGGTATACTATTTACAATTTCATTGACCTTGTCAATAAAAATAGAATTAAATTCTTCATAATTTACATTAATTGGGGATATATCAGATTTTGAATTAGAATTAAAAAATTCAGATATAACTAACCAGAAATATTTTGATGTATTATGAGAGTTCTTAATATATGTTGAATAATGCTTAATTGTAATTGTCTTTAAGGTATGTTTGTATTTATTTTTCATATCAATATACCTGTTTTTGTGTTCATACATACGAAAATAAGCATTATGTTCATAAAGCATCAAGCATTTTTCTTTTAAAATTCAGAGTTCATCGTTGTACCACGTTTTTTATTGTTACATTTATTCTTAGGCTTATGTCTGAAAGTTATAAAAGGAAAAGCTGTGTAGACCATCTCATAAAATTTGTTTAAAAATATTCAGAAATATTAGAATAATTAAGTATACTGTACAAACTGATCCAGTTAGTTATAATGAGTAGATACACAATGTATATTACATTATAGTAATTTGTGTCCCTTACTGTTATTAATTTCTTAGTCAGATTATCACCATAATCAATATTAGCTAAAAATAAAATTGGATTGTGATAAAAAAAATATGCTAGGAATAACTTCCGCATAACATTCGTCGAGATGAATGGAAGTAAAAACATTATCCAAACAAGTCCAGATATAGGTCGAGTAATTTGTGTAATCAAGTAATGTAACCCAAAACATTGAAAAACACTAATAAATCAGTCAGACCATTACATGAGTTGAAGCTAATGTTAAAATCACCATAATAACAATATTAATATCTATTCATTTTACGTCTTAAAATTGACTGAAGTTAATCATAAAAGTGAGTTAAAAAGTCATTAAAACAAGTTCTTAAATGACTAGGTGATCTGTAAAAGTTAACACACAAAATATCAAAACGTTTATTAAAGGTGCAGGCTTCAAAATTGTCATTGACAACAAAGTAGTTACATTCAATATTAGGCTGGAATTGTGCTCATTTTTTACAAAAATTACAGAGCCGCCATGTTTACACTTGGCCTACAAAAATAACTTGCCAAGTAAAACCCAGGAATTTTTAACATAAGCAGCTCTTTGATTCTGAGCCACTGTTCAACAATACAGATTAAATTTGGGTCATGATCATTAACAATATAAATTAAGCTATTTTATTCCATATACTTTGCAAATTCCAATAAATTATTTTAAAATTAAATTTATTTTCATTTTTCATATTATTAACACTTATATCACCAGTATTTAAGTTATCTCTTTTTCTTTGACAGTCCTTTAGTTTCAAGAATCCTTTGGAAAATGAAATTTACTTATAAAATAACCACTGGGCCAGAATTCTGTTAAATAAACTACCTCGAATAAAACTGAAGGCACACCAATTTTAAAAGAACTATAACTTGGATACCTAGATTTCAATTGTTCTATAACATAGTTGCCCGGTTTACAGTCATTTAGGTACTCAAGGACCTGAGAGTATTCAATGTCAGGGTTAAGTTGTGAAACAAACAGATAGTGTAGTTTGTCAGCTACACCAAGTTTACCCCTTGGCAGCATTACCAGTAAGAAATTCTTTTTTATGTATAGACTTATTTGGGTTCACATACACTTTAAGTTGAGTTTTAGATTTCGACTTAATTTTATAAATTACTTGCTTCCAGTCTTCTTCAGATTGATTACCTTGTCTAACACTATCACTATATTCTGTAGATTCTGTTTGCACTAACATCCTCTAGCTGGCTGAAAATTTGTCGTAAGCTGAACATTGTCGTTCTTGTTTTCTGAACTGTCTTTATGTTGTCGGGATGGGCCAGCGACAACATCACTATAGGCTGCATCACACACATCCCTCTCAACTATCCCTGCCCGAACCTCATATAGCTGAATCGTTGAATTATCCATATTTACTTCTTCTTCTTCTTTAACTTCCCTACTAGTATCACTTACAGTGGTGTTAGGATTCTTGTTCCTCTATCACTTAAGGGCCTGAGGAACCGAAGCTTTGGATTTAATAGAGAACCAGGATAGGTGATCAGCCCAATGCCTGGTGTGAAGATGAAAGAAGTGGATGATATATATGAGGGAGAGATGAATGGTAGGAAAGATGATGAAGCAATTGGTGGAATGCTGACAGGGAAAACCGGAGGACCTCAGAGAAAACCTGTCACAGCACCATGTTGTCCACCACAAATCTCACTTTGCGGTCACCTGGGATCGAACCCAGGTTGCCTTGGTGAGAGTTAAGCAGTCTAATCACTCAGCCATGGCACATTCGCATTTACCTTGAAAGACATTGTGGTTTTCTGTTTTGTTGACATCTCTGTATGAAGTTCCTTATGCTGGGCAGTATGGTCAGACATGCGTAATAACTTAATTTGAAGCTTTAAGGTGTCAATATCTTCCTTTTGTTGATAAATCAAGTCCTTTTGTTTAATTATATACTTTAAGTAAACAATTTTTGTCTTATAATCCTTATTATCCTCAGTTGGATTGAAATAAACACAGAGATCCAAATTTACTGAGTTGTCACAGCAATTTATAAGTCTCAATGCCATGGCATTGAATTTTTCATGTTGACTCTATCAAAAACCTTAGCCTATATACGACTAGTGTGAAGAAATGATTAATTTCCATGAAATAACTAAAATTATAAGTCTCTCGTTTTCATTTATGATTTGTATAGATTTTAACAAAGCCACACAACTGCTGTGAGAAACTGTCCCTCAGTTTACACATTTTAAACCACTTTGCCCTATCTGAGAACACTGTTTACAAGTCTTAATATTGTTCACTTTTTCTTCCCCCATTACAAAAGAAAGCACTAACACACGTAAACTGCAAAAACAAACTGTAGCCATCACTAGTATCACTGTTGATTTGTTTTTTCAAAAGTTGTGAGGAATTTTTTTAATGCTTTAGTTTCCTTAATTATCTGTAGTTGGTAGATTGTTTAATACAGGATCTTAAAAACATGTGCTTGTATATTTTACTTGGACCGTTCATGAGAAGATTATTCTGGCTGTATTGTCATTCAAATGTATACTTGTTGCTTATTGTTAAGGGTACTTGGGTAACAAGGCATACTATAAGACTCATATTTTATTAAAACTAAACTTCACTCACTTCACTTTTAATAAAATATGGCTCTAAGTATTTTAATATGATATTAGCTTCACTTTTAACAACACTTTTAATCATTCTCAAAAACTATTTGTAGTTGGTTTATTGATACTCGTCACTTACTTGTTTATATTAATGAGAGACTAGTTTCAAAGGCATCTGCCTCCATTTTCAATCTCTTTCCAACTGGCATCTGTTGTCTGCTCTCTCTCTCTCTCTCTCTGGTGGTGGAACTATGAACTTTTTTGTCAAATTATCTACTGGTGGGATCTCAAAGTTCATTACACGATCCTTATTTTTCCATATGAATATGTTCTCCCATGTTGTCAATTTATTTTGGTTTATCACTCCTTTTAATAATTTTGGGTTTAGATCAATGTCATGATTTTCATTCCAAAAATGAAATGCTACTGCTGACTTATCTTCTTGTTTCAATCTGATGTTTCTAAAGTGCTCTTTGACCCTGGTTTTTAGATTTCTTTCAGTTTGACCTATGTAGCATTTTTCACAATTCTTACAACTTATCTGGTATATTCCGGAACTGTTAACTGATGGGATTTCATCTTTGGTTTTGAATTTAGCAATGTTAAAATTGAGTGTCTATTAGTAGGTGCCAAGGTGATATTTTGTTCCTTGAAGATCTTTTTAAATTTATTAAATGTTTTTGGGTGATATGTGAATGAACTGAATATGCTGTTGCTTTCTTTTTCTTTTGTAAATGTGGTTGCTTCCTTAATGGTTTTATTTAGTTTAGCTTTTCTAATTTCCTTCAACACCAAACTTTTGTTGTATCCATTTTCTTCTGGTATGTGTAGTGTTGCTTTTTGTTCTTTGAAATATTCTACTTTTTCCATGGGTATGTTGACTAGGCTGTGTGTAAGGCTATTTATTATTGCATGTTTATGTGTAATTGGGTTGTGGCTATTATTTTTTATGTAATTTTCTGAGTGTGTTGGTTTCCTGTAAATTCCAAATTTTATTTTTGTGTCGTTCCTGATGATATTTAGATGTAAGAAAGAGAGTTGTCCATTGATTTCTTTTTCTGTTGTGAATTTTATAGTCCTTTCTTGCAGATTGAGTAATTTTAATGCATCATCTAAATGTTTATTCGGTACAATTGCAAAGATGTCGTCAACATATCTATACCAAACTTTGAAGATCAATGGGAAGGACTTTTTAATTTGTGTTTCCAATGCACTCATAAATAAGTTAGCCAAAAAAGGTGAAAGTGGATTGCCCATTGATAACCCTGAGTTCTGCTTGTAGTGTTTTCCATTAAAGCTGAAGAGGTTTTGTTTAATGCATATTTTTGTTAGAGAAATGTATTCTTCTGTTTCTATTGCTTCCATTTCTATTGTAGTTAGCCATTTTTTTTAAATACAGTCTGTAATTTTTCTGTTGGTATGCTTGGAAATAAAGATGTGACATAAAATGAAACCAGTCTGTCATTTTTGTCCAAATTTATATCTTTGATTTTTCCTACTAAATCCAAAGAGTTTTTTAAATTTTCACTTTTGAATTTTGGGAAACTATTGAATTTATCTAGTAACCATTTGGCCAAATTATATGGGGGCATTTATGCTACTAGTGACAGGTCACATGCTTTTCCCTGTTTTATGAATTTTTGGCAGCTCATATACTCTTGGTAATGTTGGATTATCTACTTTAATTTTGTGAAATTCTTTTTTGTTGATTATTTTGCTTTCTTTATTTCCAAGCATACCAACAGAAAAATTACAGACTGTATTAAAAAAATGGCTAACTACAATAGAAATGGAAGCAATAGAAACAGAAGAATACATTTCTCTAACAAAAATATGCACTGAACAAAACTTCTTCAGCTTTAATGGAAAACACTACAAGCAGAACTCAGGGTTATCAATAGGCAATCCACTTTCACCTTTTTTGGCTAACTTATTTATGAGTGCATTGGAAACACAAATTAAAAAGTCCTTCCCATTGATCTTCAAAGTTTGGTATAGATATGTTGACGACATCTTTGCAATTGTACCGAATAAACATTTAGATGATGCATTAAAATTACTCAATCTGCAAGAAAGGACTATAAAATTCACAATAGAAAAGGAAATCAATGGACAACTCTCCTTTTTGGATCTAAATATCATCAGGAACGACACAAAAATAAAATTTGGAATTTACAGGAAACCAACACACTCAGAAAATTACATAAAAAATAATAGCCACAACCCAATTACATATAAACCTGCAATAATAAACAGCCTTACACACAGATTAGTCAACATACCCATGAAAAAAGAAGAATATTTCAAAGAACAAAAAGCAATACGACATATAGCAGAAGAAAATGGATACAACAAAAGTTTGGTGTTGAAGAAAATTAGAAAAGCTAAACTAAAGAAAACCATTGAGGAAGCAATCACATTTACAAAAGAAAAAGAAAGCAACAGCATATTCAGTTCATTCACATATCACCCAAAAACATTAAATAAACTTAAAAAGATCTTCAAGGAACAAAATATCACCTTGGCACCTACTAATAGACACTCAATTTTAAAATTGCTAAATTCAAAAACAAAAGATGAAATCCCATCAGTTAACAGTTCCGGAATATACCAGATAAGTTGTAAGAATTGTGAAAAATGCTACATAGGTCAAACTGAAAGAAATCTAAAAAGCAGAGTCAAAGAGCACTTTAGAAACATCATATTGAAACAAGAAGATAAGTCAGCAGTAGCATTTCATTTTTGGAATGAAAACCATGACATTGATCCAAATCCAAAATTATTAAAAGGAGTGATAAACCAAAATAAATTGACAACATGGGAGAACATATTCATATGGAAAAATAAGGATCGTGTAATGAACTTTGAGATCCCACCAGTAGATAATTTGACAAAAAAGTTCATAGTTCCACCACCAGAGAGAGAGAGAGAGAGAGCAGACAACAGATGCCAGTTGGAAAGAGATTGAAAATGGAGGCAGATGCCTTTGAAACTAGTCTCTCATTAATATAAACAAGTAAGTGACGAGTATCAATAAACCAACTACAAATAGTTTTTGAGATTAATTTTGACGCCACTGTTACTAAATTCCTCCAAACACATATAACTTTTAATCATAATAATTTTAATAAGGGCTGTGTCTGAAAATATGGCCTTAAACCTTAACCGCTTCAGCAATGGCCATTTAAACCCTTAACAGGCCTAAAACATATACCCAATAAACAGAACAAGACATTTAAATTGTTAAATGCTGTAAAATGCTTCATAAATACACATTCATGTCTTCTGTATTTATTAAGTTATTTAAATGAAACAAAAACTGGTTTAAAAGCCATTAAAGGCAGTATATATCTACAGTATCAATAAAGTAGAGACTATATTAATAAATCGTTGAGATTTCACTACTTTGTTTCACTGTAGCAAAAGCCATTCTTTGCTTCAAAGGCATCTAATATTTGAGTCACTTTTTGATATTTGATATTTTTTTTATATTTATTTATCTCCAACTGTAAAGCTTTTTACATGGATCGTCAATTTGTATATACATAAAATAAATACAATAATATTTACAAACATGTTTATAAAGTTGAGAAGTGTAAATAGCATATTCTACCTCATCTGTTTATATTCTTCCATGGAGTAAAATACTTTCTGTAATAAATAAGTTTTGACAGCCTTTAGTTTTGTTTTCCCGTATGTTATCTGTTAGATTTCAGCCGGTAGGTGGTTATACAAATCTTTGATGCTATTTTCTATGCTTTTATTATTTAGGATACCAGTAAGTCTGTTTCTAAAATAATTTTCTTTTGTTCTGGTGTTATGTTTATGGATGTTACTATTTTTGTTTTGATCATAACTTTTTAATGTAAGTTTGGTACATTCATATATATATATATATAATGAAGGTAATGTTAAAATATTTAGTTTTTTAAATGCATTTCTACATGTGTCTCTTTTCTGTATTCCTGCCATCAAACGTATTGCTCTTTTTTGCAATCTAAATAGTCTTAAAGCTAAAGTTTTTTGTACTGTGCCCCATAATACAATCCCATAGCTCAAGTGAGAGTGAATGAATGCATAGTATGTTTGTTTAATACATTTTTTATCTATTATTTGTATTGTTTGTTTTAAGATATATATACCTGAATTAACTTTTTTTATTACTTTTTGAACATGTCCATTCCATTTCAATCTGTTGTCTATTACTAATCCTAAGAATTTTGTTTCATTTACCTGTTGAATTTCTTTGTTTCCTATTGTTAACTTTATATTTGTCTGTTTTTTGTTATTAAGACTGATTTGTATCCACTCTGTTTTGTTTGTGTTTAATATCATGCCTAAGTTTTCTAAATGTCTGTTTACTTTTACTAGTAGAGTATTTGCCATATTTTGTACTTCTATTTCTGTTTTTCCTGTTACTAAAATCGTGGTGTCATCTGCATAGCCTATTGCTATTCCCCCTGCTCCTTTTATTACTTTAAATAAGCTGTTTATATACAGTAGGAATAAATATGGTCCTAATTTTGAGCCTTGGGGCACTCCATGTGTTACTTTTTTGAATGATGATCGACATTTCATTAACTTTCCATTTAAATCATGTATTATTTCCACGCATTGTTCTCTATTTTGTAGATAGGAGCCAAGCCATAGTAGTGGTATGCCTCTGATTCCATAGTTTTCCAATTTTGACATTAAGATTTCTATGTTAACGCAGTCGAAGGCCTTAGAAAGATCAAGGAAAATAGCGACTACATATTCATTTCTATTTAGGGCATTTATAATAATGTCATTTCCTCTGCAAATTGCTTCTACTGTAGACTTTTTCTTTTGAAACCCAAACTGAAATTCTGATAAAATTTGAAATTTTTTGCAAAAGCTTTGTAACTGTGTTAGAAATAATCCTTCTACTATTTTAGAGAAAGTTGAGCATAAAGATATTGGTCTATAATTTTCCATTATTAATATTGAGTTTTTTTTTCTTATAAATTGGTCTGACCACAACTTGTTTTAATTTCTTTGGAAATATTCCAGAGCTAAAAGATTGATTGGTTAAGGAGTAAGTACATCTGTAATTTTGTATTTGCAATATTTAATCATTTCATTTGTAAATTCATCCAGCCCACTGGATATTTTGCATTTTAATGCATTTATCTGTGAAATAACTCGACCCTCGTTAATTTTACTAAGCACCATTGAATTACATACTTTCTTTTCCTTTATTGGTACATACTGAGTTTGTTTTATTCCTAATTTTTTTACAATATTTATATAGTGTTCATTGAAGTGATTTGCTATTTTTATGGGATCTTGTATCACTTGGTTGTTTACTTCAATGAATATATTTCCCTGCCATTTTTGTTGATTTTCCTTACGTGTTGAATTTACAATGTTCCATGTAGCTTTAATTTTATTTTCTGCATTTTTTATTAATTTTGCATTATGTAACTTTTTTGCTTCTCTTATTACATTATTTAAAATTTTATTGTATTTTTCTATGTAATTATAGGATTTAGCATCAATATTTGGCTGCTTTAGAGTGTTAAGAAATTGCATACGCTTTTTGGAGATGTCTATACCTTTAGAGGCCCAAGTGTTTACGTTTTGATTTTTTAATTTTACTTTGCGAAATGGTACTTGTGCATCCAAACAATTTCTTGAAATAATATAAAAGTGGTCAAATGTATAGTTTATGCCTTTTTCGCTGTGTATATCCACCCATTTTATTGCTTGTAGATTTTTTCTTAGAGCTTCTAGTGTAATTTTATTTACTATCCTTTTAGTTTCTATTTTATTATTTGCTTCCTTTTTTTGTTTACCTAGCATTTTAGTTTCGATTAGTTGACCACAATGATCACTAATTCCCATTTTCACAATTTTGCTACACAACTCTTCTGGCTTTAAATTTGTGTATATGTGATCGACACAGGTTGAGGAATGATTGGTTACCCTTGTGGGTTCTGTTTTAATTAATGTTAAATTGCTTCTTTCTAGTACTTCTAGTAACAGACGTTTCTTTTTACTTCCTATAAGTACATCTATAATTATGTCCCCGAGCACAATTATATGTTTGTATTTTGCTATGCTATATAAACAGTCTTCTAAAGTTTTAAAGAAATCTTTTTTGTTTGCAATTGGTGGACTATACACCCCTAATATTATAAAGTTTTTCTTTTCTAACTTAACCTCAATTGCGGCTAACTCACAGCACATTTCTACACTATATTTTTTGCAGTCAATTTCTTTATATTTTAGCCCATTTCGAACATAAATTGCAACTCCGCCACTGCTCTGCAAAAACTGGTACCTAAAGTATAATTTTCATAACTATTTACATTTATTTCTTCAATCTTAAGTCCGTGTTCAGAAAAAATTATTACATCTAATTGCATAGTTTGTATATGTTGTTCAATTAATGCCCTTTTGTTTGCAATGCTTTGAATATTCTGATGAAGTATTTTAAAATGTTTTTGTTTGAACTTACTTTTTGTTACTGTGTGTTTTTTATAATTAAAATGATTTTGTAAATTTAGGTTAGTACTAACCTGTACCTTATCTCCTTGTACTTGTGTACCTATTTCACTTGTATTTAATATGCTATTTTGTTTCATGTGAATAAGAATGAATGTATGTATGTATGTATGTATGTATGTATGTATGTATGTATGTATGTATGTATGTATGTATGTATGTATGTATGTATGTATGTATGTATGTATGTATGTATGTATGTATGTATGTATGTATGTATGTATGTATGTATGTATGTATGTATGTATGTATGTATGTATGTATGTATGTATGTATGTATGTATGTATGTATGTATGTATGTATGTATGTATGTATGTATGTATGTATGTATGTATGTATGTATGTATGTATGTATGTATGTATGTATGTATGTATGTATGTATGTATGTATGTATGTATGTATGTATGTATGTATGTATGTATGTATAGCTGCATAAGCGACTTCTCTGGTTCAAGGTTTCAGCTTTAAGTTTATGCTATACCAAGCGATAATCATTGAATATGTTGTCTTACACACATACATGCTGGAAAGAAACAAACAAACTTCTCTGTCAGCATCTGTACCGCTTATTATAGTATTTCACAACCGAAGTTTGTGGTAGCCTTATGCAGCTGTTTTCACTCAGTATTTTAGTTATTTATACTCTCTCGGTGTTCAGAGTGATTTCTTATATATATATCGAGAGCTAAATGAATGGCACATTTGAAATTGTTAAATTTCAGTGTTAACTATGGCTTATCCTAGTAATGCAGCAGATAAATTAGCTTGCATAGGATGTGTACAGGCTTCTGATATCACTTTAGAAAATAGGGAGGACTATTTGCTGTTTGACATAATTTGAATATTGATGGCAATTATGAAGGAGGTGTTGATGATATAGGTAGCAATGAGGGAGAAAATGACCCGTTTCCTTTAGGTATCCATGAGGAGTCAACATTGTGAAGTGGTCAAAATAACTCAAACACAAATAGACATATAGACAAATAAACATATTTTCTGGTGTACAGCTAACTTCTGACATCCAACTAACATTTTCACATTTTTTTTTTTTTTTTTTTTTTTTTTTTTTTCTGACTTAGTGTCTCTCATTATTACGGAAACAAATGCATATGTGAGTAGGATGAAGGAAGCCCTGACCTCTAAAGGCAATTCAAGGCTTAAGAGGAGAATTCAGAAGTGGACAGTGTACATGCTATATTTTGTAAGCCTACATTAGACATGTACTGGTCCACAGATGGCATGATAGCTGCTCAATAGTTTGGGAAAACGACAGGTCAAATATGGGTGGTGTGGATCAGCTATTACTGTCTATCCCTCTTTACGAAAAACAGTTAAATGGTAAAAAATGTATTTTTATACAGCTGGATGTAATCATATACAATTGCTTAGTAATTTGTAGAGGTCTAAATTCATTCAAGACGTTGTACCTACCTGGACTTATGCGTATCAGTAGCTCATAGCCTAATTAAGTACTATAATATTCAGAGGCCTCTTCATACTGGGGGTAAGAAATCAACAACTACAGTACCTCTCATACTTGAGAGAAAACACTTTCCTAAAAGGATACCACCCTCAACCAAAAAAGTTGTGACCATTTCGAAAATGTCTAGTGTGTTGTGAAAAAGAAGTTTGTGAGGAAACCAATATTATTTAGTGTGAATCTGAAGGTGTGCCTCTGTGTGTCAATCCAGGTTTTGAGGTGTATCATTCAAAAAGAAACCTTTAAGGATAACATAGAGTCAACATGAAAAATTCAATGCCATGGCCGAGATTTGAACCACCAATCATGTTCCAGGAGATCCATGGTTCAAATCCCAGCCATGGCATTGAATTTTTCATGTTGACTCTATCTATCAAAAACCTTAGCCTATATATGGCTAGTGTGAGGAAATGATCAATTTCCATCAATTAACTAAAAGACTTTAAGGATAAGTTTTCATCTCTTATAGAACTAATTTAAATTTATTGTAAAAAAAGAGAGATTAAAATAATTGACGTTAAATAAGCATTAAATGCACGTAGGCGCAGAACGTGTATACACCTCCATATCGGTTCGGGGCATTTTAACTTGGTCATCATATGACGTCCATATCAGTGAAAGGGTTAAGTGGTAACATCAGTCTCTCAGATTATGTGCTCTATTTTTCTGAGATGTTGTCTGCGCTGATTAAGTTGCAGCTTTGAACACTGAACTATGCATCACATGAAAATTTGTCTTTGATATAATACACATGGCTTTGAAATTGCTGCTACTCATTGTTACAAACTTATCAAGGCTTCATAGATCCATGTTACTGTTAACGTAAGTATATTTTGTGTACTTCTGATATCTTGTTTTACAAAAAGTTGTCATTGCTTTCTATTATATTACAATAGCTCACTCTCTTAGTAAACCATAACTGTTAAGTGAGATACTATTCTTTTTATTTTAGTTTTAATAAAATTTTGAAAGAGAACCTGAATGTAATTGTGTCACGCCAAAGTCAGGTGATAGTTCAATTAGCTTTACAACAAACAGATGCTGGTGATGAGGACTGTGGTTTTGATGACTCCTTCGTTCCAGAGAATGAATGATATGGAACAATTTAGCCTACACGGCCAGTGTGAAAGAACAATTAATTTCCATTAATTAACCTAATAGTGGTTAAATATAAAGCCCGGGCCTTAAAGTACTTACATGTTGTAAGTCGCCATTAAGGTAGTTGTCTCATGTGTTTATGAGAACTCCTAAGTGGTTTACTGGGAAAATACGAGTCAGTTGGAGAATTTAATGTCATATTGGCACGTTGGCCATAGTAGCTCAATGACAGAGCGCCTGGACGGAAACCAGAAGATCCGTGGTTCAAATCCTGGCTATGGCATTGAATTTTTCAGTCTGACTCTACGTTTCCACAATTTAGCCCACACACGGCCAGTGTGAAAGAACAATTAATTTCCATTAATTGACCTAATAGTGGTTAACTATAAAGTCCGGGCCTTAAAGTACTTACATGTTGTAAGTCGCCATTAAGGTAGTTGTCTCATATGTTTATGAGAACTCCTAAGTGGTTTACTGGGAAAATACGAGTCAGTTGGAGAATTTAATGTCATATCGGCACATTGGCCATAGTAGCTCAATGATAGAGCGCCTGGACGGAAACCAGAAGATCCGTGGTTCAAATCCCGGCTATAGCATTCAATTTTTCAGTCTGACTCTACGTTTCCACAATGAATGATATGTCATATTCCAGTCATAATACAAACTCTAAAATTTATGAAAATTAAAAAGAAAATAGTGAATGCCATAACAATGGGAGTTCAGATTCTGGTTCAACAGAAGAGGAAAACAATCAGTTTTTCTATGGATAAAACAAGTGTTTCATATGGAACTCATGAGGACCATATAATTAGGATATAGTAAGAGAAAATATGTCTTAAAAGTAAAAGTGACATCACTAAAAGGCAGTTCCTTGAGCTTGAATCAGAAATCTATGCCCCAATGTAGTGTTGCAATATTTTTCAATGATGAGATAATAATTAAAATTGTTTGGCATACAAATACAAAGGAAAATGAAAGCTATTGAAAACCCATTTTACAAAAACACTGATTATAATGAAAACGAAGCTCCAATAGGGTTAATGAAACTATGTGTCATCTTCAAATCTGGGCAAGAGAACCTCCAATCACTGTTCTCTATGGTCATCTTTGGCCGCCCACTTTTTTGAGAGGTTAAGCCCTTAAAAAGATGCCAAACCTTCTTATTGGCTTTGCGATTTGATTAGAAAAAAAAATAAGATCCAGTTGCAGCAGTCTCTTTTGTTTTCAACAAATTGATATCAAATTGTTAGAAACTACACAATATTGGAGCACGTGCTCATTCATGTAGGTGAAGAACTAATTCCATTCAGAGGCAGGTGTTGGTTTCGAATGTTCATGCCAAATAAACCAGTCAAATATGCAATAAACCTCATGTGTTTCAATGATGCTTTGGAAATTTGGAACTAATGACCCCCATCATCCTCTAAGTAAGTTCCCTTCTGCAAGCAGACATCGGTCCCCATTTTCCAAACGTATCCTGGAAGTTGTGTTCTTTGAACATGTTTAGCACTGCCAGCGATTCTTTTTGAATCCTCTCAATAGTGTCGAACCGATGGCCTTTCAACTGGATTTTCAGTTTTGGAAAAACTGAAGTTGCAGGGTGCCAAATCAGGCCTGTACGGTGGGTGGGGTACAACCGTCATTTTGTTGTTTGCAAAAAAGTTGCTAGTGAGCAAGGAAGTGTGACAGGGAGCATTGTTGTGATGCAACATCCAGTTCCCTTGTCGCCGAAGTTCGGGCCGTAGTCTCCGAACTTTTTCACGGAGTCGTCGCAAAATATCACAACAGTACGCGAAATTCACTTTTTGATATGGTGGGACGAATTCTTTGTGCACAATCTCCACTGTATCAAAGAAAACGATGAGCATTCTCGCTCCTCTTGGTCTTGCTGAATTTGGGCTCTTCCACTGGGACAATTATTGCTTTGACTCAGGGCCATAACCGTAAATCCAGCTCTCGTCGCCAGTGATAACCCTGGAAAAGAAGGTTGGATCATCAGATGCGGTCTGACGAAGCTCCTTGCAAACTTCAACACGCTGTGCCTTCTGATCAGCGATCAAGATTCTTGTCACAAATTTTTGCGGCGATACGATGCATGCCCAATTGAGCAGTCAAAATTCATTGGCATGTCCCTTAACCTATTTCCCCGTCATCTGCAAGGTCTTGAATGGTTCGACGTCGATCCTCACGAACCAACTGTTGAATTTTGGCAAGTGTCTGGCGTTGTGCAGCTAACGGGTGTTCAATTGTGGGCAACGTCTTCGGAGTCTGTACGGCGGGTCCTGAACCGAGCATTCCAAACACACGCATACGGCTCATGCTTTGTCCCCCAAATATTGTTTCAATCATTGCAAGGGTCTCCGTAGCGCTTTTTCCGAGATTAGCATAGAATTTGATACACACTCGCTGTTTTCTATTCTTGGATACATCGTGAAATCGCAACACAACACACAAAGATTATCACGAAAAGCACCGTGGAATCTTAACATAACCTAACTGTATGGAACTTTACACATTCACTGCCACCTATCGGAGCAAAGCTCTATTATTACTATTTTCGAGATGGCAGCACCAGTCCGAATATTCTGGATAGCACTTAGTTATAGGAAGGAATGCTGTACTGATTAATTTCTTGAACTTCTGAACCTTCTTGTTTACGAGTTCTATCTGAAAACCATACGTGTGGTGTATCAAGATTTTGCAAGTAATAGATACATCATGTTTCCCACGAGTACATCCGACAAATTAAAAATGAGGTAGGTACTTAACAATTAGGCGTACCTACTATATGCTTATGTGATGTTAGAGCAAAACAGAATGTTCTTTATGTAACTATACTTTAAATATTATTGTGAAGATTTTACTTTCAGGACTTCTAAAAATGATAAGGTCCCCAAGAATGTAGATAAGTTAATTTACCTTCAGTTTACCTGTAAAATTTGTTTCTGAAGGAGTAATATTATACAAGGCGCATGCAGAAAGAAAATCCCAATCGCATCCAGAGATAGCATAGCCAGTCGGATAGGAATTCATATACGAAGGAGTAGAGAGGAAGTGTGTGGGAATAATGCGTAATGTTTCATTGTTGTGACGGCAGTGGTTACCATGCTGCTAGGAGAAAATCGCTGCTCATTTATGGTCTCCTGCCAACTGAGAGGTTCATGCGCTTATTCGATTTTTGCATACTCAAAAGCAATCTCCAGCAGAGATCCATCGACAATTGTATCTTGCATATGGACATATAACACGAGGTCTACCCGAAAGTCCGAAATCTCCGGCCTATATCAACCTGGGGCTCTTTCCTTGGGGCAATACCTTGAGTCTAAAAAGACCCCATCTCAAGACGGGTGGAAGTGGATACACCTCTTACCGCGTCAACCCGGCAGGGAAGACTACCGAATATCCTCGGTGGGGCCGCCTGGTGATCTAGCACACGATCTACTGGCTCTGCAGGCCAGTGTCCAGGACTTTTAGGCAACCTTCTGCTCCCTGCAGCACACGATCTACTGGCTCTGCAGGCCAGTGTCCAGGACTTTTAGGCAACCTTCTGCTCCCTGCAGCACACGATCTACTGGCTCTGCAGGCCAGTGTCCAGGACTTTTAGGCAACCTTCTGCCCCCTGCGGGCAGCCGAAGCCTGGCCGGAGGTACCCAATCTCCCATAGGTATCGGAAACACACTGCCCCCTCGAATCCAACCCAATCCGAACAACTCCCATTGGGGAGGGGCTCGAATTTTCGGCCCGAGATTCCTCTGATCTTGGATATGGACACGACACTGGTATGGTAAGACTATGTTAAGGACAAACCAATATTCATGACAGAGACTGTAGTGGCCGAAAATCCCTAGTGACGCCGGAAGTGTTCGTAAGTGTGTGGCAAACAACTGTGAAGAACCGATGCTAGCCCACCTCGGTAGCGTAGTGGTAGCATGTCTGCCTCACGTTCAAGAGGTCCTGAGTTCGAATCTCGGTCAGGGTAAGTTGGATAAGGTTTTTCCGGGGTTTTCCCTTATCCTCATAGGCGAATGTTGGGCAACTCTAAGCTTTATGGACCCTGGGCTCATTTGAGCATCATTTCACCCATTCCATTCATCGTCCGGTATGACTTAACGTTGGAGGACATAAATTACAAAAAAAAAAAAAAAAAAAAAAAAAAAAACCAATGCTTCACAATTTTAGAACTCTCTTTTCAATGTTCCCATATGTCTCACTCGCTTTTGCACAAAATTGTGCCCTGGTGGCTTGCTTTTCACAAAGTGGTTGCAAGATGGATGTCTAGGCAACTAACAGATGAACACAAAACCAGATGTTTGGCCACAGCATTGACATTCCCACAGCGGTACCCAGAGAAATGTGACGAGTTTCTCGACAATATTGTCACTGGAGATGAAATATAGATGTCACAGGCCACACTGAGACAAAACAACAATAAATGCATTAGCGGTATAGTGGTTCACCTGTGAAGACCAAATTCAAGCAGACAATCTGTGCAAAAGAAAATTATGCGTGCTGTGTTCTAGGATTGATGTGGTGTCCTCTTGTGTGAGTTTTTACTGTGAAGGGAAACCATAAATAATGATGAGTATTATCAGACGTTACATAACTGTGGAGGGCAATCCAGAACACTCTTGTTGACACTCTTGTCGCGGGATGTTGACAAGAGACATGCTATTGCAAGACAATGCAAAACCCCATACAGCCAATGCCACACGAAATGCGTTGATAAAATTTGAATGGGAGATTTTCGACCATCCACCCTACAGTCCTGACTTCCTCCCAAGTGATTTTCTTCTCTTCTGTCTCATGAAGCGCTTTCTGGCAGGAAATGTTTCCACAATAATGCTGAGGTGCAGAATGAAGTGACTTCATGCCTCCATACATTGACAGCAGGTTCCTATGACTTGGGCATACAGTTGATGGTGCACCATTACTAAATGCCTCAACAATGGTGGTGACTGTTGAAAAGCAGCCAGTGAATCTATGTAATTATTCCAATAAATATTTATTACTTAGTGATCTTTTTGTTCTCTTTATCAACTATTAGGACTTCTGGATGTCCATCGTATTTTATTCTATGCAGTGGATCACAGCTGATGACAAAGGTAATATGCTTCCAAAATGTGCAAAAATGTAGGCTTTTGTGGCTGGAGTCAATATAACTGGATGGAAAAAGCAGACCATGGCATAACACCCAAAAATACTTTTTCGTTTTACTTCTAAAACATATTCGAAGGAAACTGATCGAAAAACTGAAGTTAGATCCACACATTATTACTCTTCAATACCAGTATGGCATTTCTTTCTGCTCTTTCATCAAGTTATACTTGGTAAGAGAACATATTATGTTGCATTAAATATCCCTCTTTTTGTTAAGACTTTGTGAAATGTTTATGCTTTATTTATTATAAATATTTTTTGAGAAAGTTAATGAAATCTGTTTGGAGCATCACCCACATCTGCTATGCATAAGTGAGTGTGAGACTAACAGTTAGGTTGGTGGAACCAGATGCTGTAGCACCAAAGGATTTATCTTTCAATGAAATCTGCGCACCAACAAAAAATATATTCCTATGAGTATGGACTATGATACAATGAAGCACAAAATTACATTAACAAAAAATATATTTAACATGTTTTGTAATAATATGAATACAATTTTGAGTCAAACTAATACTCAATGCTCAACTTATTGCTAGTATTTACCTAGAATGCATTTTGTTAGGATCTTCCTAACATCATCAGCTGTTGTCGACTAATGGACGTCGGTTCGGTGAACTCCTCGGAGGTGATAGGTGCGACTCTGTTGTTATCTTGATGAACTGAAAATTTGGGTTTTCTTCAAAGGGTTTTCTTCGAAATTAAACAATTTTCTTTCATGTTTCTTTATGAAGATTTTTTCCCCACAGGGTTAATGTAGCTGGACCTTGGACACTTTTTAATAAGTGAATTTCTTATTCTACATCATGATTCTCCTTCCAAAAATGGTACGCTACCGCTGATTTATCTATTTCTTTGTTCCTGATGTTCCTAAAATGCTCTTTAAGCCTAATGTTCAAGTTCCTTTTTCTTTTACCAATGTAAAAGTTGTCACAGCCCTTGCAATTTATCCGGTACACACCTGATTTTTTTGTCTGTGGGTAGCTCTTTGTATTATGTGATTTCGAAGGGTGCTGTACACTAAATTTGTTCTATGGGGCCAAAGTAATATTGTGTCGTTTGAAGACTTTTTGGGAAAGGTATGTACCTCTGGGATGATAAGTAAATTTTCTGTATGAAGTTTCATTGCTGATTGGAGAAAAAGTAGTTACTTGTTTGCATCTTTGTTGTCTTTTGAATTTATCAATTTTCTTGTTGACCAATTCAGCACTGAATCCATTGTATTCTGCACTTTGAATGATATTATTGTACTCTTTGATCATTCACATTGCAGAATACAATGGATTCAGTGCTGAATTGGTCAACAAGAAAATTGATAAATTCAAAAGACAACAAAGATGCCAATCAGCAATGAAACTTCATTCAGAAAATTTACGTATCATCCCAGAGCTACACACCTTTTCCAAAAAGTCTTCAAAGAACACCATATTACTTTGGCCCCACTGAGCAAATTTAGTGTACAACACCTTCTGAAATCACATAATACAAAGGAGATACCCACAGACAAAAAATCAGGTGTGTACCGGATAAATTGCAAGGGCTGAGATGACTTTTACATTGGAAAAACAAAAAGGAACTTGAACATTAGGCTTAAAGAGCATTTTAGGAACATCAGGAACAAAGGAATAGATAAATCGGCAGTAGCGTTCCATTTTTGGAAGGAGAATCATGATATAGAACGAGAAATTCACTTATTAAAGTGTCCAAGGTCCAGCTGCATTAACCACGTGGGAAAAAATTTTCATAAAGAAACATGAAAGAAAATTGTTTAATTTCGAAGAAAACCCTTTGAAGAAAACCCAAATTTTCAGTTCATCAAGATACCGACAGAGACACACCTATCACCTCCGAGGAGTTCAACAAACCGACGTCCATTAGTCGACAACAGCTGATGATGTTAGGAAGATCCCAATGAAACGCGTTCTAGGTAAATACTAGCAATAAGTGGAGCATTGAGTATTAGTTCGACTCAAAATTATATCAATTTTGTGCTTCATTGTATCATAGTCCTTACACAATGGAATGTTTTGTAATATTTAATGTATAATATATTATTTGCTAACTTACCAATTTTAGGAATTAGATTGGATTGCAAGTACAAAATTTTAAGATGCCTGCACCATTTATCTAAATTTTCAATTTTCACAATATCTTCTTGGTGTAAACTGATTTCCTCTAAGGTTGATATTTCTCCTTCATTATGTTCTGAGCGTTTTCTTACAAGTTCAACTGTAACTTAAAAATAGAATGATAGATTAGACAGAATTCTGGTAAATAGCCACCAGATCGCACATTTATTTGAGTTATATTTATACCGATCGTTAAAGATTTCCCTGCATGTAGTTTCTCTTACTAATATTTATGATTAATTAAAATTCTACAAATTATCAGAGATGTCATCTTTATACTGAATTGTTTAATGTATAACAGTTAAATAAGGTAAAAATATACTACATTACACACTATGTTCTAAGACTAGAAATGACAGCTGGATAAGCATTAAAAGCTGTATAATATCTGAACACCCATAGATACCATTTCTTCCATAGTTATTTTCAATTTCACAGAAATAATAGGATATACTGAATGGACTAGAATGAATTGTGTTTTACATCCACTTATATTACATAAAAAGTGCAGAAATATATATTATATTTAAAAAAGTATAAAAGGAACAAAAAATAGGTTCATTGTTTCCATTGTAAGAAAATTTTCATTACTTCTATAATATTTTTCATACTTTTCAACAACTTTGCTAAAACTACAAAATTCAATTTGGAAATACCACAGCACATAATTAATATGCTTGTATGTAGCATATTTATACCATCTCATGACATTAACACTATATAGGTATACCACTTCGTTCATAAAGTAAGAGCTTCACCCAAAATGATTATCCACTCATCTCCAATTGCTCTCATGGCCCATATTCTGTATGAATTTTGTTGGTAAATAAATCTGAATGTGAATTCATAAGCAGTAAATTGTCCTGAATTCTAGTAAAATTTGAAACTGTTTCTGAATAATAAAACATTGATGTGCTACAACTAAACAATATTCTTTCCATAACAATTCCAAATTGATACCTTGTATATTATAATATTGGGATAAAAGGTTATTTTTCATTCCACATTATATTACTCATAAAACATTTTTATTCAGAAATGATTTTAGAGTATGTAATAAGTGCCAGCTATATGTGGATGCAAAATTCAAATTTTATCAATAGAGCTTGGATTTATATATACTATAAAATATGAATATATTGTCACCCAATTAGCGGTAGGCATGAGGCCCACAGCTGTGAGGAAACCAGCCACGCCTCCCATTAGTCTCTGTCACTAACTGAGGGGTGGTTAGGGAAAAGTCGCTTGTCCCTAGGCGCTTCTCTCCCCTTCTTCTGCCCTCCGGAACTTTCGTGGGGGAAACCAGAGACTTCTAGAAGAACGGTGACATTCCTATAAAAAGGGTTTCAGAGAGACAGGCAGTCAGTGTTAGTGACGTGCGTGGAAAGGAGCGCCGTGTTAACGAACGAGACTGTGTACGTGCATCGGAGTTTACGTAGTCGCGAGTACAAGTGAAACTGTAACGGACGAACTGGTGAATTGTAATTGTGTGCAGCACGTAATACTGTGTAATTGGCAAGTGTTAAACTGTAAGTCGGTGGAAATAAAGAACATTTTTGAGTGGTGAAATTGGACTTTTCATTTCACGAACCCACAAAGTCACAACTGGTGTCAGGAAGCGGGAAGATAACATCACCGAACATTACAACCATGGACGCGGCATTGGAGAAAATTTTGGAGAAGATGATGGAAATGAAGGCGGAACTGACAGAAATGAAGACGGCAAATGAAAACCTCGCTGCAAAAACAGAAGCGGCAAACGACAACATCACCGGGAAGATGGAAGAAATGAAGGCCGAATTAACAGCGAAGACGGAAACGGCTAACAGTATCTTGGCCACGACAATGACCTCAAAGATGGCCGAACTGACCACGGAAATGAAGGTGGCGAACGAGGCTCTCGCCGCCAAATTTGAAGAACAGTTGGCCGGCGTGAGGGATGACGTGACGGAGCTGGGCAAGCGGATGGGCCAAGTGGACGAGCGCGTCGAGGACCTGGCGAGCCGCGTTAACGACCTGGAAGGGAAAGCCGACAGCAGCGTGAAGTCCCTGAACGCCATGGTGGAGGACGTCGTCGGCAGGAAGCTGAAGGATTTGAAGGCCGACTCGCCGGGACGCGACACAACATCTGCGCGCGTCAAACCTCCCAAGTATGACGGCGCGTCAACGTTTGAGGTCTTCCGCCGCCAGTTCGACACAGTGGCCAGGTACAACGGATGGTCACTGGAGGAGGAGGCCACACAGTTAATAGCCAGCCTCCAGGGAAGAGCCGCGGAAGTCCTAAACGTGGTGCAGACGACGGCGGCGCCCAAGGACATCTGGGAAGCCCTGGAGGATCGCTTCGGGAACCACCGCTTAGCCGCAGCATACCGCAGCCAGCTAAAGGCAAGGTCACAGCAGCCGGGGGAGACGCTGCAGGAGTTCGCCATTGCGATCGAGCAGCTGGCTAGCAAGGCCTTGGTTGACCTGCCACTGGAGTTCGTATCCCGGGAAGCCGCCTACAATTTTGTCGACGGGGTACGGGACACAGAGATTCGTCAGCGCCTAATGCTCGGGGAATATAAAACCATCCACGAGGCGCTGACAGCGGCATTAAGGATGGAGGCGGCCAAAATAACATCCATCCCGACGTCGAGAACGAGGAGTGTCCGCTACGCCGGAGACAGAAGACCAGCTGAGGGACGCCGGCGAACACCTAGTGGCCTGTGTTGGGGGTGTGGACAGCCCGGACACCTGCAGAGAGACTGCCCACACCAGGAAGAGCAGCCGGAAAACGAGTAAGGGCCGTCGTGGAGAGGGGCACGTCGGCGCCATCACCACCATCCCCTCGAGTGACACTGCGCGCCGTCAGCCGACGTATGGATGATAGCCTCATCGCGGACGGTTGGATAAGAGGAAAGCCGTGCCGCGTGCTGGTGGACACCGGGGCGGCCGTGACCATCATCAGACCTGACGTGGCGAAGGGTTTGCCGACAAGGAAGCCAAGCCGGCCATACCAGCTTGTCACGGCATCGGGCGACACCTTGCCTGTGGAGAGGGAGGCCCTGCTGGAGCTGAACTTGGGACGGAGTGCCGTGCGTCTGTGGGTGTTCGTCGCGAAGGTGGCTGAGGAGGTGATTCTGGGACTGGATGCCCTCAGGAGCCACGAGGCGACGGTCGACGTCGGCAAGAAGGTCCTGCGGCTTAACGGAGAAGAGGTTATACTCCGTCAACCCGAAGAGCGCCTTGGAATTTGCAGGGTCGTCTTGGACGAAGACGTGGTTGTCCCCGCGAGGAGCGAGGTGGTGGTGACGGCGCGACTGGAGGGCCAGAGAACCAGGAACATGATGCTGGACCAGAAGACGCCTGTAAACGGACTGTGTGTAGCCAGGGCATTGCTGCCGTGCCGAGAGGAGGTGCCCGTGAGACTGCTAAATCCTACGGACGCCGATCACGACGTCCAGGCCGGGACGGAGTTGGGAATGTGCGAGCCCGTGGTGAGCGTAACAGCTATCGACGAGACACAGGAGCCGGCGCCGAAGCAACACCTGGGGCCCCGGCTAGAAGGCTTGGTGGAGAGGGCGGCTGACCACCTGACCACAGAACAGCTGGAGAAGGTTCGACAACTGCTAAGGCGGTATCAGCGCGTCTTCAGCCAAGGTGATAGTGACTACGGCCGCACGGACAAAGTGCTTCACCGCATCGACACCGGGGACGCCCGGCCTATTCGGCAACCACATAGACGCGTTCCGCTGGCGAAGCAAGGGGCGGTACGAGACATGCTGGAGGACATGAGATCCAGGGGAGTGATTGAAGAGTCTGACAGCCCTTGGTGTTCCCCTGTAGTCTTGGTGACAAAGAAGAACGGCGAGCTGCGCTTCTGCGTAGACTACAGAAAGTTGAACGCCGTCACCCGGAAGGACTGTTTTCCCTTACCCCGGATTGACGACACCCTGGACACGCTAGCTGGTGCACAGTGGTTCTCGACCCTGGACCTGAAGTCGGGCTACTGGCAGGTAGCTCTAGACCCGAGAGACAAGGAGAAGACTGCATTCTCGACGGGCCAAGGGCTCTGGCAGTTCACGGTTATGCCCTTTGGCCTCTGCAACGCACCAGCTACCTTCCAGCGCCTTATGGAGTCAGTGATGAGAGGGCTGACTTACGATGCCTGCCTGCTATACCTGGACGACATCATCATCGTCGGGAAGACTTTTGAAGATCACCTCGAGAACCTGAGTAAGGTGCTACAGAGACTGCAAGCGACCAACTTGAAGCTGAACGCGAAGAAGTGCCAGCTCTTCCGCAAGGAAGTTAACTACTTGGGCCACATAGTCTCGGCAACCGGAGTGGCCACAGACCCGGAGAAGACACAGGCTGTGAGAGATTGGCCTCGCCCAAAGGATAGGAAAGAGTTGCGCAGTTTCCTGGGGCTGTGCAGTTATTACCGCCGCTTCATAAAGGGGTTCTCCAACATCGCAAAACCCCTCACCCACCTGACGGAGGAACACCGGCCTTATGTGTGGACAGAGGACGCCGAAAACGCTTTCCAGCACCTAAAGGAGACCCTGTGCAGTGCTCCAATTTTGGGTTTCCCACAACCGGGTGGCGCCTTCATTGTGGACACCGACGCCAGCGACCATTGCATTGGAGGTGTCCTGTCGCAGATCCAGGACGGCCATGAGCGGGTGATAGCCTATTACAGCAAGACGCTATCCAAGGCAGAGAAGAACTACTGCGTCACCCGACGGGAGTTACTGGCGGTAGTAAAGACATTGGAGCACTTCCACAAGTACCTGTACGGTCAGCCATTCCACCTGAGGACTGACCATTCCGCCCTAACCTGGCTATTGACCTTTAAGAACCTGGAAGGCCAGACAGCACGTTGGGTCCAGAGGCTGCAGGAGTACGACTTCACCTCGGAACATCGTAGAGGGAAGAGCCACGGTAACGCAGACGCCATGTCCCGAAGACCCTGTCCAGAAGAGTGCGGCCAGTGCACAAGAGTGGAAGAGAAGGAGCGTGCCGCAGCAGTCCGAGTAGTTGTGGCAGTGCCTGCTGAAGGCTGGGATAGCGCAGGCCTGAGGAGGGAGCAGCTGGCGGACGCAGACTTGGGACCACTCTTGAGGGAAGTGGAGGCAGGGATGAGACCAACCTGGGAGGACATCGCACCGAGGAGCGCCACCTACAAGTCGTACTGGGCCCAATGGGACTCGTTGAAGACCAGAGAGGGCGTGCTGTAAGGTCCCGGAAGTCCTGGAGGAAGTGCACGCCGGTACTTCGGGAGGACACCTGGGAGCGAACCGAACAATTGACAAACTACGGCAGCGCTACTACTGGCTGAGGTTCTGAGCAGATGCTGAGAGATGGTGCCGTCAGTGTCACGTGTGCGCGGCGAGTCGTGGCCCCCAGACTAGGAGCCGGGGTCGCATGCAGCAGTACAACGTCGGAGCGCCATTCGAACGGATCGCCGTTGACATTGCTGGACCGTTCCCAGTTTCCGACCGAGGCAACAAGTACCTGATGGTGGTCGTGGACTATTTCACCAAGTGGCCGGAGGTGTATGCCATCCCAAACCAAGAGGCAAAGACAATCACAGACTGCCTCGTGGAGCAAGTGTTCTGTCGATTTGGGGTGCCGTTAGAGCTACACAGTGACCAGGGTACCAACTTTGAGTCCAACCTAATGAAGGAGGCACTACAAAGGCTTGGGGTGAACAAGACTCGCACTACGCCTCTACATCCCCAATCGGATGGCATGGTCGAAAGGTACATCAAGACCTTAGAGGAACACCTGAGGAAAGTCGTTGCCAGCCATCAGCGAGACTGGGACGTCAAGGTGCCACTGTTCTTGCTGGCCTATCGCTCGTCTACACACGACACAACTGGGATGACGCCAGCCAGCTTAATGTTCGGCCGAGAGTTACGCCTCCCTTGTGACCTGGCTTTTGAAAGCCCTCCGGAAGCGAAACAGCCAGCGACCGAGTATGTGGAGAGCTTGGTGGACCATCTCCACGACATGCACGAGATGGCTCGCCAGAACATCCAGAAGGCGAGCGACCGCATGAAGACCAGGTATGACAGGCAAGCCAACAGCCAAGGGTTCCAGCAAGGTGACCTGGTCTGGTTGTACCGTCCTACCCGGACCAAGGGACGCTGCCCGAAGCTCCAGCAGCCATGGCAAGGACCGTACCGGGTTGTGAAGAGGATTAACGACGTGGTCTACCGCATCCAGAAGGTTCCCCGAGGAAAGATGTTGGTGGTACACCTGGATCGACTAGCCCGCTACGATGGTGCTGTTCGGGACGACCAGCTTTGAGGAGGGAGCAGTGTCACCCAATTAGCGGTAGGCATGAGGCCCACAGCTGTGAGGAAACCAGCCACGCCTCCCATTAGTCTCTGTCACTAACTGAGGGGTGGTTAGGGAAAAGTCGCTTGTCCCTAGGCGCTTCTCTCCCCTTCTTCTGCCCTCCAAAACTTTCGTGGGGGAAACCAGAGACTTCTAGAAGAACGGTGACATTCCTATAAAAAGGGTTTCAGAGAGACAGGCAGTCAGTGTTAGTGACGTGCGTGGAAAGGAGCGCCGTGTTAACGAACGAGACTGTGTACGTGCATCGGAGTTTACGTAGTCGCGAGTACAAGTGAAACTGTAACGGACGAACTGGTGAATTGTAATTGTGTGCAGCACGTAATACTGTGTAATTGGCAAGTGTTAAACTGTAAGTCGGTGGAAATAAAGAACATTTTTGAGTGGTGAAATTGGACTTTTCATTTCACGAACCCACAAAGTCACAATATGCATGCATCTATGCACTAAAAATCTGGTAAATATACTCTACAAACTTTATAATATGCATTTAAAATAAAGTACATTATTTCAATTTCCTCATATTTATTAACCTTGAAGAACCAAATACTAAATTCTTAAACACAGGTACTAATTAATTAGTATTTATTAGTCTCCCTTTGAGCCTAATTTAGCATTAGTCATGTTCTTGAAATAAGGAATTAAATATTTTTCACCTTTTCTGGAAGAAACAACTTTATTCTGCAACTTAAAATATTTTATATAAAGTGAAAGATCTCTGCTTCACACAAAGCAACAGGACAGTATCGAAAAGAGTATTTATCACTTTCAGAATAAGCATTAAGGTTTTTTTTTTTTTTCTTTCAGAATATAGCATCTTATTCACATCTCAAAGAATCATTAAATCCGGAATTCTTGCTTCCATTTTCTCAGTTTTGTTTTGAAGACACGTTGCTATTTCTTCTGGTATGTCTCTGGTGATATCTGTTTTGTACATCTGTAAAACAGAAGATTACGGCATCTCTTTTTCTTCCAAACTGTTTAACTGAAATGGGCCTTAATAAACACTAATTTACTCTGGACACTCTTGTCAATGCACTTACTGCAGCAGGGATACTTGCTGCTTCATTTATGTCCATCATGTCAGCACCTTTTTCATTATAATATAGAACTGCTTCAATCCTTATTCCCCATATTTCAAGGACTGGCTCTAGGGATATACAAGTATCTTATATAATATCAGTAAATAATTTCACTCTTGATGGTACCTTCACATACACTTGTTTTCATAGAGGAAATTAATGCATTTAGTTCTGAAAAATTTGCTCAAATTTCCTCTGCCAACCAGTGGACAGCATGTGCTATAGTCATATGAACTGCCTTAAAATAAAATATGTACAAAGCTTTAACAGCCTTAAGCATGTATGCTTCTGCATCTGAAACATCACCAAGAGCTTTTCCTCATTTTCTTTAGCAGGTCACAGAACATGCAATGCATTATGATCAACCCTAGGAATCGCCGAATGGTTTGTTATTTCCAGTAAGTACTGGAGACAATGAGATCGTGTGTACCTGGTTCAGATTAAGTCATTTTTCCCACGAGGACATTGGCAATAAATCCTCCGTACGTGTCGGTTCTTTTGCCTACGCTAACCACATGTTTGAGCCGCTGTTATCATCTCTTATTTCTTGTACTACCTGAAAAGAATTATTTTATTGGAAACTAGTAAAGCTCAGGGGTCTAATTTGGGATCTCATTTTAGATGTGGTACAAGTGTAAGAAAGCATTTGTTGATCATAAGCTAAATAAATCGACCATACATAATTTTGCTTCCATTTGAAAATATTTTGTATAAAACATTTGAAAGTTTTGAGTAATTTTCAAGATTTTATAAAGCTCAAAATATTGTGGAGGGGGTTATGGGTGAATAAACACAGTAACTTCATTAAATTAGCTCTTCATAAACTTTGCCAAGGCAGTTTTCCTTATTGTTGATTCATCAGGAACTTTTTGTCCAGAATATTTTACCAGGAAATTTAGAAATTATACATTTTTTAGCTTATTCAAAGGATATGATGCAAACTCACTTTTAACCAACTTTCACTTGGGTTTTGCCAGTACATCTCAGCATTTTATGTTGGATTTGCAGTGGATACTATTTATTGTCATTTCTTCCAAAAATATACATTTAAATAGGTTTTGAATGGGCAACAAAGGTTTGTTGGCTATTGGTGTAGTTAGATTCTACTTACAGAGCTACATAAGCATTATCAGAATAATATAATAATTATACAAATAATCATATATAAATAATAATAAATAATAATAATAATAACAATAATAATATAATCAGGAAAGACTGGATCAAGCTTTAGTCGTATTAGAGCCGACAATGCGAACGATAGTTCACAAAACATGTCCTCAATATAGGTACGTAAGTGAAGCTGATATGTAATAAATAAGACTCATCTATAATTTAATAATTATCAGGATAATTTGTCATTCAGATAATCTTGTATAGAATAAAGTGATTTTGAGCATAGGTACTCTCCAGCAGAATTTGTAAAACCACTGGTTATCAATTTTTCCTTTACGATTGTTAGGAAGAGCACCAAATATTTTGATGGTTTCATAATGCACACCTTTCTGGAAGCAAGTAAGTTTAACACTGAAATAATGAATTTTACACTTTTATCTAGTGTTTATTCTATGAATTACTTTATTTGTTATAAATGAGGCTTGACTGCATACAACAAGTTTTAGGATCGAGTATACTTGCAAAGAAGGGTTAAAATCTCCATCTTTCTAAAAAGATCTTTGCAGGAGTGTGTGCTATGGGTGTTAGTAATGATTCTTATTTTTTGCTTTCTACTGAGTAGCCAAAAATAATATTCCAAATTCCATGCTAGAGTTAATGTATACATAATACACTAATTTAAGCACATCAACAGAACTCACATTAACCAGTGTTTGGAGTGCATAACAGGCAGAACTGAGTTTAGGTAAGATATACTTTATGTGGGCTTTCCAATCTAAACATCTGTCCACTTGAAGGCCGAAAAATTTTATGTTGTTGATTTCTTCTAATAGCATATCATCAATTCCAATTTCTGTCTGAGTGTGTGACATATGACAAGTTATAAAGTTAACAACTTTTGTTTTGTCTAGATCCACAGATAGTTTTTTCACTTTAAACCAACATGACATACATTTCAAAACAAAATTCATTTTAATTATACACTCATTTAAATTTTTGTTGGTCATCAAGACACTAGTGTCATCAGCAAAAAGAAATGTATTTGCAATGCCTCTTTATATAAAGGGACAGGTAATTTATATAGATAAGAAATAGTAAAGGCCCTAACACTAAACCTTGGGGTACTCCATGAGTTACTATTTTCCAATTTGAAGTTTGTTTTTCATAACCAATATCACAGTCTACTTCAACACACTGTTTTCTTTCATTTAGATATGACACAAACAACTTAAATGTTCATTTTTATTCCATAGAGTTCCAATTTTGCTATAAGAATGTCACGATTAACACAATCAAAAGCCTTTACTAGATCACAGAAAATTCCACTTACATGTCCTTTTTTGTTTAAGGCAGTCAGCACTTCATGTGAGAGTTTATAAGTTGCATTATTTGTCAGTATGCCTTTTCTGAATCTAAACTTATCACTGACAAGTATGTTGTTATATTCCAGGTGTTTATACAGTCTGTTGAACATTACTTTCTCAAGAACTTTTGAAAAAATTGGTAAGAGACATATAGGTCTATAATTTGAAACATTACTGTATCTACCTGTTTTGAAAAGAGGTTTAACAATTGAGAATTTCATCCTGTCGGAAAATTCCTGTCATTGGAGACTAATTGCATAAATAATTAAGCGGGGTACTAATTTGTGAGGAGCATCATAATAAGAATTTTATAGTTATTTCATCATAACCAAAAGAATTCTTCATTTTAAAGAGTTATTAATGTTATTTATTTCAGAAGGCGTAGTTCGATTAACTTTAAATTAGTTTGCTTTTTACATCCAAAGAGAATTTATTAAAACATTTCTGCAACTTCATGAGGTCTGAAGGCTAGCATTTCTATGAGTAGTTGTTTGTAAATGCTGTGTAACGTTTAACTTTTTATTGCACGGGACCTATATCAATGGTATAAAAATAGTATGGGTGTATTTTAGTTAAATAAGACCAACATTCACTAGCTGGAAAATCACATTGATGTTTAAAATATTCTGAAAATAAAAAAATAAAACTTAATGTTTTAAGACACTTACACAATACTATATTTGCATGCACTGTTAAGCTTAGGAGTTCCATCAATCCACTGTTGAAATAATTAAGCTTTACTGCTCTTCTCCTTTAGTATTGTAATATTCCCTTTCCTAATGCTCACACTTTGAAAACGACAATTAACAGTATATTAGTACAGCTTAAAAGTTAAGTGAAAATGGGACTTTTTAATTCTTGGAGATTTTATCGTTGCAGCAGATAGTTTTGTTTGCAACATTAATATAAACCAAATCAATTTTGTGACGCAACAGCCTCACCGAACTTTAAAGATTTGCTACATAATTTTGAATGCTATTTAATTTAAGTTGTTAAGCAGCACATTTTTATATCAGGAAGCACTAATTTAATTGTTGATAGCTACATTCTCATTTTTGACAACCTTTATGAATTTAAAAACATGATAGCTAACAGTCCTACACAAACAGAGTAAGAAAAGAGAGGTTTTCTGGTATGTTTCTCTTCTTAAATTATCAGGGTGAAATATGTGTATGAATAATTATTGCTGAAAAAGCAAAATATATGCATAAATATGTAGAAGTTAGTTAAATATGCACTACCTCTTAAATATGCATTTATAGGCACTTAAAACTTAGAAATAAACTCCTTAAAATGTTGATTGAATTTATTACTTACATGCTTATGTTTAACTATCAAGGAATAACACATACAAATATGCAAATATCGGAGCTCTAGCTATCAGCACAAAGACAAAATTCAGAAGTTCATAGTAATAAGTTCTTGCAAAAAAAAAAAAAAAAAAGAGTAGTTGTGAACTTTCAAACATTTCATCAGATGGCTTACTAAACATTTGGGATAAAGTAAACAAACTAAATATATCATAATTGGCTGACACCTCAGAGGAATGATCTGTTACAAGACGTGTATTGTCTTTAACAAGTACATTTCTCCAAAGTCTTTTAAAGATAATGATGCTGATGATGATGAGGAAGAGGAGGACAATGATGATGATAATAAATCACATATATTACCTTCAAACTTACTTATAAGAATCATGCATTGCCATTATTAGTATCTTTTTAAACATCTTGACTACTATAGGAGTGAGAGAGATTGGTGTACAAATCTGCATAATTCTTTTATCTTCTTTCTGATCTAGAGAAGAAGCAATACTGATTTTTAATCAGTTTGTAATTATGCCCTGCTTTAAAAATTCTTTTATTTTATTTAGTTTTATTTAAGTAACTGACAGCCAGCTACTTTATTTATTAGTGTTAAGCTGATACATACCTGAGTATGATAGGCATTCAGCCCAGGCTATTAATCCATCATCTCCAACCAACACAATATACAAAACATTTACTTATATAAATCTGTATTATTTCCACTACTCTACAACTATTACACCAAAATAAAATAAAAACTAGACAAACTAAATAATAATGATTATACTATACTCTACATACTGCATATTACTGGTAACCAGCAACATTACAACAAAATACCTACTAACTCTAAAATTCTAGCAACTAATATTCTGCATTTGTACTTCTCTATAGCTATTGGTAACATTAATACTAATTTCAATATATTATAAATCCTGCTTACATTGACCAATTGAACTGACCAATTCCATTTTTTCTTAACTTTACCTAAAAATTGGCCTAAGCTCCTACCCTCCTTACTAAAAAACCTCAACGCTGTTCTCCTATCCAACTTTTCCCATTTCTACCCCAATAATTCTTTTCTCCATAAATTGTTTCTTGGCATTTAAAAACTATATGCTAAATATTTTCCTTTCCTCCACAAATAGGATACTGACTCTATGGAATACATTTTCTTAATCCTCTCAGCCTCCAAACACCAGTTCTTAACCGTGCTATTGCTTCCCTTTGTTCATTATCTACCTTATCCATGAATATTTCCCTTTCCCATATTTCCTTCAATTCCAATGACCCTTTTTCCACTATCCCACCAAAATGTTTTTGGATTTCTATATCTTCAAACCTCTTTCTTATATTTTCCAAAATTTATTTTGATTGTTCCCCCCTCTCTTTCAATATTTCCCCAACCCATTCTCTTCCAGGCTCTTTTCAATGTTACTCGTCCAACCAGTTTGCATAAGATTCTTTTCCTGATACTCATCACACTGCCTTAACAAATTATTTTTGTCTAAATTCAAAATCCTAAACCAAAATTTCACAGCTCTTTTATTTTATTAAATGTAGCTTAGGGACGATCAAAAAATGATTAAATTTCTTCACAGCTTAGAAGTAATATTATCCCATCCTCTGGAATTTTTGTTCTTACATCTATTAACTTAGGACCTCATCTATTGTAGAATTTTAGAATTAATGAGAGTTTACAAGACCTTTGGATTTATAACCAAGAGTATCAGGAATTTTTTGACACTAATAACATATATGAAAAAAAGTGTAAACATAACTGATTACATACCATCAGCAGATTTTGTTCTGTTCTATTATTAATGAGTAAATGTTATTTTGCTTTAAATTATTTTTCATATTATCAACCATGCAGTTTTTTAGTAAATTTTTGTTCCAGAAAGCTTATTCATAACTTACAAGTTTAGCTCTACCTCACAGGTTATTCCATATTGTTTTTATGTTTACTTACAGTGCTTCATTCTGTGATTTCTCATTTTTACAAAATTATGCAAAATGCAACCACAATAAAGTGGGCTTCATAGGAAATGTCATGATATACATTTTATTCTTTTTTTATTAGCAGTCTTTCAAATATATTTTAAACAGAATCGGTATAGCCAATTTTGAGAAAATAAAAGCTAAAAAAAGATTATCCATGAAAAGGGTGACTGTAATTGGAATATCACAATAACATTTTGCAGCATCTTTAGAGAGTGCCTGATTTTGCACTCTTTTTTATTCAAATTTCATCTAGATATGTATTTCCAGTGGGTTAAAGCCTGTAAAACATTTTCAAGTGGAATACAATGCTTCATGTACCTAGCACAAATAAGCAGTAGAGAAAATAAAAAGTGCCTACATATTCATAACAGACTTGAACTAAAGTTGGTAAACATAAATTAATTTATGAGAATTATTATAGTTGCCTTAAAACTTTAAATTAATTTTAAAGCAAGAGTCAATTAAAATAATAATTAGAAATATGTTGTATGTATAAAAATTCTTATAGTTATCATTCAGTCAAAAAAAAAAAAAAGTTTGAGAACACTGTTCTAAAACATTTATATGTATGTTTGGCAGTACTCTACAATCTTTTATAGCAGGAGTTAAAATCAGGTTCCTTTTTCTGTAATCTGCAAACAACTACTCAAATTTTCTACAGAGAAAGCAAACTGCAAATAATTTGAATGCTGCCTATAACATGCTTTATTATATAAAATCAGAATTTCATGAAAACTAATTTAGCTACTATAAAAGCAGAATTACAACATTATTGCACATTAGAAGTGCTCTTGGTGCTTGGTTCAGCTAAAATTTGGCTAGGTTTAGACAAAAATTACGAATGTTTTTAATATGCAGATATTAAAGATTGACATACTTCTAGACATTTATAATAGTACTGAAAATCGTAACCTGTGACGACACCGAAGCTTGAAAGGTAAACCTCAATTAACATAATGATAACACGTGTTGTGTAGTAATGCAATTCGGTTGCTATGGCAACGGCAAACAAAACGCAGTCTCAGTATTCACGTGCGCGCAATGCAGATTTCCCTTGTTTTTTGGTATATTATGAAAAATGGCTACAATGTCGGCGACGGTACAACTGTTTGATCCGCCGAGTTCAGCAAGTTCAGATAGGTAATTGTATTCAATTCTAAGTTTACAGCACCAATAAAAAAAAAAGATGATGAAGCTGTTTGATTGTAAAACCGGTGCCGAGATGCTTGTGTTGCTAGTGTATGCGAAGAAACTTGTGTATAGTAAAGCCATCCGTCATAATGTGTTATTGAAGCACATGGCATTCGTCAGCGGTTTAGTAGCAATTCATAAAGGTTAAAGGCCTAATGACGTTCACATCAAGAAATAGCTTCAGTAGCAAGAAAAGCGAAGGATTATATGGCAGAAAAGTCATGGGTAATGTTTAAAAAAGGAGAAAAAAGAATGTGCTTAGAACTTCAATCAAAACATTGCACGAAAGTGCATCGTTTTTCATGTTTTGAAATGTAGTTTACTTATAAGTGCATATAATTTGTACTTTTGCGAGTTAATTGTACTAATTACAAAAATTAGAGGTTTGCAGTGGAATTCAATGAAAATGAACAAGTATAATATAGCACGGTTAGATTGTGGTAATTACTGCAATTATGTTGAAATACTATTTAGATGTTAATGGCTATTACAAAGTAATTACTAAAATTGAATAATAATCCCATGCATTTCGATAAGCAATTAAATCCTTTCAATATGTTCACTGCAGAATTTTGTTTCATATTAACATTTGTGGAAGGCACATAATGAACATAATTGCTTCACTCACATAAAGAGAAAATATAATTATTGCTCTGTGGCATCCAACATTCATATATACTTCTAGCCTTGATGCCGTTTGCTCCTAGTGTTGCCACATCTTCCAAAGTAAAAGCAGATGATTTAATTTGAAAAAAAAAAAAAAAAAAAAAAAAAAAAGCAGGAGAAATCAGGGTGAAGGTGCGCATTAACGGCGTAGCAATATGGCGGGCATGACGTCATGGTTGGAGCGTTGCCAACATCCAAAGTATGTTTTTTCGGAAAAAACAAACACTACGTAAGCAAACTAGCGATACTGTAATGCATAAGGAAACTGGCAATGTATCATTGTTTACCAACTCAAGTCTGGACAGCTTAAGGAAAATAATGATAAAAAATTGGTCGTTATTAATATTATTGTCATCACAATACTAACAACAACAATAATAATAATTGTATTATGCAATATTCCCATTACAGTATCGTTAGTTTATAATCAGAAAAAGAAAATTTGTTGGCAACGTTCCATATTAAGTTTACTCGAGTCACTAGTTTATAATAAGAAAAATAATTTGTTACCAACATTTCTCTGTATTTGCATATTTCAGATCTCTGTTGTTGGCAACAACTTGTTTCCCTGATGTCATTTGATACCAACATAACTCTACACCGTTATTCTGCACCTTACCAAAATCGTTAGGATTTGTAACCAAGAAATGTTTTTCATGTATCTATAGGTACATATTTATGGCATATTATTATTACTGTTTATTATTATTATTATTATTATTATTATTATTATTATTATTATTATTATTATTATTGACAGTCAACATTTTATATTAAACTTTTCATAATATAAATTAAAATTAGAGCAATACCACTTACATTGAACCTTCTATAGTTAACACAAGTATTAAATGAGAATACTATTAAAATACACATATCAGTCACTATCATACATCTTGCTTTTCAGTTCCTTCATCATTGAACTTGAAATTGACATTGCAAAATTGTGACACTCTGAATCTGATAGAAGTCTATTTGTATGTAATAATCTGCACATTGTTTTTTGTTGACAACCCATTTCTTAATTTTGTTTTAATCAGATTTATAGTAGAAAAAACTTATTCCACTGTAGTACTACAACGTGGAAGACATAGAAGGCACTAGATAAATTTAGATGAAAGAGGGAAAATTTATTTTGAATTGACATATTGCATTCTCTTTACTTGGATGCAGCATTCTTGCACAGTAGCATTACTACCACATGCAGTATCAGTGTTGCACAGCAGCTACCATTCTGTATCTATTTGTTGGATTTTTCTGGTTTCACCAAATTAAGAAAATAGCAAGAAAGTGGTGCAATGGACAGCACTGCACTGTTTGGATATTAGCTGATTATAAAACTTCTAACAATGTAAAAGCTATACAGTACACAGTATGAAGCTGAGGGTAAAGAAATTAAAATAATCCGCGGTATAAATTATGAAAATATTTGTGATTTGGTAAGCATGCTAACAGCTGAAAGCTGGAAATCTATTCTGGGGGCTAGTGCTGTAAATAGCAAATGGAATAACTTTTACAATATATTCAAACTATTTGATATTATTTTAATTTTATATATATATTATTTGATATTCCTTGTCCATAAAAACAAATAACTACCAGTAGTATAAAAAAGGAAAGGATAACATTTCCTACAAAACTAGCAAAGCAAAACAAGAAAATGAAAGATTTATATGCCTTCTATAAAAGCACATCTCTCGCATGTTACAAAAATAATTACAAGAAAGAGGTCAAGAGGTCCCGAGTTCGATTCTCGGTCAGGTTGAGTTACCTGGATAAGGTTTTTCCGGGGTTTTCCCCTTATCCTTCAAGACGAATGTTGGGTAACTCTAAGCTTCATGGACCCTGGACTCATTTGAGCATCATTTCACCCAATTCATTCACCGTCTGATATGACTTAGCTTTGGAGGACGTAAATTACAACAACAAAAAATTACAAGAAAGCAAAATTATATATCTAAAAAATGTAAATAGTTTAAAAGCGGAAACATACAGAGAAAAAAATGGAGCAATTAAAAAATTTACAAAATCTGTTTGAAGTATAGTAAATGAAGAAAGAAAAAATAAACAGCCACATAGAAATACCAAATGATACATCCTAGGGGAATTGGTAGAAGACCTTAAAATAATTTGCGAAAAATTCAATAATTTCTTTACTAATGTTGCTGGGAAAATATCACATTCAAATAACTATAATGGTACGACTGTCACTTCCTTATCATCCTTTTTCTTCAATCCAACTAAAATGAAGTAGATAACATAATTAACAAATTACAGAATAAACAAAGTAGTGGTTGGGATGAGATCAGTCTACTTATTCTTAAACAATGTAAAGCAGCTCTCATCAAGCCGTTAACCTATTTCATAAACTTCTCTATAGAAGGAAAATTCCCAAACGTATTAAAACTGGGAATAATTAAGCAACTTTTCAAAATAAGTAATAAAAGTTATATCAATAACTACAGGCCGATCACTCTAACATCTGAAATTGCAAACCAAAAAAAAAAATAATAAAGAGTCATATTTTTGAGACTAATAGCCTAACTTGAAAAATGCAATATAATGGAAAACAGCATGGCTTTCGTAAAAACATCCACCATTACTGCTATCAGTCACTTCATTCAAGTAATTGTAGGAAAGATTCAAAGTAACAACAAGGTTAGTACTTATTTTTTTATTTATTCAAAGCCTCTTGACTATGTGGATCACAATATCCTTTTAAATAAGCTAGAGCGATATGGAGTTTTTTTTTTTTTTTTTTTTTTTTTTTTTTTTTTTTTTTTTTTGTAGTGTTTAACGCAGCGATATGGAGTTACGGGTCTCCCTAAAGAGTTAGAAGTTACTTAGTTGGCAGAAAACAAAAGATTAAAATTGTCCACAAGAATGGCAAGTTTGTTCAAAAGGTAGAATCCAAAATAGAAACAGTTAAATACAGGGTGCCCCAAGGCACAGGGCTAGGTCCAGTATTGTTTATAGTTTATATCAATGATATAATGCTTCCTAAAAATAGTGCCATTGTTATGCTGATACTATAGCTATTTGCTGGGAAAAAATAGATGAAGAACTGCTTAGAAATATGAAGAATTCTACTTCCAGGCTTCTTAATTATTTTGAAACTCTGAATTTGAAATGTAATGTCAAAAAGACGATAATAATGGAATTCAATAGGTCAGTTAAAAAGTAAACGATCTTAGTATACAAGTTTGTAATACATTAGTTCAAAATGTTAACACACACAAATTTCTAGGCCTTCAGGTAGATAACTGTTTAAAATGGACAGAACACATAGACTATGTATGTAATATCAGCAGATCAATACATTTACTGAGATTTTTCCAAAATTATGGTGATGTTCAAATGTTGAAATTAATATACTTTGGATGTATATATTCTCATCTGACATATGGTCTATAAATATGGAGTGGGATGCTGCGAAAACTAAGATGAATAAACTTCTTATTTTGCAATTAAAAAAAAGCATCAGATTGATATATATATATATATAAAGATGACAATGTAGGAATCATGCAGAACTGCTTTCATCAGTAATAAGCTTTTAACCATTTATTCTCTGTATGTTTATAGGACCATACTGTATATAACAAAACCATTAATAAGAAAGGGTCAAGTACACAATGCAAGAGATAACTGTAACCTCTTTAGATTAAATACAAGTTTCATGGAAAAGGATGTCAATACAAGAGGGGCAGTTCTGTTTAATAGATTACCAGTAGCTCTAACATTTAGTTAACACCTCAAAAACACATTTTAAATATAGGCTAAAAGAGTATTTAATTAATAAGTGTATAATTTAGATGAATTATAGCCAGTGTAAGTAGTATTAAGTATATGACTTGTCCAATGTCAACTGTGCAATGTACAAATGATTTACTGGACCAATAAATTATTATTATTATTATTATTATTATTATTATTATTATTATTATTATTATTATTATTATTATTATTATTATTATTATTATTATTATTATTATTATTATTATTATTATTATTATTATTATTATTATTATTATTATTATTATTATTATTATTATTATTATTATTATTATTATTATTATTATTATTATTATTAAAGATGGGGATCACTAATGAAAAACAGTTTAATATTTGGGGAACTGATTCAATCTAAAAATCAACATAGCATAATTTGAAAACTTGCGCATGTTTTTCCGACAGTGACAATTTGTTAAAGTTACAAGTTAAGCACCAAAATGCATGCTTTCCACACTAAGAAATACTATAGGATCCCTAAGTTCAATTTTGTCTATTTCAGGGAACTTCAAATGTTCAGGTTTAATGCAGCAATCATGAATAGTTTGCAATACAGAAAGAATATCAGCTGTCAGTTTATGAATTTGAGTTTCTTCACTTTGCATCTGCTTGTTTAGACTATTAAAAATAGGTAAAACAATAAACAAACTGAAGGAACACCAAGTATAGCTTGTGAAAAATCACTTCAGTTGCTTGCAATTTGTGAAACATTGATGAAGTAAAGAATAAGATCATACTGCTCTAATACAAAAGAAATGACTAACTCGAGAGAGAACCACCAAGTTTGGCATGGTTGAAGTAATTTGTAGGGCTTGGCGTCAACAGAAGTTGGAAGTACTTTGAGAGCTTCCTCACACTTTACTTTGGCATTGAAATAATTGAAAATATCGCAAATCATATCTTCCGTTTCCCGCAGAAGTTTAGTGGAGGAATATGATGAACATAAATGACAAACACTTGTGATTACAAACAATTCTGATGTATCATTTTTTAGAAGAGATAAACAATGTCTTACCCATCATAACACTGGCTTCATCTGCAACAAATCCAATGAGGTTGTCTTTATAAAGAATACTGCTAGAAGCAAAGGAACCTATCATGTATTGGTGTAGATTAATTGCATTAGCATTACTTACAGATATAAGATCAAATATAGGATCAAATTTGCCAATACCAGAATCAAACACAAATGTATAGAACTGGTCTCTGTAGATTCATTCACAATTACATAAAATGTATGTGCTCTCAGTATTGCATATAGCATTTATTTTCTTCAAAATCTAAAACATTGAGAATAGCCATTGCTATTGTTCGAGAATAGGTTATTCCTTTTGCAATTTTAGAATCAGGGTATATTGTTTTAGCTAGGGAGGGCAGATGTTCCATAACATTAAAGGAAAAATGTTCTACTAGAAAAGGCACGAGACAAATTTCTGTTCATTACTTTGATAGCCAATGTAGTGGACTGGTGTGCAAATGAAAGAATTTTCTGTCCAACCAGTCTTCTAGCAAACAGTGTTGTTCAGGGTCAGGGACAATGAAGTTCTGTGGCTAATTAAGCAATTAGATAAAATTAATGTGAAAATAGGAGTAGTTGTACATAATCCTTCAGATTCATCAGCTTTTCATAATTCCATATTATATAACGACTTAAAGGGTGATATGGATGCATTTAAAAAGAAGTTTTTAGATATAGAATTTATAATAATGGGAGACTTGAATGCAAAACTAGGACATCAGCTTAGTTAATGGTATGGCGGATGTATGGATAGGAAGAGAGAATATGATGGCAGGATTCTGGAGAGTAGTTAGATGTCAATTGGAGGATATGGATAGACAAATTTTATGGGCCATGGTAGAGAAAAGAACTTCATTAAAATTTTATAAAGAATTTGGAAGTAATGTCGGGAAGAACATGTATATTGAGGGGTGTATTAAGGAGCAAAGAGAAGGTATTGCATGGTTTAAATGGTTTAAATTAGGAGTCTGGAGATTGAAAGGTTACCGAGGAGGGATAGAGGACGGTGTCTTATATGCAAGGGCAGGGAGGATGCAATCCATATTTTATTAGAATGTACGGGTACAGACATATGGAGGAAAGAGTTGATCCAGAACAGATGGTTAAAACTGGCAAAATCATTAGTAATAAGAAGAATATTCTGTATTCGATCCCAGATTTGTAACTTTGGTGAGGTTTTGTTCAGAGTGAAGAAGAAATGGGTATGGTAAGTTAAGTGAATAGGAGTTTGTGGTAGATAGTGGCCAAGTTTTGTAATAGGTCTGGTGGTAGGAATGATGCATTGACTATCGGTTGTTTGTTGATTAAGTAACAATTATTATATAGTGTTTGTGACTGGATATGACAGGCAAAGAGCCCGGGCTGAATGTACAGTTGTATCTATGATTGTAACCTCTTGGTAAAAATAGGAGAAGGAAATGGTAGATTATGTGGAAAAGAATATGGAGGGAGGGGAAAAAGATGAAATAAGACCAAGAAAAAGTAGAGATAAATTAACAAATAAGGGATGTAAGCTGTTTGGTTTTTGCAAAACAAACAACTTAGTAATATGTATTGGTGATTTAGGGTAAGACAGCTGGGGAGGTTATGTTTGTAAATGTTATAAATTATATACTATGCAGGAAGAAAATGGAATCGAAAATCAGTAATTGTAAGTTTAAAAATGTGATTTTAAATAGTAGTCACTTCCCACTATTATTAGACATTAAAGGGTGGGAATGAGACAGCACAATTAAGACATAAAAATATTTAAGTAGAAAGACAAAAAGGAAGAGTGAAGGAAGAAGGCAGATCTAAACTCAGGAGTAGGACAAATCATAGAATGTGGAATAATGATAGCTATGGAAGAAAGAAACATAGGTAAAACATTTGAATTACTAAATTCTCTAGAATTAAAGTAGGGGGAGAACAAAATAAAACAGTGAAAGAAACCAATAAAAGGATGGTTTGATGAATGCAAATTAGCCATACACAAAAAAAGTATTCATTGAGCTTAAAAGTTGAAGGAGCACTGAAGGCAACTACATAGTCAAACTAATGGAAAAAAAAAAAAAGGGATTATAACTATTTGTTAGAGGAATAGAAAAAAATAAGGGAAGCCATGGAAGCAAACAGTAGTAGTAGTAGTAATTTATTTCCTTTTACATCAACAAATGGAAATACAAACTCAAGATTACAGTTATAACATCCATACTGAAATATGCCATATATTCCCAAATCCTGAAAATTGTATCATGTTATCATGTTGCCCACCATTGAATAGTAATTCAGTCCCCATACACCTAACCCTAGGAACAGTAGTAATATGATATGAGAAATAGTGAAAAAAGCAAATAAGAATGGTTGGAAGAGACCCAAAATATCACCTCAGGAATGGTTGAAGTAATGGACGAAGAAGTTAAAGGATGCCAAGGCTCGAAAATGGGCTGTGATGGAAAAAAAAGGGGATTATAAATATTTGTTAGAGGAAAAGAAACAAATAATAAGGGAAGAGATAGAAGAAAATGGTAGTCAAATGATGTGAGAAATAGTAAAAAAGCAAAAAAAAAAAAAAAAAAGCAAATGAGAATGATGGGAAAGGACCCGAAATATCACCATCACCTCAGGAGTGGTTAAAGTAATGGATGAGAAGTTAGAGGAGACCAAAGCTCAAAAATAGACTGTGGTGCCATAGTAGTAATGGTTAAAGTATTTTAGAGGCTTAATAGAAGATGATAAAGGAGTAGATGGGTTATTAGAAGGCTAGGGAAGGAAATAGTTAAAAATAGAATACTAGGCAGTAAATTTACATTGCTGGAAGTATGCAACAGTTAAGCACTTTGAAAGTAAAAGCTAAACCTAAAAACTTATGCAGAAAAACAAATCATTTTGAAAATCCAACCAAGAAAACCAAACATAACCTAAAAGATCATCCAAACCTTCACAATTCTTCAATCAAGAATTAAAAACATGTGTAGACCACTTCAACCAAGTGAAGACTATATTGCTGACATACAAATTGCTTCACAAACAATAAATGAAGAAAATAAAAACATAGTAAAAAACAAATGCTCCAAAATAGTAGACCAAGTGAAACATGAAAAGAAGATTAACAACCACATCATGAAAGCCCTTAAAAAGAAACCAGTCATTTACACTAAAGCAGACAAGGGAAATAAAACTAGTAATTTTGGAAAAGCAGAATACATAAAGATGTTGGAAGACCTGTTAAATGATAGTAAATACCAAAAAGTAGAAATCAACCTATTAAAGTACTGCCGTGAATCCACAAATAAAACTTTAAAAGAAAGCAAAATAATCAACAAGAAAGAATTTCACAAAATTAGAGTTGACAATCCAACATTACCAAGAATATATGGGCTACCAAAAATTAATAAAACTGGATAAGTTATGAAACCTATCACTAGTAGCATAAATGCTCCAACAAATAATTTGTCCAAATGGTTGCTAAATAAATTCAATAGCTTCCTAAAGTTTGAAAGTGTAAATTTAAAAAACTCTTTAGACTTAATGGAGGAAAAAAAAATGGACATCAATTTGGACAAAAATGACAGCCTGGTTTCATTTGATGTCACATCATTATTCTCATGCATATCAACAGAAAAATTACAGGCACTGTTAAAAAAAATCGGTAACTACAATGGAAATGGAAACAGTAGAAGCAGAAGAATACATCTCATTAACAAACTTATGCATTGAGCAAAACTTCTTCAGATTTAATGGGAAATACTACAAGCAGAAATCAGAGTTATCAATGTTCAACCCACTTTCACCCTTTTTGGCAAATTTATTTATGAGTGCATTCGAAATGCAAATTAAAAGGGCCTTCCCATGTATCTTCAAGGTTTGGTATAGATATATTGATGACATCTTTGCAATAGTTCCAAATAAACATTTAGATGATGCATTAAAACTATTCAATCTGCAAGGAAAAACTATCATATTCACAATAGAAAAGGAAGACAATGGACAACTCTCTTTCTTGAACCTAAATATTATCAGGAGTGACACAAAAATAAAATTTGGAAATTACAGGAAGCCAACCAGTCAGAAAATTACATACAAAATTATAGGTATAACCCAATTATACATAAACATGCAATAATAAACAGTCTTACACACAGATTAGTCAACATATTGTCGCGAACCCATTATTTACGATGGCGCGGAGTGATAAGACATAGCGCAGTGGGAGATAAACAGCTTGCCTAAGCAGATAAACATTGCGCAGAGATAAAAGGCATGCCAAAACAGATAAAGTTAGATAAAAAAGGAACATTCTAGTGACATCTTGATTGTCTTACAGAACATTCAATTTCTTTTTTGTTACAGAATATTCGAGAAATGTCTCATATGAGTCATATATATATATATATAAGGAAGCCGCGACTCGCCAAGTGACAGTAGTAAACAGTGTCGTAATGAGAGAGTGTAATCAGAACTGAATTGTGTGAATGCTTTTGTTTGTGGACGGCGACCTTGGAAGATTGTAAATGTGTATGTGACGTAATCCTGCTACTGTAAGTGTATTTCTACGGAAATAAAGAACATTTTGAATTTCTGCAACTCGGACTTTTAATTCTACGAACCCAAAAAGTCACAATATCCATGGATGAAGTAGAATACTACAAGGAACAAAAAGCTGTACTCCACATAGCAGAAGAAAATGGATACAACTAAAGTCTGGTTTTTAAGAAAAGGGGCTAACGTTTACAAAAGAAAAAGAAAGCAACAGCATATTCAATGCATTCACATGACACCTAAAGACATTTAATAAATTCAAATAGTTCTGTAAGGAACAAAATATCATCTTGGCTCAGTATTAAAATTGCTAAATTCAAAAACAAAAGATGAAATCCCACCAATTAACAGATCCGTAATATACCAAATAAGTTTTAAGGATTTTTAAAAATGCTATTGAGGTCACACTAAAAGAAACTTAAAAACCAGAGGCAACGAGCACTTTAGAAACATAAAATTGAAACAAGAGGATAAGTCAGCAGTAGCATTTCATTTTTGGAACAAAAACCATGACATTGATCCAAATCCAAAATTGCTAAAAGGAGTGATAAACCAAAACAAACTGACAACATAGGAGAACATATTTATATGGAAAATTAAGGACCGAGTAATGACTTTGAAATACCACCAGTAGGTAATTTGACAAAGAAGTTCATAGTTCAATCATCAGAGAGTAGAGCAGATGACAACAGACGATAGTTGGACCTTGAGGTTGATAACGGATGTAATGGCTTCCGAAACTAGTTCCTCAATAATATAAAAATGTAAGTGACAAAGTGTTAAAAACCGACTACAAATAGTTTTTTCAAGTAGTTACACAATTTAATTACTCATAAATTTAAACATTCTAGGAATTCCTCAGTTTGTGTGACTTTTTCAGTGCAATTTTTTTAAGTGTTCCTCTTTCGCAGTTAAAATTGCTGCTGCAAAGCAAGTCTTTGCGATTAATAGTTCTCGTGTGTTTCTCATTTTGTAGGGCAATATTTTCTTCAAACAGGTTCTTGTAGAGGAGGAGTATTTCATTGCATCTTTAATTAACTCTTATTCATCTGTAGTTCATCATCAAAAGATGAACCAGGGCTATTTGAAGATTCTGAAAAGTTGCTGAGTTGATCATTCTTAGAGGCAGAGCTGTTGTGTTCAGTTAGTTTTTATACACCTATTACATAACTTTCAGAGCCTTTGGTGAAAATTGAGTTGTTTTCTTCGCCCAGTATTGACAATTTTCCCAGTCTTTTAAACAAATTTATGTTCCTCGTATTTCTAACCATTTTTGTGTGTGTATATATGTGCTGCATAGGTCACAGTTTTTTTTTCTTCCAACCAAGATGTTTGGCACTGAAGACTGTTCCAACAATCCTAGATTTTTGCAAATAATTTAACCAATCTCTGTCCGCCCGCCTCGGTAGCATGGTGGTTGCCTGCCTCACGTTCAAGAGGTCCCGAGTTCGAATCTCAGTCAGGGTGAGTTACCTGGATATGGTTTTTTCTGGGGTTTTCCCTCATCCTGAAAGAAGAATGTCAGGTAACTCTAAGCTCTATGGACCCCGGGCTCATTTGAGCATCATTTCACCCATTCCATTCATCGTCTGATATGACTTAACGTTGGAGGACGTAAATTACAAAAAATAATAATAATAATCTCTGTCCCTAATTTTCTTTTCAGTGTCTCCTCTTCACTTGACAGCATGCTGAAATATTGCAAAATAGAATAGAACAACTCCTACAACCAGGGGTGAAGCATGATATGACGTTCATGGAAGCACTACCTGTGTACCCCCAACAAGTTCCAAACCCAAGTCCATGAGCTGCAGATATACAGAAGCCGCTTCCCTAAATGTCATGCTATGCTTCGTCGCTTCTACAACTGTCATGTCGTCTACAACTGACCAAAATATTTAAGTTCACAGAATAACTCAACTAATTCTTATACTTACACATGTCTATTGCCAAACATAGCAGGAGTGCAGGGCCACAGCATTGCAAACTTAATTACTGTTACCCCATAATTTTGACTATGCATGGTTATATCTCAAGTTTTTATGGTTAGTACTCTTTGGGTAGATATAACTACTTAATTTTAGCATCTGATTATTTTGATTTGACTTAAAGCTGTCATTACAGCATAGCTTCTGCCTACATCAGTGATGTGGGGGTAGCAGTCTGCCTCACATTCAGGAGATCCCGAGTTTGAATCTGTAAGAGTGAGTTATCTGAATAAGGTTTTTTTCATGTGTTTTCCCTTCCCATATCCTGAAAGATGAATGTTGGGTAACTTTAAGCTCTATAGACCCTGGACTCATTTGAGCATCATTTCATTCATCTGATATGACCTGTCAGAGGAATAGGTTCCTACATTTTTTTCACTGTATTGTTACAGTGATGGATGTGATGTAGACTGTGTTGATCAAGTATTTCTACAAGATGAACCAGAGGAAGATGACAAAGACAGCAATTACTGTGCACCTCCTGTTTCACCACCTCAAACACCAAGACCTCCTTCCACCGGGTCACAGAAATCTCCGAGATCTAGGAGGCAGAGAACAGCATCCATGTCTCAGTCTTCCAAGAAAACTTCAACAGAGTCCATTCTTCGTAGCCAGACAAGAACAATTTACACTGCTGGACGACCTCCATGGTATAATTCAGCTGGTCAACAGGTAGAACCTTTTGTTATAGGTAAGTGTAAGGTAAAATGAAGTATTCAACCATAAATAAATGATCTAGTGTATAAAGGTTAATTTTTTCTTGGAAAGGAAAGGACAATGTTTAGAAACAAATGGGTAAGACCAGTCAGAAGAGCAATTTGTGATTCATAAGTACCACAATTCCTGAGAAAAGACTTAAAGTATTCCTGGCAGCAGAATGGACAGTTTAATGTTCTTTGTGGATTAAATCCCATTGTAGGGTGACTTAAGATCTACAATTTTCATAAATGTTGGTGTCAAATGGAGAACTTCATATAAATGCAGAAGCAGCCTTTTATTGAAGCTAATAAGAGGACAAAGTATTGATAAGGGCATAGCAACTCTTTTCAATAATTTGAATTCTTTATTGCATCTAAAGCAGTGCGTTATTAATTCCAATGAGTTTTAAACACTGATGTCTGTTAAGAGAATGCAAATTAAACTTTAGTAACCTTTATCTTGTAAGCTATGTTATTTTATGTTGGCTATAAACCTAACATAGTTTTATAAAATAGGTTTAAGAACATGAGAATCCATAATTTCACTATGGCAATGTATAAGATAAACTTCATTTTTCAGGAATCTGTGGTGGAAGTGCATCAGGAAAAACAACTGTTGCAGCAAAAATCATTGAATCTCTGGATGTGCCATGGGTGACTTTACTGAGTATGGATTCATTTTATAAGGTACAGTCATTATGATGTAAAGCACAATTCAAAAGTTCTGTCCTAATACTCTTGTTACTGAGCTACTTGTTCCAAGGTCTTCCCTGTTTTGTTATGAAAAAGTAAGTGACGAGTATCAATAAACCAACTACAAATAGTTTTTGCAATTACTGAATACATTATCTGCACAGTATTATTTAATTTATTATTGTTGCCTTAACAATATAGTCATATAGCATTTACAGGAAATATTTCAGGCATGCGTTCATATCTGTAATGGGTGAAAGCCTAAACTAGGCCAGTGCTTGAAAGCCAGTTTGCCATGTGCCTGTGTGTTTTATAAGTTACTGTTAGTAGTGAGGGGTGCTATGATTTTCTTTTAAGCTATACAAAGGTATTCACGAGACCTAAACTAATAGTTGCATAAGAGGCTATGCATAAGATATCGTGGATTAAAATTTCAGATATTAATTATGGAAATACTTGATTCAGGTGTACCGTGTATAATTAAATCAAAGCCATATTTTGCTAAACAGAAAATTTATTAACCCTACTTTAGTCTCGTGGGGCCAGGGAGGACCCTAGTTTTATTTAAATGTTATATTTTATGAAGGAATGCACTTATGTAATTGTCTGACTAGCACATTACACTTTACTGGAATGTTTGCTGCGGTGACAACTTTTTCTGGCTTAGTTCTCTTTAGTCTCTACACTTAATCACTCACAGCATGCACAGTTTCCATTTCAGGATTTATGTGAACTTGAAGACGTTGATAGTGTTTTATGGCACATTTTGGTATCTCTTCATAAACTAGCTATTCTTAAATCATGGTGTAGGTCACTGTTGTGGATTTACCAGGGAGCATTTACAATTCCACAAAGTACTTTATTTTGAAATGTCTGAATCATCTTAACATTCGATTTGTTGGTGCAGCCCCATAACTGGACTCTGTATGTCCAAACAGGTTTCAACACTTATTTGTATATTATTAGCTTATTATGTATATGTGCATTTATTGAGAGTTCAGAATTTTGTCCAAGTAACTAGTGGAGTGTTCTATATTTTATGTTGAGTTCATCCGTTTTCTTCTTGACATGCTCTTTCCACTTCAATTTAACATCTAATGTCATTTTCAAGTATTTGGCTGTATTAGTATATGGAATTTTTAAGTTGTTGATACAGATAGGAAGTGGAGTTACTTTCTTATATGTGAAATTTATATGAAATGATTTCAATTCGTTCAATTTAATATGCCACTTAGTGGTCCAATTACTTATTTATTCCATTCTGTAGGTTCTCTCGATATTCTCTTCAGTGAGGATTGCTGTTATCATCTGCAAACGTACTCATCAGAGGTTATCCACTCTGGGAATATCTTGGGTGTGTAGTAAATATAGTATAGACCCTAGTACACTGCATTGTGGCACACCAGCTGTTATTCGTTTGAACTCTGAGTATTCTTTTCCATGGCTGACTCTAAAATACCTATCTATAATATATGATTTTAGTATCTGATAGAACTGCATAAGAAGGTCCCTTTTTAATATGATCTCAAGGCCGTAGTACCAAACCTTGTTGAATGCCTGCGCTACATCAAGAAAACTTGTAGAAAATATTTTTCCTTCTTCAAAAGCTTTCTCAATAGAATTAATAACTCTATAAACTTGATCGATGGTAGAATGTTTATGTCTAAAGTCAAACTGATCATTTGGGATCAGTTCTCTGGTTTGTGTAAGCATCATTAATCTCTTTAGTAGTAGTATCACAAATAACTTTGGCATAATGGGAATAAAGGATATGGCGGATATGATGTTACTTCAGTTGCTACCTTGCCTGGTTTAGGTAAGACTATTATTTCTGCCTTTTTCCAGTGCTTTGGAACATGCTTAGTTTAAAACAAGCATTTATTATATACTTTAGTTTTTTATATGCTACTTCCGGAAGTTGTTTAATAATTTCATCACTTATATTATCATGACCTAGTGATTTTTTAATACTCAGGTTGTTTTTTATGAAGTTCTTTAGTTCCTTCAAGGAAACCGGTATTATCTCCATCTCATTTTCACAAATAGCATATTCATTACACACTAATGCAGTATTAATGTTGTTAATAGTGTGTAGTTTAAACACATTTTCTAAATGATCAGCAAACAAATCATCTTTCTGTTTGTAATTCCTTGCCCATTCACCATTGGCAGCTTTTAATGGAGGATCTTGCTGCACTGGCCTTTTAAACCTTCTAGTTTTCCACAGTGAATATCCAGACTTCTTATTTGCTGAGACTTTACTAAGAAATTGGCTTAATGGTTCGATTCTTCAATTCATTATTAATAGTACTTCATCATGAATGCCAAATGGTATTCATTGGTATTGGGCAAATTGGCTGGTGTTAGAGAAATGTTTACAATGTATGTGAATAACTGTCAGAAGCATTATTCTCTTTGGACAAAATGTCACTGTCGACGAAGTTATCAGCATTTCGTTGTTGATGTGGTTTTAGACAATAACATCTAAGCCAAACTAGTATGGCATAAAAATATTACATTTGAGGGATACGAAATGTTTTACACCACTAATGTGGAAATTTATTATGGACAGTAACCGGACGGACCACATTGGCAAAATAATTCTGCAGAGGCTGTAGTGCTTAGACTAACTGAACCAATCTATGGCACTGGCACTGGTGCTCAAAAATAACTTTCTTGTGTCAATACAGTGCTTAAGAACAAGGAGTTGCCCAGTAATTTTATTCTCCAAAAGGTCGCAGCCAATATGAAAGCGTATTTGGCTTCACAAAAAGCAAAACACTTGTTTCATATGTTCCAAAAAAAAGGGTAAAACAATAGTTTTGATCTCAAGTCTACATGTTTCGTTGGATCAACTGTCAGGAGGTGTCAAGAAAAGGCCAGAAATAATCATACATTACAAGATACTAAATCTGCAATTGATGCAGTAGGTAATTGTGTGCTGCGTACAATGTAGCCAGAACATGAAGGTGGCCACTGGTAATTTTTAACCATATGTTGAATATTACAGGTATTAATTCTAGGGTTAGCTTTCTTGGGAACCAAAACAAATATTCCACAAGACAGAAATAGTGCTGTCAGCCAGTAAAGACAAAAAGAACAGCTAAACTAAATATACATGTGGGAAACGCAGTGATCCTCTCTGTTTGAGTAAAAATACCAAAACTATTTGTGATAACTGCTTAGTGGGGAAAACAGAAGAAATAGCTTGATGACTGAGTAACAGATCATTTCCAATGACAATATGATTTTAAATGAATATGTTGTTCTCTCTACATATACTTAATACAATTGATAATGTATACTCTTATTTGTGTTATATTTTATCTGATGTATTTAATATGACTATACTAATAAAAATTAAGTATATTTAACCTAAGTAAAGCCAAACATTCAGGGGCGGGGGGGGGAAGAAAAATGAAAACAGAAAGAAATACAGCCATATAATCGCATAAATATAGTGTGGGTCTCCTAGACCCTGCGCAACCAACAGTGTTTTGCCAAGGCGCATGCCTAATAGAGGGTTAATATCTCAACACCTGCAACATCAACAAGATGTCTATTTACAATAGATGCTCAAATGTTCTTCGTCACCCTTTGTGAATCTATGTGATGTCTGCAAACTGATGGATCTTAAAGTCTGTCTACTCAATGCAAGTGCACAGCGGCCGCTTTCTTTGAGGAACCCTCATAATCGTTTTACAACATGGACCCTCCTCCTGACGGTCCCCTCTACAAGGTTGCAATATTTTAACATCACTGTCTTGCACCTAATGAAACAGAACAACTGGAAGTTGGAACTTTGGCAACTGAGACTCCACGCGGAGTAGACATGCAACTGTCATTTTCAGAAAATCAGGGTCGCTATTGGCCCCCAACGCCAGTGTTCCATTTCTGAAGTGTGGAGATAGATTTATGACGGTCATTAGTGGGCGGGCGGCTCAGGTTCCTTTGACTCGGAACTGCACATGCGTTAAGTAAACGGACTTTACCCACGTTGATTCTGCATTTGCCCAAGACTAAAGCATTCACTTCCGCAGTCATTTCAGGTGTGATGACACGATGAGCCTGTCCAGGACGAGCATCGTCTTTCAGTAACTCGTGCTCCTCAAGGAATGTTTTGCACCATTTCGCAATATTTGACCACCAATACCCCTCATACATCTACTAGGTAGGGTATTGGAAACATGTCTAAAATGCAATGCCCCCTCCCCCCGCTCTGTGCCTCATTCCCCTGGGACTTTCATTGCCATGGCAAACTGTAAACATTTGTAGAAATGATTTTATTGTAAATTTCATTACAGGTATACAATGGAAATATAATACAGTAGGCTTAAGTGATTATTAAATCTTTAAGAGTTGTTCGCTCATGATGGCTTTGACATTTCAATTTCTTTGCATGGTCAGGACATAAAAAATCAAATAACTTCCTGTTTGAGAAAAGTAAAGTATTTGAAAATTCAAATAAGTAACAACGAATATCTCAAAAATGGTAAATTTTTACACAAAAAAAAGTGATATAAATTGTGTGCTTTAACGAGGTTCTTTTTCTTTATAGTAAGATTTTATGTATCTCTTATGATTTACAAGTTATGCAAAAGTGTGTATTGCTCAGAATTTGATAATAAAATCATTCTTCTTGCTTCCCAGTATTTATTTAGAGACTAGATATTGAGGTGATCATTGTTCATTTCATCTTTACCATGTAAAAAGCACTGTGGGCAAGTTGTTAATCCAATTATTAAATTATTTCGCTTCACTGTGGTGTTCCAATACGGTTAAATTTCGATATGTTAATCCAATGTTGAAAAAATGTCTCTTCAGACAATTGTGACCTGTGATTAATCTGATAATTGCAACAGATGATTTTCTAGGTAAATCTGGTATTCTTTTATGTTTATTTTGGAGATCCTTCTAATTATGTTTTTCACAGGAAGTTTTTGATTAATGTTTTAACTGTTTCACAGGGGATATTTTGTTTCATCGTTTGAACAATTTTGGAACTCTTTTGGCCAACATATCTGCTTTCTCATTCCCAAAAATTCCACATTAGGATGTGAGAAAACATAGGAAAACTATATCTTTATTTCAATTTTGGAGATGTTTAACCATAATTATGAGTTTTATTTATTTTTTTCCATTTTAGGACTTTCTGTTGAAATTAATAGCCTATATAGTTGCTTTGGAATCTGATAAAGTTATGCTGGAAAGCTTATTTGTGCCAGCGAATAAATTTTGTAAGGGAGTATAAGTTGCATTAGTTTCTTCATCAGAGTACATTCATCATTTGGATATCTTACATTTATGGTTTCAAGACTATATGCTTTAACTTCTATAGATAGTTATGCAAAAGTCATCCAAAATAATGAAAGGTCCAAAGGGTATTCCCAGAAAATTCAAGATACACGTTTCATTTGTTTGCGAAAATATCTTAAACTTGTGGTATTTAATCAAAATCATTAAAGCTGTTTTTGAGAAAATGAAAATTTTTTTATACTGTGACTTTGTGGGTTCGTAGAATTAAAAGTCAGTTTGCAGAAATTTCAAAATGCTCTTTATTTCAATAGAAACACTCTTTGGTCAGCCCATACAGTAGCAGAATTACGTAACATACACAAATACAATCTACAAGGTCATTGACCACAAACAAAGAGTTCACTTTCAAAACCCAGCTGCATGCGGACGATTCTCAAGTCCCAATTCGACTCCAGTTACGACTGACCACTCAACTAACTGTGGCTTCCTTTTATACATCCGTTTATGATTCCAGATGTGTGTGGAATTTTCTGTCACAATCAAGATGGACCAGACGAAAGACGAACCTTCCAGTTATCTTTCTCTTTATCAGTTTCGGCAAGCCTTTTATCTCTGCACTGCACTATCTTGTCCCTTTGTGCACACAAGCCACGCTATCCCAATAATGGGTTCGCGACAGTACTGTTTCATGTAAAGGGTAGTTTGAGGTAGGGTACTTTTCTTGAAAACCTTTGTATCACATTCTTGAAAGATGCTGACCTTAAATACCAAGATTGGTATTTGTTTTATGGTGTTCACACACATAAACACACATTTTTATAAAATTACGGTTTTTAGAATCAGGGACCTCAAAACATGTATTGCTGGTGAAATCTCAACATTGAATGTTTTGATTGAACACACTTCCTTTATGTGTGATTGGAGGAATTTAGTAACAGTGGCGTCAAAAGTAATTGAAAAAAAAGTATTTGTACTCGGTTTTTTCAACACTTCCTGTACTTAGTATGTTTAGTAAAGAAAGAAAAATAATAGTTTTATTTTATAAAACAGATTTATCCTCTAAAATCAGTACACTGTTTCGTAAACAAATAGCTTGAACATTTTTTGAAGTCACAGTGAGGTTTTTTCTTTTTCACAAAGAGCGTAAGTTAAGGAAATTCATGGTCTCAGATTACCTGTGCCGTGACTTAACCGGCATCAATAAATAAAATAAGCTGTAAAATAACTCATTTTGAGAACAGGTATTAAAATAAATGACAAGTCTTGTAACTGCTACACATCAAATATTTCAGGAATCTGAAACTCACTAGTGGTGTATGAGAAAACATATATATTCTACTTTCCAAACTGATATTTGATATTTAATTAATAAATATACCAGATATTTAACATGTTTTAACTATCTCCTCTCTTGCTCAGGCTTCCATATACAAAAAAAAAATGCCCGCCTCGGTATCGTAGATGGTAGCATGTTTGCCTCACGTTCAAGAGGTCCTGAGTTCGAATCTCAGTCAGGGTGAGTTATCTGGATAAAGTTTTTCCGGGGTTTTCCCTTATTCTTCAAGACGAATGTTGGGTAACTCTAAGCTCCATGGACCCTGGACTCGTCTGAGCATCATTTCATCCAATTCATTCACCGTCCAATATGACTTAACGTTGGAGGACGTAAGTGACAAATTTTGTATATATATATATATATATATATACAAAAAAACAATGCTTCACTCGTACATAAAGTATGTTCATCAAAATACACTTAAAAAAGAAAGAGGTTGCTTAAATAAAAATAAGTAATGAAAGGTTATTAAGAGAAAAGTATTGATCCTGTTTTATTCTCCTTTCAGTATTATTCATAGTGTAAAGCAGCAAGTCATTCATAAATTTAACTGTATCATTTTGTGTTCTTCAAGCAAGTATTGTATACATGCAAAAGTCTTAATACTGCAGCAGTTTTCAATAAGATGTAGGGTTCATATCTTGGTTGAAGCGAAATTTCATAGCTTTATGTTTAGTAGATAAGCAATGAGATCTCTTAATTTCTTCTGTGTGGTGTGTGTGTGTGTTTTTTTTTTTTTTTTTTTTTAATTTACGTCCTCCAACGTTAAGTCATATCAGACAATGAATGGAATGGGTGAAATGATGCTCACATGAGTCCAGGGTCCATGGACCTTAGAGTCACCCAACATTCGTCTTTTAGGATAAGGGAAAACCCCGGAAAAACCTTATCCAGGTAACGCACTCTGACCAAGATTCGAACTCAGGTACTCTTGAACGTGAGGCAGACACGTTGCCACCACGCTACCGAGGCAGGCTTCTATGTGGTGATGGGTAGGCCTACTTAGGAATAAATGTATTATTTTTCAAATTTTGTTCCTTTATTAAATTCCAGTTACAGGCTTTCTGATTGCTTAATTCATTTGTCTAGGATACTGATCCATTTGATAGTGATTATGTATGAATGAGAAGTAATCAGTCAGTGAATAGCTTTCTTCCTCCAAACATTCCTTTACTTGACTATTATCTTTGCAATATAATAAACATTCTTGTTTGTTACGCTACAAATGAGAGAACTTAGGCTTTCATGGTTGAAGTCAGTATGACTGGAAGTTATTTCCAAACTGTTATATATTGATCTGCTGGAGATATATGTTCCAGACACCATTGGAGCAGAGGATGAATACATCAAGCATTCTTTCATCTGTGACACACTACCATGCCTGACTACAGCATGAAGCTACTGAAATTAGAAACATCCAAACAATTTCAATAGGAAAGAAAAGACTCTAAAGCTATACAGCAACTGACAGTCATCAAAGGCAAGAAACGTCACATAACAGGAGAAATCAAAGCAAGCCAAACAGAATGGAGCAACACCATGGATGAAGCCAGCCCCCTCCCACCAGTTTGGCAATCAACAGAATGTTCTCCAGATCAATCAGCAGAGTTGCTCTCAGTAGCAATATAGCAACATGGACAGCCAGCATTTGAGACACAATGCAATCTTCTCCAAAGAGACTTCAACCTCGTTACTTAAGTTGTCCATCTCAGTATCTCAGATGTGGGAGAAATGTCTGAAATACGTCCAGCAGATCACAGCATAGTAGCCCAGAAGTAACTTCTAGTTATAAAAGCTGTACATTTTCCTTATTGGCAGTTGTTTTTTTGTTTTTTGTTTACCCGCTATGTAAATCTTGAATCGTAATTATTTTTATTCTATGGACATTTGTTTGCAAATTAAAATACATAAATATATCCATCAGCAAACAAGAAAAATATAATACTATTTAGGTAACATGTGAGTAATAAATACATTGAAACAGTATATAAGTGAACCACAAATATATCCAAGCAATACATTAGGTAACGTTTTCATTATGTAACATCATGTCACACTAGTATAAATATTTTGTGTTTCAGGTTCTTAATGAAAAACAACATGATCAAGCCTCCAGAAATGAGTACAACTTTGATCATCCAGATGCCTTTGATTTTGAGCTTTTAACTGCTACCTTACAAAGGTTGAAAGACGGGAAAAAAGTTGAAGTTCCTATTTATAACTTTGTAACACATTCAAGGGAAAGTAGAACAGTGAGTGTTTTCATTTTTTTAAATTAAGAGTAATTATTCTAAATTAGTGGTGTGTTTGAGTTCTTTACAATTGTCACAATCTCCTCTTTCTCTGATCAAAGCAATCTTCCTCTTTCATCCAATATTTATAACAATAATTAGAACTGTATTTTGACTACTACACTATTGTCTGTTTGAAGAACAAAAGCTTCAACAGTGGAAAGATTGACAAACACAATAAAGCTGAACATAAAAATATTTAGGTGTTTTTTTTGCATGCTTGGGGGTACTGCATTTAGCCAGTTGAATGGCTGCCAGGATAACAGTCTCACCTTTTTATTATCGGCTTCTTTGATGGCAGAATAGCAAACATGCAGGAGTCTTATCACTTAGAGAATTCAAAACTCAAATGGAATAGGTAGAAATGATTCATAAGCCAGGAGTTCAAATACATCTAGAAGGAAAATACCCCTTAGAAAAATGTGTTCCTTTAAGCATTAGATGTTGTGTTGAACTGATAACCTATCCACATAAAACAGATTACTTACAAACTCTAAAAGAAATGCCAGGCTTTTTTGTCATTTACGTCCTCCAACATTTAGTCATATCGGACGAATGAAATGGGTGAAATGATGCTCAATGCGTCCGGGGTCCATGGAGCTTAGAGTTACCCGACATTCGTCTTGAAGGATAAGGGAAAACCCCAGAAAAACCTTATCCAAGTAACTCACCCTGACCGAGATTCGAACTTGGGACCTCTTGAACACGAGGCAGACATGCTACCATCTATGCTACCGAGGCGGGCAAAATGCCAGGCTGATAAAAATGCTACAATAAGTATGATTGGTGGGAAATTACCTTGTAATTGGCATTTTATTTTGTCAACTGGGTAGGGGTTATCAGATCGCTGACCTATTAGGTAATAAGAATATCTAGTCTAACCATTAACACTGTTATAAGCTTCTAACACTTACTATACAACTGCTTTGGCACTTAAACAACTGCCATTGTGCACACTCTAACCTTAAACCATTGTTAGCTTGTCTTTGAAAGAAGCATTTAGCTCCAGGTTTCAATATGGAATGGAGTGATTATGAAAATTGTGTTGCCATCATAGCATTGCATAAAGTTGGAAAATCTGGATGCTACAAAAGCTGAAAATCAAGTTGTATGTTATGTACTGGATCATTGATCGATTCATTGCAACCGGGACTGAAGAATCGTTCAAGGGAAAGTCGCCCACACAGTGTCAGAACTCCAGCAGCAAATAAAGCAGTGGTGGGTTGTGTTCAGAGAAGTTTGGTGCAGAAGCAGGCTATCTAGTCCTGTGAAATGATTTCAGAAAGGTCAATATCCATTTTTCTGTCAGAGAACTTTGTACTAGCTTATTGCTGATGTAAAGGATATTATCGTGACACAAGTGTGCAAAACGACAAGGTTTATGCATAATTTCAGGAAGCCAGTAATGAGGTTCCTAAGTTCAGAGGGCCCATCATCTCTCCTCGGTGATTGTGTGTTGGGAAGTGAGTTATTCTGGCACCCCAGCTGCATTTCTGCAAAAAGGGTGTTAAAACCAGCTCCAGAGTATATGAAAAAACCATTTTGACACTGGCATTGCAACATGAGTGACAAAACATTGAGTAGTGGAAGTTCAGCATGAATACAAACAAAGTCTGCACTACAAAAGTTGGAGTTAAATTTTATTTGAGACATACTGATATCCACAGAATATTAGTGGTTCTTGTTAGAAAGTCCTCAAACTCCAGGGAAATGCATTCTTATTCTGAAGAAATCCTGAAGTTCCCTGAGTTGTATGAATTTAGTTTTTAAGCTTATATAAAAATACACAGAAAGGCATGTGTTTTTACCAGAGCTTTACTCAGTAAAGTTAAATTGTATTGCCTCATTTTTGAGGTGTACTACCATGCCTCATGTTGTTCCATTGTGAATCAGGCATTACATTCCCAGATTTGTCAGATTGTGTACATTTAAGAAACTATATAGAAAATGTCTTGCAACAAACTATACCATGTACATGTGAATCAGTTTGAGTCAGTGATAGTATAGTGTGTAAGGGCAGGGCAGGTTCATTAACCTTCTTGCTGCTGCACATTGATTAGATTCATGGTGACTGCTCAGTATTTAACCCTTTCACCGATATGGACGTCATATGACGTCCAAGTTAAAATGCCCCAAACCGATAGGCCGCGCCGTGGCTCAGTGGTTAGACTGCTTGGCTCTCACCAAGGCGGCCCGGGTTCGATCCCAGGCGACCGCAAAGTGAGATTTGTGGTGGACAACACGACGCTGGTGCGGGTTTTCTCCGGGATCTCCGGTTTCCCCCGCCATCACAATCCACCGGTGCTCCATCTTCATCTCATGTATCATCAGTGTCATTGCCTGCAGTGCCGTATGTAGTAAAAGCGTGCGTTAAACACTACACATTTCATTTCCCAAACCGATATGGACGTGTATAGACGTCCTGCGCATACATGCATTTAATGCTCATTTAACGCCAATTATTTTAATCTTGCTATTTTACAATAAATTTAAATTAGTTCTATAAGGAATGTAAACGTACCCTTAAAGGTTTCTTTTTGAATTGTACACCTCCAAAACTGGATAAACACCCAAGGGCACATCTGCAGATTCACACCAAATAATATTGGTTTCCTTGTGAACTTCTTTTTCACAACACACTACACATTTTCGAAATGGTTGCGACTTTTTTGGTTGTGGGTGGTATCCTTTTAGGAAGGTGTTTTCTCTCAAGTATGAGGGGTGATGTGGTGAATTTCCTACCCTCTAGTATAAAGAGGCCTCTGAGTATTATAATACTCAATTAGGTTACGAGTTCTTTATACGCGCAAGTACAGGTAGATGAATGTCTTGCATGAATTTACAGCTCTGAAAATTACTAAACAACTGTGCATAGTTACATCCAGTGGTTTAAAAATACTTTTTTTTTTTTTACCATTTAACTGTTTTCTGTAAAGAGGGATAGCTAGTAATAGCTGATCCGCGTCACCCATATTTGACCCACCATTTCCCCAAACAATGGAGTAGCTAGCATGCCATCTGTAGACCAGCACACATCACTGCTACGTATGTCCTAAAGATCTCCTTCATAATCGTACAACAAATCTTCCAGATTTTCTACAGTATATCAGAAGCCTGTACACATCATACCCAAGCTAATTTATTTGCTACATTACGGGGATAAGCCATGGTTAACATTGAAATAAATGTGGCATTCATTTAGCTCTTGATAGCTATAAGAAATCACTATGAACACAAAGAGATTATAAATAACTAAAATACAGAGCGAAAACAGCTGCATAAGGCTACTAGAAACCTTGGTTGAGAAACACTGTAATAACAGATGCTGACAGAGAGTTTTCTTTCCAGTGTGTGAGTGTGTAACGCAATATATTCTCGTATGATTATCGCTTGGTATAGCATAAATAAACTAAACTTGAACCAGTGAAGTCACTTGCGTAGCTATACATACATACATTGGCTCGTATACACACAAAACAAAATGATTCAAATATTAGGGGCGTTCGGCACAAAGAATGGCTTTTGCTACAGTGAAACAAAGTAGTGAAATTTCAACAATTTATTAATGTAGTCTCTACTTTATTGTTACTGTAAATTTATACTGCCTTTAATGAGTTTTAAACCAGTTTTTGTTTCATTTAAATAACTTAATAAATACGGAAGACACAGAATTGTATTTATGATGCATTTTTACAGCATTTAACAATTTAAATGTCCTGTTCTGTTTAATGGGTATCTGTTTCCGGCCCCTGAAGGGTTTAAATGGCCATCAGCGAAGCAGTTAAATACTCAAAATGTCAAGCTCCAAAACGACAGCAGTGTTGAAAAGTGCTAGCCTGCTACTTCTTGAGATATTATCTTTTTAAAAACAATTCATAATAATTGTAATTTTAAAAGCAGATTTAAAAATTTAAAAAGTGAATTTTATCACATTAATCAACAAATTGGCTGATGATGGAAAAACAGGATTTGCGAAACTAGTCCTGATCTGTGAAGAATTTACAATTTCTTAAAAGGATAAGTGAAGTTTGTAACAAAGTATTATATTTTATTGTAATACAGTAAACTTGTTACATTAATAAGTTGTATTCATACATAATTATAAATAGGCTGTTTACCTTACTCCAGTCCTCTCCACATATCTTTTTGATCTCATGAGCCCATGTCAATCTCTCTTTGGCCATTGCAGGAGTTAGTTTTGCTTTTCTTCTGGGGCGACTTGCTCGAAAACCTGCAGCAGTAAGCTTTTTGCACACTATGGAAGTGCAAATATCTATTCTATAACTCTGCATGGACTTTCTCAATTCTTTGCGTATAGCTTCCTATTTTCTTTAGTTAACTGGAACAGCCTATGTTGTGTTCTTAATCTCAGTTGTTCTTGTGTCCACCTTTCCCTTGTCAAGGTAAAATGTACTCCTGTCTACTTTTCAAAGCTTGACCTATATGACTTACAGACTTGTGTTATTTGTTGTTTCTTGCTGTGTTAAAAGTGCCCACTTCAATAAAAGCTTTGCAACTTCAACTTTTCTAGGTGGAAGTTCACTTGTTCTGCTCATAACCTCAAAAATCTGCAAGAAAGCACACATTGCAAGTATTCACAATATAACAGAGGACATAAAGTAAATAATATGAATTAATATGGCCTATAATTTTCTGTTTTTAAAACTTGCCTAATTAAAGGATTTCTTACATAAGCTCACCAAAAACCACATAGTTACAACACTACTGGAAAGAACGACTGATTTAGTTTTGTAAGGTGACCAATCTTATTCAGCACTTGTAAATGTTGTTATTTACAGGATAGCAAACATGAAGACATTCAAACATTAGTTATTTATATTTTATTTTGTCGCATTGTCTAGAAGGTCCCTTGCTCCGTTGGGCTTAGAAGTGACGATCTGTTGCCTTTGATGTACTCTTCGCTGTTGTGGCTGAGGCGGCACTATTATCTCAGGGTTCACCTTGAGTAGCTGTATCACTGCTAAACTAGGAGTATGTGCTGCATTTGGATTGGGAATTTGGGGTTTTCTCAGGGTTCTTGAACAAGAAAGTGTTCTAACACTTTGTGTCGACGTTGAGTTACTCAGATGTCTGCATGGTTTTCAGTAATTTAGGTGCCACTTGCGGAATGTTTTCGTAAATATATATGCTTGAGGCTTTAAAATATTTATCTTAATCTGAGAATACTCTAGATATCAACGGAGGCACCTTACACTTCTCTGGATGCAAATTTCTTAATGTCACTTGATGCTTCTACGGCATAACACTTCTCCCTACCCTAGACTTTGCCAGACTGCTCTGATTCTACTCCAACACTAACCTTTTCTACAGCTCCCCAGAAACTGTAAACTCCTTTCTTTGGTAAAAAATGAAGCTAGCTACAATGAAGCAACAAATACTACACAAATATAACTATTTGTAACAGTAACTTCACTTATCTTAAAAGAAAATGATGTAAATTTTTGTTATTAATTGCTGAGATCAATTTCGTAAACTCTTGTTTACATCTTCAGTCACAAACAACTGCATTTTCAAGAGTTTACGAAATTGATCTCTGCAATTAATAAGAAAAATTTACATCATTTTCTTCTAAGATAAGTGAAGTTACTGTTATAAATAGTTATATTTGTGTCCTTTCTTTGGCTACACGAAAGGGAAGGCCAATAACCCTTATGACGTTGCTAAGGGGATAGCAGCTAGGAAGTTGTGTCGATACTTGCACTGGAACCTAGTAGACGTTCCTGAGAAACTATGTGTATGTATTTTATTGTTTACACAATTTTTTACACCTTTTATACATATGATACCTTCTTACAAATACTATTATAAAAATCATAGATATTTGCTATTGAAATAACTGTTTACATAATTGTTAATAATTCCTGAATTAATAACATATAATAGTTTATTTTATACTAGAATGGACAGGCGGAAATACCACTACAATTTATGTATTTATAATGCGAACATTACAGGTATCCCCAATTGCAATGCTCACCTACAATACAAAAGTGACCACAAAATTAGGTGGACAAAAAAAAATTAGAACGTGAAATAACAAAAGCACCATAATATAAATTATAAACGAATCATAACAAAACATAAGTCTAAAAAAAGAAAGAAGACGAATTGGCAACATTAGTTAACATGTACAACATAACTCACAATATGTTAAAATTATATATGCTGACTATTTCACACGTATGTCACCATCCTTATATAGACCAATCAAGTATTAGGATTTGTCAAACACCGACCAATCGCTGATCTCTAAATCAATAATTGTACACCATGCACAATTATCGCTCATCAATTATCACATGTTCCTATGCTGTTGGGTGTAACGATCATATGAGCAGTGAAGATAAGCATGGGATTCAAACAGTAACATGGTGGCTGAAAGATTTGGCCAGGCTACAAGAAACAAAATAAATCTTTTAATTCACCAAGCAAAGCCAAAGAATACCGAAATGAATAGGAAATATGTTTGGATTGTGACGTATGTTTGAAATAGTCAATTTAAATAATTGCAACTTTATTATAGTTTAAATTAAAAGAAGTTTGTTGTTGAAAATAGACATTATTTTACTTTATTATTTTCCTATAATCAGTGCCACCTGACGGCCTTGAGACCAAAGTTGCTTTCACCAGTGTTAACTTTGCATGATAATGGTTTATTCACTTATAGACATGAAATACATGTTTCAAGTTTCGTCCAAAAAGTTTACATATTACAATATTGTAAATGATTAGTTACATACATCAAGACTTACAAATGGCCTGTAAGAATTACTAATCTTGCATGCCGTGACTTGTGAGGTTAAGTTTCATTCATGTGTTAATGTAGGTCTAAGTGATTTAGGGAATCAATCTGTTTTATTGCTTTTAACAATTTATTTTATTCATGAAATAGTCTCTAAACATGCAATTCGTGGTTTTGAACTTCCCTAGTTAAATTTCCTCGCAACTTTGTCACTCATGAATTTATCGCTAATTTCAAAACCACTCGTGACTTTGCCTATGATAATCAAAAAAGTTATATGTTAAAAGTAACCTTTCAGCCTAATAATGTTTACACCTCTGTACTGAGTTATGTAAATTCTTGCAGTGTAACAAAAGCATACATTCTTTGGTTATCTCACAATCAAATATATCACCAGGTGCATGGCATAAAAATGGCGGCGTGTTGTGTGTTAATGAGAAGTAAGGTGCAGAAAAAACAGGAAAATACGGGTTATGACATAAGAGAACACAAAACACGAATGAAAACGTGGAAAATGATTACAGGAAAAGCCGTGAAAATGAAAGCAGCACGGCAATCAATGCAGAAATTGAAAAAACGAAACTTCACGGAGAGGAATCATCAAACGGGAGGCGAGAAACACGTGATGCTGAGATTATAGCGTCACTCCAGCTGGTAATAAATATACTAAATAATGATCTGAAAAAAGCAAGGGATGAGGTAAACTCACTAAAAAAGGAAAACGAAGCACTGAAAACCCAAATATGTGCAGCGATGGAAAACAATGAAAGCGCATACATTGAAATAGTGCAGAAGAAGTGCACAAAATTTCGGCAAGCAAACCGGAACTACATCACCTTGGAAAACCGTTACGAAGGGTTAAGAAGTCAAGAGAAAGAAGAAGAGGAGGATGGAAAGCCATCAGAAAATGTTGAAAACCATCAAATAAAGGCCGGAAAAAATTCGCGGTATAAATGGATAAACAACAAACAGGCAAAGATACAGCAGGAGATACAATACGGGGAAAGAAGAGAGAAGACAGAGAACAAAGAAGAAAGAAAAAGTGTTCTAGTGTGTGGTGACTCCATGTTAAAAAACGTAGTGCTAAACAGAGGTGATACAACAGTGAAAGTGTTCAGGGGTATGAAGGCACAATATCTGCCAAATCAACTAGACCAGGAAGGAAGCAAGGACAAAATAAAAACATTAGTGCTACACATAGGAACAAATGACATTCACAAATCACTAGGACCAGATGACGTTATAGCAGAGGTGTATAATGTAATAAGGTATGCTAAAAAGTATTTCTCACTGGCATCTGTAGTTATAAATGGTATAGTGAGAAGAAGAGATGAAAGTACAGCATATATTGATGATATAAACGAGGGGATACGCTGGGCATGTGACACACTTAAGGCTGTTTTTGTAGATGTAAACAAATTTTTAGATGATAGTTGTCTGGGAAGGGATGGTCTTCATTTGAATAGAAAGGGATCCTTTTTATTAGGTAAATTAATAAAAAATGCTATAAATATATGCATAAGTAAGGGAAACTAAAAACAGACCTAGGTGATGACAAAATATATTTAAAACAAACTGAGGAAAAAGTTAAAATAGGTAAAATAGAGAAACCAAACACAAAAAATTTTACTAATAAAGTAAAAGCTTATGAAAATGTAAAGGTAGACAAAATTGTACAAAAGAGGAAAAACAATGACTTGGTAATATTTCATCAAAATTGTCAGTATGTAAGTAAGAAGCGGACACTGATAGAGTTAAATATAACAGATCTGAAGCCTAATATTATGATACAAACAGAACATGGCCTAAAATCGGAGGAAATTGTGGCAAATAATTACCATGGTTATACACTAGGGTCACACTTTTGTAGGCAGCAACACAAAAGTGGAGGTGTGGCTATTTATGTAGAAAATAATATAAAGTTCAAAGAGGTAGATTGTAGTAATTTTAGTGAGGAAATAGTATGTGAACTAGCAGCAATAGAAGTATTTTTAAAAGAGGCCAGGATAGTAGTAATCGGGGTATATAGATTGCCTGGGGGAAACAAAGATCTATTTCTTAAAATCATAGAAAATATACTAAACAAAATAAACGAAAAAAAGATTAAAATACTAATGGGAGATTTAAACATTGACATGATAAAGGAAAGTGTATATAAATCATCACTTACAGAAATCTTAAATAGGCATAATCTAAAAAATTTGTATAAAAGAGCCAACAAGGGTAACAAAATATTCTGAAACTTGTATTGACAATGCTTTTATTAACTTACCAGAAACAAAATGGAGCAAGTCAATCATTAAGTCAGGGATAGGTGACCATTCAGGACAACTGTTAAGAGTAAACTTTAAAAGAGATATCACATAAGTTACTTCTGAGTATAGGCGACAAATAAACAAGGAAAGCTTAAACAACCTTAGAAATTATCTTAGAGAAGTAAGCTGGGAAAAGGTGTATAACACTGATGATATAAATGAAAAATATAACATTTTAAGTATAACACTGCAAAATGGTCTACAAAAAATGATGCCATTAAGAAGCTTCAAAATAATTTCAGGTGGTAAGGTAAATGATTTCACAAAATGGATGACAAAAGGAATAAAACAATCATGCAAAAGGGTGAGGTTTTTAAATTCAATAAAACAGCCAAATATGAGTGAGAAATCTCTAAATTATATTGAAAATTATAACAAAATACTAAATACAGTAATTACACAGGCTAAAATGAATTATAACAAGGAACAAATTGAAAAAGCAGAAAACAAAACAAAAGCAGTGTGGAAAATTGTAAACCAAATACATAAAAACAGCAAAACTAAACAAATAGAAAATATTGAAATAAACCATAAAAATAATAAGATAACAGATCCTAAACAAATATGTAATATATTCAATGACTACTATATAAATGTTGCAAAACAGCTAAATTCAAAGCCCAAAATTCTAAACTCAACAATAATATCAAATTTTGCCCAAATTAATTTTATGGTAATCTTCGAAACAACAGAAGAGGAAGTTTTAAGAGAAATAAATAAGCTAAAATTTAAAAAATCTGTTGGCTTAGATGAAGTATCAAACGAAATGCTAAAGAACATAAAATATGAAATTGTTGAGGCTCTCACTCATATAATAAACACTTCACTGATGCATGGAGTATTTCCAGATACATTAAAAGGAGCGATTGTTAGACCAATATACAAACAAAAAGAAAGCAAATGCAATATAGAAAACTACAGACCAATCACATTATGTTCTGCAATATCAAAAGTGATGGAGGCTGTGTTTTTGAAACAGCTACAAGGATATTTTGAAAAACAGAAAATCTTAGCAGAGCTACAATATGGATTTCAAAAACATAAATCAACAATAAATGCGATAGATAAAGCAAATGATAAAATTATTAATGCACTCCATAATCGTGAATTTGTAGTCGCCATATTTCTGGATCTGTCTAAAGCTTTTGACTGTGTAACTATAAACATCCTTGAAAATAAGCTAGAAAAATATGGGGTTCGAGGCATTGCACAAAAGTGGATTGCATCATATCTAGAAAACAGACAGCAGTGCGTAGAATTAAACTACAAAAATGAAAAGGGTATGGTAAATAAAGTAAGATCAAAATTTGAAACAATTAAACAAGCAGTTCCGCAAGGCTCGAAATTGGGTCCTTTCCTATTTCTAGTTTATATAAATGATCTTTTTGAAATAGTAGCAAACAATGGAGATACAGCAATTGGCTATGCAGATGATACAACAATAATAGTTACAGATCCCACTACTAAAGGTGTAGAAAACAAGGCAAACAGTATCATAAAAATATTAAAAGAAAAACATGCAGATCACATTGATCTCAAGGTAGATGGGGAAAGTATTCATGAGGCACAAGTCACAAATTTCCTAGGAGTGCTTATAGATAGAAATCTTAATTGGTAACCACATATAATGTACATAACAAGAAAGATAAATAAGGGTTTATACATTATGAAATAGGTTAAGGATAACATGGATAATAAAACGCTGAAGCAGGTATACTATGCTTTCATTTATTCGTATATAAAATACGGCATAACACTGTGGGGGAACACTACAGCTAAGGAAGTACTAAAAATATTCAAATTACAAAAAAGGGCAATTAGAATAATTGGGAAAATAGAAAAAAGACACAGTTGTAGGGACTGGTTCAAAAAATACAAAATCTTAACAGTTCCGTGTATCTACATTTATGAAAGCATCAAGCATGTTCTACTAAATGGAAAAATTACTAAAAACAATCACATGCATAGCTATAATGTTAGAAATAAACACGATTATTACAGAACTGCACTCAGGGGAACATTAAATAATCGTTCAATAAAAAGTATAGGAAAAGAACATTATAATGCTTTACCCAAGGAAATAAAAGACTTGAAACAAAGAGAGATACAAATAAAAACCATTAAGAACTATTTACTAGAAAATGCTTTCTTCAATACTGAAGAATTTAAGTACAACACTAAATGTAAACAAAATGTGTAAATGAGTGTAGATGTGTTTTACAGGTATGTGAAATTTGAGAGAAACAGATTTGTAAATAAACTTTGTAATTAAACCTTGTAATTAAATTATGTATGTGACGTATCCTATGTACTTTTAACACAAGGGTGAAATGAAATGAAATATATCATTTTGAGATATGTTTATTTTTAGATTCATTTGAGTTTCTTTAATGTATTAGGGTACCTAAGTTTTACACTGTTTTTCAATGTTCCTCAAGCCTAAAAACTGAAGCATTGAAGGTTATATACTAATATACTCGTAGTAATGCAGGGACCATCCACCAGCCAGGTGAAAGCATTGAATTGCCTTTACTGCACCTGTGCATGGTCTGAAGGCTCAAAATAAATTCATGACATTGATGTAATAAATATCACATTTTCTAGTTTTGATTGCTTGGAATTTAAATTTATGTTACTGTTATGTTTCTTTTGTGTAATATAACCATAATTTCTTTTATTTTCTTTCAGAAAACAATGTATGGTGCCAATGTTATCATATTTGAAGGGATCCTTACATTCTACAATGCTGATGTGTTACGGGTATGTTGAATTTAATTTTAATTAACAGTAGTCTACCCAAATTTAAGATGATGCTTGATTTTTCAATGTCACACGTAGGACCATGTGTTCTGAAATAAATAAATATATATATTACTCAATTCACAAATAAAAATATTCAGTATAATGTAAGTTAGTTTGTTTCACTTTACGATTATGCTCTTTTATTTTGTCACTGCCTTTAGTACTAGGTGAACAATCCTTCAAGCAGTCGATTTCACAGCATTCTGCCTGCCAATTAGGCTGGCTGGTGTGTCAGCGATGCGGATGGTAGGAAGCTCATAGTAAATACAGTAGAAGTCTGAAATAGTGCAGTGCGAATTACAGCGGATTCAGATTTAATGTGGGTAAAAGTATGTCCCCATCAAAAAAATTTAGTTTATTATTTTATTTATTTTTATGTGGAATTTTGAGATAAATATATTTCGCAAATAGGGGTTATGCAGTATAATTTTTGCCACCAACCATGTACATTGACATTGACTCCTGCAATCCAGGAAAGTAATGGTACATGGAAATAATAGCATTCTGTACTGTACTCATACAAGGGTTCAAAACCTCTATCTGTGACATGAGGTGTTCTTAAAACTTGCGAAAGTTGAAAAATGTTTCCGGTCTGAATCGTGCATTGGCATCGAAATGTCACAGAAGTGGATACCATAGTCAGGTTAAGAAAAACTAAAAATTATCAATCGTGTGAAAAGGGAAGAAACAAAGGCAAGTCTGTTGTGTCTATGGAGTCCCTGAAGAAGTAATTAAGGGGATGGATGACGGAGGAAGATAAACTTCGTAAACACGGTGGAAAGTGAAATTCGAGTACAAGAAAAAGATAAACCAAATTGGGTAAAGATAGTCATCTCTATGAGTGTTAATACACATGATTTTTAATAAAATAAAGTGAAGGGGTACCATTATCTGGACCGCTTATCAGAGCCCAAGCTGTAAAATTCTATAAAGATTATTTGAAGCAAAAGGTTAGAACAGTGATGTATTTAACATTTGAAAGTAATGAGTCGGAGTTGTGTTTGAATTACAGACTCATTACTTTCAAATTCTATAAAGATGTTTATGGGACAAATGATTTCACTGCATCTGCTGGCGGTTTTCACGGTGGAAATTTTGTCACAGTATAGGCCAAACCAGCATTGAGGGAGAAGCTCGGTCCTGTGACAGTAAATCTGAAAAATGTTTTCCTCAGGTATTAAAACAGTTTATGGCTGAAAAATTTAAATGACCATTTAAATATTGAACATCAGTTGCATATTCAGTAGGACTTGCATGGGGAAGCATTACTCCAGATACTATTCAGAAAAAATGTTCTAGGGAACAAACAGTCACCACTGAAAATTTTTCAGTTGTAGAGTTCACGAGCAGGGAAATCCAGTCTGCAAGTAGTGTTGTGCATTGTGAAGTCACTACTGACGATTTGAATAACTTGTTAGATATTGACAACAGTAAGCCAGTTTCAGAATTCACATCTGATGAATTGAATTGAATTTATGTATACAACTTGCTATTTACAATATTTTGTCTACATTACATTCATATTTCTTAGTCTATTTGTATAAAGTTTGGTGCCGTTATCCTTCTTAACCCTGCAGCTCAGCCTGCTTGGCTTCCAGGCCTTTTAGCATTGCTGAGTTGTATAGTCACCTTTCCATCCTCTATTCTAGTTTGCTATCTGTTTCCTCTTGTCCCAGCTTATTTTCTTTTCCACTCTTTACTTGTCTCATCCATTTCTCTTTAGCTTTCCAAAACAGGAAATTATCAATCGTGTGAAAAGGAAAGCTTTGAAACTACTCAACCTTCAAGAACGCAGCATACAATTCACAGTAGAAACTGAAAAGGACTGTACTCTACCTTTGGACCTTAAAATCACAACAACAAAAAGTAAAAAAAAAAAAAAAAAAAAAAATGAAAAATTGGAATTTGATATTCATAGAAAAGCAGCACACACAGATACTTACATCAAAGCAAATAGTTTCAACCCAATTCCACACAAACATGCCACCATCAACAGTTTCACACACAAATTAGTAAATCTACCCCTCAGCCAGCAAGAATATCAAAAAGAATACCATCAAATCTTAAAAACTGCAATTAAAAATGGACATGGAGAAAGCCTTGTAGATAAAAAACTAAAATCATTCAAACTTCAAAAAAGATTAAAACAGATCACAGCTCTTTCACCAATGAAACAAGAAATTAGATTTGCTAAATTTACTTACCACCCCTGGGCCACAAAAAAGTTCCAAAAAATATTCAAGAAATACAATACAACATTGGCACCAAAAAACAATTACAACATTAAAAACCTACTTGACAGTAATAATACTGATAAGATAAAACCAGAGGAAAAGTCAGGCATTTACAAGATTAAGTGTAAAGACTGTGAAAAAATTTACATAGGAAGGACAAAAAGGAACATAGGCACTAGAAAGAAAGAACACTTCAGGCACTTAAGATACAAAAATATTGATAAGTCTGCAATAGCAGCTCATTTCTGGTCTGAAAATCATGAAATTGAAAATAGCACCAAATTACTAAAATACATATAAAAACTTAAAAACCAACTAATGAACTTTGAAATCCCGCCAGAAGACAACCCCACATTTAAATTCATCACAAAATCTACAGATGGCAGCAGAAACTCCAGAACTACACACACCACTGGATCAAGCTTTAGTTGCATTAGAGCCGATGATATGAACGATAGTTCACAAAACATGTCCTCTGTATAGGTACATAAGTGAAGCTGATGTGTAATAAGTATGACTCATCTATAATTCAATAATCGTTTCGCTTCACTGTGGTGTTCCAATACAGTTAAATTTTGATATATTGTATCACGAGTTCCTCAGGGCTCCATTTTGGGACCACTATTGTTTATTTTGTACATAAATGACATTGCCAATGTAATTCCTAATTATGTTAAAACTCTATGCTGATTATACGACGACAGGATTTAAGAATAAAGACCTTAATAATCTAGAAATACAAATGAATGAAATTGTAAATAATATAACTTAATATTTTAATAACTCTAAACTATGTGTTATGAAAAAAAAAAAAAAAAAAGAATGAATTTTAAAACTACTCATTTAGAGCCTCATATACTTGAACAGTGATATGATTCTACCTATTGATAATGTGGATGTTCTTGGTTTAACAGTTGATAGTAAATTAACTTGGAATGAACATACTAATAAAATTGAAATGAAATTATCATCAGCCCTTTTTGTTCTACAGAATATATCTAAATTTGTATCAGCTGAAACTGCCAAGATAGTTTATTTTGCTTTCATTCATTCAATTATTACATATGGCTTAGAGCTGTGGGGATCAACATCTAAAGCCAATCTCAAAAAAATATTTACATTACAGAAACAAGCCATCAGATACATAGCCAATTCTGCCAATGTATAGTCCTCGTAAGGAACCGTTCAAAACTCTTTCAATACTTACCCTTCCCAGTATCTTTATATTAAAATCCACATTGTATATATGATATAGATCTTTGCCTCAATATTCAGCTATTCATAACTACAACACTAGAGGAAAACAAATAGTATTCCATTATCTAAGTTTAAATATATATTAACTAATCAAAAGCTTACTATGATGTGGAAGAATTTCTGAATGGTAATGATATTCTAATTGACCTCCAGTAACTTTTTATCAATGTATTTGTATTACAATCATTTTATGTATTTTAGTTCTTTAATTGTTATTATTTTGTAATTGTATTGATTGTGTTTATTCTATTTATCTTCTGGACTATGATCTTAAACAAGTTTTCGATTGTATATACTATTGTACGTGTTGTTAAGAACAATAAAATGAATTGAATTAAATAATCTCTGCAGTTTCATCAGATGGAAACTGGACAACATCGCTTCTGCCAGTCTGACCAAGGGTGAAGGTGATATCTTCTGAAACATGTTCCAAATATAAAGTCTTAAATGTTACAAAATTTGCAGTTTTGAGTACAAGGGATTTAATTCCCGTTACCTTTTATATCCTTATTGCTGACATAATTAAAGGCCAGACACCTTAGTTGGTGAGTCTGTCCCAAAACAAGCATCATCTTCCCGTTCATCTAAGATATTTGTCTTCTTAAAATGTCTTATCATGGTGTAAAATCAAATAAATCTCCATGAAGAAAGAAACAACTTACACATGAGCAGATCTTTTCCATCTGCATATATTGATGTCTCTCCAATTTTTTTTATATATATAAAATCTTCTATTACATATTTCTATAAAAGTTGTGCAAAAATTACACATGTAAATCTGGCCTTTTATGTCTTATTCTTCTAGTTAATTTTCCAGAATGTGTTGCAGATGTTGGATATGAAGATATTTGTGGATACAGATGCTGATGTACGATTAGCCAGGAGGTTAAGGAGGGATATAAGCCAACGTGGCCGTGATTTGGAAGGTGTGCTAAAACAGTATTGTAATTTGGTGAAACCAGCCTTCTATCATTACATTGCACCTACCATGGTTCATGCCGACATTATAGTTCCTCGAGGAGGAGAAAATGAGGTTGCTATTGAATTGATTGTACATCATGTTCACACACAGCTTCAATTGGTAAGTATTGTTTAAAAAGAAATCGCTGTGTTAAATTCTTAGGTATATAAAATTTAGTTGCCCATTCATGAGAAACTCAATTACATGAAATGCAGACAATATTCAAGAGCTTTATAATTAAAATCTAAATATTGGGTATTTTTGCTTTCAGAGGGGCTTCAAACTGCGTGAGAAGTTGGCTCATTCATATATAGGGCAGCCTCTGCCTAATTCAATTTATCTCCTGCCATCAACACCACAAGTAAGGGGTTTACATACATTTATTCGCAACAGGGATACAACAAGAGATGAATTCATATTTTACTCAAAGCGACTTATACGCCTGGTTATTGAGTTTGCATTGTCATTGTTACCTTTTAAGGTAAGTCTGAAAGTAACTCCTATAAACTAAATTTATTTCCTAGGTCAAAGCTCTATCTGGAATCCTAATATAAGAGGGTATTTTCTATTACAATTCTGAGTTCCCTTGTTATGCCATGTTTCATTGTTATTAGGAAGGTAATCATAAAATTTCTATGACAAAACAAGTGACTTCTATTTTATTAGTAGAAATAGTCCTTGTTGGTCAGGAGTCTAATAAAAACCTTCAATATTTTTGTTAATTTTTTTTTATTACAAAAGTAAAACACAAGGGTATCATTTTTCAACATGGTTCCTCCAGCACCTAGGAAATTCATGGATTCCTCTGAAAAAGAAAAAACTTTTAATCGTGTTCATAGCTACTTGTGCACCATCTGATGCATCTCTTCATTGGAACAAGATTTCTTACCTCCCATTGCCCATTTGAGTGGTCTAAACATGTGATGATAACTTGGGGTGCAGTCTGGTGAGTGCAGCTGATGTAAAGAATATTAATGTGCAAATCAACGATGTTTGGAACTGTTTCATGGACAGACACTTTGACAAACTAAAGCATGCTATGAATGAAGTGATATGCTGGGCCATGTCTAATGTTCAGATTTGCAGCTATTTCATCCTCTGTTACACAGCGATTTTCTATCATAGTGGCTTCAACTACTGCAGTAGATTCATGTCATAACACTGTGTGTTGACTCTGGCGCAGAGCATGTCACAAAAGTCACACCATTTTCTAACACCATTTGTGCACTTGCTGCAAAGATAGACATGCATCACCATACTAGACCTTCAATTGCTGATGGATTTCAATAGCTTTTGTGCTTTCAGTGCTCAGAAAACATATGTCAATGTTGTTTTCCTCTGTGTATGTCACAAACAGGGTCAGGAATTTTGCACTGATATGGCAGCATTCACTTGTCTACAATATTCTGCCACCTTTTGGACATTCTTTACATCATTGGCAACAGTACTACCAACTTACAGAACAGTGGTGCAAAATGTCAATTTTTAATTACACTTATAACGTTTTCATTTGACTCTCTATCATATAATAATAATAATAATAATAATACTTCATTATCACCTTATGTTTTACAAGCATTGTTGAAAACAGGCAAGTCGTCAATTATATACAATTAAAGTTGCTGGATATATTAGAAGAAACTAAAACTTAGGTGATATTATTTTAAATGTATAATGTCTTGTACACCTAATACAATGTCTAGGTATTAGTCATAAGTATTGTAAAATAAGAAACTAGCATTCAAACGATAAATTCTGAAGTTGTAGTCTTAGTTTAGAAATTCATCAAGTGAATAAAGAACATTATTAATTAAATATGATTTCAAGAAAAATTTGAATTTTGTTAAGTTACTAGACACTTTAACTTCTGCTGGGAGTTTGTTATATAGCTTGGCTCCCATGTATCTAGGCAACTTGTCACACAGATGGAGTCTATACATCATAGTAGCGAAATTATTCTTGTTTCTTGTGTTGTGGTTATGAATATCCAAATTTGTTTGCAATGGGATGTATTTTATCATATATAAAATTATTAAATTTTAGATGAGTCGCATTTTTTAACACATCTGCTTCACTTTCGTACCTATTTTGAGGACATGTTTCGCAGATCTTCGTCTGCATCTACGGCTCTGGTGCGACTGACGCTAGATCCAGCGGTGTGGGTAATTCTGGGGTTGTTGCTGCCATCTGTTGATTTAGTGATGAACTGAAATGTGGGATTCTCTTCTAGCGGGATTTCAAAGTTCATTAGTTGGTTTTTATGTTTTTCTATGTATATCCTCTCCCATATGACGAGTTCACTATGTTTTTGTACGTATTTTAGTAATTTTGTGCTATCTTCAATTTCATGATTTTCAGACCAGAAATGAGCTGCTATTGCGGACTTATCAATATTTTTGTATCTTAAGTGCCTGAAGTGTTCTTTCTTTCTAGTGCCTATGTTCCTTTTTGTCCTTCCTATGTAAATTTTTTCACAGTCTTTACACTTAATTTTGTAAATGCCTGACTTTTCCTCTGGTTTTATCTTATCAGTATTATTACTGTGAAGTAGGTTTTTAATGTTGTAATTGTTTTTTGGTGCCAATGTTATATTGTATTTCTTGAATATTTTTTGGAACTTTTTTGTGGCCCAGGGGTGGTAAGTAAATTTAGCAAATCTAGTTTCTTGTTTTATTGGTGTGAGAGCTGTGATCTGTTTTAATTTCTTTTGAAGTTTGAATAATTTTAGTTTTTTATCTACAAGGTTTTTTCCATATCCATTTTTAATTGCAGTTTTTAAGATTTGATGGTATTCATTTTGATATTCTTGCTGGCTGAGAGGTAGATTTACTAATCTGTGTGTGAGACTGTTGATGGTTGCATGTTTGTGTGGAATTGGGTTGAAACTATTTGCTTTGATGTAATTATCTGTGTGTGTTGCTTTTCTATGAATGCCAAATTCTAGTTTTTCATTGCTTTTTTTGATTTTAAGGTCTAAAAAAGGTAGAGTACAGTCCTCTTCAGTTTCTACTGTGAATTGTATGCTGGGTTCTTGCAGGTTGAGTAGTTTCAAAGCATCATCTATTAGTTTGTAGGGCACTATTGCAAAGATGTCGTCTACGTATCTGTACCATGTTTTAAACATATGAGGGAAGGCTTTAGTAATATGTGTTTCGAAAAAGCTCATGTATAGATTGGCCAAAAATGGTGATAGCGGGCTTCCCATAGCTAGTCCTGAAATTTGTTTATAATATTTTCCATCGAAGACAAAATAATTTTGATGTATACATAATTCAGTCATTGTCACATATTCTTCTATTGCATTGGCATCCAGGTTTATAGAATTTAGCCATTTTTTCAGTTGAATCAAAAGTTTGTCTAATGGAATGCTAGGGAAGAGGGAGCGGACATCAAAGGATACTAAAGTGTCATGAGGTTTTAGTTTAAGATTTTGAATTTTTTCTACCAGGTCTAAAGAGTTTTTTATACTCAGAGTATGGAATTGTGGAAAGGACTGAAATTTTTTGGTTAGCCATTTTGCCAGAAGGTAAGTAGGAGTGTTTATATTATTTACAATGGGCCTCATAGGTATGAGGCCCATTGTAAATAATATAAACACTCCTACTTACCTTCTGGCAAAATGGCTAACCAAAAAATTTCAGTCCTTTCCACAATTCCATACTCTGAGTATAAAAAACTCTTTAGACCTGGTAGAAAAAATTCAAAATCTTAAACTAAAACCTCATGACACTTTAGTATCCTTTGATGTCCGCTCCCTCTTCCCTAGCATTCCATTAGACAAACTTTTGATTCAACTGAAAAAATGGCTAAATTCTATAAACCTGGATGCCAATGCAATAGAAGAATATGTGACAATGACTGAATTATGTATACATCAAAATTATTTTGTCTTCGATGGAAAATATTATAAACAAATTTCAGGACTAGCTATGGGAAGCCCGCTATCACCATTTTTGGCCAATCTATACATGAGCTTTTTCGAAACACATATTACTAAAGCCTTCCCTCATATGTTTAAAACATGGTACAGATACGTAGACGACATCTTTGCAATAGTGCCCTACAAACTAATAGATGATGCTTTGAAACTACTCAACCTGCAAGAACCCAGCATACAATTCACAGTAGAAACTGAAGAGGACTGTACTCTACCTTTTTTAGACCTTAAAATCAAAAAAAGCAATGAAAAACTAGAATTTGGCATTCATAGAAAAGCAACACACACAGATAATTACATCAAAGCAAATAGTTTCAACCCAATTCCACACAAACATGCAACCATCAACAGTCTCACACACAGATTAGTAAATCTACCTCTCAGCCAGCAAGAATATCAAAATGAATACCATCAAATCTTAAAAACTGCAATTAAAAATGGATATGGAAAAAACCTTGTAGATAAAAAACTAAAATTATTCAAACTTCAAAAGAAATTAAAACAGATCACAGCTCTCACACCAATAAAACAAGAAACTAGATTTGCTAAATTTACTTACCACCCCTGGGCCACAAAAAAGTTCCAAAAAATATTCAAGAAATACAATATAACATTGGCACCAAAAAACAATTACAACATTAAAAACCTACTTCACAGTAATAATACTGATAAGATAAAACCAGAGGAAAAGTCAGGCATTTACAAAATTAAGTGTAAAGACTGTGAAAAAATTTACATAGGAAGGACAAAAAGGAACATAGGCACTAGAAAGAAAGAACACTTCAGGCACTTAAGATACAAAAATATTGATAAGTCCGCAATAGCAGCTCATTTCTGGTCTGAAAATCATGAAATTGAAGATAGCACAAAATTACTAAAATACGTACAAAAACATAGTGAACTCGTCATATGGGAGAGGATATACATAGAAAAACATAAAAACCAACTAATGAACTTTGAAATCCCGCTAGAAGAGAATCCCACATTTCAGTTCATCACTAAATCAACAGATGGCAGCAACAACCCCAGAATTACCCACACCGCTGGATCTAGCGTCAGTCGCACCAGAGCCGTAGATGCAGACGAAGATCTGCGAAACATGTCCTCAAAATAGGTACGAAAGTGAAGCAGATGTGTTAAAAAATGCGACTCATCTAAAATTTAATAATTTTTCGCTTCACTGTGGTGTTCCAATACAGTTGAATCTCAATATATATAAAATTGTTTTGTAGATGTACAGGCTTGTCAGCGTCATTATTTTTTGCTGACGAAAGGCTTCCCTACATGATTCTTTAGTTTTTAAATTAGATATATATCTAATTGCTCTTTTCTGTAAAGTAAAAATTTTGTTTAAATTTAATTTCGAAGTATTGCCCCAGATCTCCAGACCATATGAGATGTGTGACTGAATGAGGCAGAAATAAATTATTCTAATAGTTGCTTCTGGGACATAATTCTTTAGACACTTTAAAAGAAATTATTTTTTACTTAGTTTTAATGCTAATTGGTCAACATGGGGTGTAAAAGATAATTTTTTGTCCAGTGTGACCCCAAGTAGTTGTACATTGTCAACACTATTTATCAAGTTGCTGTCAATATTTAATTGTATAGGCGCATTCTATGTCTTCTAGCCAAATGTTATGAGTTCACATTTTGATGCATTTATACTTAAGTTTAATGTAGAAAAGTACTGCAATAGTTTTGTAGTTATATATAGGGTTTCTTCTAGCATTTTGCTTGATGTATTGCTGGCTATGACAGTGGTGTCGTCTGCATATTGTATTGATTTTGTATTGTTATGTACATATTCAGCTATATCGTGTATATATAAAATAAATAAGAGGACCAAGGATTGATCCCTGTGGGACCCCATATGTCAGTTCCGTTGTAGTTGATATAACATCGCCATTAATGGAATTCAAAACTACATATTGTTTCCTATTTGTCATATAGGATTCTATTAATTTGTATCCTATACCTCTAATTCCCAAAAGTTGCAGTTTGTTCATTAGTATACTTTTATCAACACAGTTGAAAGCTTTAGTAAGATCTAATAAGATTGCTGTTGCATATCTACCTGCATTGATATTTTTTATAATTTCTTGAATGCATTCAATGACTGCACAGACTGTTGATCTATTTTTTACAAAACCATGTTGGTGTTTAGGTATAAGACTGAATTTATTTAAAAAGCCCATGAATCTGTATAGAGGATTTTTGAGATGGCAGGTAAGATAGATATTGGACGGTAATTATTTAGTTCTCTTTTGTCTCCTTTTTTAAAGATTGGTGCTACCTTGGCGATTTTTAATTTGTCTGGGAAGATTCCAATTTCTAGACAAGAGTTTATTATATCAGCAAGGGGATTTACAATTTCCTGACTACATGTTTTCAGTAATGACATAGGAATACCATCTACACCAAGGCTGTTCTTTGCTTTTAAATGTTTTATTATATTGCGGATTTCATTTGCACAGGTTGGGTAGAGGTAAATACTTGACTGATTTTTCGATCTCGTTTTATCACTCACATTGTTTGGTTTCGAGTTATTGCAGTTGGTTTTATTGAGGTTATGTATATTTTTTCCAACTGAGGCAAAATGATCATTGAAAGCTGCAGCTGCATTTCCCAGGTCATTTGTGATACCTTCTTTCGTCTTGATTACATAGACTCTAGCATCAGCAAAATTTGATGGTTTTCGGAATTCATTTATTACTGCTAACATTGCTTATAAGCAGGTTTGATTGAAAATGGTGTTATTTGAAATTTTGAGAAATTGAAATGCAAAATGCTTTATTATTTATGGCTCAATATACCCCATCATTGTTCATATATGATTTCATTAGAAATTGATCTTAAAAGCTAATAAAAATGTAAAAAGAATCTATGAAGGGGTGAAGTTTTGTATAAGGTGGGCAAAATAATTTAATTACAGAGATGACAGAACAAAAAATAGGCCTAAGACAAGGATGCAAAATGAGTCCAATTTTATTTAACTTATTTATAGATGAGCTAATAGACAAGGTTAAAAAAGGAAATCAGCACTGTCCGGTAATAGCAAACAAAGAAATTCCTGGACTGCTATATGCGGATGACTTTTAATGGTAGAATCTATAACTGTAGTAGGATTGCAGAAGGCAATAAATGAAATCCAGAAATTTTGTAAAGAGTGGGAAATAAAAATAAACATAAATAAGTCGAAAGTTATGGTCTTCAAGAAGGGAGTTAAACTAAAAAAAGATGAAAAGTGGGTACTAAATAGCAAAAGGGTAGAAGTAGTCAATTAAATTTGAATACTTAGGAGTGAGGTTGAATAACAATGGAAAGTGGGGAGCACACAGGAGAAAAATTCAAGCAAAAGGAAGGGCGGCAATGAATGGTATAAAAATATGCAAATATAAACTAGAAATGACAACCAAGTGGTTAGAAAGAATCTATAAAGCTCTAGTTGAATCCAAAATGTTGTATGCAGTGGAGATCTGGGGGGCACAGAGGTAAACAAAACGGTGGACCACAACTACAGAAGGTTTTGTAAAGAACTACTAGGCTTACCAAGATCAGCACCTAGGGAAGTCGCTTTAGTAGAATTAGGAAAGACAAGAAGAAATGGAATAATAATGGAAAGGATAATAAAATTTTGGTATAGGTGTTTGGCTAAAGAAGAAGGGGAAATTATGAAATTATGCATGAGACAGCAAAAAAGATTGGCAAATTCAAATAGTTGGTGGGCAGAGATAGGAGGAATTATGGAAAAAATAGGAATGGGAGATATATGGAGATTAGAGGAAAGGAATACAAGCGATGTGAGTAAATTAGTAAAATGCAGAACAGAAGATATAGAAAGACAGGAAATATTGGAAAGTCTAGAAAATATGAAATCATTACCTACAATTTTACAAGCAAATAAAAAGTTATTGGGGACGAGAAGCATATGTAGATTACTGCAATAGGCAAGAGAGAGAAGGATTAGCATGGATGAGAACAGGAATAATATTTCTAAGAGGGATAAGAGGTAGGGAAAAGGGAACTTGTGAATTGTGTAGGAGAAAAGAAAGCATAGAACACTATGTAACAGAATGCAAGGAGGTTGCAATATGGAGAATATCATGTTGCCCACCGTTGACTAATAATTTGGTCCCAATACACCTAACCCTAGGTTTTTGTGTATTGGAGGCCCTCTACTCCTTTTTACAGATTTTGCCATTTCACCTATACCACTCTATATTTTTCTTTTAATTGTTCTTAGCCATCTCTCTTTAACTTTCCCTAAATAATTCCCTATATTTCTCCTGTTCTTTTCCCCTTTTACTGACAAAATTTTTCTAATTACTACTTCACCCCCCAAATTGTGCCAATTACGTAGCCAAGCCTGCTCTTTTCATATCTTTGTTTGACTACAGTATAATATACAATGGAAATCTGCATTCTCTTCTCCACACAATGGACATTTATCTAGCTCCCTCTCTTGACCTATGCCTTTCAAGTTTCTCACTCCCTTTACATCCATAAAAAGATTAATCAAAAGCAAATATAAAAACAAACAACCAATCAATATCTAACAAAGTCAAAGATAAAAAATGGAACATTTTAATTAAAAATCCAGAAATTATTCCAGAAATCCCACGTAAAGCTGCAGTAGCAAATTTTAGATTACTTACGGAACATGATTATTTGGCCAAACACTTACACAGAATAGGAATTTATACAAGTCCAAATTGTCCTCTGTGTAACAAAGAAGAGGAAATGACTGAAGAACATCTTTTAACCTGTGAAGTCCTACCTGCCGGACCCACTACACAGAAATATCGGAGAGCAAGAGAGCTAATGGCTTCATTGCCAAAGCCTAGCATTTGAAAACAACAGTTTCTCCTGTTCTTGCCCAAGCAAAACCTTCTCGCCCTAACTTACTGCATATATCTATATATCCTTCCCTCCCCCAGGTTGTTTTTATTTCTCTATATAATCTCAGTGAGCTTTTGTCACTTGTATTGGCGAAAATGTCTTGTCTGTCAATATCTTCTAATCTTAGCTTAACTTCTTTCCAGAAGCCTCTATATCCATACTCTGCATTTATCCAAGAATGACCCATACCTATCTGCTTCAACACATCATTCATTTTATGCGCCCAAGACCCACCCCAGTTACTTCTCTTTTGAATATGAAAACATTCTTTAATAATATTGTCATCTTCCAAGTTAGTGATTCTGTATAAATATATCATTGCCCTTGACAAGATTTTGATTTTAGTAGCATGTCTGCCTAGTTCCAATTGTGCTGCCCCATTAGGTGATTCTATTGGTAATCCCAGTATATATTTACAAAAGGATCTGTGCACTCTATCAGTCTCTCTCTAAGCCTCATCTACTCCCCAAATCTCTGATCCATGTAACATTCTATTTTCTACTATTGCTGTATAAATCCTCTCCAACCATTTGACATTTATATCTGGCAGGTTACTGTAGCATGATCTTATCTCCCTCATGGCCATTTTACCTTTTGCCACAGACATCTATTTTTGTTCTTTCCAGCTACCATCTGAACTCAAACTTGTCCCCAAATAATCAAATCTCCTTACTACCTCTATTTCTCTTCTATTAACCTCCCATTTCTCATCCTTACGCAACCTGTATCCTTTTTTGAAGACCATAATCTTTGTTTTGTTTTCATTCACTTTAAAACCCCATTTATTGCAATAAGAATTGGCTGCCTCGATTGCTCTGCTCAGCCCTCCACTTGATATGGACCCAACAAACAGTAGCCCCGGGATTTCTTTATTATTAATAACTGGTGAATGTACCCTACAAGTTGATATCTCCTCTAAAATTCCATCGATATAAAGTAGAAATGTAAAGAATATAAGAAAGGAAGATGAGGGGGAAGAATGGGACTAATTAAGTAACAAGGAGGTATGGAAGTTAAGAGCTATCTGGCAGAGCAGAAGACCAGGGTGTCATGTAAGCCAGGATAGCAACAAGCTAAAGACAAATAAATGTAGCCAAAAGTTGTAAATTGTAAAATTTTGGAATATGCACAATAAAAATATATCATGTCAAGAAAATTATGTTCCTGGAGAGAGGAGATATTTTACTTTTATTCTGGATCCCAATAATTCAGCGGCATCCTTAGGAAGATTTAAGTCTCTAACCAAATCATTGAACCCGTGTGAATTGTTGAGCTTGATGAAATTCATGTTGTTCTATATCTAAATCACTGCTGATGTCTTGAGAACTTTTTTCAAAATCTGATGATGATTCCTTTCCAAATTCTTCTATTGCAGAAGGCACAGGAAGACCAGGACCATGTAGTATGGGTCTTTTTGCTGACAAATTTGGATAAGTGATTTCTTTCATAATTTTTGTGTTGTAGCCTGTAACATCACATACACAAAAATAGCAATCATCCACATGGTTTCGAGGTTCATGCCAGATCATAGGAATAGTAAAAGGGATACTAGCTTTTTTTCCTTTACTCCACTTCCTTTGTTGTTCTACACAGGTATGACATACTTATTGGATCCCATTTTTTGTCAAGATCTTCATATGAAAATAGGCTTTGTAGACCTTTTTAACAAAATTTGTAATTATTAAATTTTAGATGAGTCGTATTTCTTACACATCTAAAATTTAATAATTTTTCGCTTCACTGTGGTGTTCCAATACAGTTAAATCTCGAAAATTTGTAATATTTTGTCTTCTCTTTCAAACAACAAAATTGCCACAGATATGGAAAAATATATCACGGTTATTGTTACACTTTCTGGAAGACATATTGCTTCAAATTCTCAAAATATGTATGACATACAACTGCTTATCACAAAAACAGATCCTCACTATTTGAAAAGCAGTTATAGACTGAGCTAAATTTGCAGGGATTGGACTTAAAATAAGGCATGTATTGTCTGTTATACTGCTACATTGTTATATTGTTGCAAAGCACTTTAAATTCAACAATGAAATCAGTATTGTTTCTTTGTTTACTGGTTTCTTTTCAGTTCCATACAATATATTTATGCACAGAACTACATTAAAACAGATTGAGTCAACATGAAAAATTCAGTGCCATAGCCGGTATTTGACCACTTATCTCCTGGTTTCCGTCCAGTCGCTCTAACCCATTGAACTACCATGGCCAACGTGCCGTCCTTACATTAAATTCTCCATTTGACTTGTATATTTCCCCGGTAGTAAGTTGCTACAAATGGTGTATCTCGAATGCGAGAACCCCTAGTGGTTTACCGAGTTTCCATTTTCAACCTGAAACTAGTCCCTTGTTAATATAAAAAAGTGACGAGTGTCAATAAACTGACTAAATAGTTTTTACGAATAGTTAAATGGCTTCATTTTCCAACAGTGTGCTAGACTGCCCTTATTGCCATTTGGTGGTTTGAGCCTTTTGAATAAATAGGTACTACAGCAGTGGATTGTTATTGAGCTTGTTCTATGAGCTCTGCTGGTCTACTAGGGATGATTTATTTCTTGTGGAGATAATGCAAAAGATCAAATGTTTGCACTTTTACTACTTACTAATCTTGATCTTATCATTGAACAACAAAACTCAGTTCATTGTGATATGCTGCTCTATGTCTGGAAGGAATTCCGATGGTACCTTTGTTGTCACTGGTGTCCACATTGAATGCTTGAGATAGGATGTAAATCTAAGCAAAATGTTTGTAACTTGGTCAACATTTTTATTATCTACTTTTCCTTAGTAAAATATTGTACTTGAAATTAGCTTCTTGCATTTTAATAACTCTATACAATCTTGTGACTGATTTAAGTGTTACATTCTTTGAAACAAATTCTCTTTGTAACTCATAAGTCTAACACTTAGGCATACAGTTCTTAAAATTTTCACACATGCATAACTATAACATAGAGCTATTCTCCCTCCTTTTCTTTGTTCCATATTAGTTATTATTGCCTTTTGTCAAAGTTTTGGGAAAATATACAAATGACCAGGTTTTGTGTAAGGTTTTAGTCAGTTTTAGCTCATTTTTTTCCATTTTCATTGAAGCTTACCAGTATACTTCCAAGTATATGGCCAATCAATGATGATTAATGTTCTAACATACACAAACTGGGTCTGAGCTATGACATTAAATTTTTCTGTGATGATTCTACCTTTCAAATGGATTGTATACTTGATACTTCATAGAACGTAAAATAGTGAATACAGCTAACAATTTTCTCAGTAATTAGCATGAATATTGTGTTATGTGGTGTACACACTTTTTGTCACATTAAAATATCATATTTCAAAATGAACTATTCACTTATTTGAAATATGTGTAGAATTATCATATTTCTTGGTGCTGGAGGTGAATAAATGCTTGGACTTAAGCTTTAATGTATTGCACCTGCACAGATTTGTTTTGTTTACAGGAACAAACTGTAGAGACTCCTCAGGGTGTGTTATACCATGGAAAAAGATGTGCTAGTGACAAGATATGTGGCGTATCAATTCTTCGTGCTGGTGAAACTATGGAGCAAGCAGTTTGTGATGTGTGTAAAGACATTAGGATAGGAAAGATTTTAATTCAGACCAACCTCTCCACAGGAGAGCCAGAGGTATGCTTTTACTCCTGCCCTCGTTATTTGCTAATTAGCTTACTGAAGGTCCATCTGCATCTTTATTACACAGTTTACTATTTGCATTTCACATTTATAAATAAAGCCTTTGGAGGACATTGTGATCCAGATGGAGTTAATGGGTTGGAACACATATAGGGCTTAATTATAAATTGAAACAAATTATTAACAAACTAATTGATCAATGATTATGATATGATATTTGATTTACATGTTTGTTTGTTGGGACAGGCTTGGGAACTTCTACTCACAAGACCGACTGATTGCACACATTACAGGAGTGCTTTTATTATAGTTGAGACATATGCACAATTAAAGAACTTATCATGGAGTATATCAAAATTCATGACTGTCCTTAGATTCAAATCAGAGCTTTTACATTTTTTGAGAATTCCACTATATTGGGATTAGCAACGGATTGGATTTCATGAATAACAGAGCAGAAATGGGCAGTTAGTGCAGAGATATGTTTTTGTCTTGGGCAGGCAATTATGCAGTAACTGGTCTTGATTTAGCTTCTTTAAAGTGCATCAACAATAATTCCACTCTTAAATGTGGAAGAATATTCATCTTAGCAAATAAGTGTCACCAGATGCAGCATCATTAAATTACTTAACTTTTAGCGAGTCTCACTATCCTTCATCTACTTCACTTCTTTTCTGCACCTTATTAGAACTTTGTGAACCCCATTTCACATCTTCAGCTCCATTGCAAACAGGGTTATCATTCATCCGGTTTTTTGGACATGTCCATATTTATGTGGCTGTTTCCATCTGACAGGCATTCAGTTTCTGATAATTGAGCAAATGTATGCACTATTTTTAACTAATTAGAGTACTACTTATTTGGATGGAGAAAAGTTACCTAAACTGTTAAGATACTGAACTACAGCTGTTCAATTTAAAGTTTACTGGTCTATTCTCTCTTGCTTTGAGATAAACTGCAGTGTTGTCACTGTGTTATAAATTATTTTATCTGCATTTGTCTATAGTTTACAGCTTTTTGGATGTGTAAATTAGAGTATGTATAAAGTTCATCTGTTTGAATTACTTTAAGTATGTTGTCTGGTCATACAAAAACTAGTGAAAATCAAAATGGCCAGTGCAAATTTGTATATAAACTAAAACTGAAGATTCCAGGCTTCATATATGGATGTAACAGAAGGGAACAAAATGTGTATTGTGCAACAACTATGCTAACATGAGATGTGAACAGTTGGTGACTAAGAAAGACATATTACCAGTAGAAAACATAAAAGAATGGTAAGGACGCTTAACATCAGGTAATATCCTTTGATTTGTCATTTCAAAACAATCAACATCAACCAGGAATGTTCAAGCTGCAGTGGCATTTTACACAGTTTAATGCCACTATTCTCATAATTCAGTTGGATATACATTAAATTAAATAAGAAAATGTTTGCAGAATTTGAACTTGGATGAAATTTGGCCTATGCAAGAATTAAAGAAGCTATAATAATGTCATTCTGTACCTCATGTTGTAGATGTCATTACTAAAACAGCAAAGTTTCATATTTTGGCCTGGGAACAGATACCACCAATCATGGCACACTGAAACTGTTTCCAAGCGATTCAGATTTTGACTAGAAGGAAAATGATAATCAGACAAGTCCTTGAATTGGAAACTTGTAATAATGAAACTTCAGAAACTATTGGATCCTGTATTACAAACAAAATAAAAAAGCATAAGGTCCTTGTTTGTTTACACCAAATGCAATTAATGTCAACTTTGTTTCAGGGAAATAAACATTATGTAGATATTCTGTCCTAATAACTCCACTTAAAGCCCTATTATCAATGGGATTGGATGCCCTGTACATATTCTTTACAACAGTTTGCAACATGCAGCAGATGTACACACTTTCATTTGCTTCAGCCTTTTCATATCTATGGAATATGCACTCAAGAATTTTATTTAGATTTTGTGGATGTAAATTGCAAGCAGCTACCAAATCACTCCAAAACCAGGCAGTCTGGGTGGCTTAGTTGTTAGATGCTGGCCTACTGATCCTGAAGTCATGAGTTCAAATCTGGCCTAAACCAATGATTTTTAAAGTGGAAATTGTTCATATAATTTCAGAATTTGTAATTATTAAGGTTGTATATATAATTTGTATATACGAGGGTTGTTCAATAAAGAATGATCACAATTTTTTTTCTTTTTTTGACAACGTACCTTTACTCATTCTCATAATTTTGATGGTCCTTCTCAAAATAGTCTCCCCTGTATGTGATGCATTTGTCCCAGCGTTTCTGCCAGTTTTCAAATACATGCTGGAAAACACTTTTTGAGATGTCCTTCAAAATCGCCTCTGCAGCCTTCACCACTACTTCTGATGATGGATAATGCCTCTCACGAAGGCGTTTCTTCAAGTTAGGGAATACACACAAGTCACATGGGGCTAAATCTGGACTATAGGGAGGGTGAGGGATGCACTTCACGTTGATTTTTGCAAGATATTCAGCAACAACATTGACAATATGCGGCCGCGCATTAATCGTGGTGCAGCATCCAGCCTGCTTCATGGAAATGTGGTCTTTTGCGCCTGATATAGGCTTTCAATGTTTTCAGGACATCCCTGTAGTATTGTCCAGTTACTGATGTGTGTGCACGTACAACATGCTGATAAACCATTCCATGAATATCAAAGAATTAGATGACCATAACTTTCCCAGCAGAAGCAACCACTTTTGCTTATTTGGGGGTTGGTGATGAAGGAGATTTCCACACTGAGCTTTGCTGTTTGCTCTCAGGATCAAAATGATTTAGCCAAGTTTCATCAGCAGTGATTACGTTTGAAAGAAGCTCCGGATCTTCCACTAACATCAACTTTAACTGCATGTTACCTCCACTGCAGCGGTAGGCGATACTGAACATGTCTGAACTTGCTTGGTTCTCACAGGCGGGAACCAGGAGTACCAACAATGAAACTACTACGGCATGTTTGTTTCACATTAAGCTAACATAATATAGTAAGATTGAATTTTAGTGCAAAAAATTATGACCGTAAAAAAATTATGACCATTCTTTATTTAACAGCCCTCATAATATAAAGTAAGTAGAAGTGAGTAAAGTGTGCTTAGAAGCAACAGCCCCATGTTGGCAGATTACTGGCACTTAAAATACCTCATGTAGGATGAAATTGTGGCACACTGGTGGCACTGATATGATCCTGGCAATTGACAATGTCATTAACAAAATATATTTTCTTAATATACTCCAAAACCAGTTAATATTTTATCCAGCAGTAGAAAGGTTGTTAAAAATGTACCAGCACTAAAATTTTGGGAATCTGCCTAGCACAATGAGGGTTTTCCTAGAGAATGATTTCTCTGAATTACTCATTCTTTCCTCAACTATGTATAGATTTCACAGCAAAGTTATGTCACTTAAAAAAGAAAGTAATTGTAGAAGTTCATGAAATTTTAGAACATCTCTACACTTCATTAAAAATAGACATGAAAATTAGTCCATTTCTGTTAAAGTCAGACAGGTTTTTCATACTCTTCTAGAAGACAGCTTGGAAAAATAACTTTAGGTATTTATGGAAAGTGTTTCATGCTTCTTTGAAACCTACAAGAGGTACTAGGAGAAATGGATGACTCCAATGGAAGAATTGGTGCTTTAAATGGCTTGTAATACAAGATATGAAAGACATTGACTTTGAGGATTTTATTCCTTTCTTATGTATTATTTCCTCTCTCACCCATCCCTCCTCTACTCTCATGCAAAATATTTTGTCCTTATATAACATTTTAAGGATGTTCTGCATATGATAACTCTCAGACCCTGGCTCAAAAGTTTATACCATAGGAAATTCAGGTCTATTCTGTCATGCGCTTTTTCAAGGTCTAAGATTGCCATGTACAGTTTCCTTTTTTCCTTTAAATATATGTGCACTAATGTTTTTATTGTGATTAAATTATCCACAGTTCTTTTATCCCTGTGAAACCCCATTTGAAATTCAGATAAAATGCTATACTCAGCTATCCATTTCTGTAATCTACGAGATCTCTCCAGTTTCAAGAAGTAATCTGCCAACATATTTGGACACTATTTACCCTGGTAGCCCCTTTTCATTTTTGCAATGTCCTGATGACACTGCCCATGTTTGTTGCTCACAGCCCCTAGATTTTTAGAGAAGAAATCAAGGTCCCTAGTTCGATTCTCGGTTAGGGTGAATTACCTGGATAAGGTTTTTTCTGGTGTTTTCCCTTATCCTGATAGATGGATGTTGGGTAACTCTAAGCTCCATGGACCCCAGACTCATTTGAGCATCATTTCACTAATTTCATCCATCGTCCGATATGACTTAACATTGGAGGACGTAAATTACAAAAAAATAAAAAAAAATCAAGATGGGAGTGCAGAAAGTGTGCTTTGAAGACATCGAGGTGCATCCAGAAAGTTAGTCCTGATTGCATCCGGAGATGGCACTGCCATTATGAGGGAATAACGCAGTAAAGTTGCAGTCTTGTGATGGTAATGGTTACTGATAATGATAATGGTTTATTCACTTATAGACATGAAATACATGTTTCAAGTTTCGTCCAAAAAGTTTACATATTACAATATTGTAAATGATTAGTTAGTTACATACATCAAGACTTACAAATTTTACTGAGCATATACAGAGATTAATAAATATGTTATATAATGAATAAACATAAATAATAATAATACTAATAATAAGAATAATAATTCATAAATATGTACTTATTTACTGATTTCAGAAATATATTTTAAAGATTATACTCACTTGTTGAAATTACTAGACAGATTGAGATAAATGTATTACACAGCATTTACAGTTTGATCTCTCATTTATACCCTCATTGAAATATTTACAAATTACATGTGTCAGGAAAAAAAAAAAAAGTTTTTCAAATCACAATTGTAGATATTCATCTATGTCATAAAAGGCCCTCTCAATTAAGTAATTTTTTTAACATTTATTAAACTTGGAACCAGTTGATTGTTTAATTGTGGCTGGCAGCTTATTGTATACAGTTTTTCCAATTACAAATGGATTTTTATCAAAAAAATTTCTTACTCTTCGCTTCTCTAAACATTTTCGTTTCTGTGCTGTGCTAGTTGAAAATGGCTGCTCTGATATTGTTTGCCATCAACCGCAAGGTTCATGCAGTAATCCAATTTTTGTACAGTCTAAAGCACTCTCCAGCAGAGATCCATCGTCAATTGTGTCTTGTGTATATATGTGACATGTGCAACAGTATGGTAAGACGATGGTGCAGGCAATTCAGTGAAGGAGGAACCAATATTCATGGCGAAGACTGCAGTGGTCGATCCTCTCTGGTGATACCAAAAGTGTTGGAAAGTGTCCTGCAAGCAATTGTTGAACCAGTACTTCACAATTTCATTACTTTCTTGTCAGTTTTCCGATATGTCTCGCTCACTTTTACACAAAATTGTGACTTGGTATTCACAAAATGTGTGCAAGATGACTTGTTTGAATTTTCAACTGCTTATGCTTTTCTGAAACAGCAAGTCATTCGTTTTATGTCCTAGTGATGCAAAGAAAATCTAGTGTCATCCATCACGTAGCTCTATCCCAGTGTATTATAGGGAAATATGTAATAAAAGCATTTCTACAAATATCTATCTCAGTTAACGTATAGTAGATAGAAGAATAAGGTTTTGTAAGAACAGTTTGTTGAATAGGTAGAGGAAATCATGTGAATGTAACACATCAGAGTTAGATTAACTGAAAAGTCTTTTCTGAAATCCTCTTTTATTTTTTGGGCTATTTTATTCATATTGTGTGTTTATGCATTATTCCATTACATCCATTTCATTCATCTCAGTATTGTTTTCCAATGAAACACCTGCTGCTTGGAAATTTTTGTATGCAGGCTTGTCCGCTGGCTAATAACTTTAATGAGAAGTTTTGTATAAAAAAAAAATTAAAAGTAAATAAAATTGTGCACATTTTAAGTTAAAGCAAGGTAATGTGTGAATGCCATCTTCTCCATTGCAAAGTTACTTCTTGCTGTTGTTTTGCTATACAGCCTTGTAATTGATTATGTGCTGTTAAGACCTAAGCATTGCATTGTGTTGCTTATGTTGTATCTATCAACAGTTTTCCTATGCCTAACAAACGAGCATATTTCAGACCAGCACTTTGTGTTACAAAAAATCTACATCTTTTGTCTACTGAAGATATGAACTATGTTAAATTCTTGTCTTTTTCAGTTGTATTATTTGAGATTACCAAAGGACATAAAAGACTATAAGGTCATTTTAATGGATGCTACTGTTGCAACTGGAGCAGCAGCAATGATGGCGATTAGAGTATTGTTGGACCATGATGTACCAGAAGAAAACATAATGATAGTTTCTCTGCTAATGGCAGAAATTGGTAAGTGTAACAAGAGATTACCACATCAGAATAATATCCTTCTTTACAAAAATATTACTTTTAAATTTACAAAACGTCACTTACAATTATATACTGTGCAATAAATAAGGAGTTACTTATATCAGTTGTTGAAGGGAGAAAATTTTGAAGGAAATTTCACCTCTACAGTAGTTCTAGCCATTGTGTTTCATTACTCTTCTCATTTACAGGTTAAGGGTAGAATAGTAACGGTTGACAGTGAAGGTTTTCTAATGACATAAACAAGGAGTAGGAGAACTTATTTACACACTTCGCTAAAATACACAATTGCCTGGACATGTTTCAAGAGTCTGTTACTCTCGTCAGTAATTGACCTACTGGTTAGTGTTAAGTTGACCTAGGTCTGCTCTTTCTGTCTATGGTGGCATCTGCTGAGTGGTGTTCTAAGGTCTTCTGTATTGTCAAAATTCATGGTAGTATCCTTTTTTTCCAAAATGTAGACTCTGCCATGTAGGTTCCATTGGTTTAGATATAGACTATATATCTAAATAACTCAAAATTTTCCTTCATTTTTGCTTGCATCAATAAATAATAATTAATGGTCTAGAGACCTGATGTCCTCTCAGAGCAATGTTTTGGCACTCACATTTAATTTAAGTAAGTTTTTGTTGTTCTCTAATCCTTAAGCTTTTGTGCCTGTTGTCAAGACTTTCCAAAATGCTCAGAATTTTGTTATTCACAGATAGTCATCTGCCTCTGTATTATAATGTCTGTGATATTAAGTTTATTCGTGAGAATGGAAAAACATTCAAGAGCTTCCTCACAGCCCAAATGACCTTGCTGTCGACGGGCCCTAAAACACCACACAGGATTTTGATACGAAATTTCCTAACTTTTGATTTTCCCACCGTCCCTCACTGGAAGAAAACAAAACACGTGCAACAAAAGAGCCACATTAATATAATCACTAGCATCAGTAATGTCACCAAAACCTCACTCATTTCTTTGGGGGATTTCGCATTCACAACATACACTCCTGTGTCCAACATGAGATAGGTACAAGATTCACTTTGACTCCCAACCATGACAGAAGTAAGAGTAAATGCTTTGACACGTGTCACAGATAGGCTTGCTTTATTAGCATCTGAGTTATTGAAGTTTTGTTGAGTCACACTTGTTTACACTCACCTTCACTTATTATTTTTAAAAAATGCTGGAACATTTTCCAGGACATTCGCCCTCTTCCTCAGCAGTATAGTGACTGACTCTCCCCTTTCCTTTCCTCTTCCTTCTCCTGTATCTGATCCTGTTGCCATCTGGTGTTAGGAGCGCAAAGTTTTAAGACTTCATTAAGTGGTGGGATTTCAAAATTTATAACATGTTCACTGTTTTTAATTATGTGGATTTTTTCCCAGATGTCTAATTCTATTGGTGATTCTAATGGTTTCAACAGTTTTATATTTTGCCCAATGTTGTGGTTTTCTTTCCAAAAATGATGTGAAACAGCGGATTTGTCTATTTGTTTTAGTTTTATGTTTCTCTGGTGTTCCTTTTAAAAATAATAAGTGAAGGTGAGTGTAAACAAGTGTGACTCAACAAAACTTCAACATGAAGAAAACTTCACTGTTAATATAATGCTTCTATTTGTATAATTTAAGTTTTTGAGTACTCACAAATAATGCAGGATGCAGTTTGTTTAGATTCTGGGCTCTCCATATTTTGTTCTAACTCAAGTTTTTCACAAAAATAGGTTTTCTGGTGAGTTTAGAGTTCACTACGAAACTGAATTAATCAATATGAACACTTATTCTTAATGATTATGCACTATGATACAATGAAGTTCAAAATTATATTAATGAAAACCAAAATTATATAATGAAAACATATATTCCACTTAGAAGCATTTTCATTTTAAAAATGAACACCTCTGAACACTGGCAACATAAGAACAAACTAATACTGATGATCATTCACAATGCTTTATGCATGGAATGCAACTATCGTATCCATAAAAGTCAATAAACAATAACTTGAGGCTATGAAGCATTATTGCACTAATATGATATGCAATATAAATGAAAAAAGTTTCCAAGATCTAGACCAATTAAAATGCAGTGCTATTAGCTTTTTTTATTACTGAATGTTCTGTAGCATAGTAAGTAAAATTACAAACATTTATGCTAACACTGAATATAAAAATGGTATTATTCGCATTAAACTTTTTGCAGTAGATTGGTAACCCAGTGATGTCTTGCAAGTTAAGATGACAGAGATGCCAACTATTACAGGTTAATTAATCATAAAAATTACAGATTTTGAGTTTTTGGTTGAATTTGTGTTTTTATAGAAGTCACTGTTTCGAAGCGAACAGCAATTTTCAGACCAGGGTATGACTTATTGTGAGCCAGTACCATGTTTATGAAATTGAAAGTCAGCAGTCTGAAGAAGTGCCAAAAATTGGTATGTAGTGGTGTTGGGGCTAGAGGGGATGGGCATAGCAATACTACTAAGTAGCAGAAAGTTATGTAAAAAACTGAAGCTGCTGACAGTGAAGTAAACTAAGTATTAAGAATAACTAAACACTATAGCAACACAACTTCACTATTATCTTATTTATAATCCTTTGGGACTGGTTTCGAAGCAACTTTGCTTCATTTTCAACCTGTCAGTGTCAAGCTGACAAGTTGAAAATGAAGCAAAGTTGCTTCAAAACCGGTCCCAAAGGGTTATAAATAAGATAAGTAATAGTGAAGTTGTGTTGCTATAGTGTTTAGTTATTCTTAATAATAGCAGAAAGTTATTAAAAGATTTAAGGAAGAATACACAAAATTGTGGGCATGTTTGTTTCATTCTTAAGTCTTCATACTGCATGTTTTGCTTTGTGTGTTTGCGTGATTTTTCCATGGAAATTGGTGGAAAAGATAAGTGTCAGAAACAATAAATAGTAAAATTCACTCGGTCTGCCGTGAGCAGCTGTAAGAGATGGACATATGAGCAACATACAGAAGAATAGTATCATGGGGATAGAAATTCATCAATACAAGGTGAGGATTGGAAGTTTTGGAAGACGGAAAATAAAAAGAAATGGGGGTTTCTTAATGAGCAGGCAAATATGGTTGGCAGCAATAATTGCCATACTTCTAGTAATAGGTTGGTTAGAACAAATCCAGGACCCGAGGAATGGCAATGAATCGAGCTGCTACTGAAAGAAATACATGACAGCCTGGGAAAGAAGATGGACGGAAACACAGAACAGTTGAAGGCAGCGATGAGAAATCAGAGAGACAAACGTGAACAACAAATAGAAGAATTCTGAAGGAAAATTTAAATAATATCAGATAGATGTGATTCAGCACAAAGGAAAAAGGAACTGCCTTATTTTCAGAGTGAATGAAGACCGTGGGATGAGCTCAGAAGACACAGTGTACAAAATAATAGACAAGAATCTTGGAATGGAAGTCTATGGATGGAAAATTAAAGAAGCCTTTAGAATAGGAAAAAAAGGTAGTAGAATAAGACCGATTTTAGTAAAATTTGTTGCTTTAAGGAAGAAATGGGAAGTGATACAAAATGCAAACAAATTAAAGGGAACAAGAATTTTTATAGAACAAAATTATACAAAGGTGGATTACCAATTGAAGAAACAGTTGATTGCTAAAAGAAACGAAGCAAGGACAGCTGAAAAGAAGGTCTTCATGAAAGGATTGCAGTTATTTATCGAAGGAGAAAATAGGAAAATGAGTGTCAGGAATAATGAATGGGGGAAAAGTTTGCATGAATTGGCATTCTGTCGAAAGAACGGCAAAGTGTGTATGCGTGGTGACAGATGTGGAAACAAGGGAAGAAGGAGAAGCAGAGGGGACATGTTATGATCCAATGGCCAGAAAAACTAAAGGGGGAAAAAGTGTTGAGAGCAGAGCAGCAGAAGACATTTAGTTTTATTAGGAGGGGAAAATGATGACACAAGAAGCCAACAGCAGGAGGAAGAGGGGGTACACCAAACGGAAAAGTGAAAGTGATGAGTGATTGTGCTATTGTGAGGGGAGATTATGTGTGCCAGAGAGAGGAGAAGTAATATATGCGAGAAATATGCAAAATATTGTTCATATTTTCAAAACAAAAGAATAAGCAGAGAATTGGATTAAAGTTGATGTTTTGGAACGTGGAGGGATTAAAAAAATAAGCAAACTACAGGAGAGTTACTATGGTTAATAGAAAACACGGACATTATATGAGTAGTAGAAACTTGACTTGAAAATAAGGTAAATATATAGTTAGAGAAGTTAAATGTGTAGGAAAGAGAGCCAACAAAAAGAGTGATTAAGGAAGAGCATCAGGAGGAATAGGAATTGTGATTAGGGAGGATCTAGAAGTGATTGCAGACACAGTGACATTAAGGGGCTGTGATAATGAAGTTCTGTGGTTGATAATTAAGCAAGTAGGTAAAATTAACGTGAAAATAGGAATATGGGCAGTATATCACCCTCCAAATTCATCTGCTTTTCGTAATCCCAGATTAAATCACGACTTAGAGGAAGATATGGAAGCATTTAAAAAGAAGTTTATAAATATAGAATTTATAATAATGGGAGACTTTAATGCAGGAATAGAGAAGGACATGATAGATTACAATGAAAAGAATATCGGGATGGTGGAGAAAAGGATATAATAAGGCTAAGTAAAACCAAAAATAAATTAAGAAATATGGAGGGAAGTGAACTGTCAGGGTTTTGCAGAACAAACATTTTTATATTAAATATTAATTTAGAGGAAGACAAAGAACGGGAGTTTATGTTTGTAAATAAAAATGGTCAGGGTGTATATATACCCTGCAGTGAGAAAATGTAGGAGAAAATCAGTAATTTTAAAGTTAAAAATATACTTATAAATAATAGCCACTTCCCATTATTATAAGAAATTAAAGGATCAGAAGAGAAGGTGGGAATGAGACAGCACAATTAAATAGAAATACACTAAACTCTTGCTATTCTGGCCCTCAGTGGTCCTGCCTGTCAGTAATCTTACGTAATGTTAAAAGCAGAAATGATGCGCAACAATATGTCAATGATTTTATTATTACTGTATATTATTGTTGTTCCTGTTATTAAATTTGTGGATTCCTTTACAGTGGCTTCTAGAAGAAAACACGTTACGCTAGACCTTAAACAGAAACTTGAAATTTTGGATAAGCTGATTCAACCAGATTCATGTAGTACCAATGTACTACTAGTACCGCTTGTAAAGCGGTTGCATGATAAAGCATGCCACCGTTGAATATCATCATTGCGGCAACTAAGAATTCGGGACATTTTTCATAGTGAATGATACTGTGTGTGCACATCAAATGTATAAGTTTTGTATAAAAATTAGTGTGTCTTTGGATTACGTAATTTAAAAAGTACAATGTATAATGAAAAATTATCAAATAAACAATCTGGCACTTCCACTAATTTGGCACCCATATTGCAAAGAATGGCTAGATTAGCAAGAGTTTATTGTATTTAAGTGGCGAAACAAAAAGGAAGACTGTTTTTAGCAGATATAACTCAGAAGGAATGTAAATCAAAGGTGGAATGATGATAGCTACAAAAGAACATAAGTAAAGTACTTGAATTAATCAAGACACTAGTAACTAAAGCAGAGGTAGAAATGAAAATAAAACAGAAAAGGAACAAATAAAAGAAGAATGGTTTGACAAAGAATGCCAGTTAGCAAAAGGAAGAGTATTCAGACCTTAAAAGAGCAGAAGCTTCAAAGACTAGATAGGCAAATTCTGATGAAAAGTATAGGGGATTATAAATGTTTGTTAGAGAAAAGGAAAAAAGAATTGCAAAGAAATTAAGAGATGCGATAGATGAAAAAGAGTGAAAAAAGCAAATAAGAATGGAGGGAAGGGACCCAAAATATCACCTCAGGAATGGTTAAAGGATTTTAGGGCATAATAGGAGACAATAAAGGAGTAAATAGGTATATTAGAAGGCTGGGGAGGGAAATAGTTAAAAATAGAATACTAGACAGTAATTGCTGAAAGTATACCAACAGTTAAAAACTTTGAAAAAAGTTAAGCACTGGGGATAGAAGGGATTCCAGGAGATTTGGAAAATATATGGCAATATTAGGAAAGGCTTAAATATAGTGACAAATGTATTGAACAAAATTAAAGAAAAGGAAGAGATACCAGGGTGCTGGAAAATAAGTATGGAAGTACCCATATACAAAGGGAAAGGAGGAGAAAATAAATCAGGATATTACAGGGGGAATAAGCTTATTATCTGTACTAGGTGCAGTATACTCAGGGATATTAGCTAATGGGTTAAGTGATTGGACGGGAGGGATTCAGAAAAGTAAAGCCAACAGTAGATAATGTTAATATAATGTTATGCTTCATTGTATCATAGTCTTTACTCATGGGAGTAGATAATGTATTTATAATAAACACAATTATTGATAAATATCTGAATCGGAAAAGAGGTAGAGTATGTAAGTTCTTTACAGACTTTGAAAAAGCATTTGATACAATAGATACACTAATATACAAATTGAGATTAAAATGGCTGACTGATTAATTTATAAAAAAGAACTAAAATATATAAAGGAATTAAATTTTGTATAAGGTGTGAAAAGAATAGAATCACAGAGATGACTGAAGCAAAGTTAGAGTTAAGACAAGGCTGTAAACCAAGTCCCATCTTATTTAATTTTTAGATAATATAGTGGAAGGAAGAAATAAACACTGCCCGATAATAGAGAATAAAGAGATACCAGGTTTGTTATATGCAGATGAAATAATGGTAGGAGTAATAACAGTAGGATTACAGAGTATAAATGATATAAAAATACAAAGAAGTTCCAAAGTGATGGTTTTCAAATAATTCAGGTATTCCTGCTTGTACAGTGCAGTTGCAATTTTTAAGAGAGTTGCTCCTTTCTGCAGATCGTTGCAGTGATATGTTCTATTTAGTTAAATGTAAGAATTAATGGAAAAGTTGTATAAAAGGTTTAAACAACTTCGGTGGCAGTTTTCATTTGAACCATCTATTTTCTAAATCTTCTGACTTTTCTGCTATCCACTTTGTAATCAGATAGTATTACATCTTAAATATCAGTATGATATAGAAGATATTGTAAGCTGAGAAGCATTGCTGAAATTTAACCATCAAAACTTGTAGATTCTTCTATGAAAAGAAAAGTGGGTATTCAGCACCAGGGCCACTGTTATTTGGTAGGCTAGATCCATTAATGAAAATATGAAGCCATTCATTAGTACCATGTTTTAAGTTTATTAATTCTAGTAGAATTTTTTTGAAAACAAAGGGGAAAGTTTCAGATATTTTTATTCTTTGGCTAACTGTAGATAATAAAGTTCAAATAGGTGTAAAACGTTGATGTTTGTTCTTTTTATTTTAAAGCAAGACATGTTAATTTCTGGCTGATCCCTTGAACTTCAATAAAGAATTTTATTGGGTTTTTAAATTCACTTGCTTTCTTTTTTCCAGTTATGGAGTAATTTTATTAATTTGTGATATTCAATGGCAACTGCTTTATCAATGTCTGAATTGACTGTTAAAACTAATAGGGTAGTTTTAAAATACTTATTAAACATAGTTGTTTTTTTGTACATCTGCAGTTATTACTTTACAATATTTGAAAGAATTCTTTAATACATGTTGGTACTCAAAATACTGGTGTGCAAGAAAGCAAATAGGGTTCATTGCTAATATGTAAACAAAGAATATTCAAAATAGCTTTTTTTTAAATTAAAATAACATTACTTTTTAAGACAAAATACCTTTCCTGTTTAAATCAGTGTTTCTCAAAGTGTGGTCCACAGACCCCCGAGGGTCCACGAGGGGATGTCAGGGGGTCTGCGAGGGGGTCCCTTAAGTAAAGTTATAATGTTGAATTAAAACTCTAGAAAACATACAATTTTATTTACTGAGTCACTTATCTCCTCGGTGCCGAACTACATACGTCTTACTTAACAATTTTATGTAGCTATGTCGTAATGATCTAACACAGCTGAGAGGTGCAATCAGCGTAACAGTCGGGAGCGTATAGTGCAGCATTATAACAGCAGCGACACAATCTTACTGAGTGTGAGCGGTTAGCTGCGCTGCGGGTGAAGTCATCCAAGCCTGCGCGTGCAGGTTTGAGTCAGCACTGTCAATGGCACCAGCTACACGTACGCATGCACAACAGCAACCAGTCGTTCTCGCTGCGTTGAAGCCAGTGATGATAATGTTTGATAGTCCTGACAGTTTGTAATTTTGAATCGTGAGAATTTATTCACGTCGTTCAGCATGAATCGTTGGTTACAGACTGGATCAATTAAACTTAAGCCTACAATAACTGGTGATCATGAGGCAAATTGTAGTAGTGAGCCTACTAGTATAACTAGTTGCTGTTCTGCCGATCTGGGAAAAGTAAAATGGCGAAAATACAGCAAAGAATATTTAAGTTTCGGATTTGTTCAAGCTGGAACTGAAGATGAACAAAAACCTCAATGTGTGTTGTGTTATGATATACTGTCGAATGATGCAATGAAGCCTGCTAAGCTGCAAAGACATTTAGAGAGGAAACATCCAATTGCATTGGTAAGGCACTTGATTATTTTAAAATAAAAAGTAAGGCGATGAAAATGAGTAAATTTAGAATATAAAAAGTTTCTACGGGAACCAGTAGTGAAAAAGCAAATGTCCTGGACCGGCTAATTATTAGGTTAAAATTAACAACAATGAATGTTTTACAACTTGACAAAAGTACTGATTTCACTGTTAAGTCTCATTTGTTAGCTTTTGTATGTTACGAACATGAGAAAGAGCTTGTTGAAGACCTATTCATAACACTGCTGAGTATGTCTTTAAGACACTTGATGGATTTATTTCAGAGCAAGGTCTTGAGTGGAAAGTTTGTGTAGGCGTAAGCACTGACGGAGCCACATCGATGTCTGGGCAGAACAATGGATTGAAAGCTTGATTTCAAGCTGTCAACCCTGAGATTAAGAGTTGGTTAAGATTGTGAACTACATTAAAGAATAACTTAACTCCCCGTCCTCTTAACTATGTTAAGAAATGGGAAGTGAACATAAACAACTGTGGAAACGTAGAGTCAGACTGAAAAATTCAATGCCATAGCCGGGATTTGAACCATGGATCTTCTGGTTTCCGTCCAGCCGCACTATGGCTATTCCCGACTATGGTATTGAATTTTTCAGTCTGACTCTAAGGTCTGACTCTAAGTTTCCACAATTTAGCCTACACACGGCCAGTGTGAAAGAACAATTAATTTCCATTAATAAACAACTTTTCTTACACACAGACGGTCGCTGGCTTTCTTATGGAAGTGTTCTTTTGTGATTTTTTTAATTACGTGATGAAGTGAGGCTATTTTTTGAAGACAGCACGAAAAGTTTCCCCTCAGTGAACGACTGTGTGACTTTGAATGGTTGTGCAAAGTGGCATATCTAGCTAGTATTTTCTCACACTTAAATGAACTAAACCAAAAATTGCAAGGACCAAAACCAGATGTTTTCACAGTTCATGAGAAAATTGAAGCAATGATAGGGAAACTTTAAGTGAGGAAAGGTCGTGTAGAAAAGGAATCCTTAGGCTTCTGACTTCATCAGAAGAAACTTTGCCTAAAAATATTGAAGAAGCCATAGTAGAACACCTGAATGGCCTATCAAAATCTTTGAGGAAGTACTTTCCAGCACCGGCGGATAATCAAAATGAGTGGATAAAGTATCCTTTGTAGAAAAATGACATATATGCATTGATAGCCTTTAGGAAAAAGAACAGGACCAAATAATAGAGTTATTTAACAGCAAAGGATGGAAGGTTAAATACCGGAAAAATGAACTTGCAAAATGTTGGTTTCTGCTACCAAAGCACTTAAGTATATTGTGCCCTTCCCAAACACCTATCTGTGCGAGCAAACATATTCAGTGTTCTGCAACATCAAGCCATTGAAGAGAAACAGACTTGCCAATGTAGAAACTGACCTAAGGGTAAAAATCACCAACATAAAGCCCAGCCTAACTAAGCTTACTCAATAAAAAACAGTTGCCTTGTTCACAATACATTCCAGTGAACAAAGTTTCAAGCTTTTCCACATAAACTGATTTTTTTAGTAACCCAATACTAAGTTTGTTGAAATTTCAAATGGTGGATTCAGAACATTATGAATAACTTTTTATATGTATAAAATGTTTTTTTTTTACATGCAAAACAATTCATTTTTATAACTTTTTATGCCTAAGTTATTAATTCATGGATAATCCAAAGAGTGTGGTATTTCAAATTTTTACTGATGCAAGGCTAAAGCTAAATAAAAATCTAGTTAGGCAAACTTGTATAAATTTCAAAGTGAAAAAATATAATTTTAATAAATACAATTTTAAAATATATATGTTTTATTTAAAATACATTTTATACACAATTTATTTTATTTAGCTTAACTTTAATTTTTTTTAATTTACTATTAATTAAATTTAAAACTAAATATGTAAGAAAATATTTTAAATTATACGTACAGTAATTATTTAAATATCAATTATAAAATTCAACCAAAAGTCGACTCGTTCATATGAATTGAGTTAACAAACTATGGGGTCCACGAACAAGTTGTTAGATGACAAGGGGGTCCTTGAGACAGAAGAGTTTGAGAAACACTGGTTTAGATCCTTACTAATTGTCCTTACATTAATTTTTTTAATTCATATTTTAATAAACTTAAGCATCTTATAGAATTGGCTATATTTTGTGTTAAACTAATTTTTGTGAAAATTGCAACACCAAGAAAATGCAATGAATTTAGTACCATAGATTAGGTATATGACGAACAAATGAGTAACTTTTCAAATTGTGTATGACCTCTGAGCCTGAATATTCAGTATTTGGCATAACCTCCACGTGCTGCAATCAGAGCTGCTATACATTGTGGCATGAAATCAAAAATGTTCTTAATATGTTCCTAATATCTCCCTCCATCAGTTTGTATTCATGGACCATGATGAACAAGTTGCCCACTAATCGTACCATAGACATGTTTGATGGGTGACATAAGTAGGACTAGGATTTTAATGCCCAAAACAGTACTTGAAAATGTACTTTAAAAAATGCAATAATGACCTAAAAATCTGAAAAATGAAATCCCCTATAAAATTAAAAAATGCTTTATCAAAGTATTGAAATTATCAAAGTGTATTAAAATTATATAAATTATCAAAGAACAAATTTATCTTAAACATTTAGGTAGGTACATAACTTCTTAAGATTTTCTATTTTATTAGCAACTATGTTAGTAAATATTAAAAGCAGACTGTTCAGCTGTTCACAATGCAACACAAAACAGAAAATATATGTCTGCAAATCAATAACAAAAATTTACAAGAAGCATCCACAACATATCTAGGAATAGAACTAGACCGGAAACTTATCAATGAAAGAACATGTAAACAGTGTAACAAATAAGATCAACAAAAAGAACAACATCTTAAAACGCCTAGCAGGAAAAAAGATGGGGTGGAAATATGGACCTCCTTAATAACACAAAAAACATACATAAAACCCAACTTACTATTTGGAGAACTGCTGGCAACAGTAAGCAAGAAACTCAAAAGGAAAATAGAAACCTCACAAAACAATTCACTAAGAATAATAACAGGAGCTGTGTAAACAACACCAATTGCCATACTACAGAGCTTCACAAAAAATATGGCCATAGAACTGGAACATGAACTAAAGGCAATTACCCTAGCATAAAAACTGCTAGTTAACAAAAATAGACACAAGTGGTATCACACAGCAGATAATATAAGTAATCTAAAAACCCAAACAAACTTCAGAACATACATCAATAACTCAAAACACAAGAACATAATAACAACAAATATAACAATAGAGGAAACAAGCTCAACGGAATATATTGACATACATTATAAGAATGACCTGTTATATACAATACATAAGCAAAACAATTTACCAGATGAAATGAGAGCAATAGCAATAGCCACAGAAAATGAAAGATATCCAGAAAAAGAATGACTCCGAATATATACAGATGGATCCTTTATTAACAAACAAGATGCTGGTGCAGAAGTATACTGCAAACATTTTGCATAGTATCTAACACTAGACGAAACTTCAAACCATTATGATGGAGAACTAACAGCCATAAAAGCAGCACTGCAGAATGTCCTGTACAGACCGTACATAAAGCAAAACATAGTTATCTTAACAGATTCAAAATTAGCCATAGTTGGGATTGTAAATTATAAAAACAAAACAAAAAGAAACATCAAAGAAATAAGTTTAATTAAAGCTGTCGAATCAAGAAACCATGTCACCCTGCAATGGATTCCAGCCCATGTTGGACTTTTAGGTAATGAACATGCTGACCAATTAGCAAAAAAAGGTGCAATTCAAAATATAAAACCCGTAAGACAAACTGAAATTAATAAACAATTAAACAACATTAAGCTACATTTTAAAAGAGAGCAGAGACTTGATGAAGAAGATAAACTAAAAGACAAGGATTATAAGAACATTGGAGACAAAACTGACATACAAAAACTACCAAGAAAAACTGCAGTGGCCCTATTTAGAATGGAAACTGGCCATGATTGTCTTGCAGAACACCTTTATAAAATACACTGCATACCTACACCCAAATGTACTATCTGTAAAGAGGATGTCATCATGAACAAACACCATTTGAACAAATGTAATGATCTCAAAAGTGGGAACCTACAGGCTTTATATTGGGAAGCTAGGGGGAAAATGATGCAAATCAACTAATCCCCAGTGCCATTAGTCAACAACAACATATTAAAAGCAGAAGCATTATTAACAGTGAAGTATTCTTCATTTGTGAGTTTGATTTATGAGTCACTATGTTTGCACTCAAACTTCACTTACTTATTGTTGTTTAATTGAAACGTTTTCAAGATCATTCGATCTCATCCTCAGCTATTTGGTGACTCAAACCAAACAGCTGAGGATGAGATTGAATGATCTTGAAAACATTTCAATTAAACAACAATTGGTTTGAGTCACCAAACAGCTGAGGATGAGATCAAATGATCTTGAAAACGTTTCAATTAAACAACAATAAGTAAGTGAAGTTTGAGTGCAAACATAGTGACTCATAAATCAAACTCAAAAATATTGTGACTTTGTGGGTTCGTGAAATAAAAAGTCCAATTACACCACTCAACAATGTCCTTTATTTCTACCGACTTACAGTTTAACACTTGCCAATTACGCAAAATTGCGTACTACACACAATTACAATTCACCAGTTCGTCCGTTACAATTTCCTTGTACTCGCGATTACATCAACTCCGATACTCATACACGGTTACGTACAGTCTTCCGTTGCACAATCCTTTCGTTCATTAACACGTCACTGACGAACACTGCCTTCTTACACCAAGAACTGTCCTCACTCACACACTAACCAACTGACTGACTCACTGACTAGCTGCAGCCCCTTTTATAGGCATCTCGCCGTCTTCTAGACGTTTCCAGATGATGAAAGATCCCGTAATTTCTGGAACCAGGTGGAAGAGAAACAGACCGCACAATTATGTTTCTTTCCCCAGTCGTCCCTGTCACCACTATAAGACAAACGAGGGGAGGGCGTAGCTAACATTGACCTCCCTCGTCTCCCGCTCTCAGCTGCTTTCATAGGGTGTTCCAACGCCCGCGTTACACTGCTCCCTCCTCAAAGCTGTTCGCCCCGAACAGCCCCATCGTAGCATGCGAGGCGGTCCAGGTGTACCACCAGCATCTGCTCGGAGTCTCAGCCAGAAGTAGTGCTGCCGTAGTTTGTGAATCATTCGGTTCGCTCCCAGGTGTCCTGAAGTACCGACGTGCACTTCCTCCAAGACTTCCGGGACCTTACTCCGGGGAAGTACCAACTGTCCTCTCTGCGCCTTCCCATCGGGTGACTCCCATACCCGGAACAGCACGCCCACTCTGGTCTTCAACGAGTCCCATTGGGCCCAGTGCGACTTGTAGGTGGCGCTCCTCGGTGCGATTTCCTCCCAGGTCGGTCTCGTCCCTGCGTCCACTTCCCTCAAGAGTGGCCCCAAGTCTGCGTCCGCCAGCTGCTCCCTCCTCAGGCCTGCGCTATCCCAGCCTTCAGCAGGCACTGCCACAACTACTCGGACTGCTGCGGCACGCTCCTTCTCTTCCACTCTTGTGCGCTCATGGCCGTCCTGGATCTGCGATAGGACACCTCCAATGTAATGGTCGCTAGCGTCGGTGTCCACAATGAAGGCGCCACCCGGTTGTGGGAAAACCAAAATTGGAGCACTGCACAGGGTCCCTTTCGGGTGCTGGAAAGCGTCTCCGGCGTCCTCCGTCCACACATAAGGCCGGTTTTCCTCCGTCAGGCGGGTGAGGGGTTTTGCGATGTTGTCGGCCTTTTCCTCTAAATCATTAAGGCGGTCGTCTACTTGGCCCATCCGCTTGCCCAGCTCCGTCACGTCATCCCTCACGCCGGCCAACTGTTCTTGAAATTTGGCGGCGAGAGCCTCGTTCGCCACCTTCATTTCCGTGGTCAGTTCGGCCATCTTTGAGGTCATTGTCGTGGCCAAGTTGTTGTTAGCCGTTTCTATTTTTGCAGCGAGGTTTTCATTTGCCGTCTTCATTTGTTTCAACTCGGCGGTGAGGTTGTCGTTGGCCGTCTTCATTTGTTTCAACTCGGCGGTGAGGTTGTCGTTGGCCGTCTTCATTTCCATCATTTTCTCCAAAATCTTTTCCAATGCCGCGTCCATGGTTGTAATGTTCGGTGATGTTTTCCCGCTTCCTGACACCAGTGTGACTTTGTGGGTTCGTGAAATAAAAAGTCCAATTACACCACTCAACAATGTCCTTTATTTCTACCGACTTACAGTTTAACACTTGCCAATTACGCAAAATTGCGTACTACACACAATTACAATTCACCAGTTCGTCCGTTACAATTTCCTTGTACTCGCGATTACATCAACTCCGATACTCATACACGGTTACGTACAGTCTTCCGTTGCACAATCCTTTCGTTCATTAACACGTCACTGACGAACACTGCCTTCTTACACCAAGAACTGTCCTCACTCACACACTAACCAACTGACTGACTCACTGACTAGCTGCAGCCCCTTTTATAGGCATCTCGCCGTCTTCTAGACGTTTCCAGATGATGAAAGATCCCGTAATTTCTGGAACCAGGTGGAAGAGAAACAGACCGCACAATTATGTTTCTTTCCCCAGTCGTCCCTGTCACCACTATAAGACAAACGAGGGGAGGGCGTAGCTAACATTGACCTCCCTCGTCTCCCGCTCTCAGCTGCTTTCATAGGGTGTTCCAACGCCCGCGTTACACTATGTTAGTGTTCATTTCATGAGTCCTGAATTACAATGCACACTAAATATCAGCAAAATGACTGCTGATTATCTGCTAACCACACTTTGTACATTGAGAAGCTCCTTTCTGCTTGCACTGAGACAAGAGCATACTTTAAGTAAATTAACTCACTTGCTTTTAAGTCTCTTGGTAAATCTACAAGAGAAAATTTCTCTCCTGACAGAACATCTGCAATTTAACATAATGTAGCAAACCCTTTATTTTTGTTCAAAACGAGCATTAATTTTTTTGCCACATCCTTCCCCACTTTCCCATTCACATTTTCTAAGTCACTTGCCACTTTTTTCACCAAGTCTCTTTGTTTTTACTAACTTAACTCCTGACTTCTCTAAGCATGTAAAAGCACCAGGTAGGAATCCAAAAGTTGACTTGATATACAAAAGTTCACTGTATGAAAGAAGTTCCTGCACAAGCTTGATGGAGACTGCATCACTGCTATGAAAGATGTCCATAATTCTTTTCACTACTTGGATGTTTTCGCAATAGCAGTTGCATGCTTCTATCCAGGTTTCCCATCTAGTCACAACTGGTGAAGGAGGCAAAGGAGCTTCAGGAGCCTCGAACTTGTGAAGTGCCTTTAAGAAGACCTTTTTGATACATCCTATTAGACGATCAACTCCAGGAAATTATAATTCCACAATTCCTTTCCAACTTGGTGTAAGGCATGTGCTAGGCATGTTACATGCACCAATTTTTAATAAAGTGCTTGAAGAGAATTAGCAATTTTTACCATATATGATGCAGCATCAGTGAACATTAAGAGTACGTTGTCATATTGAATTCCATTGGATTGTATTAAACCCAAAGTCCTGTCAAAGTGCTAATTGTTGAAAAATTGACTTTTTCCAACTGTTCACAATTTATTAGAAATTGTTCACCTGGACTGTCGTCTACCATTGTGAAATGGTAGAAATTTATTAAAATGGTAGAAGTTAATGGTAGAAATTTATTAACTTAGAAAAATTTGCAAACACAATGAGTTTTGACCCTTCTGCTTATGAATGCAGCTACCTGATACTTGTGAAGAAAGTGAAAGGGTTTGTACTGGGCAAGTTCATTAGCGGTCTATAGAAGGGGAGGAATGTAGTCTTTGTCCAGTTTCCTGGAACCAAAGGGAATTTTACCTCTAGTATTATTTGTGGCAAAATAATAAAATTTACTAAATAATTAAATGTAAAGATCAGATATGCTGCTTTGCTTTTGAAAACATAAAAAGATTTATATATATTATTTAAAATATATTTTAAAATGCTTAATTGTAACAAAAAATACCAAATAGTATTAAAAATGCCCAAAAATTCAATAAAAAATCCTCAAAAATGCCCTATCCCACAAAACTAACAAAAAATGCAACAACAAAAATGTCCTAACAAATATGATTAAATTAATACATTTTACTATGAAATGCATTTATATGCAACTCATTTATAATTTAGGCTTACCAAAAAAAGATGCAAAGTCGTCAAAATCCTAGCCCTACATATAAGGTTAATGTTCTGGCCTGGGCAACAGTGGTAGCAGCCACTCTTCAAAGAAGGCATGTATATTCCTTGCAATATGATGCCGGACATTATCCTGTTGAAATGTGGCCTGTGGAGATGCCTGAAGCAGGGGGAGTACCTCAGACTCTACGTGTCCCTCAGGTATCAATTGCTGTTCAAAGTGCCCTCAATTCGTAGGAGGCAAGATTGGTTATAACCAATGGCACCCTAAGCGTTACACCTGATGTTTGTGTGCTATACTGCTCAACAATGCAGGCCTCCAGATTGCATTTGGTACAATAACATTGAACACATAAACGACCATCACTGCAGGACAGGTTGAAGCAGGACTCATCTTAAAAGACTACATTTGCCACTTGGCACGCTATGGACTGCATTCACGTGCCCATTGCAGTGAGAGGCATTTGTAGATTCATGATAATGGTAGCTGATATAATGGTATTTGTGCAACCAGTCCATTCTGTGGCAGGCAGTGATGAATCGTTGATGTAGGCAGGTTCACACCATTTACAGTCCTCTATCATCAAGCCAGTGCTGTAGATGAAGCTGTGCAGCCAGTTATGGCCATGTAAACAAGCTGGCAGTCATCCTGTATTTTGGCTATCCTGCATGGTTCAGTGCCCACTCTTGCTGTATATAACCCTCTTCTATCCACTCTTCCACATACGCATCACTGTCTTAGCAGCATACCCTGTACGAACTGAAATGTCACAGTATGATACACATGCTACCCAGAGACTGCTCATTCTGGCCTGTTCAAACTTGCGTACGTGCTCATATGGCTCCCTTTGACATAGATGAGGCATACTGGCACTTGAACGTTTTCACCTAGTTTGACAGCTCTGCACTATCTACACTTGGCGCAACACTGACCTCGTCAGATCGATATGACTGGGCCCTGCTCTGTCTTCATGTACTCCATCTCGTTTTCCTAATCACTTTTTGCTTGCACGATCTCTACATATCCACCAAGTTTGGATTCATTTGGGGAATTCTTTCATGATGTTGCAATTTTCACAAACAGTAGTGTAGTTGGTGTTAGTTCTTAACTACTAATGTACTTGAATGGTAAATTCTCTCTTCATAGAGCTGTATTAGAGTGACCTTAACAAAATACTTTTTGCTATTAACAGGAGTACATTCAGTAGCATACGCCTTTCCTCGAGTACGAATAGTAACTACAGCATTGGATCCAGAAATAAATGAAAAATTTTATGTCTTGCCAGGTATTGGCAACTTTGGAGACCGATACTTTGGAACTGAGCCAACTGAAGAATTTTAAAATACTATAAACATACTGGAGTTTATCTTCAAATTTGTACACAAAGAATGTGTCATAATATCTGCAAAGGTATACAAGGTCTTGTAATGGCTTAATCAGTTTGTGAATTCCATACAAACAGTACATCAGACTTTGTAGTGCTCATGTTATTAACAAAATGTTTGTTTGTATCCTGTTCATACTTGGTACAACAGGAGCACAATTTGTTTGTTATTTATAATTCATTATTTCAGGAACTTCTTTATTTACTTAAATACTTTTGGCAACCAGAATATAAATATTTGAACATTTATTACAGCAAGGTTCATTTTGCTGTAGAGATTAATTTAACAGAAAGACCAATGGACATGTGTTTATGCCTGCTATTTATGAGTTTGAAATTTAAGTTATTTTAATTTGTCATTCCTGTGTACATAATAATTTATTCTAATCAATTTTGTGTGTAGATTATGTTCAAAATATTTGTCTTAGAATACTTCATGTGTACTTCATGATGTAACGTGCATAAATTATAAAGTTTGCAGATATGCATAAACAAACCTGAAGTCTGTTCTCAGAAAGGCTTCTTTCAACTTTATCGTAAGATTTTTATATTTAAAACATATTTATGATCAACGGAACCAGGAGTTAAGAAGCATAAAATGTAAACGTCATTGCTAAAATAAGTAATGTATTCATATAGTTCATACTATTGAAGTTATATGTCTGTGCAAGGTCAGTTAGCAGTAGTGTCACAGCTTTGTCAGAATGATCTTTTTCATTTTATTCATAAGCAGGCTCTTCAGCTGACAAGTTTATTTTGAGCATAACTGGGCACATATGAGGCTACATTTACCTCTTTGCTCTGCACATAGTGCATCAGACTTTGTAGTGCTCATGTTATTAACAAAATGTTTGTTTGTATCCTGTTCATACTTGGTACAACAGGAGCACAATTTGTTTGTTATTTATAATTCATTATTTCAGGAACTTCTTTATTTACTTAAATACTTTTGGCAACCAGAATATAAATATTTGAACATTTATTACAGCAAGGTTCATTTTGCTGTAGAGATTAATTTAACAGAAAGACCAATGGACATGTGTTTATGCCTACCTTTTATGAGTTTGAAGTTTAAGTTATTTTAATTTGTCATTCCTGTGTACATAATAATTTATTCTAATCAATTTTGTGTGTAGATTATGTTCAAAATATTTGTCTTAGAATACTTCATGTGTACTTCATGATGTAACGTGCATAAATTATAAAGTTTGCAGATATGCATAAACAAACCTGAAGTCTGTTCTCAGAAAGGCTTCTTTCAACTTTATCATAAGATTTTTATATTTAAAATATATTTATGATCAACGGAACCAGGAGTTAAGAAGCATAAAATGTAAATGTCATTACTAAAATAAGTAATGTATTCATATAGTTCATACTATTGAAGTTATATGTCTGTGCAAGATCAGTTAGCAGTAGTGTCACAGCTTTGTCAGAATGATCTTTTTCATTTTATTCATAAGCAGGCTCTTCAGCTGACAAGTTTATTTTGAGCATAACTGGGCACATATGAGGCTACATTTACCTCTTTGCTCTGCACATAGTGCATCAGACTTTGTAGTGCTCATGTTATTAACAAAATGTTTGTTTGTATCCTGTTCATACTTGGTACAACAGGAGCACAATTTGTTTGTTATTTATAATTCATTATTTCAGGAACTTCTTTATTTACTTAAATACTTTTGGCAACCAGAATATAAATATTTGAACGTTTATTACAGCAAGGTTCATTTTGCTGTAGAGATTAATTTAACAGAAAGACCAATGGACATGTGTTTATGCCTGCCATTTATGAGTTTGAAATTTAAGTTATTTTAATTTGTCATTCCTGTGTACATAATAATTTATTCTAATCAATTTTGTGTGTAGATTATGTTCAAAATATTTGTCTTAGAATACTTCATGTGTACTTCATGATGTAACGTGCATAAATTATAAAGTTTGCAGATATGCATAAACAAACCTGAAATCTGTTCTCAGAAAGGCTTCTTTCAACTTTATCATAAGATTTTTATATTTAAAATATATTTGTGATCAACGGAACCAGGAGTTAAGAAGCATAAAATGTAAATGTCATTACTAAAATAAGTAATATATTCATATAGTTCATACTATTGAAGTTATATGTCTGTGCAAGATCAGTTAGCAGTAGTGTCACAGCTTTGTCAGAATGATCTTTTTCATTTTATTCATAAGCAGGCTCTTCAGCTGACAAGTTTATTTTGAGCATAACTGACACAGTGCAGCATCATTGGGCACATATGAGGCTACATTTACGTCTTTGCTTTGCACATTGATGATTTGCCTAACATTTGAGCATAACTGACACAGTGCAGCATAATTGGGCACATATGAGGCTTCATTTACCTCTTTGCTCTGCACAATGATGATTTGCCTAACAAGTATGACAAATAAAGGTACATTTAAGGCATTTGTGATAAACAATAAAATGCCACATTGACAGTAATGATACAAAAAAGGTTATAATTTAGTGTACCACAAGTACTACAGTAAATGTGGCCTCTTTCTGATTTCATTCGTTGTACACAAATACTCATTTAGTATTTTTTTAGTTATGTGTTGTCATCCAGTTGCCCTTAACCTGTGGCATTCTTCCAGTCATCTTGTGTGCCTTCCTAGGTTTGCTGGGTTGCTTCTCAGGAAAGACTGCATGTAGGTTGGCACATGAGGCTCTGTCTTGTAAGAAGACTGTTGATTTGGGAGTATGGTTACAGGGACAAAGAATGGTCAGCAATCGTGCTTCCTTAAATAAATTTAACAGTGTTTATTTCTCCGAAGGTTGGAATTTGGATTTCACAAGTCATGCACATACTATGGAGTTATCTTTGACAATCACAGTTGGAATGCTGTCATGTCTATTCTATCATGACACTGGATGATGATTACTCCACTGGTTTGAATATGCAAGCTACTGTGTGCACTTGTCGCTGTGCTTGCACGTCTTAATATCCTGATATCGTAACCCTTTCATTCATGAAGTGTGGAGCAACTGTTATATTACTTTGCAGAACTATCACCAATTACTTCGTGAACCTTTTTGCATAACCTGCTGATCAACTTGACAGCATCTTTCCCTGTCTGGCATGATTGCAACCCCCATAAGTTGATTCATTCCATTGAATTTTTTTTCTGCTCAGTACAAAGATATACTGACTTCTTATTTGTTTTTGTTATTCACACCTATAAACGTGTAGGGTAGAGCATTGTGCTTTGGTTACCTGCCACAGAATTCATGTGGGATCGATATTTCCACCCTTGAAGGTGTAGATTTTAGGGCCTAGGTATAGGATCATGCCCACTCAGCATCTTGAGGAAACTGAGGAGCTATGCTAGGTAGCGAACCCTGGTCTAGAAAGCCAACTTTCTGGCTGGGGATGCCATGATGATGACCACATCTCCCCATATCAGTTGGATGATCGTCCACCTCTGCGATCAGAGGTTTTCCCTAAAGTTTTTGAAAAATTTCTTCTCTCTATCACTTCATGCCAGATTATGATAAAATGACAATAGAAATTTCCCCCTCTGTATTTTACAATAGACTTCTCTTGTTCGAGGCCATCATAAAACTGCATTCTTGGCTTGTTAATGCATTTTCAGCAACAAAATCTTTCTGCTAAGGACAACATTCTAACAAGCATTGCACCTTATATATTTTAAATATCATATTCTTTCTTTATATGATTTGACATAAGTATTAACATAATTTAAATTTAGTCTGCAATTTGATTTACTTTTAATGCACTTATGGGCCTCATTAGTTTGCTATAGGAATGAAAGCTACTATTGTAAATGTAACGTAACCTATGGTGTAACAGCCTGCAAGCGAGCCATAGCCTGCCAACCCAAACTGCCTGCCTCACATCCACATACACACAAGGCAGAGGTGGGCGATCATCCAACTGATATGGGGAGATGTGGTCATCATCATAGCATCCCCAGCCAGAAAGTTGGCTTTCTAGACGAGGGTTTGCTGCCTAGCATAGCTCCTCAGTTTCCTCAAGATGCTGAGTGGGCATGGTCCTATACCCAGGACTTAAAATCTACACCTTCAATGGTGGAATGATCGATCCCACATGAACTCTGTGGCAGGTGACACAATGCTCTAGCCTACTATGCCACAGTGCAGGACAGCTACAATAGTCATAATTGTTCTCTAGTAGGCTCATGACTCTTCTAATACATTGGGGGTTGACTTTTTGGGTGGAGAGAATTCCTACTAAATTCAATTTCAATTAATATAAAACAGAATTTACCTCGTCCAACCATTCCAACTTTTGAGTTCGCTGATCCTGCTGCTCTGGAGATGAACATTATGAATGCCTGAACAGCATCCTTCGGGTTCAGGTTTCTTCTGTCCAAAATCTGTATATTGTCCAGCATAACATCATGCATTCCTTTGTCATCCCCATCATATTTCTGAAAATTATATAATTATATCTGCAAACTTGTATCCTCAACCCTGATGTCATTTTCATTGAGCACATTTTAACTATGTTCCTAATGTATGAACTACATTTGTAAAATTAATTCTCTTCATATTACTGTACACAATTTACTCAGTAACCTGCATGTGGACGCTTCAAGAGAGACATACATATTCAGCTATACCATTCATGCAACTCAAACATTGGTTAGTGCAGCTACATTCTACCATCTAATGCTGCTAGCAGACAAGTGCATAGGCTTGTATGGAAATTACATACTACTGCTGTTTTAATGATCGCTTGTTATTCTAATCAGGTTTTTCGTGCGGTTGCTAAAAGGTGTCTCTTGTTAGTAACCTCATTCAGTCTTTTCTGAGAATGGTTAAAGTACTAACTTTGGTGTTTTCAGTTGATAAACCCAATTTGGTACAGTGATATATGTATTTCAGCACAGCTCTTAAACCAAATATTATATCTCTAAATGAGTAATTTCCATTTTATAAACATTTTAATTATATTTTTTATATAAAATGTCCCCCATTTCACAATTGTTAATAGCTTTAGTTCATGTTCCACATTTGACTGTATTATAAGTGTGGAAGCAATTAATTGCCTTATCCTTCATATCTGAAACATGTTCAGGAAATAAAATGACAAGAAATAGGGAACAGAACAATTTACGGCACTACACAATCTAGTCGTATGTGCTGACCAACCTAGAAAAACTGTGGGAGGGGGGAACCCACAGTCAGAATGACCCTTCCAAGGAATTAAACCTGCAACCTCCAAATCCAAGCCTCACATATTACTCTAGTATTCTTTCCCAATTAACAGCATATAAGCAACAGATTATAACATTGAGTCCCCCACAATAACTGTCATGTCAACTAAAACTATGTCCAAGTCATGACCAAAGTCAATTTTTCACTCGTTTGGCTACAAAAGAAAATCATTAATCTATATCTGCCATTGTCAGGAACAACAGAATTGAGTTATAACTACATGGGAAATAACAAAATATACTTCATCGAATTGTTATAGTTCTGCTGCTGTATCTCCGGCTCTGAATTTAGTGCAACATCATAATAAATCAAATTAGAGTACCGATGTATCTGTTGAAACAAATCGTTGAAACAAATCAGAATCACATCCTTTACTGCACAAATTCACAGCACTTGTATGCTAAAGGTGGACATTCTGATGTATCACAATTCCTTTCTTGGAAGTGTTGAAAACAGTGTTGTTATGATAAATTAAATTTAAAGGGAATCGATTAATGACACTAAACAACACTTACTTTTAAATTTTTCCGGAGCATGTTTCTGAAACATGTTCCGGAAAAATTTAAAAGTAAGTGTTGTTTAGTGTCATTAATCGACTCCCTTTAAATTTAATTCTGATATCTGCCTATCTCTTTCTTTACCCTCATGAAATGCCTGGGCCATAGATATAACTGCAGAACTATAAACACACTTCACTACAAAGGATTCCTGTTTCAAACAGTCTACCCACCCGAACCCCATCCTTCCCCCTCTCCCATCCAGATGAAGATGGGTACTGCTTTCAAGTTTCAAACCTTGCACATGCATATGGAGTATGAAAGTAGAAAAACTTTCATATCTTTTCCATTGAGAATTGTACATATGAACTTTCCAGTAACTTTCAATGAACTTACAGTTCTAATGCTCCATAACTGTGATAATGGTATCCGCCCATATAAATTATATCACAAACTTTATGGGAAATGTACATTTAGTACCAGAAAAGAGAGGAAAAGAACTGTAAAACACAAAATTGAAAAGAACATGTCATATAAAACATTTGTGAACAAAACTACAGTAAGGCCTAGAACTAATCAGAATCTTAATAAACATACATAAAAATACTTTCTGCTAAATAGAACCAAACAACCCCATTTCACTTAATTCTTATTGTTAAATCAGTTTTAACTAGGAATTTTAAAAGTGTTTGCCAATAACACTAGTTATAGCTAAGTGTTGCAATAAGGTATTAAGTTTTACTTTCTTTAAAATTGATTTAGGTTGAACAGTTTCACATTTATTGATAATATGGTCGAGTATTTGAATCCTTATACTTGTTAGTCAATATTTGGTACACATTTTCATCAGTGATAAATTCTCTCTTAATTAGATTTAATATTAAATATGCTTGAAGAAATGAGTAGTTAATCTCGAACAGACATTTGGGTTAATTTTTGTTTTTAGAAGTTGCAATAGATGCACAGCATTTGCCAGTTATAAGGACTGAGGAAATTCTGGAAAATATCTGTCAGAGAGGATGGTCCTGGCAGGATTATTGAATTTTCTGTGAATAGCTTATATGGTCTGTTATTTTATTAAATTTTGCATAACTTTGTAATATAGAAAAACTGTAAGAAAGAGAGAAAGCAAAAACTTATTCAGCTCAGTTATGTCAAATTCTTTTCATAAATTATATTTTTAATAGGATTCCATGTTGCAGTTATAGTCTTCTCAGATGTACTGCATAATCTTGTAATATGCTTGAAAGCTTAAATTTTGTTTTTCTCCACAAGTAAAAAAACTTCAATGTTGTCTGTTTCCTTTTGTTGCAACTAAGTACTTCTTGCATAATTTGAAATCTTTCCTAAGCAGAAATGTGTATGGGAATTTGTCACTAGGAGAGAAAGTCAAGTGAATATATCACAGTTTCTTTTTCCATAGAATTAGCTGTTTGCAAAGTACTTTTTTTATAAATCCTTTCATGGAAGTGTTGAAAATAGTGTTGTATAAATTAAGTTAATTGGGAGTCGATTAATAACACAAAACAACACTCACTTTTAAATTTTCCCGGAACCGGTTTCTGAGGCCTTCCCTCTATCTTCAGCCGGACATCGACTAGTTCTCATTGGTGTAGCTGGCAATATTTTGTCTTCGGTCTCCTCTGGTGGCGGTTCGAGGAACTTGCTGAACAAATCTTTCTGGGGGATGTCGAAATTGAATACTTTGTTCCTATTTTTTGAAATAAAGATTTGTTCCCATGTGGACAGTTCTTTTCCTGTTGTATGTTTTAGTAATTTTGGTTCTGGATTTATGTTGTGTTTTTTTTCCCAAAAATGCGTGGCAACTGCTGATTTTTCTAATTGTTTGTATTTTATGTTCCTAAAGTGTTCCTTTGCTCTTGTTTCTAAATTTCTTTTGGTTTTTCCAATATAAATTTGACTACAGTCACAGCATTCAATTTGACTGTAGTCAAATTTATATTGGAAAAACCAAAAGAAATTTAGAAACAAGAGCAAAGGAACACTTTAGGAACATAAAATACAAACAATTAGAAAAATCAGCAGTTGCCACGCATTTTTGGGAAAAAAACCACAACATAAATCCAGAACCAAAATTACTAAAACATACAACAGGAAAAGAAGAACTGTCCACATGGGAACAAATCTTTATTTCTAAAAATAGGAACAAAGTATTCAATTTCGACATCCCCCAGAAAGATTTGTTCAGCAAGTTCCTCGAACCGCCACCAGAGGAGACCGAAGACAAAATATTGCCAGCTACACCAATGAGAACTAGTCGATGTCCGGCTGAAGATAGAGGGAAGGCCTCAGAAACCGGTTCCGGGAAAATTTAAAAGTGAGTGTTGTTTTGTGTTATTAATCGACTCCCAATTAACTTAATTACTTTTTTTATGTTAAAGATTTCCCATGTTTAAAAATGTGTAAGCTTTTTAATGAGCTCATTAATGACAAAACTGTACATCAGATATAAAAAGTTGTGTGATTTTCATATCTTGTATGTAACCAGGTATGGATAGACAATTTCTAGGAAAACTTTGTTCATATACAATAATTAGAACTGCAGTTATATGAATAGAAAAAAGACATGAGTAACTATGATTTTTAAAGTTTGGTGAAAATTGTATGAATGTTGCATATTATTATTTTCTCTACAGTTCTTTTTGGAATTAAGAAATTAATTAAATAGAATATAGATATTTTTATCAATATTTTGTTGCATTTTGTCATTTGCTAACGAAAAATGAAAGGTGCATAAATTTCTTGTTTTATTATTATTAATTAGGCTATAAATAAGCTTTAAGACCTACTACAACAACCAGTGCAAAATGTTGGATAATGCTAAACTCTATGGAGCCCGGGTTCATTTAAGCATCATTTCACCCATTTCATTCATTGTTTGATACAGTGAAAGACATTCAATAAAAAAAAGTAGAGAGGGGTTAACTCATGCAGGTTAAAACTTACCATGTTTGCCACTTGTTTTTCAGCCTCCTCCACAATGAGCTTTATGGGCACAGTGCAATTAAGGGGTAGCATGTGTAAGCCTGGGAGCTGTTATTCCATCAAGTAAATCCACCCTCAGTTAGTTCACAAGGACTTCATGAGACTAAATGTATCCTGCACCAGATCTTTTAACAAGAGAAAAGATATTGTCATTTAGGTCACCTAGTTTGAGATTTAATGTGTTTTAAATGGCCTCTTTCTTTGTAGGAGAGATTATCTGCACCTATACATGGTGTGAGTGAAATTAAATTACTGCCCCTCATTCTGTTATGCAAGAAGAAAACGGGGGGCAGAAATAGTATCTCTGAATGAAAATATTTTATAAATATTAAGTACCAAATATTAAAAGAAAAGAGGAAGCATATGTTTGTTGATGTCCTACACATATTTCCAACTTACGTATTATATGCAGTAACTATGTTATGCTGTAACTTAATTTATGTGTAGATCACACTTAACAAAACTTAACAGTGATGCCCTCCTGTTTATAACTGGAATGTACTTATATGATAAATATATGTTAATAACTTTTAGATGTTGCAGTAATGGTGTCAACTTAGCTAATGTGGCTAGGTAAAGTCTATTATAGTTAGGCAAAAATAGTTACATGTACCTGAGCATGCAGATTTTAAGCTCAACATGAGCATAGTGTGAAGTAACAGAAATTAATTGCAAGTATTCCAAGATGTAATATTGACAAATGGGTTAAAAGTTCAACTCTAGCATTGTTCTTAGCTAAGAATGGAGTCAGGTTTGTAATAAATGTGTGAATGAATGATATCCAGAGTATTTGTAACATTATGGTGACACACTGATTAGCTTATTTTTCTTCTTTAGTGTCATGTTCAGGAAGATTTTATTTTTTAATATGGAGCTCTAAATATTATACCATCCTCTTTTTGGCAAGGATGAAGGGATTACTTCTCATGCTGTAAAAACAAGGTTTTCTGCTTGCTGTTTTCAGCTATCTTAACATTTTAGATGCTTGTAAGATGTAGAGCTTTCATGACGATGATTATTAATTAGAGCTTCTTGAGTTAACAGCTGTGCGATGTTTATAAAATTGCACGGCTGGTAACCTGAGAAGCTCTAATTAATTTTAGATGCTTACTTGGCAAATACAAGTGTTCAAGTGTTCTCTTTTTCATTCGTTTTGCAGTGTAGAATCATTCTTGATTATGAATTTTGAATGTGATGCCCATGCTCCTTATAATTTAATTGGTGTGGAATAAAGACCTCTGTTAATTCATTCTCAGCAACAATGAGACTGACAATTTGAGGTTGATGGTAGTGTCATTGCATCACTGATGAATCATTGGTTGTGGGTTTGATCCCAGCCCAAGATGCTTCCATTTAATGTGATTGATTTACAGACATGTATAACTCCTGCATATAATTTTGGTATGCTAGAAACAGTGTTGCTAACATTAAGTATATCTAACCATAGTTATATATTTCCTTGATTGTTGTTATATACATTTAATTACAATTCGTCCAGTTTATACAAACATTTTTGTATTAGAAACTTGTTTAGTTCATTTTTAAATAATTTACCTTTTTTTGTTCTTACTGAATTTGGTAGTTTATTAAATAATAATTTTCCTATGATTAAGGGATCTTTATCTGTTGACTTCTTATTTAAAGCTATTCTATGGTAATTATTTTGTATCCTTGTTTCGTGTTTATGACAATGTTTATTTAAACTACCTATTTCCTCCTTGCTAACTACAAACATGACTACTTTAAAAACATATAAAGATACTACTGTTAAATTTTGTTTTCTACAAAGACATTTCTACATGATTCTCTTCTATTTACCTTATATATACATCTTATACATTTCTTCTGCAAAACTAGTAATCTGTTCATGTTAGTCATACAAGTGCTGCCCCATATCTCAACTGCATATTGTAGATGTGAATGTATTATTCCATAATAGGTTAATTTCAGATGTTCAGAATTTAGATATTTTACTAGGTTCCTTAATAAATAAAGATTTGTACTTATCTTTTTACATATGTAGTCAGTATGGTGTCTGAAAGTTAGGTTTTCATCAATAATCAATCACCCCTAAGAATTTTATCTTATCTCATTGCTCGATTTGTTCACCATTTATATTTACATTAATAGGATTACTAATATACCTGTTATTGCAGTGTTGAAACATGACTGTTTTTTATTTTTGAAGATTTACTTTCAGATAATTATAAATAATTTGCATTTCTGTAGTTATCATTTTCTCCATTCCATCTACTTCCCTAGTACCAAATATCAATGAGGTGTCATCGGCATACGTCACCGTTTTTGAGTATGTAGTTATAGGAAGATCATTCACATAAATCAAAAACAGTATTGATCCTAGGACAGATCGTTGAGGCACTCCTACTGTGACTCTCATAATTGGATGTGATTGATTCTATTGTATGTCTACTCTTGGTTCTAACTACTGTACATTGTTTTCTGTTTACTAAATAGGATTTTAATATTGTGTGAAATTTCCCCCTTATGCCATACTTCTGCAATTTGTTCAGCAGCATTACATGCTATACACTGTCAAATGCTTTAGATAGGTCAAGGAATATGCCTGTGATCTTTTCTTCATTTTCAAGCCCTTGGAGTATATTGTGGTATATCTCTACTATCCATGTTGGGATTTACTTAGTATATTGAATTTATTTAGAAAGCTTACTAATCTATTATTTAACACTTTTTCGAATATCTTAGCAAAAACAGAAGTTAAGGTAATAGGTCTATAGTTTTCTGCTTTAGTTTTATTGCCTTTTTTAAAGACTGGACTAACTATGCTTATTTTTAAACAATCCAGTAAAGATTCCTCCATAATTGATGCATATTTACAATGTGTTAATATTTTTGTAGATATTTCGTCCCACCCTGTCGATTTTCTAGTTTATCTTTAGTGGTTCCTTTTAAATAAATGGTTGATAATATTTCATTTGTCCCATGTGTTGTATCCCTAATCTGACTGGTTTTATTGATTCTCATTTGTAAGAAATAATTATTGAAGATTTGACAAACTTCTTTAGGATTTTTAACTATCTGCACATTTTCTTCTAAGGTTATGTCAAATGTCTTATTGTTTACATGTTTTTTTACAATTCCCCATATCGTCTTTGCCTTATTATTTGATTTTATTATTTTGTCACTAAATTGTTGTCTCTTTAAATTAATTGGTTCTTGGGCATACTTCTTTTTAAATGCTTTATAATTATCCCTAAAAATGTCTCTGTTTATGTATAGAAGGTACGGTAATCCTTCATTTTATCTCTAATCTGTTTTACTTCATATGGAATTTTAATGTGTTGATTATCAGGTTTAGTAACTCTTGTTTTTGATTGGGCAGTGTGTCTCTAGGTGCTCTTTTATAATATCAAAGAAGCAGTCACATTTTTATTACTATCCTGTAATGTATAAACTGCACCCCATCTTTCTTTTGTTAAACTAACTAGGAGCTGGTTCAGATTGTTAGTAGTCATTTGTCTTAACTTCATGAATTCTGTTGTTTTAAATTCTTCCCCTATATAACTGATATCCATAATTTGGGAACTATGGTCAGAAATACAATAATCTACAATTTCTGTTGAATAATTTATTCTCTTCAATATTGGTTATAATATGATCTATCGATGTAGCTGAGGTGGGTGTGATTCTAATTGGTTCTTTAATAATGTCTTTTAAATTATAGCATGTAATTATGTCAAGTAGGTATTTATATTTCTGTGTAATCAGGTTTTTATAATTTGTGTTATTTGTATCAGTATTTATGTTTAGATCCCCTATCAATATTAGTTTGCTTTCTATACCTATTTTTGTTTTATTTAGCATGTCTTCTAGATAGTAAAGAAAATCACTAACTTTGGTACATGGTGATCTGTATAGACCCACTATTTGCAAGTTTAGGTTTCCTGCCTGTATTTTTGTTGTGGCTACCTCGAATATTTTTTTCTACGCTGTAATCCTTCTCCCAGTTTGATATAGTTAATTAAAATTAGCTCCATATTTTGTGAATATAGCTACCCCACCCCCTTTATGATCCAGTCTGGAAAAGTGTGATATCAATTTATAATTTTGTATTTGAAGGTTTTTAATTTGCATATTGTCCAGTCCATGTTCTGTCAACACTGCAATATCAGGTTTACATTTGTTTAATAGTACATCTATTTCTTCAATTTTCTTGGATATATATTGTACATTTTGATGAAATAATCTTATTTTTTTACTATTTACAGTGTTTATATTTATTACAGGAGTGTTTGGTTTTAGAAGTGAAAACTGTTTCAGTAATTGAGTTAATACCATTAGCTTAAACATATACCACCTTACTAATTAGTTTTCCCTTAATACTGAGCAGATTGCCCTGTTCAACAGGTTTCCAAATTTAAAAGACCCCCTTTTATTTAAATGAACTCCGTCTCTAGCAAAGTATCTTCTAACCAATAATTTGCATCCACCAGTATTGTTTCCCACATACTACCTGCTAGGAAAGGTAGTCAAGTATTGTAGTTTTATATTTGCATTTTTCCATGAAAAGTACATTGAACATTTGCACATCCTTACCTTTTACTCATAGACTAAATCTTGCAGAACAAGTTATTGAAATTGAGTTCTACATTACTTACCCCAAGAAATCTTTTTATTTAATAATTAAAAAGTATGTTAAGCATATTACATCATTTTCTTGTATGCCCCAAAAGCATTTATTAATAAACATGGAAACTACCATTACTCTCTCTGTGTTTGCACAGACATTTTCTCAGGCTTTTGTTCTATAAAATTCTTAAATCAGCTGCAAAAGCACACAGAAATACCCACTTCCCCAGCCACTTTCATTCCCTTTCAATTTATTTATTATAAGGCACGAGATTTAACTTGGCCCCTGTTTTTAGAAAGAAAGAAATACATACTCTTGATCTCTTTCTAACCCGCCCCTCTTTTATGGCTTGTCAGGCAGGGCAGACACATTAGTGGCGGATGATCCTTCTTCATCCTCCAAATTTGGTACCTGATCCCCTTTATTATCAGACATTTCAAAATGTTCCTTATGTTCACTATCTGAATCATCTTCTGAATTATGAACCTATCACTAATTTCATCTATTAATCCATCTTTCTACCAATAAAACTGTTCTATCTTTTCAAATATTCACAAGCTCCCCACCAGTATTGTTCGGACCCTTTACCTACTACACTGTCAAACAACACTTTTACGTCACTATGCTTAAATGATGTGTTATGGGACATCATTTTTATCTGTGCTCATATAAGTTCTTTAGCATTAAGGAACAATGATACGGAGGGTGTTGTGTTACAGTGTGGTCGTGTATTTGCACTATGCAATCTACTTCATGAATTTTGAGGCCATCTTTTTTCAGCATTATTAGTTTGTATAGGACAGCTTTGGTGGAATGCAGATCATTTTCAATATTATTTTCACGGAGCCATGACTGCATTACTGATTTAAGTGAAGACATTGGAATTTTGTTGATTTGAATAGAATGATAAGATGTGTTGTCTATTACTATAGCACTATTGGGGTGAATGTTGGGCAACAACTGATTAATAAACTAAATTTTAAATGTTTCACTATCCATTTCTTCATGATAGTCTTCGCTTGATTTTTATTTAAAACGCGGAAGAGCATTGGGAATGAAACCTGTCCAGCTCCCCACTTGTAAGATTATAAAACGCTGGCCTTTGCCTATTGGGATGCGTAGTGGAAATTCAAAATTCTTTACTTTTCCACACTTGTTTTTGTATAATTTATATTGATCCATGTTTCATCTAAGTAAATAATAGGGGCACTGGAAATACTTATCTCATTTTTCTTAGAAATGCAAATCTTTTTACACAATGTCTGGCACGTCTGGCCTTTCCATCCGAAATTTTCCTCCACATGAGTTCTATACAAATCTAAATTTCATTATGCTCAATACATATATAGTTGGCTTTCTGCATTCGTCGCGTTCGTCTGTAAAATATTTATGGGCATTGATTACAATTCCCTTCCATCTGATTTTAGCTTTTCCCTTTCTTCCCACGCCTCCTAGATCTAACAGACACTGTGTTTAAAGACAGACACTAACATTGTGTTTAAAGGCACAAAATTCTCAAATTCTAAAAACATTTTTCACATTCCCAACACAACCAATACTTCACTTGTAATAGTTTCAACTTCACCGATGCCTGCTTGAGCGTACCCTCATATCACAGCAGGTAATTATGGAATACAATAGCACTTTAAAAGGGACTGACCATTTCAAGGAAAGAAACCCAGTGCCCGTGCTAGACACAGATAGTGCAGAAAGTGCCAAGTTAAATCTTGTGCATTAGGTTACTTTGTTCTTTATGCATGTTGCTCTAAATCAACTGCTGGAGAGCTCGTCATCTCACATGCCATTCATTTCATGTAAAATAACTAGGTCATCAAGAGAACAGTCTTCAGCAACTAAATATTTGTCAGATTAAAGAAATGAAACTGTGACATTATGACAACCATTCCTGTAGTGGCAAGTAGTCTCTATGCTGCCAATGTAGACTTACAGGATTGATGCTGCTAATATGGTATTTGCACATTTGCCACAGAATACATTGTTTTTGCAGTTAAGTTTGTTTCAGACAAACTTGTGTGCAAATTTAAATAGTATGCATACATGATGTATAATACATCAGAATGAAGCATTATTTAGTATATAAATACTTAATTGGTGCTGTAATAATTACAATGATGTGGTGCCAGCTAAAAAGACAAGTAATGTAATTACAGTCTAATCAGTAATGGTCAGTTATGTAGAGTGTGGGTCAGTAACAGTGATGCTAATAACAATTTTCAGTTGAAATTAATGTTTGTTATTATTATTATTATTATTATTATTATTATTATTATTATTATTATTATTATTATTATTATTATTATTATTATTATTATTATTATTATTATTAGTCATCAGCTGAAGTATTTGATTATCGTAGAGGTTATGCGCTTAATACATAATTGTGGTAATATAGTTCATGTAATTAATTTGAAGTATTACTCTAATAGTTGCATAAAAGAAGTATAGTAGCAATCATTTTAACAGTGTTTAGGTAAAAGGTTCATAATTATCACTTTTTAACTTTCAAAGTATTATAAATACTGTTTTCAGGAATAAGTTTCTGTAGTCATAAAAGTAATGTGAAATAGTTTTGATCACTCATAAAAGAACAAATTCTACTACAATTAAATGAAGTTTCTGCAAAACAAAAGTTACATAGATTAATAGATTAAGGCCTTTCACCTAAACACACAATTTTGTAGATTTAGCAATCATAAACGGTTAAATATTATGTCTGCTTGTAATAAGTTTGATATCTGGCTGCAAGAAAAAAATAATTAGGTCATTTTTGTTGACCTGTCATCAGTACTGATACTTGTTTTTCTTTGGTGTAATGCAGATTTATTCTTAAGTGCTTATAATCTCAATGAATATTGGGAACAGTATTGTAAGATAACATGAGTATCACTAGCAACCAAAGATACTTAAATGAGTAAGGAACTGTTGCATTATGTAGTTTAAGAAACTTTAAGGATCTTAAATTAAAACATTTATTTTTTATGTTGACATTAAGGGTAGTCCTAGTCCATTTAAACCTATTTTACCATGGACTGGAGTATGATTATGATGCAAGTGGTGATGTTAAATTCATTTATTAAAAAAGTGTTAAGAACTTGCATAAAATCTTAGAGGTTCAGCAGGTGATAAATGTATTTATCAAATTTGTAGATTGCATATGAAAATAACCATAATGATAATAAATAAATGCTTTATTTGAGTATTATGTTCATGCCTGTTGCTACGGAGGTTTGTAAATCTTAATTTAAATGTATAATTATACTTTTACGTGCTTTTTTTATATATATAAAAAATTTCTTATTGCTATTTTAAACAGTTCCAGAACTGGTTAGATGCTACATAAAAGAGTATTTGAAAAAGTGAAAGAAAAAGAGAGAAGGCAAAAGTGATTTTTATAATTTAAAAAGTTTTAGATTTACCTATTTGTGCAGTAAAATGAATCACAACAAAATGTTATAATAGCAATGGCATTTGTTAGACTCTTTTTCATAATTACAATTTTTTTTTCTTTTCCTTCCACATTTGGAATCAATTTTTCATTTCTGTGTTATCAAAATCAGAAGAGAAATGTATTACTTATCTACCTAAAGAAAAGAAAGTAGCAGCGTGCTTCCTCAACAATGCTTTCGATTTTTTGTGAAAGGGGGCATAAATTTAACAAGTTCTGAATATTTGAAAGTAATGAGTCGGTAATTCACACACAAACATCACTTAAATTATCCTTACTTGGACATGTTTCGGAGAACGGTTTGTCCCCATGTTCAGCAGAATATTTTCTAATTTCAGTAATGTGATTTAACAATCATTGTACAGTAGAATACTGTACCTATATCATAGTTGTTTCCAAATCTTTCTCCTTGAAGTATACCAACATGAAGTTTCCATAGTCGCTTTGTACATTCTTAACCACACGTCATTTTTATACTAATGCAATCTTGACTTTTTTGATAATTCTAGACTAGCAGCATGAGTATTTATTTGAAGTCTTCATATACAGAAATTCACATATGGGGATTTACTTGAATTATAATCTTTTATTAAGTCACAAAGATGTTCAAAACATTAAAGAAGATTATTAATTTATAGATGAGTCGTATTTATTACACATCTGCTTCACTTACGTACCTATTTTGAGGACATGTTTCGCAAATCATCGTTTGCATCTTCGGCTAAGTCGCATAAGAGCCGAAGATGCAAACAATGATTTGCGAAACATGTCCTCAAAATAGGTACCTAAGTGAAGCAGATGTGTAATAAATACAACTCATCTGTAAATTAATAATTATTTTGCTTCACTGTGGTGATCCAATACAGTTAAATCTCGATTACTGAAGATGTTTAAAGTGTCTTCCATTGGCACATTACATGTCTGGAACACTGGAATTAATGTTCAAAGAGTGTAAACCCCTGTGTGGCACACATTGTACAACAATTTTCAATTAAACTTAATGTAATCAAAATGTAACTGTACGGAACTATAGTACTGATGAAATCAAGCTATAATATCCCTTAACACTGAAACTTTAAGGTTTATTACATCATGCATTGATGCACATGTTCTGAATCAACAAATTTCATTAAAATAACGTTTCACAATTTAATCCTGAGTGTGACAAAAATAGAAGCATAAAAATGGACTTGGAGTTACAGAAATGAATAATTTGCAAGTGATGTCCTGTGAAGTAGCAACAGGTTTGAGAGCCTTAGTGGTACACTCCATAAATTGTTTATGTAAATGATTCAGTAATGAACAAAACCAAAAAAAAATTACAACCAAAAAATTACACTTATTCAGTATTAAAAATCCCTGCAGATAATATTCAAAGGAAATGAATAGAATTTCCTTTTCAATTTATTTGTACATATTATTTCTTTTTGGATATAAATGTGAACTTTGTTTTGTTATGATCTGTTTTTGTAGTGAAGGTACTAGATCTCCAATTAGTAATAATGATATGGAAACGTGTATCTTATTTGCTAAATTTGGGCTTGCAGTTACTGAATAAATATTTGTTCATGTAACTTCATGTTAAGTTGTAAGGCATTTATAAACATAAATAACATGGGAGAAGAAACCTGACATAGATATGATAAACTTGGTTCCATATATGCCGTACCTACAGCTTCAGGTACATTTTACCATCCTTCTCAGTAAGTACATATGCAGCAGGTTAGCAGGGCTGTTCTGTTATTAGACCAAACAGTAGCATGGGTCTGCTTATATATCGTGTTTAATCTAAATAAAAGTGTATCTCTAAAAGATGTATATATTTCCAGAATCACGCTCTATAACAAACTACCACAAGAGATTAAATCTACAGCTGATGTTTCTAAACAGCAATTTGAAAGGAAGTTGAGGATGTATCTGATTAGCAAATATTTATACGACTTGAAGGAAATCTGAGAAAGTAATTTGTAAATATGTAATAGTATTTCTGACATACCCAAAATCATATGTATGATAAACTGGATGAAAATAAATAAATGTTAAGTGAAAATGATATTTTTCAGTTTTTAAATTATATCATATAAATATTGTGTAGACATGTGCCAATCATTTCAGCCAAATATTTTTCTCAATCTGCCATTTATAAAAGCCCAGAGACATGTTTATCTGTGGGCTCCCTTTTAATTCCAGTGAATCTGCCCAATTCCCTATACTGTATGTGCTCTTTTTTCTCGCCGTTGGTTTCACATTATTGTGTATGACATTTATTCCTTGCATTTCAGTTTTACTCCTTTTGTATGTAAATTTGCATAGTGTTCTCAAACATACTATCTAAAGTTTCAAATATTGGTTTAATGATTGCTTCATTCTTTGGCTCACAAAAAAGTTATACTGAAAAAAATAGAATTTTAACATCAACAGCTTCATAAAAACTAAAAATTATTTCACCACAAGTAATAACATCAGCTTCCAACTTATTTTCACTTTACAAAAGTATCTGAAAAGTCACTATAATACTTTGAAAAACATGACTACACAATGCAGTTTAAAAAATGCATTTTTTGCAAATTCAAAATATGTCATTGTATTATCTGAGAAACTATTGTAGCTTTTAGTCATTTCTTTGCTTTCTAATAAATGTTACTTTTCAAGTAAATAGCTTAAAACTAGGAAAGGTTAGAACATTGAGTTGTAGGTCCTATAATTTTAGCTGACACGATGTATGAAAGTATTGCAGAGGTGCATCGGTAAAGTATAAAATTGTAGATAAGTGAGACGCCAATTTGCCATCTGAAGAAATTGCTCATGTGTAAATAACTAGAACTGCACATAAAACAAGATGCCATTGCTTGCATGAAAAGGTAAATAGTCGTACCTCCTTAATATACATATGGCACTTGTGAAGGTCTGTAGAATGCCTCCCAAATCTGTGATGACGGCATATATGGAAGCAAGTGTACATACAAACATCTTATGTGTATTCTACCTATTTTTTTTTTTTTTTTAGTGTTTCTTCTAGTCTTTATTGTTTATTTTAATAGACTAGTCATGTTGTTCCTATTTATTGTAGCTCTCCTTTTTGTAAATTATTTCTAATTTGAAAAATAAATAAAATGTTTTGAGTATTTCAAAACATGAAGCAAATATACCAAAAATCAGTATTCAGTCTAATTTGTTCTTTAACAGTTTGTATTACAAATTACTGAAAGACTCTGCCGTCTAGAATTGAATGTGTATTTGTCATATTAGAAAGCTCATTAACAAGAGTTATGTCAAGTGAACTGCCTTCTCTAAAGAAATAAAAGAAATATAGTTTTTACTCATTTGTGTATTGCAGTATTACTACTACTACTACTACTACTACTACTACTACTACTACTACTACTACCACTACCACCACCACCACCACCACCACCACCACCACCACCACCACCACCACCACCACCACCACCACCACCACCACCACCACCACCACCACCACCACCACCACCACCACCACCACCACCACCACCACCACCACCACCACCACCACCACCACCACCACCACCACCACCACCACCACCACCACCACCACCACCACCACCACCACCACCACCACCACCACCACCACCACCACCACCACCACCACCACCACCACCACCACCACCACCACCACCACCACCACCACCACCACCACCACCACCACCACCACCACCACCACCACCACCACCACCACCACCACCACCACCACCACCACCACCACCACCACCACCACCACCACCACCACCACCACCACCACCACCACCACCACCACCACCACCACCACCACCACCACCACCACCACCACCACCACCACCACCACCACCACCACCACCACCACCACCACCACCACCACCACCACCACCACCACCACCACCACCACCACCACCACCACCACCACCACCACCACCACCACCACCACCACCACCACCACCACCACCACCACCACCACCACCACCACCACCACCACCACCACCACCACCACCACCACCACCACCACCACCACCACCACCACCACCACCACCACCACCACCACCACCACCACCACCACCACCACCACCACCACCACCACCACCACCACCACCACCACCACCACCACCACCACCACCACCACCACCACCACCACCACCACCACCACCACCACCACCACCACCACCACCACCACCACCACCACCACCACCACCACCACCACCACCACCACCACCACCACCACCACCACCACCACCACCACCACCACCACCACCACCACCACCACCACCACCACCACCACCACCACCACCACCACCACCACCACCACCACCACCACCACTACACACTCGCCTGTGTGGTGCAGTGGTAGCATGTCTGCATCACTTTCAAGAAGTAAGGTCTATGGGCCTGGGCTCGTTTGAGCATCATTTCACCTATTTCATTCATCATTCGATATTGCCTACATTGGAGGATGTTACATCATAATATAATTGTAATACAAAGAAGCTACTGCTAAACCTTGGGTGTAATGCTTGCAGATTAGTGATTAGAGAATGCAATGTAAATATATTGCTTAGGGTTTTCTTTCCATTTTCCAATATTTATTTGTTGAAAGAGCAGAGAAAAAAAATGTGAATATGCTATGCTAATTTTGTATTTCCATTTTCGAAGATATAATTGTGTAAAGAGATTTTAATTTCAAGATGTCACGAACAGTTGTATTCTCTGTAGTAAAGTGAGTAGAAAAACACTGAGTCTCCTACTATGTTGCATACAGTTTTCTTTCCATTTTCCAAGATGTATTCGTTGAAAGAGGAGAGAAAAAATGTGAATAAGCTATGCTAATTTTGTATTCCCATTCTCGAAGATATAATTGTGTAAAGAGCTTTCAATTTCAAGACGTCACGAGCAGTTGTATTTTCTGTAGTAAAGAGAGTAGAAAAACCCTGTGAGTCTCCTACATTTAATGTTCTACTTCAAAAGCAATGCATGCCTGTATTGCTTGTGCTCCTGTTTACAGAAAATTGTTTAAGGAACTTCAAATAGCCCTATGCTGTTTAATTAAATTTTTAAATCGAACGTCCTCCCCTTCTGGAGTCTGAAAAGCGTTGTGTATTGTATATTGAACCGGTTCCTGAAGTGCAGACCTTTCAACAGCATGTTCGTTAAGAAGCTGGCTCATGCGAAAGATTGTGAACTCTGCATTGCATCACATGATAGCCACTTTGAACATCTTTTCCTCCATTTCCACTCAGAAATAAGTCCCTGTTGTTTGTCGGTTTTGAAAAGTTCATTCCGTACAAGATTGAATTCCATTCATAAAAACTGAAGTGAGATGTTCTCTGATAATTATCGGTTATGTATTTAAAGATGTTCCAATGAAATTGCTGATGTAAAAGTATTTGAACCTGTAGTAAAGTATCCCACGAAATAACTTCTGCTTAAATTGAAACTCAGTTATATAAATTCACTTTAAAAGATCCTTGAAATTAACGCTTATAATAAAACAAATCTGGTGACCTTGCATTATGGATAATTGTCTTGTTCTATAGCTCGTCTCAACCTTAAAGACAGTATGGAAATAAATGTGATATATCTCTTTCTAACTCACAGGAATTCTCAGTACCTTCGTCCTTTTTTTACCCTCGCGTTGTTGCCACTTGCTAATAACATGGTATAAATAAATACTTGTAATAATTTGCAGCTTTGAACAAACTGTCGTATGCAGCATATTTTCTCTATCAGATTGTCATTTCTACAGTCATATGGTATTTCTATGGGCCCAAATTTTCTGAAAATGCTTGTTTTTCAGTAAAAGTCCGATGTTTGCTATTTGTATGCTCATCATGCAGTAACTATAGCTTACCGCTATAATACTACTACAATTTATTCTTAGGTAGAGAAGAATACCAAGTTTGAATTGCCAAGTTTGAATTCTCCATCTTAAGTCAGAAGAGTGTTATAATTTTGTACATTAAGTAATTTCGGAAAATGTTATGTCTACGCACTAGAAAATGTAGGCAGCAAGAAACTTTTTTGTTATTAGGTTTACATCGGGGGACAAAGCGAGAGAAATGTAAAGGAGGGTTGAAGGCAATTTTTAAAAGAAACCTCAATCCTCTAACTTCTTGCATTCATCGTATGTGTCAAACAAAAGAAATTCTGAATTCAAAGAAATGGTGACACGTTCGAAGCAAGCCAGGCACCGTCCGTCTAATGTAAGTAGAGAGCAGGCAATGTGATGCAGTCAAAATGAACACAGTAAACAAGAGTACCTATGAGTATATTTATAGCATGTGAAACATTGTGAAGAGTTACGTGAAGCTATGTAACAGTTTTGTAAATACTTACGGAAGGGAAAACTAAAACGAAATATTGGTAAACTAAGAGTTAAGGATCACATGTTAGTATTGAATGTCTTAAGTTCTTTTTCAGGTAAAATTAGTATCAGTAGTCACGTGTTAAGAAACAGTATTGTCGCAAACCCATTATTTACGATAGCGCGGCGCAGAGAGATAAGAGACAGATAGTGCCGGGCGAAGATAAACAGCTCGCGTAAGCAGATAAACATAGCACGGAGATAAAAGGCATGCCAAAATAAAGTGAGGTAAATGGAACATTCTAGTGACATCTGATTGATACAGAACATTCGATTTCTTGTTTGTTCCAGAAATATCTAGTAATATGAGTAGTGGTATATATAAGGAAGCCGAGACTCGCCAAGACAGTCGTAAACAGAGTAGTAGTCGAAAACTTAGTTGTAACGGGAGTTGTAAACAGTGTAATCAGAACTGAGCAACTGTTTGTGGTAAACGACCTTGGAAGATTGTAATTGTGTATGTGACGTAATTCTGCTAATGTAGGGATTGTCCAAATTGTATTTCTACGGAAATAAAGAACGTTTTGACTATCTGCAACTTGAACTTTTAATTCTCTGAACCCACAAATTCACAATTGGTGTCAGGTGTGCGACATGCGAAGATGGACGCTAAATTGGCAAAAATTCTAGAAGAGCTGAAAGAAATGAGGACGGCGAATGACGACATCGCTGCGAAAGCAGAAGCGGCAAATAACCTGGCCGCTGAACTGAAAGATATGGCGGCTAACGATAACCTTACCGAGAAGATGGAAGAAAAGATGACCGAATTAACAACGAAGACGGAGGTGGCAAATAACAACCTGGCCGCAAAGTTGGAGACGACAAATCACAATCTGACCGCGAAGATGGCCGAACTGACCACGGAAATGAAGGCTGCGAACAAGGTCCTCGCCGAAAAATTTGAAGAGCAGTTGACCGGCGTGAGGGATGACGTCGCGGAGCTGGCTAAGCGGATGGGTCAAGTGGACGTGCGCATTAACGATCTAGAGGAAAATGCCGACAATAACACTAAATCCCTCGAAGACCTGGCGAGCCGCGTTAACCTAAGGAAGGGGATAGCATGGCTGAGAGCAGGAGTGTGGAGGCTAAAAGGGCAGCGGAATGGGTTTGTGCCGATACCAACACTAAGTCCCTGATCGCCATGGTGGAGGACATCGTCGGCAGAAGGATGAAGGATTTAAAGGTCGACGCCCCGGGACGCGTCAAACCGCCGAAGTACGACGGCAGGTCAACGTTCGAAGTCTTCCGTCGTCAATTCGACAGTGGCCAAGCACCACAAGTGGTCACCTAAAGAAGAGGCCGCACAGCTAATAGCCAGCCTCCAGGGACGGGCCGCAGAAGTCCTGAACGCGGTTCAAACAGCGACAGCGCCCAAGGACATCTGGGAAGCCCTGAAAAACCGCTTTGGAAACCACCGCTTAGCCGCGGCCTACCGTAGCCAATTGAAGTCAAGGTCACAGCAGCCAGGGGAGACGCTGCAGGAGTTCGCCCTGGCAATCGAGCAGCTGACCAGTAAAGCCTTAGTCGACCTCCCACCAGAGTTCGTATGCCGGGAAGCCGCCTACACCTTAGTTGACGGGGTACGAGACACGGAGATTGGTCAGCGCCTAATGCTCGGCGATTACAAAACTATCCATGAGGCGCTAACGGCAGCATTGAGAATAGAGGCGGCTAAGGTGACAGCTACCCCGACTTCCAGAACAAGGAGTATCCGCTATACGTGAGACCGACGGCCAGTCGAGAGACGCCGGCGAAGACCTGGTGGCGTGTGTTGGGGGTGTGGAGAGCCGGGACACCTAGAAAGAGACTGCCCACACCAGAGAGAGCAGCAGGAAAACGAGTAAGGGCCGTCGTGGCGAGGGCACGCTGGCGCCATCACCACCATCCCCTCGAGTGGCACTGCGCGCCGTCAGCCAGTGGATGGATCGCCTGATCGCGGACGGTTGTGTGAGAGGGAAGCCGTGCCGCGTGCTGGGGGACACTGGGGCAGCCGTGACCATCATCAGACCTGACGTGGCCAAGGGTTTGCCGTACAGGAAACCAAGCCGACCATACCAGCTTGTGACGGCATCGGGCGACACCTTGCCTGTGAAGGAGGCTCTGCTGAAGTTGACCTCGGGATGGAGTGCCGTGTGACAGTGGGTGTTCGTCGCGGTGGCTGAGGTGATATTGGGACTGGATGTCCTCAGGAGCCACGAGGCGACGGTCGACGTCGGCAGGAAGTTCCGGTGGCTTAACGGATATGAGGTCATACTCCGGCAACCGGAAGAGCGCCTTGGAATCTGCAGGGTCATCTTGAAGGAAGACGTGGTGGTCCCCGTGAGAGGCGAGTTGGTGATGACGCGACTGGAAGGCCAGCGGACGAAGAGCATGATGCTGGACCATAAGACGCCTGTGCACGGACTATGTGTTGCCGTGCCGAGAGGAGGTGCCAGTGAGGCTGCTCAACCTAGGAGACACCCATCAAGACCTCTAGGCGGGAACAAAGCTGGGGACGTGCGAGCCCATGGTCAGCGTAACCGCAGTGGACAAAACACAGGAGCCGGCGCCGACGCAACACCTGGGGTGCCGACTGGAAGGCTTATTGGAGAGGGTGGCGGACAACCTGACGGCAGAACAGCTCGTGAAGGTTCGACAACTCCTGAGACGACACCAGCGCGTCTTCAGCCAGGGCGACTTCGACTACATGGACCGACTGCTCCACCACATCGACACCGGAGACGCCCGGCCCATTCGGCAACCACCTAGACGCGTTCCGCTGGCGAAACAAACGGCGGTACGGGATCTGCCAGGGGAGTGATTGAAGAGTGACAGCCCTTGGTGTTCTCCTGTAGTTCTGGTAACGAAGAAGAACGGCGAGCTACGTTTCTGCGTGGACTACAGGAAGCTGAACGCTGTTACCAGGAAAGATTCCTTCCCCTTACCCCGGATTGACGACACCCTGGACACGCTTGCTGGTGCGCAGTGGTTCGTTTGCCTGGACCTGAAGTCGGGTTACTGGTAGGTAGCTCTGGACCCAATAGACAAGGAGAAGACCGCATTCTCGACAGGCCAAGGGCTTTGGCAATTCAGAGTTATGCCCTTTGGCCTCTGCAACGCGTCAGCTACCTTCCAACTCCAAATGGAATCAGTGATGAGAGGACTAACTTATGACGCTCACCGTCCGATATGACTTTACGTTGGAGGACGTAAAATTGCAAAAAAGTGTGTGCTTTACCTGGACGATATCATCGTCGGCAAGACTTTCGAAGACCATCTCGACAACCTGAGCAGGGTGCTACAGAGACTGCAGGCGACCAACCTGAAGCTGAACGCGAAGAAGTTCCAGCTCTTCCGCAAGGAAGTTAACTATTTGAGTCACATAGTCTCACCAACCGGAGTGGCCACAGACCCAGAAAAGACACAGGCCGTGAGAGATTGGCCCCGGCCGAAGGATAACAGAGACTTACGCAGTTTCTTGTGGCTGTGCAGTTATTACCGCCGTTTCATAAAGGGGTTCTCCAACATCGCTAAACCCCTCAATCGCCTGACAGGAACACCGGGCTTATGTGTGGACGGATGACGCCGAAGACGCTTTCCAGCGGCTGAATAGGACACCTTGCAGTGCCCCTATTTTGGGATTCCCACAACCAGGCAGCGCCTTCATTGTTGACACCGACACCAGTGACCATTGCATTTGAGGCATCCTATCCCAAGTCCAGGACGGCCATTAGTGGTTGATACCTTACTACAGCAAGACGCTATCCAAGACAGAAGAACTACTGCGTCACCCGGCGAGAGTTACTGGCGGTAGTGAGGACCTTGGGTCACTTCCACAAGTACCCGTATAGTCAGCAATTCCGCCTGAGGAGTGACCACTCCGCCCTAACCTGGCTACTCAGCTTTAGAAACTGGAAGGCCAGACAGCCCGTTGGGTCCAGAGGCTACAGGTGTACGACTTCACCTCTGAACATCGTAGATGAAGGAGCCATGTCAACGCAGACGCCATGTCCCGAAGACCTGTCCAGAAGAGTGCGGCCAGTGTACAAGAGTGGAAGAGAAGGAGCGTGCCGCAGCTATCAGAGTGGTCACGGCAGTGCCTCTGGACGTCTGGCATAGCGCATGCCTGATGAGGGAGCAGCTGACGGACGTCGAATTGGGGCCACTCTTGAAGGAAGTGGAGGCAGGGATAAGACCAACCTGGCAGGACATCGCACCAAGCAGCGCTACATACAAGTCCTACTGCGCCCAGTGGGACTCGCTGAAGATCAGAGAGGGCGTGCTGTTCCGGGTATGGGAATCACCAGATGGGAAGACGTAGAGAGAACAGTTGGGTTACTGGCAGGTGGCTCCAATCCCGAAAGACAAGGAGAAGACCGCATTCTCGACAGGCTAAGCGCTTTGGAGGTTCACAGTTATGCACTTTTGTCTTCGCAACGCACCAGCTAACTTAAAACGCCTCATGGAATCAGCGATGAGAGGATTGACTTATGATGCCTGCCTGCTGTACCTGAACGATATCATTATCGTCGGCAAAACCTTCGAAGACCATCTCGACAACCTGAGCAAGATGATAGAGACTTCAGGTGACCAACATGAAGCTGAACGCGAAGAAGTGCCAGCTCTTCCGCAAGGAAGTCAACTACTTGGGCCACATAATCTCACCAACAGGAGTGGCTACAGACCCGGAGAAGACACAGGCCGTGAGAGATTGGCCTCGGCGAAAGGTTAAGCGAGAATGGTGCAGTTTTCTGGGGCTGTGCAGTTATTACCACCGTTTCATAGAGGGGTTCTCCAACATCGCTAAGTACTTCACCCACCTGACAGAATAGCACCGGTCTTATACGTGGACGGAGGACGCTGAAGGGTCCGGCAGCAGCTGAAGAAGACAGTTATGCGCAGTACTCCTATTTTGGGATTCTCACAACCAGGAGGCGCCTTCATTGTGGACACCAACGCCAGCAAACATTGCATTGGAGGCGTCCTATCCCAAGTCCAGAATGGCCACGAGAGGGTTATAGCCTACTACAAGACGCTGTCCAAGGCATAGAATAACTACTGCGTTACCCGGCGAGAGCTGCTAGCGTAGTGAAGACCTTGGAACACCTCCACAAGTACCTGTACGGTCAGCCATTCCCCCTGAGGAATGGGTAAAGAGGATTAACGACTTAGTCTACCGCATCCCGGAGGTGCCCCGAGGAAAAATTTTTGTGGTACACCTGGATCGTCTGGCCCACTACGATGGTGCTGTTCGGGATGACCTGCCTTGAGGAGGGAGCAGTGTTTCGAGGAATTGTTGCAACGGGCGCGGCCGGCGAGCGGAAAAAGACAGATAGTGCAGCGTGGAGATGAAAGCTTGCCGAAACGGAGAAAGAAAGAGACAGATAGATGTCTGGAAGTTTCTCTTTTTCTGAAACCGTCTTAATTGTTACAGAACGTTCCAAAGATTTCTAGAACTATGAGTGGACGTATAAAAGAACTGCGGCTAGTTTGTCAAGGGGCAGTAGTAATTTAGCTTGATAATCGAGTGTGTGCAGCTGTGATTTGAAAGTGAACTCTATTGTTTTTGGTCGTGTGGCCGACGACCTTGAAGTTTGTATTTGTGTATGTTACGTAACTCTGCTACTGTCAGGGCTGTAAAAAACGTGTTTCTACGGAAATAAAGAGCTTTTTTATTTTCTGCAAATTGTTTCCAATTACTAAGATAGGTCTGAAACCAGCTGAGAGGGAGTCCTCTTACAGCAGCATACTCAGGTTTCTTTAGTAATATAGTATGATCTACAGTGTCAAAAACCTTTTCTCGGTCAATAAATAATCCTATGGCTAAACTGTTTCTATCCAGAGCTCTTTGATTTGATACTATAATATCTACGGCGCCAGGAATCTGGCTATCTGTATTAATAGGACGGTAAATACTGCATCTTATGCTGTTCGCTCCAGTTATTTGCCAGTACAGTTATCTCGAATCTCTGTAGTTAATACCTTATGCTGTCGCCCGACTTCCCTGAGAATGTGCCTGGGTACAATGGATTCTATGACACCAGAAAATGCTCACCTAACGTTGCTTCGACAGCCCCTCTACCGCAGGCAAAACTTTATTATTACTTACCCCTTGTTCACCGCCACTTATAATTGATTACGTTTCCTTTTGACAGTTAGGTGATGAGCTCGGGGTTTCGATAATTCGACTTGAAAATTAGCCTTATGTTATTCAGTGTTTATAGGTCAGCAGTTAATTCCTGTGAAGGTCTGCTATACAAAACTGGTGAAATTGTAATTACTCCTCTAGAAATCCTATTAGCTCTTTGTATAACTTGAATATTTCTGCTAATATGGTTGATTTCGCGGTGTTAAATTGCATCGTACATTATTGGTTTATTTCTTACTCTATATATGCCATACTAATATCGTTGGTGTACATACTACCGGGAATGAAGCCTGACCACTCTCCCAGGCAACGAAGGGAGGGGAGTAACTGCGAGACAAATACTGCGTATATAATCTTGTCCAGATCAGCCCTGGTGGAACTGCTGCGACTGGTTGAAAAGGCTGCCTTGGGTTTCCAGGACAACCTCAAAACCGTCGCGGTACTTCTGGACGTGGACAAGGCCTTCGCCACAACGTGGCACCAGGACTTGCTATACAAGCTCAAGGAAGCACACCTATCCTCCCCATACCTCGCCCTGATCAGTAGTTTCCTCCGGGATCGAACCTTCAGGTTGCGGGTCGAAGGTAAGCTCTCCTCCGTCAGACCCATAGTGGCGGGAGTCCCATAAGGCAGTGTACTGTCGCCGTTACTCTTTGCTGCCTACATGTCTGACTTCCCAAAAGAACCTCGCACTGTTCTGTGCCAATATGCTGACGACGTCCTCATTTTGGCACAGAACCAAAACTTTCGCTACTGCCTCCCTCCGCTGCAGCCATCACTCCGGGCCATCGGCATGTGGTGTGAAAGGTGGAGGATAGCCATTAGCTCATAGAAGGGCTCTGCCCTTCTTCTGGGGAAGGCGCTGGCGCCCGGAAGGAGACCTGCGGTTGAGGCGGAGGATTCCTTGGGTCCGATCCGCCAAATACCTGGGTGTCCGACTGGACCGCGGCCTCACCTTCACCAATATGTCCGTGAAAAAAAATCAGCCTTGGCCATGCAGCTTTCAGGCAGTTGTACCCCATATAACGATCAACCATGCCCACTCGCCTAAAACTACGGGTGTGTCGTGCGATCATCCCGCCACTGATCCAGTATGGATGCGAAGTCAAGGGGCTCGGTGGCTCGTACCACCATCCACAGACTGCAAGCCGTGCAGAACAGGGCTCTTAGGTTGATCTACGATACCGATCGTATGTTTCTGTCACACATCCTACACACCCATTCTGGCATACTTTACGTTGAGGACGCTGTGCGTGAACGTTCGCGCACATTGTATGCCAGAATCACACCTCATCCCAACCACCTAGTTAACTCGCTAGGTCAATATGACCACCGTGCATCTAGAAGGAGAAAGAGCTACCGCCTCCCCAAGGACTCCCTTGGATGGTGAACCCAGCCTCTCATCGCTTCAGTGCTATATACTGTACGTTCCGGACATACTAGGGTGGGATTTGACTTGTCGGCTGACCCCCGTCAGTCGAGTCCTCCCCCTGTGTGACCAAAACATGACCCAACCCTAAATGTTCCCCAACCACCCGACCTCTCGCTCCTGGCCCCGACACACTGGACGGACCCTGCAATGCAGGCCGCTCCTGGCGTGGCGGCACCGGGCACTGGCCTCCTTCCTGGACGCTCATCCCGCCGCCAGGAGCACTAACAGAGGTCGAATCAGGTCCATCACTTTACATAAGACATTAAAGCTTAGTGAAAGAGACTCAATTCTATAAGACCGCACATGTAAATCCGCTCAGTAGATACGTACCGTGGCGCTCTGTCCACCGTCCGGGAGCACCCGGACGACTTGTTCTCGCTCATGGCTCATGGCGGGAAGGGGGGACATTACTTCGAGCTGTGAAAGGTGGCCCCGCTCTTACGTTAGTATGCATACACACATACGTATGTACATAGATAATACGTACATGCAAACGCATTAGGTGGAACCGGTTTTGTTTTTGGTTTTCCCCTCTCTAGGCCTGGTCTAGATAAAACCTATAGAACAGCCCATAAAAGTTCCCCAAGTGGTTCTTAGATCATTTTTACACACGTCCACCCTATTAACGTCGATGATTATTTATTAGACCTTCTCGGGTTACCAGCTGTGCGAAGTTTATAACGTTGCTCGAGCTTTCGGCCATGCTTGCTCTATGGCCTTTCTCAGAAAGCGATGAGTTTTGTCTGTTTCGTGATACCGACAGGTTGTACACAACCCGAAGTTTCTTGCTGCGTGCCCACCCAATTAATGGATTTTACCGCAGAAAGGATTTCTTGTGGATATTGTTGGTAGTCTTATTTCTAAATTTGTGTACCTCACAGTTTCATCCAAATTTCAGCATCTTTGTGGATGCAGGCTGTTATGCCCTTTGCTGATCCTGGTACAAATTTCACTAAACAGTACAGGCATTTTATTTTGCACCGGCTGCTTTTATTCCATAGCCATACCATTTGCAGCCAAATGTCGAGAAGCATGCATCATCTTCAGTATAATGTTATTATCATCGCCAGTGTTTTCTTCATCTAAAATGCTGCAAGCTGCTGTCTGAGGATCAGCTTTATCGTTTTCACTTGAAGCAATACTTTTTGTCGCGAACCCATTATTTACGATAGCCCGGCACGGAGCGATAAGGAGCAGATAGTGTATCACGGAGATAAAAAGTTTGTCTAAGCAGATAAACATAGCGCGAAGATAAAAGGCATGCCAAAACAGATAACGCTAGATGTCTGGGATGTTCGTGTTTCTTCTACTGACCGAACATTTGATTTCTTGTTTGTTATAGAAAAATCTAGAATCATGAGTGGTCGGGTATAAAAAGAAGCCGTGGCTAGTTCATCGGAGTTGAAAAAGCAGTTGTAAATAGAGACGTAACGAGAGTTCTAATTGAAACTGGTGTGTTTGGAAAGGGAACTCTGTCGTGGTCAACGACCTTGGAAGATTGTAATTGTGTATGTGACGTAATGCTACTTCTGTGACTGTATTTCTACGCAAATAAAGAACGTTTTGAATTTCTGCAACTCGGACTTTTAATTCTATGAACCCACAGTCACATTATCCATATATCCGATTATCTTCATTCTAGAATATTGAGTAAAATCTTATGCCATCTTCTTTACTACTATTTTCCTCTTAATCTCTTTACTAGGTAGCTATAATAACTAGGTTAAGTATTGCATTCCACCCAAAAATTCAATTCCGAGATTTCCGTGCAAATACTCGTCTGAGGTTCCCTGATGAAAAAGAAAACGTATTTTTAAAATAAAAGATCCGTAGTTGTGTGTGTGTGTGTGTGTGTGTGTGTGTGTGTGTGTGTGTGTGTGTGTGTGTGTGTGTGTGTGTGTGTGTGTGTAAACAGCATAACTCAAACGCGAAGTTTTTCAAGAAAACCTCCCCAAACCGAGAGAGATGGTTTCATCTGTGTTCCGCATTCAGGAGGTCCGGGTTCGAATCCCGTAACGTACCTGACCCATGGATTTCTTTCGGGGGTTTCCCGGGTCACCGGGTAGGTTAATTACATCCCCCGAATTTCCTCTTCTTCCATTTCATCTCCATTATCATTTAGCATCTGTCATCTGGAGGTCTCTTTCAGGGTAGAAGTGTCGGCGAATGTTTCGGCACTACATAGCAGAGGATGATATGCTCCTGATCAAGAGTTTCTCCTCCGGTCTCAGGACCGGCCTAGGAACACGGTGGCTGGTATACGGGTTGCACTAGCCTCCCGGGGAGTTTCCAAGTAATCAGTATCTTGAAGTTTCTGGGAATGTCGTCAGAAGTCCTCTTTATTCCGAATGTCTTTAGTAGAACTGGTTAGAGAGAGACAAAATCTTATACATTAAAAATGTAAATCTCGATAAAAACTAAATATTTTGTGGAGTGAACTATTTTGCAGATATTGCTTGTTATATGTCTGAATTTTGCAATATTTATCTTATATAGGAAGCCGTTATTCATTTTTAAATATTGGCGATGCAGTATAGAATTTTAAAGGGATTACATAGCGACCAATTCTAGAAAGATTTGACTATCACTTAAAAGTTTAGTATTACAGATGACCCCTACTTTGTTCCAACTCATTAGTGAACGTTGAACATTTCCATACCGAGTTACAGACTCGTAAACATACGCTCCAATCTTGCACTCTTTTCCACTACACACTATGTGACAGTTGAACGAAGAGCTACAAGCATTTTCTACATTCACAACAGTGTGTTCTCTGAATTGCAACGCAGTGTAATTGATTATTATGTAGCTAATTTAACGCCACTACAACATACACATCAGGTAATTATGTAGCATTATTATGATGATGATGATGATGATGACGATGATTATTATTATTATTATTATTATTATTATTATTATTATTATTATTATTATTATTATTATTATTATTATTATTATTATTATTATTATTATTATTATTATTATTATTATTATTATTATTATTATTATTATTATTATTATTATTATTATTATTATTATTATTATTATTATTATTATTATTATTATTATTATTATTATTATTATTATTATTATTATTATTATTATTATAATTATTATTATTATTATCATTATCATTATTATTATTATCATTATCATTATCATCATTATTATCATTATCATCATTATCATCATTATCATCATTATCATCATTATCATCATTATCAACATTACTATTATTATTATTATTATTATTATTATTATTATTATTATTATTATTATTATTATTATTATTATTATTATTATTATTATTATTATTATTATTATTATTATTATTATTATTATTATTATTATTATTGTTGTTGTTGTTGTTGTTGTTGTTGTTATTGTTAGATGATCTTCATACATTTTGGAGAAATTGCTCTTTGCGCCATGTAACGAAAGTGTTATAATTCATATCCTACTTAAGTGTGTTCCCGGATTTAAAAGGAAGACAATTGGAGCAAAATCGAATGCAGTTCCAGCATGACCTACTTTACCTAACAGCACATTCAGTGTTTGTTACGGGGTATTTTGCAACCAAATTTGCGGACAAAAGAATTCACACTAACGTAGTCTGATTAGCTAATCTATGTCAGGAAAATTATGTTAAAGGATTTCCCTAAGAAACCTACAGCTCCTAGTACAAATGTTGTTTTCCATCAGCACTAACCTCAAATACACCTTCAATACACCTGTAATTTGAAGGTGGTAGGATGCTAGATTCTCCTATATAGGAATAAATGCGTATAGTATCCTGCTGGAAAGAATCCAACTGGATGGCACGTTTATACCCTTTTCGTTTCTGGAGTTTCAAACTTAGATCGTGATGCCAGATTTTTCTCTACATAGCACTTTCATTTCTCAATCTTAACTACATTATTCTTATGGATTTCTATAGCACGTAAGACTCTACTAAAAACTTAGAGACTGAAATAACAGTATTAAAATATTTTATAGTACGAGGCTCGGTTGATAAGTCCCGGGAATCATATAGAGATGGCCCCACTGGGCCAGTTTGACGGATAGCATCACACAATTTAACTCTAGACTAGCTTGAATCCATAGCTACAGGTCAACAGCTTGTTTAGTTTTTGACGGACAGCATTTTAAACAAGACAAGTGTAGAGGTTTCACGAAAATGGAGGATTTGGAAAAATGAGCAGTGATTAAATACTTCCATTTGAAAGACTTAGTGCCTAAAGAAATCAAGGAGGAAATGGACAGTACATTGAAAGACTCTGTCCCTTCATATATAATGATTAAAAGGTTGGTTGTAGAGTATAAAATGGGACGTACGAGCACTAGTGATGAGCCTCGCTCTGGACGTTCTGTGGAAGTCACAACTCCAGAGACAATTGAAAAAATTCATCGTTTAATAGTGGAAGATCGTAGATTAAAGTTGTTTGAGATAGTGAGGCTGTAAATATATCGAAAAAACGTGCAGGCAATTTTTGGGCTTTCGCAAGACGGGTGCCGCGTTTGTTGACACTTGATCAAAAGTGCTTACAGTACTTGATCAGTACTTACAGTACTAACTACAGTTACTTGATCAAAAGTACTTAAAGTACTTACGGCATAGTAAGTCGACATTAAGGTAGTTGTCTCATGTGATTATGAGTACTCCTAGTGGTTTATCGGGAAAAAATACGAGTCAGGTGGAGAATTTAATGTCATTTCGGCACGTTGGTCATAGTAGCTCAAGGGTTAGAGCGGCTGGACGGCAACCAGAAGATCGGTGGTTCAAATCCCGGCTATGGCATTGAATTTTTATTGATTTTTATTATTTTATTTTAATTATTTTTATTGATTATTTGAAAAAGAGTAAAAGTATCACTGGTGACTACTACGCAAGTTTATCACAACGTTTGAGTGATGAGGTGAAACGAAAAAGACTTCGTTTGACAAAGAACAAAAAACAAAACTTATTTTTCCACAACAATGCTCCGGCCCATCGTTTAGTCATTGCAATGGGAAAAATGTACGAATGAAACTTCGAATTGCTTGAACATTCAACCTATTTGCAGGATCTAGTACCCAGTGACTACCATTTGCTCCCGAACCTCAAAAAATGTCTTGGAAGACAAAGATTTCACAGCAACGAGGAGGTCAATGATGCGTTAAATAGCTATTTTGAGGACCATGATAAATCGTACTACAGAGATGGTTTAATTAAATTAGAACACCGATATGACAAATGTATTAGACTTTCTGGAAATTATGTTGAGAAATAAAATTTTTATTTTATTTTATTGTGAGGCCCGAACTTACCAGCCGTCCTTCGTAGAGCATATTATTTTTAATTTTTGCCCCTTAATTTCATAAGTTTAGTATGTAAAATTATGTAGACACCTCTAATGTCATGTTCATTTTGTAAACAGACTAGAAATAGATTTAAAATATTCATATAAAGTAAGATGTGTAGTAATGCACCAGTCAACAGCCAGGCTCTCTTTGTGGAAAGTTCATAATTTATAGGTGGATCATTCAGTTTTGTGATGTTTCTTAACCTTGACTCCGAACAGTTCTAAATTATTTTTTTCGTATCTACCTCTTACTTTTACAGAAAAAGATTCCTTATAAAGTTAAGCGCGAACATTCCAAGGACTGTATTCTTTGTATCATAATATTGCATCATTTAATTAAGTATTATTGATGTATTGTATAACTGACTTAATATATTCTTTGTTATTTACTGTATCGTTCTGTTCTTTCTATTGACGTATGCCATATGATGTACAGTGATCAGAGGATGAATAAATTTTATGTATCTTCATAAATGTTGCATTGTATTTTAAATTGATGTGTCCTGTAACACGTTTTATGTTTCACATATAAAATAAATACCAAAATATCTGCTTTACAGATATTTACTTATATTTTAACTATCAACTAATTGTATTTTTTGATTGATATATGGCTTCTGTTGTTTCCTTAATTTCTTCTTGCAAGAATGTATTCCTTTGATCATTATAATATTGTATATTTTAATTATGTATTGTCGAGTGTCCTTTTGTTCTTTCCTTTGACGTATCCCACATCATGAACAATGATCAGAGAATGATAAACAGGTGAAATCCTTTCATGAACGTTGCAGAATGTGCATTTTCACAATCTTTCATCGGTGGAGAGTTTGCAGTGAATATTAGCTGATATAACCTTGAAACTTCTCACAGGCATTTAATTTTAAGTTGGGCTTACAAAATGCAATTTGAGCACAGTGACTCATTCACTGGTGGCCAATCCATGTTGGTTTTGGTACATTACTTTCGCGTAAGAGAAATTTTAAGCATATTTTGACTTCTGTTGGTAGTGCTACTAAATATGTCTTGGTTGTTATGTTCATTTGAACGTTACGATAATAAGTGTAATATTGTGTTCGAAGTAAAGAATTGTGCGAAGTAAAGAATGTATGCTGGTAAGCATAAGGATGTGCCTGAAGAGGAGGAACATTTAGATGCAAATAAGTTCTTTCAAAATGACAAATTATCCTTATTGCCTGTTGTACAGGAAAATCGATATGATACAGTTGTACGCTCACAGGTGAACTTATATTCTCAACTTCATGTTCAGAGTAATCAAATAATTTCGATGCTAAAGAATGTTGAAAAGGAACTTCTACATAGTCTTGAGCAGTGTAGAAAAGAGAGAGGAGTGGTGCGGGAACATATAGCATTATGGAGTAAGAGACAATGTTGCCCTAGGAGACTTTTCAGTTGTCCTTATTGTCCATTTCCCAAATTTCCTCGTTTCTTTTGTGATATCCCAAATAGTGATACGTTAGCGAAGGAAGTTAACCATGAGTTTAAAGTAAGTGAAATGTGTCACGGAAAGAAATTTACAGAAATTCATAGAAATACCCTGCAAGAAACAATATTAGCCATAGAGTCTGGCAAAAGGCTTAAGCAAACAACGCGTGAAATGGAGCATTTGCATAAGATGCTAGAAGAAACTGAAGATTCAGAAAGAAGAGAGGAAATTAAAAGACGTTTGAAATCTTGTTATTCTTCAGATGTGTCTCTAAAGGAAACTAAGAATCTGCCTAGCATGTTGGGAACAGAATATGATTGGGTCAACATATCCAAAAATGTTTTCAGAGGTCAGTTTACACCACATGAGTGTTCTGCAATGTGGAATTTGTATTTGCACCCCAAGATATATAAGGGACCTTGGACCATTAAAGAGAACAAACGTCTGCATGAACTTGTAGAAAAATATAAATTCCAAGATTGGGATGGAATTGCAAAAGAATTAGGAGAAAGACGCAGTGCTATCCAGTGTATTGTGCAATATTTTTATCAGAAACGCTCATTGTCTGAAGGTTCTTGGTCTGAACATGAAAATAAGTTGCTTATAAGTGCAGTAATGAGATTAAAAAAAGGTTCAGACATACCATGGCATCTTGTAGCGAGTTATGTCCCAGGCCGAAGCAAGAGACAGGTTTGGGAGCATTGGAAGTATTCGTTGAATCCGTCAATTAAAAAAGGACCATTTACAAAGGAGGAGGACAGGCTTTTGCTTGCAGCAGTAAAAAAGCATGGTGAAAAATTTCTTAAAGTGGCAGAAATGTTTCCAAATCGGACTTCTGTTCAGTTACGCTATCGATATAAGATGGTGTTACAGAGGCCAAAGAGCGGTTACAAATGGCACGACTGGGATGATGCATTGTTGTTGAAGCTAGTAAAAAGGTATGGGGAAGGTAAATGGAAGCAAGTCTCTGAACATTTTCCCTTCTTTAACAGAACTCAAGTTAGACAACATTATAATGTACTGAAGAAAAGGCCTGTGGGTGATTCAGAAGGGAAACGTTCAGAAAATGAAATTGACTCAGCTGCTGCGAGTTCAAATTTGGTTTTTGCTTCGCAAGTCAAGCCAAATGTTACTGTCAGCACATCTGATATAGAGGTACCCAAAGTTTGCAAGAAAGTTCCTCCCTCCAGGAAAAGAAAGAGGAGGAATCGGTGGCTTAAAAAACAAGAGGGAAAAAAGGATCCACCAGAAATGACGAAGAGGAAATATGTGAAATCTGGAAAATATAAAAAGGAGCAGCCAACTGAAGTTTCAGAAGTAAGAAGAAGTTCACGAATTGCGTCAACATCACAGGGTCATAGTTCAGTGTAAGTAACAAGGGCTATTTGCTAACTATAATTAGACCACAAACAATGCAGTTGGAGGCATGGCTTACCAACACTGGAATCCTCTAGCTTTCCCCTTCTACCGTCATTTTAGTTTGCCTCTCCTGAAACGCACGGACTGCACAGGTCATGTTTCACTCGCTTTTGCATTCACTCTTTGCATTCTGCCGAATCACTGCATTGTTCCTCAGGGTTTAAAGAAACTATGATTCTATCTGTTCTAGACGTTCTCTGGCTTTGAGCCAGCTATAGAGATGTAGAGCCATCAACGTTTTGGGAGTGTGCATCGCTCCCGTCATCATGATGATGAATGATTAGCACATGGGAAGGGCTGCTATGTATAGCGACCGCTAGTCTGAAAGGCGCTTCCACCGGACAGTGGAGTGCAACCTTGTGGAAAACACCTCTATGCTGGGGGCTCAACGTAGTGGCGGAATCTGTGTTTTCTGAGCTGGTCGATTTCCATCTTCAAGGCAGGCTTCCAAGCAGAACTGAACTGCAATCCGACATACCGGTTCAGTGTTCTCCTCTCAGAAGAGATTGCCAGAACTTCCTTGACCTTTCGATCCCAGAGGCAGCTGCATTTGGCCACAATGGTCGTTTCCTTGAAGTTGGCTCTGTGGTCTTTCTCAAAGCAGTGTTCGGGCAGTCCATACTTTTCCGGCTGCAGTAGATGTATTGATCGTTCATGTCCATGGCTCTACATTACTATACCTGGCTCGAAGCCCGAGAACGTCTAGAACATATATGTCACCAGGAAAGCTTATGATTCTTCTATTTGTTGATCAGTTGTGTGGTCATGTCTGAGGTAATTATTTTCTGTTAACTTTGAAAATCAAAACAGTATTAAAATATGGTTGTTTCGTGTGGTTTGTGCTCAGTCGCATGCAGGAAGGGAGGGGTGGGAGTCACGTGATGTTTGGATGGCAAGAAGGGGAGAAGGCTCTCCTCGTGCATGCGCACACCGACTGCAGTTTGTTTGCGGTTTACCTGTAGCATAAATAGAAACTGGAAGGTTTCAAAATCACTGGACAGCTAAACTAGGAGAGTAATGCCTCCAGCTTCGTCATTCACATTTGCATGGCAATACAGTAAAACCTCGTTAACTGACGTCCAGATAATCTGGACCAGTTTTGGGGGGGGGGGAATTATGTTTGGTTTAGTAAATGTTGACTTGTTTTATAGACTATAAATTGCTATTCTCAGTAGGTACATTACTTGAATTCTCTTGCCAGCAGGTGAATTTATTGCGCTCACCCCACCTGCTTGGGACCAGGTTGGAAGAGAAACTTGATAAAGTCATGGAAAAAGTTGGGGCCAGGTGTGTGTGACTTGCCAGAAAACAAATTTGAAGAAGGAAAAATAAGTGTGGAAGAAGATTTTATAGATTACGTTGAAAATGAAGCTAGTTACAGTGAAGCAATGAATATTACACAAATATAACTATTTGAAACAAAAAAACTTCACTTTTCTTAAGAAAAATTACGTCAAATTTTTCTTATTAATGGAGATTGATTTCACAAACAGATCGCTTGTATCATCAGTCCAAATCACTTCGTCGTCAAGGACACTGGTTACCATGTTATTATGCTTTTTCTGTATTACCAAAATCTGAAAATGAAACAAACCTAAAAACAGAATCAAATGCTGGTATTTCAAAATTCATTACGTGATAGAGTCAACATGAAAAATTCAATGCCATGGCCGAGATTTGAACCACGGATCTCCTGGTTTCCGTCCATTCGCTCTAACCCACTGAGCTACCATGGCCAACGTGTGGTCCTGACACTAAATTCTCCATTTGACTCGTATATTTCCCTGGTAAACCACTAGGGGCTCTCGCATTCGAGATACACTATTTGTGGCGACTTACTATAGTAAGTAAAACTCATTATACGATCGAGATTTAACTGAATTGGAACACCACAGTGAAGCGAAATAATTATTAATTTTTAGATGAGTCGTATTTATTACACATCTGCTTCACTTTCCAATAATAACCTGATCACAGTCTGAACAATTAAATTGATAAATACAGATTTTTTATTATTAGGAATTTTATCTTTTTTAGAGAAATGGTAGTAAATTTTTAATACTATACTTATTTTGAAGAACTAAAGTTATACCAAACTCTTTAAAAAATTGTTTGAAAATGTTTATTAACCCAAGGATGCTAAGTAAATTTTTTAAAATTATAATCGTCTTTTATTTTTTTAAGGGTAGAAATATCATTAATAATTTTTTGATATTTAAATTTTTCAATCTTCTTCTTTATAAAGTCTTTATTAAAACCCTTAATTAAAGCAGTATTAATATTATGCGTATATTCTTTATTAAATTCCTCTTTATTCAGGGGTATATTTATTAATCTATAAATCAAACTATTAAAAACAGCAAATTTATGTGAAAAAGGGTTAAAACTTTTATTTTTTCATTTAATTATCAATATGAGTAGACTTCTATAAATACCAAAATCTGATTTATTATTTCTTATTATCTTCAAATCTAGAAAAGGAAGAAAGCCATTAATTTCAGTTTCTAATGTGAATTTTATAGCTTTATCTTGTAAATTTAGTAAATTTAAAGCATCATTAATTTCCAATGTGTAAGGACTATGTATGACACAATGAAGCACAAAATTAATATAATTTTGAATTGAACTAACTCAACGCTCCACTTATTGCTAGTATTTACCTAGAATGCGTTTCATTAGGATCTTTCTAACATCAGCTGTTGTCGACTGCAGCTGATGATGATAGGAAGATCCTAACGAAATGCGTTCTAGGTAAATACTAGCAGTAAGTGAAGCATTAAGTTAGTTCAACTCAAAATTATATTCATCATTAATTTATCAGAAACAACGGCAAAAAATATGTTTTTTGTTTCAAATAAATTCTATTTGTGTAATAAGATTTTATAGATTTTTTTTTTAAGTCTGGGATCGAACCTTACCTCTCAAGAAAAACAAATTTTAGAGAGGTCAGCACTTTTCCATCAGATTTAATTTCATATTTGCGCCAACATCCTAGGTAACATTAAGTTCCACTTAATACAGTGAACGTCACTAAGGGAGGGAGCTCAGGAAGGAGGTGTACCCTAAAAAGGTGTAGGTTAAAGTGAAAGATTTACTTAAAATTGTGGCATGTAGTTCTGGCTTATAGTGGGTTTATTCTACATAAACTAAAAGTTAATAAGCTACATGCAACCATTAAGATTTCTCAGAAAAGGAGAGCTGTGAACTTTACCGTGGTGGAGGTTCCTGGCATCAGAAGTTCCATTACCGGAGATCGTAGTTGTGGCTGTTAAAGAAACAGGCAATACAGATTTGTCTAGCATGTGCGTAAGTGTTCCCACTTGGGCCAAATTCTGTGGGTTTAAATATTAAATCTCTTCCGAAGCAGCAGCAGCATGACTTGCAAGTAACATGACAGGATATTTTTCCTACATCTTCCGAATATATAATTTTTACAAATTTCCTCCTTTTATAAATGTACAAGATATTATCGTCAGAATATCAATGGCTGTCTTGATGTTGATGAAGAAGACATTGACAATGACGGAGGTTATAAACCGATTACAGAGGAAGGCATTATTACATCATGTAGTGTTACTGAAAATGGAGGACTGAACTGTGGCTGAGCGATTAGACTGCTTGACTCTCACCAAGGTGGCCCAGGTTCGAGCCCAGCCGACCGCAAAGTGAGATTTATGGTAGACAACACATTGCTGGGGCGGGTTTTCTCTGAGATTTCCGGTTTCCCCTGCCATCTCATTCCACTGGTGATCCGCCTACATCTTATGTGTCATCAATGTCACTGCTTGCATTGCCGCATGTAGTAAAAGCGGGCATTAAACATACACATTTTATTTCATTTGAAAATAAAGAGGATTCAGACAGTGTTGATGAACCAGCTGTGGTTATTATCCACGCACAAGCAGTAACAAACATAGAGAAATTGATGCTTTATTTCGACAGTCAAGTCAAATGAACTTCTAATGTTAAAGCGGATGTGAGATAAGTGATATACTAAACTGAGACAGCAGAAGCTCACTGCTTGTGTGTGATAAGCAGTAACAAACATAAAGAAATTGATGCTTTATTTCGAGAGTCAAGACAAATTAACTTCTAATGTTAAAGCAGATGTGAGATCGCGCTGCTCGTAAGTGATACACTAAACTGAGACAGCAGAAGCTCGCTGCTGTTATGACTCACACACAAGCAGTAACAAACAGAGAAATTAATATATCGAGATTTAACTGTATTGGAACACCACAGTGAAGTGAAATAATTATTAATTTATAGATGAGTCATATTTATTACACATCTGCTTCATCTATAAATTAATAAGAGAAATTAATGTTTTATTTCAAGAGTCAAGTCAAATGAACTTCTAATGTTAAAGCGGATGTGAAATAAGTGATACACTAAACTGAGGCAGCAGAAGCTCACTGCTGTTTTGACCACACACAAGCAGTAACAAACATAAAGAATAGATTGAGTCAAAATGAAAAATTCAGGTCCATGGCCGGGATCTGAACCACAGATCTCCTGGTTTTTGTCCAGTCGCTCTAACCCATTGAGCTACCATAGCCAATGTGCCATCCTGACATTAAATTCTCCATTTGACTCAGATCCCGGCCGTGACATTGAATTTTTCATGCTGACTCAATCTATCAAAAACTTTAGCCTATCTATGGCTAGTATGAGGAAATTATTAATTTCCATCACTTAACTAAAACTTAGAGAGAAATTGAGTCAAGCCAAATGAACTTCTAATGTTAAAGCGAATGTGAGATAAGCGATACACTAAACTGAGACAGCAGAAGCTAACTGCTGTTATGACCAACACACAAGCAGTAACAAACAGAGAAATTTACGCTTTATTTCGAGAATCAAGCCAAATGAACTTTTAATGTTAAAGCAGATGTGAGATAAAGTGATACACTAAACTGAGACAACAGAAGCTCACTGCTGTTATGGCCCACACACAAGCAATAACAAACATAGAGAAATTAATGCTTTATTTCAATAGTCAAGTCAATACAATTTTGAGTCGAACTAATACTCAATGCTCCATTTATTGCTAGTATTTACCTAGAACGCGTTTCGTTAGGACTTCCTAACATCATCAGCTGTTGTCGACTAATGGATGCCGGTTCAGTGAACTCCTCGGAGGTGATAGGTGCGTCTCTGTCGGTATCTTGATGAACTTGAAATTGGGGTTGTCTTCAAAGGTAGTATCGAAATTAAACAATTTACTTTCATATTTCTTTATAAAGATTTTTTCCCACGTGGTTAATGCAGCTGGACCTTGGACACTTTTTAGTAAGTGAATTTCTCGTTCTATGTCATGATTTTCCTTCCAAAAATGGTACGCTACCGCCGATTTATCTATTTCTTTATTCCTTATGTTCCTAAAGTGCTCTTTAAGCCTAATGTTCACGTTCCTTTTTGTTTTTCCAATGTAGAATTTGTCACAGTCCTTGCAATTTATCCGGTACACTCCTGATTTTCTGCCTGTGGGTATCTCCTTTGTATTATGTGATTTCAAAAGGTGTTGTACACTAAATTTGTTCTGTGGGGCCAAAGTAATATTGTGTTCTTTGAAAACTTTTTGGAAAAGGTGTGTAGCTCTGGGATGATAAGTAAATTTTCTGTATGAGGTTTCATTGCTAATTGGGGAGAGAGTAGTTACTTGTTTGCATCTTAGTTGTCTTTTGAATTTATCTATTTTCTTGTTGACCAATTCATCACTGTATCCATTGTATTCTGCAATGTGAATGATGTTATTGTACTCTTTGTTATATTCTATCTTGTTTAAAGGTACATTAACCAGCCTGTAAGTTAAACTGTTGATAACAGCATGCTTGTGTTGTCTTGGGTTATATCCATCTGATTTTATGAAATTTTCTGTGTGTGTTTCCTTTCTGTGTATGCCAAATTCCAGTTTATTATGTTTTCTGGTAAGTTTCAAATCTAAGAAAGGGATTTCATTGTTTATCTCTTTTTCTATGGAGAATTTTATTGCAAGATTTTGTAAATTAAGTAGTTTTAATGCATCATCCACTTGTTTCTCATTTATTATTGCCCAAATGTCATCCACATATCTGTACCAATGCTTAAAAATTAGTGGGAATGCCTTTGTGATGTGCGTTTCCAAAAAGCTCATGAAGAGGTCTGCCAAAAATGGGGACAATGGGTTGCCCATAGATAGTCCTGATTTTTGTTTGAAAAATTTTTTATTGAATGTAAAAAAGGACTGTTCAATGCAAATATTGGTTAATTGAAGGTATTCCTCTATGATGTTTTGGTCTATTTGTAGGGACTGAAGCCATGTTTGCATGTACTCTATGAGTTTGTCTCTCGGAACACTTGGGAACAAGGAGATTACATCAAAAGATACCATTCGGTTTGATGTAATCTCCTTGTTCCCAAGTGTTCCGAGAGACAAACTCATAGAGTACATGCAAACATGGCTTCAGTCCCTACAAATAGACCAAAACATCATAGAGGAATACCTTCAATTAACCAATATTTGCATTGATCAGTCCTTTTTTACATTCAATAAAAAAATTTTCAAACAAAAATCAGGACTATCTATGGGCAACCCATTGTCCCCATTTTTGGCAGACCTCTTCATGAGCTTTTTGGAAATGCACATCACAAAGGCATTCCCACTAATTTTTAAGCATTGGTACAGATATGTGGATGACATTTGGGCAATAATAAATGAGAAACAAGTGGATGATGCATTAAAACTACTTAATTTACAAAATCCTGCAATAAAATTCTCCATAGAAAAAGAGATAAACAATGAAATCCCTTTCTTAGATTTGAAACTTACCAGAAAACATAATAAACTGGAATTTGGCATACACAGAAAGGAAACACACACAGAAAATTTCATAAAATCAGATGGATATAACCCAAGACAACACAAGCATGCTGTTATCAACAGTTTAACTTACAGGCTGGTTAATGTACCTTTAACCAAGATAGAATATAACAAAGAGTACAATAACATCATTCACATTGCAGAATACAATGGATACAGTGATGAATTGGTCAACAAGAAAATAGATAAATTCAAAAGACAACTAAGATGCAAACAAGTAACTACTCTCTCCCCAATTAGCAATGAAACCTCATACAGAAAATTTACTTATCATCCCAGAGCTACACACCTTTTCCAAAAAGTTTTCAAAGAACACAATATTACTTTGGCCCCACAGAACAAATTTAGTGTACAACACCTTTTGAAATCACATAATACAAAGGAGATACCCACAGACAGAAAATCAGGAGTGTACCGGATAAATTGCAAGGACTGTGACAAATTCTATATTGGAAAAACAAAAAGGAACGTGAACATTAGGCTTAAAGAGCACTTTAGGAACATAAGGAATAAAGAAATAGATAAATCGGCGGTAGCGTACCATTTTTGGAAGGAAAATCATGACATAGAACGAGTAATTCACTTACTAAAAAGTGTCCAAGGTCCAGCTGCATTAACCACGTGGGAAAAAATCTTTATAAAGAAATGTGAAAGTAAATTGTTTAATTTCGATACTACCTTTGAAGACAACCCCAATTTCAAGTTCATCAAGATACCGACAGAGACGCACCTATCACCTCCGAGGAGTTCACTGAACCGGCATCCATTAGTCGACAACAGCTGATGATGTTAGGAAGTCCTAACGAAACGCGTTCTTGGTAAATACTAGCAATAAATGGAGCATTGAGTATTAGTTCGACTCAAAATTGTATTAATTTTGTGCTTCATTGTATCATAGTCCTTAAACAACAGTCAAGTCAAATTAACTTCTAATGTTAAAGCGGATGTGAGGCAAGCGATACACTTTGGCTTATATGTAGCAGTTCTTAGGGCCTCTTCTTCAAACCTCTTTATGAAGAAGTTGGCAATTACTGTGCTTAATTGGCTGCCCATAGGAATGCCATCTATCTGTTCATAGAAAGTAGATAAGATGTATATAATGTAGTTGACAATGCTGGCCGTGAAAGCCTCAGCACTTATATATTCAGGTGTTTTTCAGTAACCTATTATGTTTAGTATATTAGGTTTCTCTTGCTTATTCTTAATCTTGGCTTTTTAAAAAACACTCCAAGTCAGAAGCATTACAAAAAACAAATGTAAGCTTTGCTGAATATTTTCAGCATTGTCTGTTTCATCTGTACATTGATGCCCAATTTCACCAACAGATGCTAAAATCGACGCTAACAAATGTAAAGTAACAATTGTAACAGCGCTAACAAAGCTGTTAAAATTCTTGCATTTCACCAACCTGTTTTATGAAAATGTTAACAAACATGTGTTAATGCCAAGAAACTTGTAAATATTACAGCTATAAAAGGCTATGGATGAGTCGTATTATTTTCTGAACGTACTGCGATGTGCTTTTGCTTTCATTTTCGTCTGCACTGCAATCTGCACACAACTAAAAAAATGGTAGATAAACAAAGTCGTAAACAACAGCCATGAAACAAATTTCTCATCTATGGAGAAAGAATTGTTAATTGAATTGGTGACAAAGTATACGGATATCGTGGAAAATAGGACGGATGCAGTGAATGTAAAAGAGAAAGATGTCAAGTGGGAAAAAATTGGAAACAAATTTAATTCAAATGCATGTGTCATTACTAGAAACACAAAACGTATTACATAAATTTATAATGAGGTGCAAAGAAGTACAAGTGAAGAGTGATTTGAACGTTTCAAGATGGGAGATGGACAGTGTATTATCCACATAATTCAGTGAATTATAAAATCATGATTATTAATACTTGATGCAAAGGCGAAATCGGCATATTCCTTTCAATACAGGTTCTACCCTCTCTTGTACTTCCACAGTAACCTTCATAGTAACTTGTTTCGACAGTCTATATCTCTGTAGAAAATTTTCTTCTGATAGCTCCTCAAAATAATTTCTCATAGGCTGTACTCTATTATGAATGCCATTTAAACGGTCTTAAAAATAGCAAATCGACAGCAGCAACTGAGTTCACGCCCACCATCTTGACTATTTACAGTTGTTAAGCACTTAACATCAGAAATTTGACTTGTTAGTTTAACAGCCGGCCCTCATAGCCATGGTCGTTAGAACATATGTCTCTAGCGTTTTACCGCGTAGAGGGTCGCAGGTTCGAGTCCCACCCTGGGCATGGGTGTTTATGTGTAAAGTGTATGTGTGTGAAACTACAGAAAACAGATAGGTAATTAAACGGAAACAATAAAAAAACGGTTAAATAAGGAAAAGAAAAATATATATCTATATACATAGATATATATTTTTGAATTAAAAAAAAAACCAAGAGATTTAACACGAGGTTAAGCTAACACTTGTTGGTGAAATGCAATTTTTGTTATAACTATTGTTAAATCCGTGTTAAGTCAACATGTGTTGGTGAAATCGGGCATGAGAGTATCATTCAAAACTGTTCCCATGTGTTAGAAATATAAATATCAACAATTTAATTTATATAGTTTTAGTGCTTCTGTCTGACCATTGTGCGCACCAAGGTATTCATAAGCAGCAACGTCACTTTCCCCATCACCACTTCACCATGTGCCTCAGGGCAGTCAGGATCCTAAAATAATTGTAATTCTGCCTTAGTTGTTAGTGCTTCAGCAGGTTAATGCTTAACCAACAGAGCCAAACACAAAACATGTCATATAACATACAATCCAAACTTCAGTCAAATTATGAAAGAGAATGATGGATACATTGCACAGGAGAAGTCTGCCAAATGCAAAAGTAATGCAATCTGTTCAAACTGAAATGAAACGAGTGTGTGTGATTTGGAGAAAGCTCTTAAATATTGGTATAGAATATTACATTTAGATAAAAGTAACTTAGGCAATGCTTAGAATTTCAAGAAAAAAATTGGTGGACTAATTTAATACAAATTAATTTAGAAAATAGGGAAAATGGGAGAAATTTGGAGTAGGGAAGATAAAGTAAATGGATTTTGGAAAGGAGGTAGGAGAATTTGAAAACACAGAAATACCAAAATTGTTTAGTAATTTATGAGAAAAAGAATCATTAGAATCATATATACAAATAAAAAAAAAAAACATAGCAAAGAGAGGAGTATGTGGATAGCAGTGGCGGCTCGTGCTGAAAAATAACAGCGTGCTGCGGGAAATAGTGCATGCGACTCACCTAGTTTTGGAAAATGAAGTCCATGTGCTGATGTTTCTTCATGGTATGAACAGAATTTCTAGTTCCTTTCGCTTTTTGCTCAATTTTTAAATCAGGTATTAATTGCCCTAACATTTTAATACTAACCCTTTCTTCTCGTTATTTATTGGATAAAGTTTCCGTAATATTAAATTACTCATACACTTAATAAAGCGAAATTATAACACATTTCTTACTCACACACAAAATAAAGAAACTGATATAGCCACTAAATAATGCTACACAAAGAAATATTTGGATATAATGCGAGCATGCAAACTACGTGCACTTGTTATGAGGGATTCTCATTATGGTTGCGGGAATGGAGTATCGTGCCAACATGATAGGTGCATCACAACAATCTGCCATGCAATTTTATAACCATTAGGTATTGGATCTGTTTACGTAAGAATGGAATTAGTTTCTAAAACTAAAATACAAAGCAATGATAGGTTGTTAAATGATTTTCAATGCATTTCAAGTTCTACAGCTATTAGTGTTGGTGGCCCTGCTTCTCTGTGCAGTGAATGATCACCGCGCAACCCCAGATGCAGCACGCATTTGTGTGAAAATCTAGGGAACTTAGGACATCATGGAGGCAAGAGGCGAAGGTTGTACGCATGTACAATAACTGATTACCGAGCTTGCTGGCTCTTAGCACACTGATGTGATTTATAAAACAGAAAAGAGTGTGCTGCAGCACATAATGACAAGCTGCCCCTGTTGGATAGATTCAAATAAACAAAAGAGTTTTGCTTGGGTACAAGAGGGCATGTGGGTATACAAAAAGCCTTCAACAGAATCAATGTCCAATATGTGGAGAAAGGGAAGGGACAGAGCATTGCAGGAAACAGTGGAGATTGGATGAAAATAAAAAGAAAGCTTTTTTTAAAAAAATTAATGTCCTCCAATGTTAAGTCACATTGGAAGATGAATGAAATGCTCAAATGAGCCCAGTATCCATAGAACTTAATTACCCAACATTCATCTTTTAGGATAAGGTAAAACCGTGGAAAAAGCTCTATTCAGGTAACTCACCCTGACAGAGATTTGAATTCAGGATATCCTGGCCACGCCATTTTTACAAGTACTTACAACATAGTAAGTTGCCACAAAAGGTGCATATCTCATGCATATGAGAACTCTTAGTGGTTTAATGGGAAACATACGAGTCAGTTGGAGAATTTAATGTCATGTCGGCATGTTGGCCATAGTAGCTCAATGGTTAAGAGTAACCAGATGGAGACTGGGAGATCTATGGTTCCAATCCTGGATATGGCATTGAATTTTTCAGTCTGGTTCATACAAACCTTGGCCTATACATGGCTAGTGTGTAAGAAATGATGAATTTTGAAATACTACCGATAGATGGCAGTCAATAAGTTTTGTTTTTCCCCAGTAGATGGCAGCACAATAAACTATCCGCCACCTACTTGAAGTAATGGAAAAGCTAATCAGTCTACCGGCTGAGGCTGTGATGAAAACATCACGAAATTGATCCCAGAGAATTCAGCAATTTTAAAATATTTGAGTTGGTTACCAAGTATTGTAGTTTATTTATATTTGGATTGCTTCATTGTCAGTAGCTTCAGTTTTTCACAAAATAAAACATGAAATGTTGAAGGAAGCTGAAGGAAATACATATTTGGCTACATTGCTTCATCCCCTGTTAATGAGGCTTGCATTTTGTTTGCTAATGTTTATTGATGGCAGGGCAGAGGCTTTGGTCAGAGTTATGAAGCAAGGCCGTCATGTTGGGGGGGGGGGGGGAGGAGTAAATGACAGAGTAGTGCAAAAAACAATGTAGAATTTCATATTTATTTACAATATTTCTTTGTTCTATTTACTCCTAGAAAACGGTACACTAAAACTGCTGCACAGTACTCTAAAAACTGAATTACAGACTTGTGAATGCTGTACACATATGAAATTTCAGATTGTGTAGAACAACATGGTTTATTTTAAATTAATAAAATTGTTATCTAAAAAAATGCAAGTTTCTTTGTTTTCCTTCTTGCAGCGTGGAGAACTCTGAATGACTAGATTCCATTGGACATCAGGACTTAGCACTATACATCATAGAAAAGTGATGCCAAAGGATAACGTATCATGAATGCAAGCATGCTACACAGTACCTGCAAGAGAAATGAAGAGCATAAACATCCTAGCTGAAAGACAATACAAATAAACAAAACATTGTGTGTGATTAATGCTCAGGATTGGACATGTTCCTGTTATATGTGTTTGGAGGAATTTGTGAAAGTGACATCAAAATTAATCACAAAAAGTATTTGTAGTTGGTTTATTGATACTCGTCACTTTTTTATATATTAATGAGAGACTAGTTTCAAAGGCAATCGCCTCCATTTTCAATCTCTTTCCAACTGGCATCTGTTGTTGTCTGCTCTCTCTCTGGTGGTGGAACTATGAACTTTTTTGTCAAATTATCTACTGGTGGGACTTAGCACTCGCGCAATGAACTTTGAAATCCCACCAGTAGATAATTTGACAAAAAAGTTCATAGTTCCACCACCAGAGAGAGAGCAGACAACAACAGATGCCAGTTGGAAAGAGATTGAAAATGGAGGCGATTGCCTTTGAAACTAGTCTCTCATTAATATAAAAAAGTAAGTGACGAGTATCAATAAACCAAATACAAATAGTTTTTGCAATGTTCCTGTTATTTAAGTTATTCACTAGTAATACAAAATTCATATTCCTTTCTCTTTCCTTGTTGCATAAAACAATTTGTACATGTTAGCTCAGATCTGTGTTTTGAAGTTGAGTTATTGGTTCAAACTCTTTGTGAGTTTTTGTTAATTTCATGTATTCATTATTAATTTTGTTCTTCATAGATTATTGGAAATATTTAGTACATTTCCTACCTTGATTTTAAGTTATAATCATTCATTTTGTTCTTCATATGTTATTGGAAATTTTAATTAGCTACAATATTTATTGATTTTGTTGTCCAATCATTATAGGCAATGTTTAGAATAGGGGAAGAGAGGTAGTGGTGGTATGACATCAGCTCTAACTGCCAAATATGCCCCCGAAGGAAAGGCAGGTTAGCGTGTGATGTCACCAAGCTGATATCTGCTGGCCAAGAGGAAGAAAATAGTTTGATGTGTTGGTGTTCCGACAGCGTAAGAAAGACAGGAAACATATCGGGTGTTAATAATATGTACAACTTACATCTTGGGTGTAGTAATATTAATGTTGACTGCTTTAATTACATAATTGATCACAGTTTATAAACAATTATATTTTGGCTCTGTTCTATTAGAAAATATATAAAACTTGAACTCATGATTTATCTGAAGGTCAGGCATATTATAAAGTAAATCAAATAAAACAAAGTAATTTTCTATGTAAATTAGAGGAGTCCCATTCAGAACAAAATTACGTGGACATTTCCCGACACTTTGTTCCGTTTTTCTATAACTAGTTTATCAATGTCAGGACGTAATATCTGGGAAATTTGAAATCGAAGGCTGCATGTTAGATTGTGATCTGACAAGGTCCTTCGGGGTTTAATTGCATAACAGGAAAAAAGTTGCAATTCCTTTCTTGAAAGTGTTGAAAACAGTGTTGTTATGATAAATTAAATTTAAAGGGAGTCGATTAATGACACTAATGTCATTAATCGACTCCCTTTAAATTTAAGGAAAAAAGTTTTTTGCACACTTAGGTCGAGCCAAACATACACATGTCCGAGCGACTGGCTTGGGGGACATTCTTGTAAAAATCAGCCAATTCTTTCTTGTGGGTATGTTTGACCTTCAATAAATTGTCACATTGTAAATTTAAAGTTCCACTTGGTACATGGCAGCTACATTGTTGTCATCGAGTGCATTACACCTGACTAAAACCTCAGATTCTGTACTCACAGTGCTATTTATATAGGCAACTTGTACTACATGGCTCTTGCCTGATAACACACACACTAGGCCTCGCTCCCGGCTAAAATACGTCAACTCTCAAAGCTGTGTTCCTCTGGTTTAGAACATTTGTACTTTAGTTTGGAGTTGTGATTGATTTTGTTCTTAAGATGTTATTGGAAATTATTTAATTTTTTGTTAATTTAAGGTTACAATTATTTCTGATGTTGTTCTCCAATCCAATAAGGTAATGTTTAATACATTTGTACTTTAATTTTGAATATGACTCATTTTGTTCTTCATGTGTTATAGGAAATTTTAATAAATTTATTGTTATTGTAAAGTTGCAATCATTACTGATTTTGCTCTCCACTGATTATTGGAAATGTTTAGTACATCTGTACTTTAATTTGGAGTTTTAATCATTAATTTTGTTGTAAATATCTTATTGGAAATTTAAATTAAAGGGTAATATTTATACAGGGTGTAACAAAAATGTATGTGAAAACTTTGGCAAAATATTTCTTTCATATAGAGGATAAAAAAATGTTATATGAACATAGCTCTGGAAATTATTTCCATGGCAGAGCTCCTTTTCTACAACTCTGCTAATAGATGTGTAATATGTAGCTGTCTTATGGTTGTAACGCTACAACAGAACACTGATTTAGCTGTACATCTGGTTAAATTGGGTCGAGGTGATGTATTTTACTGTTGTGTCATTGTGTATTGATTTCTGAATAGCAGGTTTCCAAAGATAGATAGGAAGAGAAATCTTCTGTGTATGCAACTCCAGTTGTAGATGCAGAGACTCTTTGTACTTGTATTGTTGAAGGCTGTCAGACAATATGAAATTCTCCAGGCCTAACTCAGTACATTAGGGAAACCATGCGAAGGTTGGATGACAGAAACATTGGAGGAAATGAAGGCCATTTTGAGCTCATGCTGTGATTTTCTGTTTTCTCATGGTTCTGTCAATGAGTGTTGTATGGGGTTTCACTGTACAAAAAGTGCTCTAAAAATAAAGTAAACAATTTGTGGATCTATGTTCATATAACATTTTTTAATTCTCTATATCAAGAAATGTTTTCCCAAATTTTTCTTACACCCTGTATAAAGGTTTATGCATTAGTTTATTTGCTACAAAGACATTCTGAAAGTATTTAATTGATTCCAGTGATATTTTAGACTATACATTATTTTTAATTTTGTTTCCCTTTTTACTTGATCTATTGTATAAATAGAGAAAGTTTTACATTCAATACTGAAATTTCACCAGAAATACATATTTGAAGACTCCTTCAGAAAAAAATGTCAGAAAAATGTTGTGTGAGAGAGAGAGTGAACAAAAGAAAAGTCAAATGCTTAACTTGCATCTTACAAGGAAGCAAACACGATTTTCAGAAATCCCACCACTCCAAACTATCACTGATAGAACATTTCTCAACGATTTTAATTAATTTGACATTCTTTAATATATAAAACAAATGAACTGTATGTTCTGAATTTTCTGGCAATAGCTTCTGGAGGACTCTTCATCTGCATAACTTTAAGAGATAGAAAAATTACTTACATCACAAAAAATATAGAGCTAATTAGAGTGTAAGGACGAGAGAATCTACTTGGATGCAAACTGTCCACTCTCTAAAACCCGGGAGAATACCAGCTGTCTCCAAAAGAGGCGGGAGTGTCACTCCGGGGGTCTTTCCAGTAGGGCAATACCCAGAGACTAACTATGCCACTTACGCACATCAACCCATATGGGAAGACTACCGTCTCCCTCAATCAAGGTGCCCTGTGATCTAGCACATCGACTACTAGCTCTGCAGGCTAGCACCCAGAAACTTGAGATGTTCTGAGATATTCTTTGTTATAATTTTGCATTTTTTCTCTTGGTCATGCAAAGACAATGGAATTTCAAAGGCTATCTGAAGCTGACAGATGTCATATTTCTAGCCTTAACAGCGTGAGGTAGGCTGTAAAACAGAGGTATTAGCATGAAATGGTCATTTTAGGCTATAATACTTTATAACAGCGCATGAACAATCACCTGGAAGATTTGATTACTGCTCAAGTGTAATGTATTCGCATGTACTTTCAAGAAAATATATAATAAAACAATATCTGTAAATGTTTATCTGCATAACACATAGACATAGAAGAATAACTTTGCAAGAAATTTGTACAAGACTGAGTAAAAGCTCTCACGCCCACATACACAAAGTAGAGGTGGCCAATCATCCAACCATTACAGGAGGAGATGTGGTCAGCATCTTACCACCCTCAGCTGGAAAGTTGGCTTTCTTGACCAGGGCTGCTAATTACCTAACGATGCTGAGTGGGCACCGGTCCTACTGGTCCTGGGACTTAAAATCTGCACCCCAAGAGGTGGAATCAATCCTGGGCCGCACACTATGGCAGGGAACCAAAGCATGATGCCTTAGCCCACTATGCCACGGTGCAGGACATACCACCCAAAAACATTTAATAAACTCAAAAGGATCTTTAAAGAACAAAATATCATCTTGGCACCTACCAATAAATACACAGTATTAAAATTACTAAATTCAAAAACGAAATATGAAATCCATCCAATTAACAGATCCGGAATATACCAAATAAGTTGTAAGGATTGTGAAAAATGCTACATAGGGAAAATTAAGAGTCAAAGAGCACTTTAGAAACAACAAATTGAAACAAGATAAACTTAGCAATAGCATCAAGATTTAACTGTATTGTAACACCACAGTGAAGCAAATTAATTATTAATTTATAGATGAGTCGTATTTATTACACATCTTATTATTATCTTAAAAACTGCAATTAAAAATGGATATGGAAAAAACCTTGCAGATAAAAAACTAAAATCATTCAAACTTCAAAAGAGATTAAAACAGATCACGACTCTCACACCAATAAAACAAGAAATTAGATTTGATAAATTTACTTACCACCCCTGGGCCACAAAAAAGTTCCAAAAAATATTCAAGAAATACAATATAACATTGGCACCAAAAAATAATTACAACATTAAAAACCTACTGCAATTCCTTTCTTGGAAGTGTTGAAAACAGTGTTGTTATGATACATTAACTTTAAAGAGAGTCGATTAAAGATGTGGGAAAACTTTGAGCATAATTATTTGGCAATCCTAAGCAAGAAAATGAGAGAAAAGACCGTACGACTTAAATACAAATTGGCCAATCTGTGCAACATATCTTCACACCGAAATCATACCGGGAAAAAGTTTAAAAACATCGGGAATATCCACGTATGTCGATCAGCAATCGTCACACACGCTAAATACAATAGTGAAATAAGTTGCGTAAACAAAAAATCGAGCATGCAAATCTTTGAAAACGTAGTAAACCTATCTAAGCAAAATTTCTCCAAAAAAGAATTGGATCTTTTAAATAATGGATTAAAAACATGCGTCAGTTTCTAAAACAAAATTGAAGACTACATTGCAGATATCAACATTTCGACACAAATTCTACCAGTATCCATACAAAATTCAGTAAAAAGCCATTGTGAAAATATTTTGGAGGAAATAGAGAACAGATCCTTTCAGAGGAGAAAACATAATACTATCCATTCTTTGAAACAGAAAAACGTGATTTACACAAAGGCAGACAAAGGCAACAAGATTGTCATAATGGAAAAATCAGATTATATTGAAAAAATGGAAAAAATGCTAACTGACAATGAATATGAAATCATTAACAAAAATCCTCTAAAAACTTGCATACAGTCATTTGAAAAAATAATAGCAAAATCAAGTATAATACCAAACAAATATGCAGTAAAACCGGATAACCCAACCTTACCTAGACTTTATGGCTTACCCAAAATACACAAACCATCCATAACAATGAGACCTATAGTTAGCAGTATAAATTCACCAACATACAAACTTGCAAAGTGGCTAACAAACAAATTCAACTCATTTCCAAAATTCGACAGCCTAAGCATCAAAAACACCTATGAACTTATAGAACACATTAAGGATACTGAACTAAAAGAAGAGGACACACTAGTCTCGTTTGATGTTAAATCACTGTTTCCCAGCATACCAGTTAATCAACTCCCACCGTTGATAGAAAAATGGCTCAAATCACTTGGAATGGCATCACCTGAAATTTCAGACTACATCGAACTAACCAAATTATGCATAGAACAAAATTTCTTCCAGTTTCAAACAAAATATTTTCACCAAACTTCAGGGTTAGCAATGGGCAACCCCCTATCACCCTTCCTGGCCGATCTATACATGAGTGCATTAGAAATAAGGATCAACAAAGGTTTCCCTTGGATGTTCAAACTCTGGCAACGATATGTAGATGACATCTTTGCAATAGTACCAAAAAAACACATCAGTGATGCACTAAAACTTTTAAATATCCAAGAAAAAAGCATCAAATTCACTGTAGAAATAGAAAAAGATGAGCATTTACCATTTTTGGATCTAAAAATAATGAGGAATAAAAACAGACTAAACTTTGGCATTTACAGAAAACCAACACAGACAGACAACTACATAAAAGCTAATGGCTACAACCCAAGATCCCACAAACAGGCAATCTTCAATAGTTTAGCACACAGACTGGTAAACATCCCTCTCACAGCAGAAGAATACAAAACAGAATACAACAAAATAATTGAAATAGCACAAAAAAATAACTTTCCCAAATCATTAGTGGACAAAAAAGTGAACTTAGCAAAAAAGAAGAAGCTACTAAAGGAAACCACAACCCTCTCAGCTACAGAAACTAATATGATTTTCAAAAAATTCACTTACCATCCATGGGCCTATGATAAATTCAAAAAAGTCTTCAAAAAACAAAACATTCAACTAGCACCAGTCAACCATTTCTCCTTAAAAAACCTAATTTGCTCAAACATCAAAGATGTCATTCCATCTAACAAAAAATCTGGTATATATCAAATTGAATGCAATGACTGTAGTCAAATTTATATTGGAAAAACCAAAAGAAATTTAGAAACAAGAGCAAAGGAACACTTTAGAAACATAAAATATAAACAATTAGAAAAATCAGCAGTTGCCACACATTTTTGGGAAAAAAACCACAACATAAATCCAGAACCAAAACTACTAAAACATACATCAGGAAAACAAGAACTATCCACATGGGAACAAATCTTCATTTCAAAAAATAGGAACAAAGTATTCAATTTCGACATCCCCCAGAAAGATTTGTTCAGCAAGTTCCTTGAACTGCCACCAGAGGAGACCTGTGACAAAATATCGTCAGCTACACCAACGAGAACCAGTCGAGAGCCAGCTGAAGATAGAGGCAAAGCCTCAGAAACATGTTCCGGAAAAATTTAAAACTAAGTGTTGTTTAGTGTCTTTAATCGACTCTCTTTAAAGTTAATTAATTAAAAACCTACTTAACAGTAATAATACTGATAAGATAAAACCAGAGGAAAAGTCAGGCATTTACAAGATTAAGTGTAAAGACTGTGAAAAAATTTACATAGGGAGGACAAAAAGAAACATAGGCACTAGAAAGAAAGAACACTTCAGGCACTTAAGATACAAAAATATTGATAAGTCCGCAATAGCAGCTCATTTCTGGTCTGAAAATCATGAAATTGAACATAGCACCGAATTACTAAAATACGTACAAAAACATAGTGAACTCGTCATATGGGAGAGAATATACATATAAAAACATAAAAACCAACTAATGAACTTTGAAATTCTGCCAGAAGAGAATTCCACATTTAAGTTCATCACTAAATCAACGGATGGCAGCAGCAAATCCAGAATTACCCACACCACTGGATCAAGCTTTAGTCGCATACGAACCGAAGATGCAAACGATGATTTGCGAAACATGTCCTCAAAATAGGTACGTAAGTGAAGCAGATGTGTAATAAATATGACTCATCTATAAATTAATAATTAGCAATAGCATTTCATTTTTGGAACAAAAACCATGACATTGACTCAAATCCAAAATTACTAAATGGTGTGAAACTGCAGATTTTTGGACAGAAAACCACAACATTGGCCACAACATTAAACTGTTAAAATCTTTAAGTACACCCATAGAATTGGATATTTGGGAAAAAATATTCATAAACAAAAACCGTGATAAAGTTATAAATTTTGAAATCTTGGCATTAAATGAAGTATTAAAACTTAGTGCCCATAACACCAGATGGCAGAGTGATCAGAGCTCCATAGTAGTGGAAGAAGAGGAAGGTTCATTTAGTCACCAAACAGCTGAGGATGAGATCGAATGATCTTGAAAACATTTCAATTATACAACAACAAGTAAGTGAAGTTTGAGTGTAAACATAGTGACTCATAAATCAAACTCAAATATGAAGAATACTTCACTGTTAATAATGCTTCTGCTTTTAATATTTATGATGTTTCAGAGACTTTGCCTCCATTCTCAACTGGCCATCGACTTGTTCTCATTGGTGTAGTTGACAATATTTTGTCATTGGTCTCCTCTGGTGGCGGTTCGAGGAACTTGCTGAACAAATCTTTCTGGGAATGTCGAAATTGAAGAGTTTGTTCCTATTTTTTGAAATAAAGATTTGTTCCCATGTGGATAGTTCTTGTTTTCTTGTTGTTTGTTTTAGTAGTTTTGGTTCTGGATTTAAGCTGTGGTTTTTTCCCCAAAAATACGTGGCAACTGCTGATTTTTCTTATTGTTTATATTTTATGTTCCTAAAGTGTTCCTTTGCTCTTGTTTCTAAATTTCTTTTGGTTTTTCCAATATAAATTTGACTACAGTCACAACATTCAATTTTGATATATACCAGATTGTTTGTTAGATGGAATGGCATCTTTGATGTTTGAACAAATTGGGTTTTTTAAGGAGAAATGATTGACTGGTGCAAGTTGAATGTTTTGTTTTTTGAAGACATTTTTGAATTTATCAAAGGAGAATTTAATGTCATGATGGCAAGTTGGCCATGGTAGCTCAATGGGTTAGAGTGACTGGACAGGAACCAGGAGATCTGTGGTTCAAATCTTGGCCATGGCATTGAATTTTTCATGTTGACTATGTAACAAGTTTGGTATTTAACCAATTTTTCATTTTTGAGTTATGCTGCTGTCACAAATACTTTTTTTTTATTCAGGGGGCCCTAAAACATATATTTCCGATGAGACCTCAATATCAAATTTTTGCAATACCTTTCCAATTTATACAAGTAGTAGAGAAAGTAAAAACATGTTGAAATTAATTTGAGCAATTTACCTGTATTCCTAAAATATTTTGGTTAACTTAGCTTCGTGTGTGGGTCCCTTCCACAACAGAACCAAGTTGATTATTGTTAGATTATTGCACTCGATATAAGTATCTCGAGAAACTTTGTCTGGCTGGCTTTCTGTCCACTTAACAAGATGCAGTGCTCTTAGAAGTTGCATACAAATTTCACCAAGGATTCCCAGATCAGATTTCTTGAACTTAGTAACGCTAAATTCCAGTCGATCTGTGTCTCTATTATACCTGTTTGAAAAGAAAATTAAAATAGTTAAGGAATCTACACTTCTGATGTAATAGTGTTTCATAATCAGGGACATTCAGGGGGCAATCTTCCAGGTGCTCACAACCATAATATAAAATGGAAATCACACACTGAATATACTAGAAATCAGTGCAAATTTGACCTCCAATATCTCGGCACAGTATTTTAATATCAGGCTGTGTACTAATGCACAAAAAAGCGAATTAATTCTATTTTATTTTAGGAGACGTCCTTTCAAACCTCAGCTTAATATAGGCAATAGTTTAGTCCAGTGTGTAAAAAGTGTAAATATTTTAGGTTTAATCCTTGATGACAAGTTAACTTGGAACAACCACATTGAAAAACTAGAAAGTAAATTAAGCTCAGGACTTTTTGTGTTGCAATATTTAGCCTATTTTCTTTCAGTAGATACTAGTAAGTTAATATATTCTGCATTAATATATTCACACATTTCTTATGGCATCAAGCTGTGGGGACACACTTCCAAATTAAACTTTAACAGAATTTTTCTCCTACAGAAAAGAGCTATTAGCTACCTGGCAAAAATAACACGTACGAATTCATACAGGCCGTATTTTAAAAAACTAAACATACTTACTCTTTTGAAAGTAATGAGTCACCGACTCATTACTTTCAAATGTTAAATACATCACTGTTTCTAACCTTTTGCTTCAAATAATACTATTCCCTGCTTATCTATTCTGTGAACAATACTTTTTGTACATAACAGGAATATAACCTCCACAAATTCCGATGTCCACACATATGAAACAAGGGGAAAGAATAACTATATTGTTAAACGTCACAGGCTAAAACTTCTTGAACATAAGCCCCAATACTTTGGTCCAAAACTACTTAATAAGCTTCCGGAAAGCCTAAAAAATACTGTGTCAGCTGCTAAGTTTAAATCTAAACTGACTAAATTCTTGTTAAGCACAGCCTATTACAGTATAGATGAATATTTTGATGACAACTTCGATGATTTTGAATAATTATGTTTTGTATATATGTATATATATGTGCGTGTGTGGGTGTGTGTGTGTGTTGTGCGTGCGTGCGTGTGAAGATGAATGACTTTTTTTTTTTTTTTTTTTTTTTTTTTTTTTTTTTTACATTTTCTAATCGTTTACTTTTAAGAGAGAGTGTGTATTACAAATGACATGGCTTAATTGTGTTCAAACACTGTATTAAGTTGCAATACATATGAATATATCTAACCCAACTGAGCTTAGCATGTTTTGCAATTAGATCTTTAAATCAGGTAATTGATAAGAGAATTCTAAAAATGGCTTATCAAGCTTACTTTCATTTACTGATGATTTATGGAATAATGTTCTGGGGTAACTCTGTAGATGCCAAAAAAGTATTATAACAAAAAAAAGGTAATAAGAATAATGTCAGGAGCAAGAAGATCAACTCGCTGTAAACTTTTACAATGAGCTTGCAAGTATATACTAGCTGTCTTGTCATTTGTAATAGATAATACAGAAAAATTCACTAAAAATGCTGACATTCACAGTAAAGGAACTAGATGCACTGACCAACTAATAATTTACTATCATACCAAAAGGTGGTGTACTGCAATGACATAGTATTACTTAATTCACTTCCAGTTTTAATAAAGGATTTGTATATGTGTAAAAACCGGTTTAGAATAGCTCTAAAAAGGTACCTTCTATACAGAGGAGGAATGGAGCTATTTCTAATTTCAGAACAAATCCATGTAAAATTATACCCTAACACTGAAAACTGCCTAATGCGAAAACGGAAATATTTTTCAGGAAGTGTTTGTATAAATAACCTGATTAAACCTGATTACTTTATGGTAATGGGTTACAATGTACATGTATCAAATAGTGTAATAATTTTTAGTGTAGTTTGTGCTTACATCGAAGTTCCATCAACTATAAAGTCAAACTAATTCTTCAAGGAAAAGGAAGAACAAACCGTTAGCTCCCTAACTCTCTTCTAACACACATGATAAGGGTACAACTGTTTTATAGTGTGTTCATTCTCAGTTTAGTTGTTATAAGTGATCAAGTATGAGCAGAGGAAAACTGTGAACTTCGGTGATTTTAGAAACATAGTTTCTGTATACACAAATTCTGTAACATGAGTTCTAAACATAAAGACATCACTGCAGGAAAAAATTAAAGTTATTGAAGAGCACGAAAAGAACAAATGTCCAGCTAAAAAATTAACTGTGTTGTTTAAAGTGGGAAAAACTCAGATTTATGAGATTCTAATCTAAAGAAAAAATTAAAGATGAGAGCTTAAAAGGAAAAAGTAGGGCATATGAAGTGCACCACAAAATCTGTAGAGTTTTTTTCTTTGTGTGTAATTTATATCCTCCAACATTTAGTCATATTGGACGATGAATGAAATGGGTGAAATGATGCTCCAGTGAGTATGGAGTCCATGGAGCTTAGAGTTACCCGACATTCGTCTTTCAGGATAAGGGAAAACCCTGGAAAAAACCTTATCCAGGTAACTCACCCTGACCGAGATTCGAACTCGGGACCTCTTGAAAGTGAGGCAGACACGCTACCATCTACACTACTGAGGCGGGCACTGTAGAGTATGACAAGCTAAATCGTGCTGTGTTCGAGTGGTTTGTTTAGTGCGCACGCTAAAGGAATTCCCATTTCTGGACCATTGCTTCAGACTCAAGCTTTAGAGACAGCAAGAAAATTAGACAAAGACAATTTCAGAGCTTCCAATGGATAGCTCAAGAGTTTCAAACATCGCCATAAAATTGTTTTGAATGCTGTGTGTGGTGAAGCAAATGATGTTGATATGCAGACAGTTGCAGATTGGAAAGGGAAAATTGAAAACAGAAAGAGAAACTAGGCAATAAACTACAATTATTGTATGTAATTTGAAAATATAATACATAATACATATCAGCCTATTATTATTTACACTTCTATATTATTCTTCACTGTAAACCTGTGTGACTATTTCATAATTTCTTTGTATCCAAACATAACCCTCTGTAAGACAGAATCCCGTGTAAGCAGAAAATAAATGCCAGAACAATTGCATTCTGTTTTAGAGAGATTTTACTGTATATTAGTTTGAAATATCGGAAATTACATCACAGTCCATCATTTTGTAAATATGTATACAAAAAATGTAGCTGATATGACCTATATCCGTTGGTCTCATCTCGATATTGGATCTACACATTGAAATACCCATCATCATTGTTATGCACTAAGCCTTATAGATCTGTGAATTGCTTCAGTACAGTTTACATACCTTGGTAACCTATGTCGCGGACACGGTACGAGATGAAACAGCTGAGGCACTGAGTATAGAAAGTTGATCACTTGAGGCAGAAAGAAGAGCAGCATTGTCTTGCTGAAGTGTCCCAGAATGCCAACAACTGCAAATGTCATTCCTGAGAAGTAGCAGTATGTGTCTCCTACAAATACTCTCGATGGATACCTGCAGTACATTCAACAAACGCACTTGTTCAGTAAGAGAATGAAAGAATGTATGTGTTGCAGGATTTTGATGAAATTTATCATTTCGTGAAGATCCTAGCTGTATAATGAATATTAGCTTTTTTTAAAATTTATTACTGGCTTCTCTTTAACTGTTATGGTTTCTTTACTGAGAAGACCATTTAATTTTACTCAGAAGTCTATCAGGCTAAAGGTTCTTTTATATATGATGTAAATCTACTTCAGACCACTGGCTTTACTTCCCTTCCAAGAGAAACAATACTAGCAAGGAAACTATAGATAGACCACGAACGAAATGGAATTGGAGGCATGGCTTACCAAAACTGAAGTCCTGTATTTCCCCCCCCTCTACCATCATTTTACATTGCATCTCCTCCATAGCATAGGCTGCATTGGTCAATTGTGTCACTTGCTTTCACATTCACTGGTAGATCCATTCTCTGCATTTTCTTCTGAGTCACTGCTTTGTTCCTCAAGGTTTAAGGAAACTATGATTCTATTTTTTGATCGATTGTTAGGTCCAAATAGCATTAAAATACACATGTTTCACTTGGTTTGTGCTGTCACTTGTAGGAGGGAGGGCTTGCACATGCGCACAGTGACTGCATTTTTTTCGTGATCTATCTATATTACTGAACACACACCACTATGTACCTGAAAATTTGATGGTATAATGCCTACTGTATATAAACCATATGCAACAAAAATCTGCCGTGGAATAGAACCACAACGCCCAAAACTGAAGCCTAGAAAGTGCCATATGCAACCACTTGCAAGTAGTTGCTGGACATCCCTCGTCAGCTCTGTGTCGATTGTGAGGGACGGTGCTCCTTACGTATGTCATGTGTAGACCACTGCCCATCAGGGGTAAACAATCCCTCCTGTACGAAGCTGTGTTATTATGCCTATATATCCTGAACTCATTTTCAGATTTTAGTTAATAGATGGAAATTAATCATTTCTCCACACTAGCCGTATACAGGCTAAGGTTTTTGATAGAATCAACATGAAAAATTCAATGCCATGGTCGCCACAAATGGTGTATCTTGGATGAAGTGTTGACTGCCTTAAATGATAAAAGACATGTAGGTGGAATTTTTTTGTGATCTAGCAAAAGCTTTTGATTGTGTTAATCATGACATTCTTATAGCAAAATTGGAATTCTATGGGCTAAAAAATGAAAATTTAAGATGGTTTGTATCCTATCTAAATGAAAAAAATTAGAGTGTTGAAGTAGCTGTCAGTGAAATTGGTTATGGAAAACAAATTTCGAACTGGAAAGTAGTAACTCATGGAGTACCCCAAGGTTCCGTGTTAGGGCCTTTATTATTTCTGATCTATATAAATGACCTCTCACTTTATATAAAGGACATTGCAAGTACAGTTCTTTTCGCTGATGACACTAGTGTCCTGGTGACCAGTACAAATTTAAACGAGTATATAATTAAAATGAATTATGCTTTGAACTATATGTTATGCTGGTTTAAAGCGAACAAATTATCTGTGAATCTAGACAAAACAAAAGTGGTCAAATTTATAACCTGTTGTACATCACATACTGAAATAGAAATCTGGATTAATGATATGTTATTAGAAGAAATTGACAGCATAAAATTTCTGGGCCTTCAAGTGGACAGATGCTTAGATTGGAAAGCCCACATAAATCATATCTTACCTAAACTCAGCTCTGCCTGTTATGCTATCTGAGAGCTGGTTAATGTGAGTTCTATTGACACACTTAAATTAGTATATTATGCATACCTTAACTCTATTATGGAATATGGAATATTATTATTTTGGGGCAACTCAGTAGAAAGTAAAAAAATATTTCTTATGCAAAAGAGGGTTATAATAATCATTCCTAATACCCACAACAGATGCTCCTGTAAAGATCTTTTTACAAGATTGAAAATATTAACGCTACCTTGCATGTATATATTCTCGATCCTAAAATTCTTTGTATGTAATCGTGCCTTATTTGCAACAAATAATGTAATTCACAAAATAAACACTAGACAAAATTATAATATCCATTATCCCAGTGCTAAACTTTCTTGCTTCCAGAAAGGTATGCATTATGAAACTATCAAAATATTTGGCGCACTTCCTAATGTTCTTAAAGAAAAAGTTGATAATTTCGGTGCTTTTAAAAAAGCTGTTAGAGAGTACCTTTGCTCAAAATCTTTTTATTCTGTACAAGATTATCTGAATGACAAATTATCCTGATAATGCTTCTGTAGCTCTGTAAGTAGTATCTATCTGTTCCAATGACAAATCATTACTAATAAATATTTGATGCAAGTTGAAAGTTTATTTTTAATGTATATGTATTTAATAAATAACAATGAATGGTATCCATTGCAAAATGGTTGAGGCGTACTGGCATAAGCCAAGTGAAAGCTGGTTTAAAAAGTGTTTCATTTTGTATCATATATAATTATCCCTGCTTTGTTTTCCATATTGTTGTTTATATTGCCTGTATACTATAATATGTGTTTTATGTTAACTTTTGTACATATATATGCTATTAAACTTTATACTTCTGGACATGTTCAATGTTCACAGCCTTTTCTGGCTACAAGTGAACCTACTGAACGCAAATCAATCTAATCTAATCTAATCTAGAGACGATGCCATCAAACTCTCAAGCGAATACAGGTATGAGCATATAGTTCCCTTGTAAGGTTTCATGCCTTAAAGAAACAAATCTATTGCCCTCCGGTCTGTTTCAACTTTGGGAACCAACTAGTCTGGAGGACAGCAGATCATGTAAAGCTGCTATATGTTGAAAACATGTAAAAGTACATATTCTTAGGTTAACTGATAGAAATTAATCATTCTTCCACACTAGACATGTGTAAACTAACATTTTGGATAGATAGACTGAAAAATTCAATGCCACAGCCAATATGGAGACTGGGAGATCTGTGGTTCAAATCCCAGCTATGGCATTGAATTTTTCAATCTGACTTTCATCTAGTACACATTCTGCTACAGTTCTATGAAATGAGCTCATTGGGCACACAGTTTAAGTCCAACCTAATCTATAAGACTGATCCAACCTAACCTGCTGACATTTTATAATGTAAGGTGTTTGTGAAAGATAGATTTCAATAAAAACCTGTGATTAAATACAGGATTCAGAAGCACTTAATTTCTCCATTAGTGCTCCATTTACGTCTACTTCTTTTTTCTTTCTTTTTTTTAATTTACATCCACCAACGTTAAGTCATATCGGACGGTGAATGAATTGGGTGAAATGATGCTCAAGTGAGTCCAGGGTCCATGGAGCTTAGTTACCCAATATTCGTCTTCAAGGATAAGGGAAAACTCCGGAAAAATCATTATCCAGGTAACTCACCCTGACCGAGATTAGAATTTGGGACTTCTTGAACACGAGGCAGGCACGCTACCATCTATGCTACCGAGGTGGGCACATCTGCTTACATTGCACTTTACTAGTTATCATGTAACAGCAGATACATAACCGAGCAGGATTTTTCAGGCGGTTTCATCTGTGGTCTGCATTCGGGAGGTCTGGGTTTGATTCCCGTGGCCGACCTACCTTACCCATGGTTTTTTCGGGGGGTTTCCTAGGTTGCCAGGCGAATGCTGGGTAGCATTCCCCCAAATTTCCTGTTCCTCCATTTCATCTCCATTATCATTTAGCAACTGTCATCTGGAGGTCTCTTTCAGGGTAGAAGTGTCAGCGAATGTTTCGGCGCTACATAGCAGAGGATGATATGCTCCTGATCAAGAGTTTCTCCTCCGGTCTCAGGACCGGCCTAGGAACACGGTGGCTTGTATACGGGTTGCACTAGCCTCCCGGGGAGTTTCCAAGTAATCAGTATCTTGAAGTTTCTGGGAATGTCGTCAGAAGTCCTCTTTATTCCGAATGTCTTTAGTAGAACTGGTTAGAGAGAGACAAAATCTTATACATAAAAGATGTAAATCTCGATAAAAACTAAATATTTTGTGGAGTGAACTATTTTGCAGATATTGCTTGTTATATGTCTGAATTTTGCAATATTTATCTTAAATAGGAAGCCGTTATTCATTTTTAAATATTGGCGATGCAGTATAGAATTTTAAAGGGATTACATAGCGACCAACTCTAGAAAGATTTGACAATCACTTAAAAGTTTAGTATTACAGATGACCCCTACTTTGTTCCAACTCATTAGTGAACGTTGAACATTTCCATACCGAGTTACAGACTCGTAAACATACGCTGCAATCTTGCACTCTTTTCCACTACACACTATGTGACAGTTGAACGAAGAGCTACAAGCATTTTCTACATTCATAACAGTGTGTTCTCTGAATTGCAACGCAGTGTAATTGATTATTATGTAGCTAATTTAACGCCATTACAACATATACATCAGGTAAATATGTGGCATAAAGAGGAATATATAAGTGGCACTCAAAACTCTTGACACATATTTCTAACAATATCTATCTAACATGACTTACTGAATGTTACGGGAGAGCATAACGGGAGCTCTGGGTCCATTGGACCTTACCTATGCCTAAAAGGGTTAAGAATAATCGGTACACCATTGTACAATAATTCCTTAAAAACGTGGGAGTTAAATGAAGTACATTAATTCCTCATTTGAGATTAGAAAGCAACGAAATAAGAAGCACACTTGAGGTAAATAAACTCGGGAGACAGCCCAAGCATATGATCAGTCTAAAGTTCTTTTTTTTTTTTGTGTAATTTAAGTATTCCAACGGCAAGTCATATCGGACGATGAATGAAATGGGTGAAATGATGCTCAAATGAGTCCGGGGTCCATGGAGCTTAGAGCTACCTGACATTCGTCTTTCAGGATGAAGGAAAATGCCGGAAAAAACCTTATCCAGGTAACTCACCCTAACCAAGATTCGAACTCGGGAGCTCTTGAACGTGAGGCAGACACGCTACCATCTACGCTACCAAGGGGGACCGGGTCTAAGAATAGAAAATATATGTCAGCTTATATTTATATTATTGTTACATTTAAAATGGGCTAATGGCTACCATTTATATCAATGTAATATGCTAAATGTTCGATATCATTTTGGAAATACGAACAAAACAGTTCATTAAATCTAAGCAGTTAACCTGAAAATAAACAAGTACAACGTCGATGGGAAATATGGCAACAGGATTGTGGTTACTGATCCCAAGGTCATGACTTCAAACCCGCTAAGTGTGCTTGTCTGTACATTTTCTGGTATGTAAATGAACACTTGCGGGACGAAATTTCGGCACACCGGCGGCGGTGATATGATCCTAGCAACTGTTAACGACATTAAATTATTATTATTATTATTATTATTATTATTATTATTATTATTATTATTATTATTATTATTATTATTATTATTATTATTATTATTATTATTATTATTATTATTATTATTATTATTATTATTATTATTATTATTATTATTATTATTATTATTATTATTATTATTATTATTATTATTATTATTACTATTATTATTACTATTATTATTATTACTATTATTATTATTACTATTATTATTACTATTATTATTATTATTATTATTTATTACTATTATTATTAATTATTACTATTATTATTATTTATTATTAATTATTATTATTATTATTATTATTATTATTATTATTATTATTATTATTATTATTATTATTATTATTATTATTATTATTATTATTATTATTACTATTATTAATTAGCTACTACTACTTCCATCATCTACTACTACTATTTCCATAGGTAGTAGTTGCTACTGTCTGCGTTCAGGGTATGAAAGACACACAAAATTTAGACTATTAAAAATTAATTAGGAGTACGTCATTTTAAACGTTTCACAAATTAATGGAGCATAATCCGGACAGGACATTCTAATGAACGTCGTGGTGGAATCAGCTGCAGACTATATTAGTGTATCTGAATCCAATGTCATGCATGTGCATCCAGCTCTGGTGGAAGCAAATGCACGTGTCACCAGCGCAACATACGTTTTAAGCAGGGGCATAACGTTAGGGCCTACAGGGCCTGTAATACGGGCGGGCCCTGTATTTTGGGGGCCTGCAGAAAAGGAAAACAAGCATATAATCGTTAATGAATAAAACAATTTGAATATATATAGATATAAATTCTGAAATACGTACCTATAAGATAAATAGTAAAGCATAGAAAGTTAATGGCCAGATCATTCCAAACGGTTTCCTAGAATTGGTCAACGTTTGGTTGAGTTTAGCACAGCTGTGTGTGTTAACAATGCTGCTTGTCCTTCACTACAAATTCTCTGATAACACTGGTTTGCACCATGTTTCTCTGTCGTCACAAACGAGCGGTGCATAGTTACAACAATGAAAATGAATACTGTAGCTTTGTGGGTTCGAAGAATTAAAAGTCCAAGTTGCACAAATTCAAAGCGTTCTTTATTTCCGCCTAATTACACTTGGTACCGTTGCAGAATTACGTACCACACATAATTGCAATTTACCAGTTCGTCTGTCACAGGTCCACACCACACTCACTACTCGCCTTGCCTTAAAACACTGAAACAGCTCAAAAACTCAAAACTGACTGACTGACTCGTCCAATGCATCACTTATATACACAAATCGCAGTATCTGGAAGTTTCCCAGCTATTAACGAAGCATCACAGCCTTCCAAGGCAGCAGGAGAAGGGGTCCAGTAATTTCTGGTTACTTCTTCCCACCCTGTCTCTCCTCGGCACGTCATTAGCGCTGCGCGTTGGCGTGGTTCTAACACCATCCATCTCTCTCACTCCCACAGCAAGAGCCATTTTGTCACACGAGTAGGTGTGGCCTCGATGTCATCTGTCCCCTCTCTTTCTGTCAGCTGTTCTTGTACGTTCGGCGACAATACCAAAATATTATATTAAGCAGGAAGTTGTTCTGTATTGATGTCTAGAGTTCCTGATATCGTAATGTACACTTTTTTTCTAAACATTTAATTTTGTCACACTTCTCATTCGACAACGATGTCAATTATACATTAAGATGTGAATAACTGGCAGGTCAATCAACAGCCAACTCAGTTTCAGATGAGCTTTCTTCGCGGGAACTAGGTGCATCCTAAAAAGTGATGTGAAATTTTCAAAACTTTACTAGTTAAAAGTTTAACTTTTTCTATTTAACTGTGTACTTTTTCAGTAAAATTAGACCTTTTAAAGTTAAGTAGGGACATCTAAATGAAGAAGAAGAGAAAAAAGAAGGAAGAGGCATGTATTAGAAAAAGAAACAAACAAATTAGTGAAAATAAGTGATCCCTTTTCTTCCAGTAGTAGTACTAGCTCAACTGTTACAGAAGTTTGCAGTATCACAAGTGAGTGCATTTCTGAAGTGAACACCAATAATAATTGTGAAAGTGAAAACGAAGATGACAAACTCGCCATAAATATAATTAGGCTGATCACAGACTATTCAAATGATCGTGCAGATGCAGATTATCAATTAGATGGAGATAATGAAACTAAAATGTTCCTTGTTAGACAAAATCCATGTAAGCCAGCGGGACCCTTCCCCAAAGATGCTAAGCAGGAAAACAGGTCCTTTCCCACTAAATATTACGAAAAGTTCACATTGGCAAGACAAAGAATTTGGAGAGAATGGTTGTGTTATTCATCTAAAAATGACTCTATTTACTGTAAATCGTGTTGGCTGCTTGGAGGACAGAAATCATTGTCAGCTTTTAGGGAAGGAATTCGAGATTAGAGGTGCCTAACCAAAAGTATATTGCAACACGAAACTAGCTATGCACATTTGAACGCATGCGTTGTTTTCACTTCATGGTGTAAGGAAAACACAGTTGACGCGGGTATGAATTCAGAACTAAAGTAAAGTGAGAACATATGGAAACAGGTCGTTAAGCGTATTGTCAATGTGACTAACTCTGGCATCCAATAATTTAGCTTTTCAGGGGCATAGGGAGGAAATTGGAAAATCAAACTGTGGAAACTTTTTGGCAATTATTGAACTTTTCGCAACTTACCTTCCGGTATTACGCGAATTAATAAATAAATCAAATTGCATGCAAAAAATGCCTTAGCCCTGCAATTCAACATGAGTAAATAAACATCTTATCCCGTGCAGTTGAAAAAGAAATTATTAATGACATTAAAGCTTTTCTACTATCACAGATACAACACAGGACATTACAAAAAGAGATCAACTAACTCAGATATTTAGATACGTTATAGTTTCACATGATGTCACTCGAAAGTCTTGTGACGTGAAGATAAAAGCAAGCTTTTTAGGATAGTAAGTGAAGACTGAGTGTAAACATAGTGACTCCTAAATTCAAACTTAAATAAAAAGCTTTTTAGGTTTTCATGAAATAAAAGATTAAAGTGCATTAGGAATAGGAAATAATTTTTAAATATATTTTATAAGTGTATACACAATGTCTTTATTTAATATTTTGAGGTAATGGCTCAATTTTGTAATTTATATCACTTGTACATATTACTAAATATTGAAAAGCCTGTAAATAATTGTAAAGATCCTGGACGTGTTCTACATCATGTATTCTGCTGCTGCTGCTGCCACCGCCGCTGCCGCCGCCGCTGCTGCTGCTGCTGCTGCTGCTGCTACTGCAATATTCATGGATTACAAATTAATGGTTAACCTTAATCAGTATAGGGGAAAATCAAATCAAACAACATAATTGTAGTTATATCTTGCTGTATATCTCGTGGTTATTTTGCCTATGCATTTTACAAACAGACATACAGTCTTGCTATGGGTCACTCACTGTTACCATTGGCTGATCAATATATGAATGGGAAAAAGAAAATTATGTATCAATTGATGAGACAACCGATTCAGAGGGGCGTTATGTGGCCAATGGTACGCTAGAAGCTACTAGTGCCGGACAAATGTTTCTTCTAACCTCGGAGGTTATGGAAGCTGTTAACCACTATCAGATATGCAAACTGTTCGATAGATCCATGTGTTTATTGTGGTCTAGGGGAATACAGCATGACAACATGCTCCTCTTCCTAACAGACGCCTTACATGGTAACGGCGGCAAAATCAATACAATTATTTTACAGTAAGATGATGCATGTTACGTGTTTGGCCCATGCTTTTCATCGAATTCATCATGGCGGAACAGGTCACATCAACATTTCCAGAAGTAGATACACTAATTTTCACAGTAAAGAAAATATTTTAAAAAGCACCAATCAGAATATGTATTTCAAAGATAAAGCCCCTAAATAGCTTTGCCCCCGGCACCAATTTTAACACGCTTGGGTACATAATTAACTGCACTGTGGCAATTTTCAAATAGTGAGAGAAGGGTGAATAGCGTAGATAGGGTAGATTCTAAGGTAATTGAGAGCGCACAGGATCTGTTTCCTGATACTCAAATCCAAGGTAAATTAACTTTCATTAAATAAAATTTTACATTTTTGACGGATACCGTAACCCACATTGCAGAAAGCGGCATGACATTGAATAAGTCGATTGAGTTAGTGAGAATTGCAGAAGAGAGGATACAAAATGTAAAAGGTGACATTGGGGACAAAATTACATAGAAACTAAAATTTGTGTTGACCAAAATTAAAGGATATGAAACAGTTTGTCAGATTGCCAATATATATCTTGAGAAAACCTCAGAACTGATATTTTTGAACAGGATTTAATAAGCAGTGACATAGTGTTTTTCAAATATGCACCTATAACATCTGTGGAAGTGGAGAAAAGTTTTTCAAAGTATAAAGCAGTTTTAGCTGACAACCGCCGTTCTTTTACTTTTGATAACTTGAAGATGACCATGGTGGTCTACTACAATGCTAAGTAAGATATGTTTTGGGTAATGAATACAGTAACTTATTTTTTCATAATTTATAAAATTGAAAATGACTTGATGAATTTTGAATTTATTTATTATTTAGTAGCAATAATTGCATTATTTACTAAGAAAGTTAATTTTAAAACGTGGTTATTTGAACCATATATTCATTATTTGTCTGTGACTGCTATTAATTTATAATTATGAAAGAAATTGTTAATTTTTGTTAGGTGATTTTTTTTACATTTTATGTGCATATTTTGTATTTTAAGGGTATTTTATAGCTCATTTTTACAGAAGTTTTAGGTCAACAACTTCTGGGCCCTACTCATAACTTATAGAGATACAGAAATGACAAATCTAATGATTCTGCAATCCTATTGTTGCACAACCTGATAATAGAAAAGTATTTACTGGATCCCATCCTACATTTATGTAGTTACAATTTTATTTGATTTACTTTCTACATATTAAGTATCTTTTTGTCCTGGTGGTAATATTTGAAATATATCATGATTAATTAGTATTCAATGACATTTCCCCTTAATTAACAATTAACAATTAAAACTAGGAGATATCAGCATGAAGAAGAAGGAACATAGTACTAAAGTTAATGAAAGAGAAGAGGTAAACGAGGAACACGTGAAGAAAAATGATGAATGGAGATGCGCAACCAAAAGCTCAGCGGCACCAAGAAAGCTACAAACCAATAAAAAGAGTGATATCTGTCTACAGAATCGTTTCCGATTACTCCAAGACCTACAAGATAACGAAGAAGGAAATGAAATGTGTCGAGATAATGTATATGAGGTGTCTGCAGAAAGCGACGATGACGAATCCATATACAAATTCGAAAGAAAAAAAGCCATCATAATAGGAGATTCGATTGTGTGCCGCACATGCAATTATATGGAGAACGATATAAGAGTGTACTGTTATCCTGGCGCTCAACTACGGTACATAAGAAAGCAACTAGCGAAGAACACCGACGATCCAGATGTTGTAGTCATCCACGCGGGAACAAATAATATCAGCATGGCGCGTTCACCAGAAGACATCATGCGGGAGCTCACCGAGGTTGTTTCGACTGGAAAGGAGCTGTTCCCACGGGCGAAATTCTGTATCAGTGGCGTTATACACCGTCGAGATGAGGATCTTCGCTACATCGATGGGATCAACTCTACTTTTGACTGGGTAAGTAAAAGATATGAATGTATATTTGTAGATAGTAATGCATGGTTAGGAGACGCAGATCTGGGTAGGGATGGCCTACATTTGAACAGAAAAGGTGTAGCCAAGTTTGGTAATCTCCTAAACAGAGTCATTGCCCACCTAGATCCAAAAAACTAAATAGCTGTAGTAGTGATGAGTCTAAATCTTTAAACAATACTAACTTATCCAAAACAGTAAAACAAAATCACCAAAAGCCAAAGCATATATATAAATCAGAAGTAAGCATTGGAACCATAAATAACAATTCAAAATCTACTTCCCTTAGCAGCTAAATCTCAATTTAGTAAAGGCAAGAGAAAGTGTGGGTAGAACACAAAACAGTCAAACTTTGCAGATTTTTCACCTGAATATCCAAAGTATCAGAAACAAGATCTTTGAAATTGAAGCTTTAATCCATGGTAGTTTAAAACTAGTAGGTATATTATGCCTAACTGAACACTGGCTAACTAATTCTGAATTAAATCAACTCACAATACCAGGGTTCACACTAATACAGGGTTACAGTAGAACATTCAAAAGAAATGGAGGCTCATTAATTCTAGTAAAAAATTCTGTAAAAGCTAAATCTATATCCACATTTCTGGAACTAAATATGGAAGAGCATTTTGAAACCAGCATCATAGAAGTAGACAATAAGCTGATAATCATATGTATGTATAGAAATCCATCAAGTGACATAAACATTCTAATCGCAAGGCTGGATACTATTCTGAGCTATTTTCTAAAACAAAAGAAAACTATAATTCTAGTGGGAGATATTAACATAAACTTTTTACAACAAAGTAATGATAAACTGAAGTTCATATCTCTATTGAATATTTATGGCATTCTACCAACAATTGATGTGCCAACAAGGGTGACTAAAAGTTCAAAAACTGCCATAGATCAAATAGCCATAAGCAAAGATCTAATTACTTTTGTTAAAAATATAAATGTTTTTGATACTTGTCTCTCTGACCATTTTGCACAATCTCTAACCATCAATTGGTCAAGCAGAAAGAACCCTAGAAAATCTGTCACAACATTCAAAAAGGTCAGATTACAGAAGGCAGAAAATATTGATTACTTCAACCATTTGCTGGGGAAAGAAACTTGGGAAGATATTTATGAGGAAAATTCAGTAGATACTACATTCACTAGATTTTTAAATACCTTTAAATACTACTACGATATAGCATTCCCACTGGTTAAAGTCAGTGTCAAAGAAAAACATTCCTCATGGGTAACCAAGGGCATTAGAACTTCTAGTGAGAAACTAAAATTCTTTAGCAGCTTAATTAGAAATGGTAATGCTTCCAAAGAATTGGTAAACTATTATAAGAAATATAAAACAATCTATAAAAAGGTTATAAAGGCAGCAAAAATATTAGAGAACTCTAGAAAGATAAACTCATCCAAAAATAAACAGAAGGCCATGTGGGACATAATAAAAAGGGAAACTAACTCAAACAAACCATTGCAAGCAAATATTACATTGAAACTTAAAGATAAAACAGTAACAAATCCAAGAGAAATAGCCAACATATTTAATGATTTCTTTGTAGATGTCTCAAAAAGTGTGCAAACGAAGAGCAACTTAACAGATGGTCCAGAAAATAAAGCCCACATTCATTGCAATGATAAATCACTATTCCTGGCACCAGTCTGCAATGATGAATTAGCTGATGTAATTAGGGAGCTAAAAAACAAAAAATCAGATGCCCTTGATGGAAGCTCAACCTACTTAAATAAGAAGTGTAGCAAGAATATCTTAAAACCGCTGCGTCATATAGTAAATAAATCTCTTCAAAGTGGCACATTCCCCCTGGAACTAAAAGTAGCAAAAATAAAACCAATATTCAAAAAAGGAGATGAAAAGGACCCAAACAACTATAGACCAATAGCTCTACTTTCAACCTTTTCAAAAATACTAGAAAAAGTAATGTTCAAGAGGCTCATGGCATTCCTCAACAAATTTAAAATCATTAATAGCAGTCAGTATGGGTTCCAAAGTAAGAAATCTACTAGTCTGGCAGTGATCAATTTTGTTGACAGTATCTATGATGTACTGGACAGAAGTGAAGTTGGGATGGGCATATTTTTGGATCTATCCAAAGCTTTTGACATGGTAGATCACAATATTCTGTTAAATAAGCTACATAAATATGGCGTAATAGGGGTGGCCTTCAATTGGTTTAAATCCTACCTTGATATGAGAGAGCAGGTTGTTGAGATCACTTTCACAGAAAGAGGCCAAAAAGAAATCAAAAACGTGTTATCACAAAAAAGACCAGTAGTATCAGGGGTTCCGCAAGGATCTATTCTGGGCCCCCTGTTATTTTTACTGTATATAAATGACCTCCCATTATGTCTAATGAACAACTTAGATGCTAAAATCACACTGTTTGCAGATGATACAAGTATCTTCATTGCAGGAAAGGATGATGATAGCCTTCAGCAAAATATAACACCAGCTATAGTAAATGTTTTAAATTGGTTTTAAAGTCAATAAGTTGCTTGTAAATGAAGGAAAAACAATAGCACTAAATATAGAATAAAAAGAAGTATTTCAGAAAGTGGAGTGCCATTGTTACTAAATTAGGCAAGTGAGTCAACCTTGTATATACTTTTCTCCACTTACAAGTTTTTTATGAAGACTAGTTTCTGGGGACTTCTCCCCTATCGTCAGCTCTGTGGTAGACTGATGATGCATCCGGTGTCTGCATCTGGCTTGGTGTTGTGCTGCCATCTAACGTCCTGGTAAGTTTGATGACGTGGAGAAAAGTATATACAAGGTTGACTCACTTGCCTAATTTAGTAACAATAGCACTAAATTTTCAGCATAAGGCTTGTAGGAAAATGGAAAACCCTTGCATCAGAATTGGCTCCAGATTGATAAATTTTGAACAGCAAACTAAATTCTTAGGACTATGGGTAGACAAAAATTTAAGTTGGGACAAACATATAGAAAAGTTAGCAGAGAAGCTGAGCCGTGTTTGTTTTGTTTTACATCAGCTGAAGCATTGGGTAGAATTTACTACACTCAGAACCTGTTACTTTGCTTACTTTCATTCACTAATATCATATGGACTACCATTGTGGGGAAATGCTACAAATAGTAAGTTGATATTTAAGCTACAAAAGAAAGCATTACGAATTATGATTGGTATTCCAAAAATGGAAAGCTGCAGAAATCACTTCAGAGATTTGAATATCTTGACCCTACCAAGTTTATATATGAAACAGTTACTGATCTACTTGAAAACTAATACTGCGAACTATGTCACAAATGCTAAAATACACACCCATAACAGACGTAATAAAAACAAATTACACACCTATATTCATAAAACAAAACTATTTGAGACTTCCGTCAGATACATGGGTTTAAAGCTATACAACCACTTGCCAAATCAATTAAAAAACATAACCTCTATAAAAAAGTTTAAGACAGAGCTTCACAATTTCTTTAAAAAAAAAAATCAGTTTTACTCAGTAAATGAATACCTAGAATACAAATCAGGTAAAGCATAATTTGTACAAAATTGAATCGAGAATATATTGACACATTGCTTCACTCACACTGTTTATTCACAGGACATGTTTCAAGAGCTCTTGCTCCTATCCTCAGCTGATACTCGACTAGTGCAAGTTGTAGTGGTTTCTTCTTTCTCCGTATTGTCAATAGATGGCGTGATGTACTTGTCAAAGATGTCCGGTGGTGGAGTTTCAAAATTCATGACTCTATGACGATTTTTGTTAATGAAGATTTTTTCCCATATGGAAAGGTCTATGGGGTGATTAACGTATTTTATTAGAGATGTTTCCAAATTGATGTCATGTCTAGTATTCAAAAAATGAAAAGCCACTGCTGATTTTTCTGTTTCACCATTTTTAATGTTTCTCATATGTTCTTTAGTTCTGATGTTAATATTTCTTTTTGTTTTTCCTATATAAATTTTAGGGCAAGTTTCACATTTGATCTCATAGATTCCTGGTTTTTCTTTGGTAGTGATTGAATTTTTGGGAGGGCCCTTTAACAAATTTCTGATATTAAACCTATTTTGAGGTGCAAGAGTTATGTTGTGTTTTGAGAAGATTTTTTGGAATTTGTTATAGGCTGATGGGTGGAAGGTGAATTTTTTAAAAAGTTTTTTCTCTTTTTCTCCTGTAGGTTCTAGGGTGGTGGTTTCTTTTATTTTCTTAGCTTTGTTGAGTCTGTTAACAGTTTTGTCTACTAAATTTGGGTTGAAACCGTTGGATATAGCTACTTTTTTTATGTGTAGGTATTCTTCTTGATAATCTTCTCTGTTTAGTGGAAAGTTGATCATCCGAAAGATTAAACTGTTGAAAATGGCATGTTGGTGTTGTTTTGGGTTGAAACTGTTGTTCTTAATGTAATTATCTGTGTGTGTCGGTTTCCTGTAGATACCAAAAGTGAGTTTGTTGTTCATTTTTTTGATCTTGATGTCCCCTTTTTGGACATCAAGATCAAAAAAATGAACAACAAACTCACTTTTGGTATTTACAGGAAACCGACACACACAGATAATTACATTAAGAACAACAGTTTCAACCCAAAACAACACCAACATGCCATTTTCAACAGTTTAATCTTTCGGATGATCAACTTTCCACTAAACAGAGAAGATTATCAAGAAGAATACCTACACATAAAAAAAGTAGCTATATCCAACGGTTTCAACCCAAATTTAGTAGACAAAACTGTTAACAGACTCAACAAAGCTAAGAAAATAAAAGAAACCACCACCCTAGAACCTACAGGAGAAAAAGAGAAAAAACTTTTTAAAAAATTCACCTTCCACCCATCAGCCTATAACAAATTCCAAAAAATCTTCTCAAAACACAACATAACTCTTGCACTTCAAAATAGGTTTAATATCAGAAATTTGTTAAAGGGCCCTCCCAAAAATTCAATCACTACCAAAGAAAAACCAGGAATCTATGAGATCAAATGTGAAACTTGCCCTAAAATTTATATAGGAAAAACAAAAAGAAATATTAACATCAGAACTAAAGAACATATGAGAAACATTAAAAATAGTGAAACAGAAAAATCAGCAGTGGCTTTTCATTTTTTGAATACTAGACATGACATCAATTTGGAAACATCTCTAATAAAATACGTTAATCACCCCATAGACCTTTCCGTATGGGAAAAAATCTTCATTAACAAAAATCGTCATAGAGTCATGAATTTTGAAACTCCACCACCGGACATCTTTGACAAGTACATCACGCCATCTATTGACAATACGGAGAAAGAAGAAACCATTACAACTTGCAATAGTCGAGTATCAGCTGAGGATAGGAGCAAGAGCTCTTGAAACATGTCCTGTGAATAAACAGTGTGAGTGAAGCAATGTGTCAATATATTCTCGATTCAATTTTGTACTAATTTGTGCTTCACTGTCCCTACGCTTCTTTCAAGTTTATACTTAAAGCATAATTTAATCAGTTTGTTGTGCATAATTATACTAATGTATTCTATTTCTATTCTTGTATCATGTGTCCGAGATTGGAAGACTCACCAATGGAGAATTTTAGTCGGCCAAAGCATTAAAATGAAGTGTAATTGTGTAAATTATTTGAAACTTAAGATTGTAAATACCTCATTGATGAACTGTACATGTTAAATACTGTAACTATATTGACAATGCCTATAATTCTGTATGAATTCCTGTGGCTAATAAACATTGTATTGTATTGTAACAATATATTGGAGAACTCACAGCATTTTTTTCATGGTAATTGCTAATTTGCATGTGTAGTCCTGCTGGAGTTGGCAGGAGATCATGCACTAAACTAGATATCCTCCCACAAATCTCATTTCCTTACTTTTGAAGACACTGGGAAGACTGGTGGAGGGATATATCAGAGAGTGGTTGCTGATCATTCAGCCTCTGCTCAGAAATCAATAAACTTAACAATTAGACAAGTCCACTGAAACAGTGCATTTCCATCTCATTATTAGACTAGAGATGGTCTGAATTGATAGTCTGCTATGAATGTTTTCCTCAGCAACAAAGATACTTTAAATGTACTTCTATTACCTCTGGCAGGGACAGTCTAATGAGAGTAAAAGTGAGTGAAATGTTTATACATTGGATAATTGGCACTCTTAGGGTCATTAGGTCATCAGGCTGTTTGCTCTGAATAACAATGTGTTAAAAGTGAACATTGCTAAAGGATGGTCTCAGAGGGGAATACTATCACTAAATATTTGATACTTTATGGTGGACATCTATTTAATATGCTCAATGATAATAATCTTTATTGCAGTCAATAGACTCTTTACAAGAGCATCTGACATTGTCAGAATTGATTTGATTTGATTTATTGATTCATCCATTAAAACATGTACATGTTATAGGACACATCAAATTAAAAACTAAGTACAATATTTACAATTAAGGTAGCTAACTAAATATTTACAAATTTAAAAATTCATCCATGCTGTAGAAGCTATTGGCTCTAAGGAAGTTTAATAACAATTTCTTAAATTGATGTTGTGATTCAATCCTTTTTATAGATTCAGGTAGCTTATTGTAAAGACGTAAGCCAGCATATGTGAAACTATTTTCATACATCTTTGTTTTGTGTGACTTCACAAATAAATTATTCTTTGTTCTAGTGTTGTGTATATGAATTTCAGAATTTGTTTTGAATAAACTTAGGCTTGCTTTCATATGTACAAGAGTTTCATATATGTATATACTTGCCGGTGGTAAGATACCTAATTTACTGAAGTATGGCTTACAACTAGATGTGCTTGAGAGATCCGTTATGATTCTAATTATTTTCTTTTGGCATCTGAATACTTTTATACTGTCTTTAGAATTTCCCCAAAAAATTATACCATATGCCAACAAACTGTGAATATATGAAAAGTACACTACTCTCCGAACTTTCAAGCTCGACATGCCTGTAATTGCCCTGATTAAGAAACACATTTTACTAAGTTTTTTCGTCAATGTCTCTATGTGAGTTTGCCAACTTAAATTTTCATCTAGTATTAGTCCCAGAAATTTGATAGTTTTTACATAATTTATTTGGTCTTGTCCCAGCATTAATTTTGGATACAATTGACTTCCACTCATTTTATTATAGAAGCTTAGGGCTGCTGTTTTCTCCTTACTCAATATTAACATATTGGCACTAAACCATTTTTGAATATATTTTAGACTATTTTCAATATTACATCTGCCCCTTCCTTATTCACCCCTTTGATAAAAATATTTGTATCATCTGCAAAAGGTGTAACATTTACATCTGCTCTGTTTTCTACATTATCTGCCAAATCATTAATGTACACTATAAATAAAAGAGGCCCAAGCACCGAACCTTAAGGAACCCCATATTTCATTATAGCGCAACTTGAAATCTGAGTTTTAACTTCACTTGTTTCGCTATCAAAATACTCTATTTCCACTGATTGCTCTCTATTCTCCAGATAAGATCTGAACCAATCTAAAGCTAATCCCCTTATGCCATACGAGGATAATTTTTCTAGTAGAAGTTTGTGATCAACCAGATCAAAGGCCTTTGTAAGATCTAAAAAAATGCCTATCCTTAATTGTTTACTATCTAGTGTTTCATACACTTGTTCAATGAAATTCATCAGTGCAGAACTTGTTGATTTATTTTTTCGAAAACCATTTTGATTGTCATTAATTACTTTAAATTTTTCCAAAAAGCTAGTTACTCTTTTATACATTATTTGTTCAAAGATATTTGCAAAAGTTGAAATTATGGAAATTGGCCTGTAATTTCCTACCTCCCCTTTGTTACTTTTTTTAAAGATGGGTTTCACTTTACCTTTTTTTAACCCGCCGGGGAACGTCCCACTTGAAAGTGAAAGATTTATCAAGTATGTCAGTGGTTCAATTAGGAATAACTGCTTTATGACACAGTTAGAGTAACCATCTATTCCTACTGATTTCTTATTCTTCAATTTTTTTATAACATCTTTAACTTCCTCAACTGTTACTGGAATTAAAAACATGCTATGTTCATTTTTCTTTACACTTAATTTTTCCCTCTTTCCTAGAGAATGAGTATTTAACATTTTCTCTGCTACAGTTGAATAAAACTAGTTGAATAATTCCGAAATTTGTTTAGGATCACTTACTTTTTGGCCATTATTTTCTAGGTGGTAATTTTTTTTCAATTTGGGTCCATTTTTTATTTCATGCTTAATTACTTGCCACATGGATTTAGTTTTATTAACTGCTTTATTTATTGTTTCATCATTATGTAACTTTTTGGCTGCTCTTATAACTTTGTTATATATATTTTGATATTTTACATAATAGGCCTTAAACTCCAGTGTAGTCTTGTTTTCCTTCATGAATTTGCTCAAGAATTTTAATCTAACACCAGATTTGCGGATTCCTGTTGTGATCCACTTATTACCTAGCTTGTTCATTGCCACTTTAACCATTGGTATAGCTGTTACAAAGTGAAAATCAAATGTGTCCAAAAGTGCATTCATGGCATCGTTTAAATTTCGTGCAGTGTACACGCTTTCCCAAGATTCTTTACTTAATAGAAAATTTAGATAGCTTAGGTTGTCATCATTAGCAAGTCTAACCTTTTTGAATATTTTTTTTTGTGTGTGTGTTCTGTTTTGGGTTATGCTGATCTACTGGGACAACTAATTTTAACATTTGTGCGTAATGATCTGACAGGGCTGTGTCAAAAATCTGAATTTCATATTTCCACTTATTTATATTCAGCACTACTTGGTCAATCGCAGAATATGACGAATTTGAGACACGGGTTGGTACTTTAACTACGTTTTCCATTCCATACATATTAAAGAGATTTTGCAGCTGCTTTTTATTTGTGTTTTCGGTTAAATAGTTTATATTCATGTCCCCTACTATAATTACAGATTTTTTTGTCTTTTTAAAGAAGTCCAAAATGATTTCTAAATTTTGAAGGACAATTTTGGTATCGCTTGTGGGATTTCGGTACACACAAATAAGAATTAGTTTGCTGTTTAATAGTTCACACATGCTGGCTTCAAAGTGTTCCTCCTGGTTTAAGTATTTAAACATAACAATCTCCCTAAATTTAACTGATTCATTTACATATATACATGATCCACCATTTTTCTTGTTTGACCTAGAGAAGGAAGATGCTAGCACATAGTTAGGTATACTAAAATACTCTGTTTCATCTTCTCCCAACCAATGTTCTGCAAAACAAATTGCTGTAGAGTTTTTTAAAGGAGATGTTAATAGTACTTCAATATTACACTTTTTGTTCCTTAAGTTTTGGATGTTTTGGTGGAAGATTGATAGGTTGAATTTAATATTGTTACTAATTTTACAGCCAGTACTTACACCAGTATTTATTTTCTCAGGAGGATTGCTATCAAAGCCTACATGATTTCCACCTTCTTCACACGTTTCTAATTTAGCCGATTTTTACATACTACACCTATTACATCTTTTATAGCTTCACTCAGTGTAAACGACCCCTTTCTGTTAAGATGTAGACCATCCTTGCCAAGGCACGAGTAGTCCAGCTTCTTGTCTAGGTCCACATAAATAGCTCTTAGAGCATGGCATGCCCATCTAATATTTTCATTAACACTATTTACATACCTATCACCTAAGTCACACCTTCTTACTATACTGTTCACTACTAGTTTTGCATTTGAAAGCTTCTTCTTGGTCGCACGAATAAAATTGTACATGTTACCCAGAATCTCTTCGGCATTCCGCAAGTTTTTTTTAGATTGCTTGTACCAACATGTAGCACAACCACTTTGGTATCTTTTGGTCTTCCAGTGATGCTGGGATCATTGAGTTTACCACACATTTGCTGCACATTTATTCCACTTAGAGACTTCAACTTAACCCCATCCACATTTACATGTTTAATAATAGAATCCCTAGTCACTAACACTTTGCATTTTTCCGTTTCCGGCTTGTCCGTTCCTTCCCCTTCATGTTTCCTGATTTTGAGGTTAGGGTTAATCCACTTGAATTTTGAGCTTACTGCTGTTTATTTCTTCTTTATCTGCAGACCATTATTTGCAGTGAGTCCTTCATCAACGGATAGCTGAGATTCACTATCGAATGACGATAGCGAAGTAAACCTGTTGCTTGTAGGAATAGGCTCCTTCATTTTCATCACAATTTTATTGGAGTCATCTCTGTGTTTAGCTTTTTCCTTAATACACATAGTAAGGTTAAAAATTATTACAATTATATACAAAAGCAAAATTACAAATATGTACATATATTACAGTTCAGCTATAGGTACTATACAAACATTTCTTAATTAGGAAAGATTTTAAAGCATTTTTGAATTTAATATTTACATTAGTTTTACCTCCATTGGCAATTTATTATAAAATAGCACACCAATTCTGTAAGGATCTTCATAAGTTTGACTTTTATTTGTGCTCACCCTATGATAATCATTTGTCCCATATGATGGGCAACATTTGCACAAAATTATACTAATAACATTTGGTTAGTGGTGGTCAAGAACTTTCCCAGTACTGTCTACCCACCACAAGAAGGTAAGAGAGGAATGAAGGGGAGAGGAGCTTGAACTGTTTATCTGCTCTGTTAGTGGATCTGTTTATTACGAAATGAGTGTATGAGAGTATATATGAGTCATCTATGCTGCCAGATCTAATGTTTGTTGCAGTAACTGCAGTGATAGGTATTATGCATGGGTGAGTTATGTGACAACACTATGTACTTTAGATGAACCTAGCATCCATATCATATCCCTAAGGTGAGCAGAAACACAGCAAAAGTGATTACCTTACACATTCTTCTGACTAGCCTTCTTGTGCTGGGTAAACATTACTGTTTGTGAACTTATTGTAGGTGCTCGGTGAAAGGCTTATCAGTGAATTTTGAGAAAACCAAACTTGTGGTGCTTACAAGGAAGAAGAGGCCTTATGTTTTCTGTGAACCTCATTTCTTTGAGAGCCATGCAGCCAAGTATTTGGGAGCTATCCCTCATCGTGGGCTGAAGTGATATAAGAATGTTGAACACAAGTTTACAAAGACCCAGAGGTTACTCTGAGAATGCAGAACTATCGTACAAGCTATTGGCATAAGAACATAGATGATCCACTGGCTTTGTATTGTATCTTTGTCATCAGACCCTCATTTATGTAGGCCTCCTTGGTATGTTGGCCTGGTACTAAGAATGGCACCACAACCAGTAGGCTCAACTGTCTTCAAAGGTTGGTGTGTATGAGCACAGTGGGAACATGTGAACTACTCTGCTCTGTACACTGAAGATGTTTCTTTGCCTCCTTCACTAGTAGCTGTATGTGTAAGAACTGCCAAATTCACAGACACAATACATCTGAATGTAAGGGTAGGGGCAGCTCGTCCTTACGTGCTGCAGCACACTCTTTTCTGTTTTATAAATCACATTGCAGAAATTTTAAAAGCCCATGTAAACAACAATGCACTATTGTAAGTATAAGAAATCGAGTACAACCAATAATGAACTCTTGATGCATGGAAAAACCTGTGTAACTAATGGAATGCATCCGTGATGTCAACGTGCTGAGAGCCAGCAAACTCAGTAATCAGTTATACCACCTTCCCCTCTTGCCTCCCTGATGTCCTAAGTTCCCTAGATTTTTGCACAAATGCGTGCTGCAGCTAGGTGTTGCACAGTGAAGCAGGGCCACCAATACTCATAGTTTTAGCTGTAGAACTTGAATATGCATTAAAAATCATTTAACAATCTATCATTACTTTATATTTTAGTTCTAGACACTAATTTAATCCTTCTTACGTAAACAGATATAATACCTAATGGTTGTTAAATCGCAGGGCAGATTGTTTGTGATGCACCTATCATGTTGGCACGATACTCCATTCTCACGACCATAACGGGAATCTCCCATAACAAATACACATGGTTCACATGTTTTTGCACTGTATCCAAGTATTTCTTTGTGTAATGTTATTTAGTGGCTGATATCAGTTTGGAGTTGACAAGAAACAGAAAGACGATAGTAGTAATAAAATGCCCTTTTCCATATTGGATACAATATACCTAAGGCCAACAAACAAAGCTGAAATAAGTAGGCTCATAAATAGTTTTAAAACACAAACATCTGCTGGATGGGACGGTATATCCACAAATGTTTTAAAAAGATGTTCCATAGCAATAGTAGATGTACTAGAACACCTAATAAATTACTCTTTATCTAAAGGTAAAAGTCATAAATTTTTTGGGTCTACAGCTAGATAGTAATTTAAAATTCCATAATCAGATAGATAAAATATGTAAAAAAATTAGTACAGCTATATACGTTATAAGGAAATTATCAAAATATTTAAAACAGATATTCTAAAACTTGCTTATTATGGGATGATACATAGCCACATCAATTATGGAATAGAAATTTGGGGCAGTGCTGGTATTTCAAACCTGAATAGAATACTCACACTACAAAAAATGAGCCTAAGAATTATTTACAAGATAGGAAAGAAGGTATCATGTAGAAGCACATTCAAAACCCAAAATATATTAACGGTTGCCTCCCTCTATGTATATAAGGTTATACTCCTGGTCTTAGAAGATAGATACGATCTGACTAGAAATAGAGACAACCATAATTATAATATAAGAAACCAGGATAATTTTTTTAGAATAGCTATTACAAAAAAAGCAGTAGAAAAAGATTCTTTTGTAATTGGCAGTATGCTATACAATAAGCTCCCTACACAATTAAAGCAGTTAAGTAAGAATAACTTTAAGCCAGCATTAAAGACATATCTAATTGAAAGATGCCTGTATAGATTAGACGAATTATAGTGTACCTGTACTACCTACAATTATCTTTGATACAGTTTGTGTATTAAATTTTATATGTAAAAATTGTAAATATGGAAAATTGTAAATACCAATATAAATGTATTAGAATTTGACAAAGCTTGAAACATTTGTAATGATGTCTATAAGTGAATAAATATTATTATTATTATTATTATTATTATTATTATTATTATTATTATTATTATTATTATTATTATTATTATTATTATTATTATTATTATTATTATTATTATTATTATTATTATGATGATGATGATGATGATGATGATGATGATGATGATGATGATGATGATGATGATGATGATGATGATGATGATGATGATGATGATGATGATGATGATGATGATGATGATGATGATGATGATGATGATGATGATGATGATGATGATGATGATGATGATGATGATGATGATGATGATGATGATGATGATGATGATGATGATGATGATGATGATGATGATTATGATTATGATTATGATTATGTACAGCAATAATTTGTTACACAACAACCAGTTTGGATTTACCCCCCAAAGGGGAGCAGTTGACGCTGCAATGGAAGTTAAATCTTTCATCGATAAATGCTTGAAGTCAAAACAATGCGTAGTAGTCACTAGTCTTGATGTCAAAGGTGCCTTTGATGCAGCTTGGTGGCCTAGCATACTCAAGAATCTAAGACAGCTTAGATGCCCTAAGAATTTATATAATTTAGCAGTGAATTACTTTAGCAACAGAAGAGCAGTATTTTCAGTGAACAACTATACAGCAGAAAGAGAAGTACAGAAAGGCTGCCCACAAGGATCATGCTGTGGTCCAGGCTTCTGGAACATAATGTACAATTCGATGCTGAATTTAGAATATGATCACCGGACAAGAGTGATCGCCTTCGCAGACGACCTGGTAGTAATGACAAGAGGAGCATACAAATCAGAAGCAGAGAGCGTTGCAAATCACGATCTTAGAAAAATCCAAAAATGGGCTGATGATAACAAAATTCAATTTAACCAAAAGAAATCCAAGGTTCTATTTATCACAAGAAGAAGAAATGTAGATAGGGATGTCAACATATTTTTGAATCATCATAAACTTAACCAAACCGAAGAAATAAAATACCTCGGAATACATTTAGATAGCAAATTTAACTTCAACGCGCACATTGAATATACTGCAGACAAAACAATCTCGTTGGTTCATATGCTAGCAAGAACAGCAAAGCTACAATGGGGGCTAGGTCACAAAGCACTTAAGACAATCTATGAAGGTGCTATAGTCCCTGTCTTGACATACGGAGCTCCTATATGGATAGATGCGATACGGAAGAATAAAAATATTGCAAAATATAGAAGAATTCAAAGATTAATCAACATAAGAATGACGAAAGCATATAGAACTCTCTCGTATGATGCATCGTGCGTACTAGCTGGAGTATGTCCTATAGAAATAACTATAGAGGAAAAACTCCAAATATATCTGGCAGCAAAAAGTCACATAGCAGACTTCGACAAACCATTAGAAGTAAAACACTGGCGACATCCTGCCGAAGTGGCAACGATTCAGGAGGTGAACAAAGATAACATATATAGAATGGAAGCGTACACAGATGGAAGTAAAATGGGGGAGAAAGTTGGCGCAGCAGGAATTATATTTGAAAACGGAATTATGACACACCAGTTAAAATTCAAATTGCATGGCCACTGCACCAACAATCAAGCCGAACAACTTGCTATTTTAAAAGTACTAGAGAAATTAGAAGAACTATATTATGCCAGTTCAATAGATAGAAACGGAACCGTTGCAATATACACTGACAGCAGAATTACTATAGATCTACTGAGAAACAACTGGAAAAGGAATCGGCTAATAGAATCTATCAAAGACAAACTTCTTGCACTAAACCATTTAAATTGGATCATCCACTTTGGCTGGGTTAAAGGCCACTGCGGAATAGAAGGCAATGAACTAGCAGATAAGCTTGCAAAACGCGCTGCTATCGAAGATAGTGAAATAGTGTACGACAAAATACCAAAAGACGTAATTGTAACAAGAGCGAAGGAATATGGACTCAACAGGTGGCAACAAGTCTGGACGAACACAACGAAAGGTGCAGTGACTAAAGCATTCTTCCCGTTAGTGAAAAACAGATTGCGTCAAAAGATTCCAATATCCCCAGAACTCACTACAATGTTAACTGGCCATGGAAAATTAAACGCATACCTATACCGATTTAGAATAATAAATAACCCACTCTGTCCTTGCGGAAAAGAAGAACAGACCGTTAACCATATAATATTTAATTGCAGAAGACTTGATGAAAAAAAGACTATAATTGGCAAAAAGTGTAACAAGCAATGGAGGGAAATGGCCTACCACCAACGAGAAGATTGCGAATAATCACCTGAAGTCGTTTGTAAAATTTGCAACTTCTATAAAAATCACGGACATGGACTGAAGGATTTGGAGTGTAACAACGACAAATTGTGAACTCTATACAATCAACTTACTCCGGTTTCATCATAATCTTACAATTAACTAAAACATAAAGCACTACTCTTAAAAATATGACAAGTATTTAAATTGAAATAATTACAAATTGTGAACTCACAAAAATCAGCTAGAAGAATAGACTCAAATTAATGTACATAGTGTCTAAAGCACAGAATAACCCAATGTAAAATTGTTGTAATGTTTACAATTACTAATTCAAAATAGGACATGTAACTATAAAGCATGTAGTATTACTATGTAATGGAGCATGCTGTTGATATCAATAAAAAAAAAAAAATGATTATGATTATTATTATTATTATTATTATTATTATTATTATTATTATTATTATTATTATTATTATTATTATTATTATTATTATTATTATTATTATTATTATTATTATTATTATTATTATTATTATTATTATTATTATTATTATTATTATTATTATTATTATTATTATTATTATTATTATTATTATTATTATTATTATTATTATTATTATTATTATTATTATTATTATTATTATTATTATTATTATTATTATTATTATTATTATTATTATTATTATTATTATTATTATTATTATTATTATTATTATTATTATTATTATTATTATTATTATTATTATTATTATTATTATTATTATTATTATTATTATTATTATTATTATTATTATTATTATTATTATTATTATTATTATTATTATTATTATTATTATTATTATTATTATTATTATTATTATTATTATTATTATTATTATTATTATTATTATTATTATTATTATTATTATTATTATTATTATTATTATTATTATTATTATTATTATTATTATTATTATTATTATTATTATTATTATTATTATTATTATTATTATTATTATTATTATTATTATTATTATTATTATTATTATTATTATTATTATTATTATTATTATTATTATTATTATTTATTTTATGTGTGAGTGTGAAACGTTCTATAAATTCACTTTATTCAGTGTATGAGTAATTTAATAGAATGACAACTTTAACCAATAAATAATGAACATGGTTAATGAGCTTCTGAAAACTGCCTTTTCAAGGCAAGCATTAGAAGAAAGGGTTATTATAAAAATATTAGGACGACAAATACCCGATCTAAAAATTAAGCAAAAAGCGAAAGGAAGTAGAAATTCTGTTTATATCATGAAGAAACTTCGGCGCATGGACTTCATTTTTCAAAACTTTTTCAAGCAGCATGCTGTTATTTTTTGGCATGAGCCGCCACTGTGTAATGGTATCTGCAACCTGCATTCACATCAGTGCCACTACAATATTCTGTCAAGATTTCAGAAGTCTCACCCTGTTTCAAAGATAACTATAGTATACCACAGGAAAGAAAGTCTCCAGGAGATGAGACATGGGGGTTGAAAAAGGTTCCTACACCCTCCCTCAGTAGTTCATGACACCCCATATCACTTCAGGTACAGACTATTCAAAAACAGTCTGACGGCTTCTACTTTTGGGAATGAATCTTCTTGGTTTCAGTGTACAGAATAGGACACATGTTTTCTTAATGGTTCTGCTCCTTGTGTAGCCTCCATTCCCTGTCACATTCGCTGTCCTTGTCCCACTGTGTAAGGGGTGCATTCCTTTCAGCGACTTACTTTGTGTTGGTGGACGAGTCTTTATGAAGCCTTATATTAATTTTGATAGCAGATTTAAAGTAACCATACCTACCAGGGAAGATTGGACCCAGAAGGGGCTGGCACATGCAGATGGCTGCCTAACAGAGTTGAATTTTGACACTGTGATGGAGTCTTGGGACCTCCTACTGTCCTCTCTTGGTTTATATACTACAACCTACTAGACAGAAGTATCTGTCACATATTGGCCTACTTTAAATAAATACTAGACTATCTCACTGGAATGCAAGCCAATTTTATTATTTACTCTAAAAGCAGGCTGCAATACATATACTTTAAGCACTAAGAATAACAATAGCTTTTACCAGAGGATGCTGCATAGTCTTTATGACTGAGGTCTGGTAACACAACAGTGGATACCTGTGCCCTTGGGCATTAAGGGGAATGAAATAGGAGATACACTGACATAGAAAAGAGCTGAATTCCCTATAGTGGGACCAGAACTCTTCTTTGAGCTTATTCTCCAGAGAGTTGGCAGTAAAGTGGATGTGCTGCTAAGATTTGGTGAAATGGTCAAAGCAAACAAGAGGTAGGCAACCCAGGGAGCTATTTCACAGACCTTGCTCCAGACATCAACAGGTTCTGAGATAACCCTGACGAAGGCCACAGAGTTAAGATGGCTGAAAGCTTGGAGAAGGAAAACATCACTTGGCTGCAATCCTGAGAAACCATTCTAACAAAGAGATTCTATCTCTTAGTCATGTGTGAATGTGACAAGCTGTTAGCCTTTTCAAGCATCATTCAAGACCCAAAGTATGGTAAGGGATATGAGATGTAACTAATTGCTAGACATGTAACTTATACTATGTTTTTGGGCAATAAAGAGATTAAAAAAGCTGACAGCAGGAACTTACACTCCTTTTTAGGAAAAGTGGATCTAGATTACAATGGTACATGAGGCAAAACGAATCTTTATTATCTAAGTGGAGGGGTTATTGTATTGGGGCCCACTATTTTTCCATTGTAAAATTAAATTAAAATACATTTGATACACAAGAAAAATGTGTACCTTGTAGATGTTACATATTTGTTAAAAGAGTTGTGGGTATGCATTACAAATAAATTTAGAAATGGTAAATAAGGAGATCAGAGTTACCTCGTTTCAGCAGATTCCCTTTTAAACTCTTTTTTAAGGATAAATAAGATTTAAAACATGTGGATTCATAAAGTATGGCATATATACTTCTTTTACTCTTTTGTACTTATTATTGTGTACATTTATACCTTTTAGCCTTGCAACAAAAAGCAAAGGAAGACATAATAGACAACAGTGCTAAGAAGTTGAATCCAACATTATGTAATAAGATTCTGAAATAGAAGTGACAGCTTCTCTAACTATCTCTAAGTAACTCACAGTAATATTCTTTGTTAATACAGTACAACCAAGTTTTATTCATGGTGGCATATTGGTCCCATTTTATGCACTTTTTTAATAGCTTTTAATGCCTGTTTTTACCATATATGGCACCACAGGTTGAGGACCCTAATGATACATGAATTGAAATGATAATGGGAAAGAAATATACCAAATTTAAGTAAAGGTACCTCCGAAGAATTTTTTGAATTTGTGAAATATGGTGAATGAAGAAAACCTGGGAAAAACTTAAGTCTGAGGAAGCAGTATTGGCAGAATTTGAACTATGAGACCACTGTTTATGAATCCATGCCTTACAGTCTCAGCCATTCATGTTGATTTCTATTTTATGACATGAACAGTTTTGGCTAGTCAGGAATAAGGAAACACAGAGGTAAAAAGTAGAGTTTATACTTTTTTTTTTATTTACGTCTGCCCCAACGTTAAGTTATATCGGACGGTGAATGAATTGGGTGAAATGATGCTCAAATGAGTCCAGGGTCCATGGAGCTTAGAGTTACCTGACATTCGTCTTGAAGCATAATGGAAAACCCCGGAAAAAACCTTATCTAGGTAACTCACCCTGACCGAGATTCGAACTCGGGATAGTTTATACCTGTGTGGAGTAATTTTTAAAGAATACGAAAGCTACTAGCTACTGAAAAATGAAGCAGAGAACTGCTGCTTATTTGCAAGATGAAGAGAAGGACTTTCTTTTACTCCTATAGGGTCATTATATGATAACCCATTTACAGACTCTCTGCACTGTGAAAAAGATGCAAAGAGTCAATGGGGAAATAGTGCTGTTATAGGCACACTAAAATCCTTAACTTATAGTAGGAGCTAGAAATCGCTTTCTGCTCTCAAACAGGCAGCATATCTCATTAAAATAATTTTGTTCATTTGCCTAAACTCGGCAGGAGGAATTTGTGATTTCTAGCACAATGATATAGCCTAAGTTCCCTTAGTATACTAGGATTAGAATGATACTACCTTTCTAGGAACCCATCAGGTGAGGGAACAATGGGACCACATATCAGCACTTACAGTTCTGTCTGTTCATTTAATAATTGGACCATAATGTTTGGTGAAGAGGATTAACGACAAGGTCTACCGCATCCAGAAGGTGCCTCGAGGGAAGATATTGGTAGTACACTTGGATCGTCTGGTCCGCTACGATGGTGCTGTTCGGGACGACTAGCCTTGAAGAGGGAGAAGTGTCGCGAACCCATTATTTGCGATAGCGCGGCACAGAGAGTTAAGGGACAGATAGTGCCGGGCGAAGAACATAGCGCGGAGATAAAAGGCATGCCAAAACATGTAAAGCGAGGTAAATGGAACATTCTAGTGACATCTTGATTGATACAGAACATTCGATTTCTTGTTTGTTCCAGAAATATCTAGTAATATGAATAGTGGTATATATAAGGAAGCCGAGACTCGCTAAGACAGTCGTAAACAGAGTAGTAGCCGAAAACGGAGTTGTAACGGGAACTGTAAACAGAGTGTAATCAGAACTGAGTAAGTGTTTGTTTGTGGTCAACGACCTTGGAAAATTGTGTATGTGACATAACTCTGTTAATGTAAGGATTGTCCAAAGTGTCCTTCTACGGAAATAAAGATCGTTTTGAATTTCTGCAACTTGGACTTTTAATTCTACGAACCCACAAAGTCACTGTATATAAGGTGGAATAAAAATGGAACTAATGAAAGGTGCTCTATGAACTCCATAAAAAAGGTGGGAAACAAAAGAGAATAGTGTAAAGCGGAGTGCGGCAGTTTTGTTCATTCTTTGCTGCTTGAAAACATTCCACCCACGCTGAATCCAGTTTTGGCAAGGGTTAAGTGATTACACCCTACCTAATTTCTTAAGGGCCACTTTGAATCGGTTCCTACACGATTTGGGGTTCAAATATGAAAGAAGGTGTAACAAGCCTATTCTAATAGAAAGAGAAGATATTAACAGATTTGTCGTCGAGACTAATGGAAGGAATTGCATCCTTATCCGATGACAGTGAAGAAACCTAAAAATAACGGACATATTTAAAGTTCTTATCAAGGTATGCCTCAATTTGATTTGTTGTAATATATATTTTTGTCTGCAAAATAGTTTTTTGAACTACTAAAGTAACAAGTAAAAGGAGGATTAAAAATTAAAATGCATGCACTCAAAAATTGAATCTCTTAAAATAGAATTTAATAGCAGGGTAAACAGTTCTGTATTGATGAATCATTTGCAATACATCAAACTGGCAGACCTGACGCTGCCGTGGTCGATTGTTCTTAAGGTACATGTGGCAGGTAACAGGGCGCCCCATAAGACCTGTACTGTCTTTTAATCGTGAGACGCGCTGTAGTTTCGATGAGAAATTGTCCAAATATCGAAGATGGCAGCTAGTGCTGCTTTAATTGCTGTTCAAGACAGCATATCTTGAGTCTCTATCGAGAGGAAGTTGACTTGGAGGGTGATGGTTCGGTATTTTTACACAAAGAATGCATATTATACGCATGCACGAAAAGAAAAAACTAGAAAGAAAAGCTTCTGTCAGACATTGGTCTGTAGCTTGCGTCACGTGATGTATAAACCAATGGTATTCACCTTTTCTGAAATTGTTCTTGCATTGATCTGGAATTCCGTCATTTGATAAAAGTATGTATGTCAAACACATGAATGGTCGCACATTTTAAATTTTTGTGAACATTATTTAAATGTCTACATTAATAAACCTATTTATTAGTTCATATGGACATTGCGGCATAGATCTTCAGTTGTATTTAGTGTTTAAAACAACGGGCAGCCATTTCTATTAATGTACTCGCTAAATAAATAGCCTGTTTGGGAATAAAATAATAAAACATTTTTTAACATATAGTTTAGTGTAAACGTTCTCGATATTGCTCTTGAACTAATTTCGACACTTTCTGTTGCAACCACGCCGGTGAAGGTTCGATATCGACCCTGGGATTCGGTAGCGGTTCGTGGCCGAAATGTTAGGGGGACGCGGAAACAGTTTTTCTTGCTAAGTATTGACAAAAATTAATTATTACACCTGTAAATTTTAAGGATCTTTTTTTTTTTTCAAATTCTACCCCTATAACGAACGGAACTATTGGTTCTCAAGTTGTAATATATACACCTCAGAAATAAGTACAGGAAGCCTAACACGAACTTTGCCCAAAGCTGCTATATTAATATGCATGCAACATATAAAAAGATGGTATTAGAACATCATTCAAACTCAACCAAGTCCAGATGTAATGTTCGCCACTTAAGCTGCCACAGATCCACGCACTCTGTGTACACACATTAATACTCGTATTTTACATTTGTTCAGTTTATCATGAACTACACTTTTACTCTATATACAAAATCAAGTCTTCTGCTCTTTAATTTAATGAAATGTTCCATCACTCTTTCATCAAAATCCTGCATGTTACTGATGAGAGCATTGAGAAAGCATTGGATCTGTCGTTTGTCATTGTATTTCTTAAAAGCGTTTTTGTCCCTTTTAGAGTGAAAAAGCAACTTTCAGCCTCCGCAGTCGTCATTGGCGTTCTTATGACAATTTTCAAAAGTTTTGTGACTTCGCTGAACATTGATGAAAGGTTATTTTCGTATATGATCTGGAAACGTTTCAATGCTCCTTGAATGTTCAAGTCATTTTGTCTGTAAATTAGCTCCAACTCAGTGTGCAGTTTTCCTTGCTGTAGAAAAGGACAGTATTGCATCACTCGTGTGAAAATTACTTCCGGGAAACGGTCACAGAAATCCTTAAATAAGTCGTTACACAGCAAAGATGCAGCTGCTAGATGTCCATTATGAGCAAAGCTATCTATAACAGTAGTTGTGATGACTTTACACACCTTGACATCCCCAAATCTTGCACTTTCCATACCTTTTCTTTTCTTCGGCGGCTGCTGAAACTCTTCACATAAGTTTTTGTGTATTTCATCAATATTTAATCTTGCCGTTTCCATTTGTTGTTTAAATAAAAGGGTGTCTTTTTAGACTCCAGGTATTGCCCTATGGAAAGAGCCCCGGAGTATCCATCGCTTCTGGGTAGAAGGAGGCCTGGGTCCTTGGTCCTACGGGTCCAGGACTATTGGGAATAGAACCTCTGCACTTAACTAACTGTCACTCCTATACGTTACATTATTTTTGCTCTTCTTTTAAATTGCTGGTACAAAATGTGTACATGATGTAGGATTTTTTTTAAATATTAGCCAAAAAATAAAATTTGGATCTTCAAGAGCTCTTCTATATAGCTACTGGCTTCGTTTATTGTGGTTGTATAATTTTCAAGAATTTCGAAGCAATCTCTCAGGTTTTCTGTGTTTTCGTACACAACATTGACAGTACGAATATTGTAATTCCATCTTAATGCAGCTCTGGGTGATCTAGCCTGCACAACTTTCTCTAAAATATCAGATCGCAAAGAGGAATTGGAAAAGAATGCTGGAATCCCCGACAGATTTGAAAAGAACACGCGTACCTGGGAATCAGTGTTTGTTGCCTTTTGTATGATTAAATTCAACTGGTGTGCATAGTGGTGGACGAAGTATGCATATGCTTCCCTTATTTTGTCCTGTACTCCATCAGTCCTTCCACTATTAACACTGGCCCCGTTAAAGGTTTGAGCAATGAGCTTTTCTTTGGTATTTCCAAGAAGCGGGTTGATTTCATTCCTTATGCATTTTGTTCAAAGATTCCACATCTCTTCTTTCAGGATTCAAAAGAGCCCAAAATCTCTTATATACGATGTTTTGTTGTTGTTGTAAATTACGTCTTCCAGCGTTGTCATATCGGACGATGAATGGAATGGGTGAAATAATGCTCAAATGAGCCCGGGGTCCATAGAGCTTAGTTACCCGACACTGGAAAAGACCTTAACCAGGTAACTCACCCTGACCGAGCTTCAAACTCGGGACCTCTTGAACGTGAGACAGACACGCTACCGAGGCGGGCATATACGAATTCCTCATATACATAACGGAATACGAAAACCATCTGACGGTGATTTGAAATGTCAGTTGGCACATTACACTGAATGACAACAAACTCGGAAGCCCGTATTTGTTGCTCTATTTTCTCCCTACACACTTTCAACATGCAGCCTAATAGATCATTCTGCACTGTTTTCGTTTAAATACTGTGGCTGTTTGTAAATGTTCTTTCATTACTGTATCAGCTGTATAGCCAGCGAGACTAGTTTCACTTTTATTAGTTTCTATTTTTTTCTATGAAGAATTCCGGCGTTGGTCTAACCAACGATTTCAATTGTACTTTTTCTTAAATAGGTCAACCTTCAAAGTTGCACTTCCATTAGTGATTTTACAAAGTTATCGCCCGCCTCGGTAGCGTAGATGGTAGCATGTCTGCCTCACGTTCATGAGATCTAGAGTTCGAATCTCGGTCAGGGCGAGTTATCTTGATAATGTTTTTTCCGGGGTTTTCGCTTATCCTGAAAGACGAATGTCGGGTGGAGGTTGTTTAGTTAACTCATGTGCACGTCGGCCGCTGCCTTTGACGAACCCTTATAATCGTTTTACAACACTGACCCTCCTTCTCCCAGTCCTTTCTCCATATTCCTTTCGTCACAATATTTCTTATTCTATTTCTGTGAATAACCAGAATTTATCATGAGGTTCCTTGTACGTCCCCTTACCAAGATTATTTTTCAGCACATATTTATATTTGTTCAAAACAAGCGCTTGAATTTGCTTAGAAACAGTTCCCGTTATAACTTTATATTTTGAGGCTTTTCCAGTAATATAACTCGGCCCAGTTATTCACACTATTGTCATCACTTTGATTATTTGCACTTGACTGAAAGTAATCTACTGCATTTACCACTGTATTTCCCTCCCACAGTCTCCACATCGTGACACACAACGAACTTTTGCACGTAATGAAACAGATCAACTGGAAGTTGGAACTTTGGCAACTGAAACTCCACGTGGAGTAGACATGCGACCGTCACTTCCAGAAAATCAGGGTTGCTATTGGTCCTCAACGACAGTGTTCCATTTCTGAAGTGTGGAGATAGATTTATGACGGTCATTAGTGGGCGGGAGGGTAGTTTCCTTTGATGGGCAAACTGCACACGCGTTCACTAGACAGACTTTAACTCAAAGCTCCATGGACCCCGGACGCATTGAGCATCATTTCACCCATTTCATTCATCGTTCGATATGACTAAATGTTGGAGGACGTAAATCACAAAACAAAAAAGGTCATCCATTATTCTTTAGCCATTGGACTTCATAAAGCCACCTATAACACTCTGTTTATGTCCCTAACTCCACAGAGAACACTAAAATAAGAAACTGTGCATTCGAACCCTATAATACTGCTCTGCGGACAGCGCTAGGCAGGGACAGAACCGCGTCGGATAAGCACATATGCAAGTGCTTCTCCCACTCCCTCACCACCTTCAGAGCTGCATGCGTTTCGTTACGTGGTAATGCAGCAGGCCGGCGACATACGTACCACGCCGAGCCGTATGCTGTAGATATGAAAGCACCACTTTTACTCCTTATGAAGCGTTCTCATATTTTAAAAGTAAACTATCCTTAATAGTCGCAAGGCCATTGTTCATTTAATTCCGTAAGATTTTTAGGGGGCGCGCGCCTTCGCGCCCTTATGATGAACCGCCCCGCTTTTGGACAATATATATATAATAGACAAAATCAGTTACTCATCCGAATGCTTAATCCAGATCGATCGGTGAATATTGATGTAATTTTAGAGTTTGAATATAAGCATTGACGAAAAGAACGGCTTATCAGTTTTGTTAAGTTTGTAGAATCTGAGTGTACCCATTTTTATCAAAATACAACTTTATATATGAGAATTTTATAAACGATATAGGCACGTACTAACACTGTGGTGGCCATGGATAATATTAAGTAGGTCTTGAACATTTTTATAAGTGCAATGCATACTTCATTTGTTAAAGTATTGTTATCTCCATGGCGCTATTATACATAGTTACAGTTAAATAAAAATGTGCTACACAAAAGTGATTAAAGTTCCTATTTCCGAATTGTGATGCAAATTCTCCTCAGCTAAAATGTTCTCCATTGCACAACACAGGGAAAGCTGACAACTCATCATTCTAATGATTTCTTTGTGGTACAGGATTCTGTGAATCTGAAGATGTAACTGTAGCTGTCGTTGCAGCAGTCTGATGTACTATAAATGGCAGAAAACTTGTGAAGAAGACCGATGCTGATCACTGTTTTCCAATTTGCTTAGCTATGGTATTGCTTTGGCAACCGAGAAGAAGTACTGCAGAATGTGGTTCTCATTTTTTAGCCGTGCAAATAAGGGCAGCGTCTGATGGTATATGGTGTGAAGCGTCCCACGCAATATACAGGAGGACTGATTCTTTGATAGGCATCCTTTGATGTGTTAGAGATCGCAAGAATCCTCTCAATAACCATTTTCAAAGGAGCATTTAGTTTGGTGTAGCTGACAAGCAGAACATTCTCGAACTCTTTTATTACTGTTGCGCTGTTTCCGTGCCAGATTTTTATAATTTCATTTACAAAGGCACTAACTCCACGGAACTTTGGTAATCACCCTATGATCCGAGAGCTGGTGTATGCTAAACTGTGTAACTTCCCATCAAGACGTCAGCAAAGCCAACGTCTGCAGCTTTTATTTCATACTCATCTTCGACCACCTGCACCGTTTGAACTCTTGGTTTACTACATTAATCTCTTTGGATAACTCGTTCAACAAGAGACAACATATTTTTCTGTATTGACTCATTTTAGTCGTCACTACAAAAGGAACTCTTGGGACAAGTCAAACTGAAAAATTCAATTGAGCTACCGTATATTCACATTCATTGCAACGTAATACAGTTTTTGAACACAATTAAGACATGTCATTTGTAATACATACTCTCTCTTAAAGGTAAACGATTAGAAATAACAAAATAATGGCGAGATCAAATTAAATATACAAGCTAGTCATAAATTGCTTAATGGTGTAGAATTTAAAAATAAATATAATATGCTAAAATCAGTAATAAGGCCTAGTTATTTTTACAGTGATACATAAATGGTATAAAATACATTATCATTTAGAAAGGCTTTTAAATGTGTTTTTAATGTATTTAAATTATTACAGGTTCTAATTGAAGCGGGAAGTACATTATAGAATCTGATTCCGGTATAACTAGGCATCTTTTCATATAAGTGCATTCTGTGTCCAGGAATAGCGAGATTATTTTTGCCCCTTGTAACATAGTTATGGATATCTGAGTTTGTTTTCATTGGAAACTTATGATTAACCAAGTGAAGAATAGATCTATAAATAAATAAATAAATAAATAAGCTCGGTAGTGTATCTTTGTTTGCCGAAAGCTATTTTTGCAAGAATCTGTATGTTTTAAATTCTCTATATATCTAATAGCACGTTTTTGGAGTATGAATATCCTACTGAGGTTTGTTTTACTGGTGTTACCCCAAATTTCTATCCCATAGGATAAGGCCGAGCGGATAAGGGCAAAATATATAATTTTAGCTTTTGTACGTGGAATGTAATTTTTAAGAGTTCTCAAAACAAATAAGTTTTTGCTAATTTGTAGTGACAGTTTGTCGATATGACTATTATAAGTTAATGTCCTGTCTATATTTAATCCTAGTAAGTTTACATAATCTACATTTTTGATATTATTAGATATGGTTAAAAGGGGGGGGGGTTGACTATGTTCCTGTAACCAAAGATTATAATTTCACATTTCTTGGGGTTTACAGTTAAGTTTGAGTCGCTGAAATATTTATTTATGGAATTTACTGTAGCATTCTTGTATTTTTCGAGTACATTTGCATATTTATCACTAATTATAATTGTTTTATCATCCGCATACCATGGACAACGTAACTAAAACCTTAGCCTATACATGGCTGGTGTGAAAGAGCAATTAATTTCCATCAATTAACTTAAATTCTTGAGACATTTTTATAAGTGCAATGCATACTCCATTTGTTATAGTATTGCTATCTCCATGTAACTATTGTCGTCACAGTTAAAGATGTCTTGTGCTGTATAAAGGTTTATTAGAGAAGATATAGTGCGTGGTTTCACTAGTAAATAACCCCAACACGCATTTGAAATGGCTTAAGCCTTCTCATTTACCGCTTTGTGCTGAAAGTAATTCAAATATAGCATTTGGTAATAAAGTCTCAAAAATAGCCTTTGATATCCATATTCGACGAAACGGGGTTGAAATTTGTTGACATAAGTAGAAAAAAAACCCTAACCCCAATTTTAAAAAATGAAAAAAAAAAAAAAAATGGTGAAACAATTACGAGGCGTGTCCGTAAAATAAGGTCTCCAATTTTATTTAATATAGTAAACATGTTTATTGTCAATAAATGTTACATTGATGGAAAGGCGGAACTTACAGCTATTTTTCAACGTAATTACCATTGCGATCGATGCACTTTTGCATGCACTGTGACAGTTTTTGTATACCATTGTCATAGCACTCTCCCGCCAAGTTGCGCAGTTTTTCAAATCATCGTCGGTCTGGAAATGTGTTCCACCCAGGTGTGACTTCAACTCAGGAAACAGATGATAATCGCTAGTTTTTTTGTTTGTTTGTAATTTACGTCCTCCAACGTTAAGTCATTCGGACGGTGAATGAATTGGGTGAAATGGTGCTCAAATGAGTCCAGGGTCCATGGAGCTTAGAGCTACCTGACATTCGTCTTGAAGGATAAGGGAAAATCCCGGAAAAACCCGTATCCAGATAACTCACCCTGACCGAGATACGAACTCGGGACCTCTTGAACGTGAGGCAGACACGCTACCATCTACGCTACCGAGGCGGGCAATCGCTAGGTGCTAAGTCTGGACTGTATGGGGAGGATGTCCTATCCGAACTGGGCCAGGAGATCAGCCGTTGCATGCGCAGTATGGGGACGAGTGTTGTCGTGATGAAAAATCACTCCCTGCGTCAGCATTCCCCTCCTTCGATTTTGAATGTCACGTCGCATTCTTTTTAAAGTCTCACCGTAGCTAGCGGCGTTTATTGTTGTGACGGTAGGCATAAACTCGCACAACAATACACCTTTTGTGTCCCAGAAAACACTGGTCATCACTTTACCGGCAGAAACTGTCTGTTTGAACTTTCGCGGCTTCGGCGAATTTGAATGCCGCCACTGACGAGAACGTTCTTTAGTTTCTGGTGTTGTGTAGTCCACCCAGGTTTCATCGCCAGTGACCAACAATTCCTCGCCCTGTTCTGCATAGCGCTCCAGGAATCGGTGGGCCGCTTCAACACGTTGCCGTTTATGGTCTTCGCTGAGCATTTTGGGGACCCACCTCGCACACACGTTGCGATAATGCAAATGTTCGGTCAAAATCTTGTCAATTGTAGTCTTACTGACTTCAGGGATAAGTTCACACAGGTCGCGAACTGTCACACGTCGATCTTTAAGCATTTCTTGCTCCACTTTTGCAATTGTTTCGGCTAAAACCGAAGGCCGACAAGAACGCTCTTTGTCATCGACGTCTGTACGTCCGTCTTTGAACTCTCTGACCCACTTTCGCACGTTTTTGACGTCCATACACTGTGGCCCATAGACTTCGCATAACTGACGATGAATTTCAGTGGGAGTAGTGCCCTTGGCACTCAAAAAAAAAAAAAAAAAAACAAACAAACAAAAAAAAAACGGATCACTGCACGCAACTCGCACTTGGCGGCGGAAGTGATAGGAAGCTCTATTGCAAACGGCTGCCCAGCCAAGACTAATGGTTACAACGGGTTCTTGTGGTGGGGATTTGAAGGGGTGAAACCAAGCTATACGCCAATGTTGCCGGGTTTTCCGTAATAGCGTTCCTCACGACTCCAGCGCCTTGGAGACCTTTTTTTACGGACACGCCTCGTATCAATCTCCATTCAGTGGCTCTTAAAACAGGCGCGCACGCACACGCCACGCTTATTTTCTCTCTTTATAGTATCAGTGTAGTCACTCAACTATGATGTAACATCTTAAATTCAGCCCTTATGTTGCTCATAAGCAACATAAGCACTACAGATACGAATATTTTATTGCCCATTTAAAGCTTGCCTGCCTTAGGTAGATCAGCTGTTTTCCTTTTGTAACTGCAGTGATAGCTTGCGTTACACATTTATTCTGTTCACCACCCTGCGTTTATTTTCATCTACTCTACGCGTTACTTCACCATAATTTAATTCATTACCGATATTTCATTTCGACGGCTCGGTTCTTCCACTCCTAGAGCGGCCTCCCTCAACGAAGACGTAGGCATGAAATGTGTAGTGTTTACGCCCGCTTTTACTACATACGGCACCGCAGGCGATGACAATGATGATACATGAGATGAAGATGGAGCACCGATGGAATGAGATGGCGGGGGAAACCGGAGATCCCGGAGAAAACCCGCCCCAGCGCCGTGTTGTCCACCACAACGGTCGCCTGGGATCGAACCCGGGCCGCTTTGGTGAGAGCCAAGCGGTCTAACCACTGAGCCATGGCGCGGCCTACGTAGGCATGTATCAAAGCTAAGCGAAATGTTTCTTTTAACTTATTTTATGCGAATTATTAATATTAATGTGCATGGAGGTAGGTATAAAATGGTGTTTTTAGACTATTATTTGTATAATCCAATTTAGAAAACACTCTGTGTGATGTCTTAATTACTTACTCCGAAGGTGGGGTGCAACAATTTTGCACAAAATCAAAATATCTAGATCTTTTTTGTTATTCATCTTGTGGAAAATGTTACGTTACAATAATTTATAACCATATGTAAACCGGTTACAGTGAGAAACAGTATAGTTCCGATCGCATGACAAGCAGAGAAAGCAGATACAGGTTATTTACTTACGTTTCAATGTAATAACTCAGATATAGTAGTTTTATCAGCGCCTTACACTTAAGTTGCACAGACAGGCGGGAGAGAAGCGGGAGTGAGTGAGTGAGTAGGTGAGTGAATGAGTGAGTGAGTGTGTGAGTGAGTGAGAGACTGGGTGAGCAAGTGAGTGAGTGGGTGGGTGAGAGACTGGGTGAGTGTGTGAGTGAGTGTGTGGGTGAGTGAGTGGGTGGGTGAGAGACTGAGTGTGTGGGTGAATGAGTGAGTGTGTGAGTGGGTGGGTGGGTGAGAGACTGAGTGAGTGTGTGAGTGAATGAGTGGGTGGGTGAGTGAGTGAGTGAGTGAGTGACTGGGGTTTAAGCGCCCGTCGACAGCTTGGTCATTTGGGCCCGGAGAGAAAAGAGGTATTAGTATTAGTTTATTTCAATCATACAATATACACAGTTGGTGTTATTGAAGATCACGTCAGAAGCAATTATAATGGATAAGATACAAATAATTACAATGATACAATTAGTGGTACTAGACACATCAATATTAATAAATGGTAATTAATAATTATGATAAAATAATAATAATGATGATGATCGTGGTGGTGGTGGTGGTGATGATGATGATGATGATGATGATGATGATGATGATGATGATGATGATGATGATGATGATGATGATGATGATGATGATGATGACAGTGACAGTGATGCACACAAAACCAGGTGTAAGTTATACAGGACATATTATTGAATACAAATAATTGTTGTGCATCACTGATAACAAAACAACCAGTTAACAAAGAAGAAAACTACAAAAGTACGATACTTCTAAATTTATGCAAGTTATAACCATTTCAGAACAAAAATGACACTTTAAATGTGTAGCATAACTACATCTTCGTTAATGTGTTTAAGACTAATTAGTACTGTTGTTTAAAAATTCCTGTGAATTGTAAAAGCAGTGTGTTAGTAGATATTTCTTGAGTTCTTTCTTAAACAGTTTTATATCAGTTAATCCCTTTAGATCTGTTGGTAGTACATAAAATATTTAGAACCTGCAGTAATTATATTTTTATTACCAAAGGTACTGAGAAAAAAGTCATTTTGTCTGCGAGTAAAATAAGTATGTACATCTTTGTTTAGTGGAGGGGATTCACTTGATGTTTTAACATACAAAATAGTGAAGAATACATATATACAAAATAAAGGAAGTATTTTAAGTTGCTCAAAGTATGGCCTGCAAGATTGCAATCTGCTCACTTTGGCCATAGCTCTTACAGCTCTTTTTTGGAGTAAGAAGATCTGCATGAAAGAAGTTTTAGGCAAAGTTCCCCATATCGATTCCGTATTCTAAATGGGATTGAAACAATGCAAAGTATACTGAACGAACCATTTGAAATGGTAACATGTTGGTAATCTGGTGCAGCAGGAATATAGTTTTATTGAGTTTGGGGTAAGTCATCAGGACATGATTCTGAAATGAAAGATTATCATCTATATGGATGCCTAGAAACTTTGTGTATTGAACCCCTGATATTACTTGATTGCTGTACATCAATTTTAACTCTTCATTACTATGATTGTTTCTGTTTAATGTAAAAAGTAAATAGTTCATCTTACTGATATTTGGACAGAGATTGTGGACAAGAAAATAGTTTTCCAGGCTTAGCATTATCTCATTACATTTATTATTTAACTGCTACATATTTTCGGCAGAAACAAGAATTGTATCATCGGCATAAAGTATGACTGCAGTACCCTTGGCCGCGCCGTGGCTCAGTGGTTAGACCGCTTGGCTCTCACCATGGTGACCTGGGTTCGATCCCAGGTGACCGCAAAGTGAGATTTGTGGTGGACAACATGGTACTGGGACGGGTTTTCTCCGGGACCTCCAGTTTCCCCCGCCATCTCATTCCACCGGTGCTCCATCTTCATCTCATGTATCATCAGTGTCACCGCCTGCGGTGCTGTATGTAGTAATAGCGGGCGTTAAACACTACACCTTTCATTTTCAGTACCTTTTATCTTAAGATTATCATATATTTATATATAATATTCATATATAATAAAAATAATATAGGCCCAAGAATCGAACCTTGTGGTACTCCATACTTGGTGGTACGTAATGTGGATATGTGACATTCTGTGGTTCCCTCCCTACCCAGTGATCTAATTTCGGTGAGTGATGTAGGTGGAAATGACATTCTGGTAAAGAGTAAATAAAAAGGGGAGTAGGAAGTAAAAGGGAGAGTAAGACTAAAAGGGAAGAAGAGATGAGAGGGAGGAAATTGGTACAGAATAGATGAATCTGCGCATTTAAACGAGTTATGGAAGTATTGCCGACCTGTGTGGGCACACGAATGCATATCTCAGTTGAGGTGAGTTAGATACTTTTACTAATATTTAACTCTGGATTCATTTGAGCATCATTTAACTTATATCATTCATTTATCATACAGTATGGCCTACCAAGTTAAATAATGTAAAATAATAAAAAAGAGCAAACAGGCCAGTGGGTCCTGCTAGTACAGAGCACATGCAAGTGTTCAGTTCTGCATCTAGTTAACTCCATGTTTTTCGATTCTCATAAATAATTGCCTACATCACTAATTGCTACAGATGACAGGAAGTTGATAAATCATAAACAACTGCATGAGTCATCACATGTTTTTATTTCATGTTTAGCTCAATTATAACAAAGACTTTTACATGGGAAACAAAACCTTCAACTGCAAAATTACAAAAAACTGGTTCATGAATGAGTACATTTATAAAAAAAAGTGTTTACCATGTTCTGCAGTCACAGTTGAATTGGATATTCAATACCAATATCCACAGTTCCCACACGTTGAAATGTCATGGACTACAATCAAACAAAGAATACAAAAAGGTGACAACACAAATAAGTCCATTTATGCAGCATCACACTCATTCTGTGTCTCCCCAAGATTGCAGTCACGCCATTACAATAAGTTAAACTTTTGCAAATCTAGGTGTAATAAAAGAGCGATCACCAGCTTAAAACGTCTAACAAATATACTCAACTAAGGCTATCTGCCACATACTCAATTACTTATCTATATTAAAGGCAGAAAACCACTGCGACGTGACAAGTTACTGAAACAATGTTAATCATCCTTTATTCACCATTAAGCTTATATGAAGCAATAGGTTTCGTCAGTTATAAAAAGTATTTACAATGTATTTACAAGTACAGAAGGTTTACAAATTAATGCATATAAAATTCTAGGTGAAATCAGATTATTTGCATGGCTTAAGCTAGTAATTATCGTAAGTTAACTTTACTATAGTAATAATAAAATTAAACAATTAGGTACCTACTATTATAATTTACAATAGTTTTACATAAATTCACTAGCATGTATGTTATATTCTAAATATTCTTGTACAGTATAAAATGCTTTTTGTTTAAACCAGTTTTTTAATACTATAACAAATCTGTTTTGTGGCAGTTCTTTTATTTCCAGAGGAAACTTATTGAATAAACAGAAGAAAAAGAATTTGGTGTTACATTCACATACCTTTCTCGAACAGTTCTTCAAAGAAATATTCTTACAAAAGCCCATTCTTCTATATGTTTTGTGTTAATCTAGATAAACGTTTTATTGTGTATGTTCTTAAGGATACAATAAAATAGCAGAATATGGTAAATGTAGGTAATAGTCAAATCTTTTAAGAGCTGGCTACTGTGTGATGGCTTGCATATTTAATTCTCTTTATATGGCCAGGACATAAAAAAGAGCAACGACTTTCCATTTAAGAAATGTATATTTCAAAATTCAAGCGAATAAAAGAATAACAAGGAATATCTCGAAAATAATGATCTCCACAAAAGATTTATTTAATATAAATTGTGGGTTTTAGTGACATCTACATTTGTTGGTATAGTAAGACTTTCCTAATAAACAGAAAGTCAGAGGCGTATCCTGCATCATGATGCAATAATATATATCTTAAACACACGACATTTTAATTAAATTTGTTGTCGTCATTTTTTACAAAATAAAAGGTTGCAAAAATATTATCATTTAGAGATATTTTGTATTAGGAGGCTTTACTTAAAAAATCTTCTTGTAGCATGCTTAGAAAATGCTAAACTTAAACTCCAAGTTTGGTATTTCACCGACTTTTCGGCTTTCTCTTTCTCTTTCTCTCTCACACTCACACTCACACTCACACACTTACACTCTCACACTCACACTCACACACTCACACTCACTCACACACACTCACACTCACACACTCTCACACTCTCACACACTCACACACTCTCACACACTCACACACTCACACACACACACACACACACACACACACACACACACACACACACACACACACACACACACACACGTGCGCGACCTTTTAATCGTGCACACAGCTTGTTCAGTTTGAGTAGATTTTTAAAAATTGGGATACTCTCAACTTGCACCTCAGTGATATTCAGTTTAAGAAATTTATTACACACATCACTGAATAATACAGTGAATAAATTTAAAAATTCAGGAATTTACTAGATTGATTGGCAAGATTGTGATGGTACCTCTCTATATTGGTAGAACCAAAAGAAATTTAAAAACGTGATTGAGTAAACATAAAAAAATATCAAATTAAAACAATACACAGTTGCTAATTGCTTTCAGACATCAATCATATTGTAGGCCAAAAATAGAATTATTGAAGTTTATTCAATTGAAATCACTGCTGAATAGCAGGAGAGAGAAAAATTACTTACAATAATCTGAACAGAATGGTGAACTTTGAAATTCCGCCATATGATATCATGATCAAATATAGCCAATCAGCTCATGAGATACAAGAGATACCATGGGATACCACATCACCACAAAGGGCAGTGGTATCAACTCAGAAGGCTAAGAAATGCAAGTTTCAGTACACTACCTGGATTATAGCCGACTTTCCCTTTAGTACTTCTAAATGTAACCAGATCACCCAATTCTGTAGCCAACAGTTGGCTGAAGACATTTTTCCAAAAACTTTATAACATGAAAATCTACAAGAACCAATGAGTGTTATTACTTCCTGTTCAATGCAAAGAAACCCATAATGAATGAGAATTACTTAGTGAACGTAAATAAGCACCCTATTTTAGTAAGAAATATTAGATAATATAAATAACTGTGAAAGTATTAAGAATCAGAATGATTTTAAACTACCATAATATTAATAAATAGCTATATTATAATTATTATTTAAGAAATATATAGTAATTGACTGGTTGAATGTCAGGAAGTTAACAATGAATTATTATTGTACAAGGGAAAGCAACAGGCTTTCTGGCAGATGTGCTTTGAATTTAGAAGATGCAAAAGATATAATAAAACAAAGAAGATGAAGCAATAAAATAATATTGTGTGAAAGTTCATCTTCAAAAGAGGTTGAGATGAAAGGAATATATCATGAGTAATAAGTGAAACGATTGTAAAATTAGTTCTGCATATAATTAGTTTATTCCTCTACTTGAATAGTTCCATTTGAGTTGATTTATTTACATAACATGCAGAAGTATCTGAGCTTTTACTAATCAGGAGAAAAATAATTCCTCTCATGCATAATTATTATGACTTTGTGGGTTCGTGAAATGAAAAGTCCAATTTCACCACTCAAAAATGTTCTTTATTTCCACCGACTTACAGTTTAACACTTGCCAATTACACAGAATTACTTGCTGCACACAATTACAATTCACCAGTTCGTCCGTTACAATTTCACTTGTACTCGCGATTACATAAACTCCGATGCACATACCAGTTACGTACAGTCTTCCGTTGCACAATCTTCTCGTTCATTAACACGTCACTGACTAACTCTTACACCAAGAACTGCGACTGTCTCCTCGCTCACACTCACTAACCAACTGACTGACTCACTGACTGTCTGCAACCCCCCTTTATATAGGAATATCGCCGCCTTCCAGTGTCCGCGAGAATGTTCCAGTAAAAGAATGATCGAGAACCAGGTGTAAGAGAAACAGACGGCACAGTCATGTTTTTCCTCCGTCACCACCGCCTGTCACCACTATAAGACAAACGAGGGGAGGGCGTAGCTAACACGGACCTCCCTCGTCTCCCGCTCTCAGCTGCTTTCATAGGGTGTTCCAGCGCTCGCGTTACATTATTCAGTATACCTGCTAATCTAAATAATGATTCATAATCAAGAAATTTTAAAGTAACTGCATTACAAATCTGCCACTGATTTCATAAGATGAAAGTGGCCCCTTTATCGTACAGCACTGGATGTCTTCCAGGCGATTGAATTTCGACCGATCTGAAAGATTCAACTTTAACAATATGCTGTTAGTTTTAATTCCAGAGATTCAATTTCTGGAACACCCCTTCCACGACTCACTAGCTATAAAAGGGAGTGCAAAACCCAGCCTGGAGCTCAGTTCAGTTGCTAGTTATGAATTGACCAGTCAGTATTGTAGTTTTTTTTAATCATTTGGTTGGAGCAGTTATGCAGTTAAAGGTGAGTATTGATCTGTGAGCAATGAACATTGAGAATTTTGTGCAGCACAAGTTGATGTGTATAATGCAGATGTAACAGGACATTAGACCGATGTGCTTATTCAGTGTATTTGTATGAAGTAAAAGTGATTGTTAGTTAGCAATGGACTATAATTCTAGAGACAAATAGTTTAGTGCAACTTCACGTTATCATTTTTATCACAATACATGTCATTTTATGGCTAATAATGCAAAGTTCGGAAATACTTATGATTTCTTTTATAAAAACTTCATACATTTTTGCTAATTCACTAGCCTGCGAATTAAAACTTTTTGTTTGTTGCCTAAACTATATAATGTGATTCTGTATAATGTTGACGTGCTGAATCAGAATTTTCAATCCATTTATTTCTATCACGTAAGGTTTTCTTGCGAAATCACTATACATATATGTAGAATTAACTGAAATTGACCACAGACTTTCACATTATACTTTTTTTATTTTAAATTAAAACAATAAATAATATACAGAACTTATTGAAATTAATGTGTATGGTTATTCATACATGTCACTAGAGTTGTTTTTTTTTTCTGTTTAGTCTTATTTACTTTGCTTTATTTTGCCTTATCTCCTTGACTATTGGAATGCATCACACGCATTTTACACCCGTTTCTTCTTAGTTGAGAAAGTTCTCCTCGTCCGTTTCCTTTTATGTTTGTCCTCAGGTATTTCACGCTTAAACATCCAGAAATAGTCAGCAAGCATACTTATGCTCCATCGTCCCTGGTGCCTGCGTTCGAACTGTTCCATATCCTTGTGAAATCGTTCGCATTGCTCCTCACTAAGAAATCCTAGATTTTCGGGGAAATAATCTAGATGAGAAAACAGGAAATGAATTTTCAAACTCATATTACAACCAAGTTCCTTATATGCCTCAAGCATGTTGGCCACAATGTTTCGGTAATTGGGTTCCTTGTAGTTACCAAGAAATTTTGAAACAACTTCACACAAGGATATCCATGCAGCTTTCTTCTTTTCATCCATGGTGTTTTTGAATGCTGCATCAGACATCAATCTTCTTATATCCGGGCCATTAAATATACCTTCTTTTAATTTTGCTTCAGACAGAAGTGGGAATTTCTCACATATATACTTGTAGCAGTCTTTTTCCTTATCTAAAGCCTTAACAAACTGTTTCATTAAGCCAAGCTTAATGTGGAGAGGTGGCAGCAGAACTTTAGAAGGACTCACAAGGTTCTGGCGCACAACGTTCTTAGAGCCGACTTCCAAATTTTCTCGAGGTGGCCAGTCTTTCTTGGTCCAGTGATGAACTCGTGCCCTGCTATCCCATAGGCAAAGAAAACATGGGGATTTGGTAAATCCAGATTGTTGACCCATCAGCATAGTAATAACTTTTAAATCGCCACATACTTGCCAGTTGTGTTCACTGTAATTCACTCGCAATAACATCAGTTGCAAATTTGCATATGATTCTTTGAGGATCACTGAATAGGCAACAGGCACTGAACCAAAAATGTTTCCGTTGTGTAGGAGGACACCCTTTAAACTTTGCTTCGAAGCATCAATGAATAGTCTCCATTCACGTGGGTCATAGTTTGAAAGTCCAAGTTGTAGAATAAGCTCTTTCACATTATTGCAGTATACAAGATAGCCATCTTCGGAGAAATAGGGTTTAAAATCTCTTTCACGTTGTCGGTACCAATAGAATGATATTTCAGGGCAAAGCAGATTCTTTTCTTTGAGTCTAGAGCCTAACAACTCAGCTAACTCTTTAGAGAGAGCAAGATCCCTCACTAAGTAATTTAATTCACTCTGGTTAAAGCACCCACGTTCTGTAGCACATGATTGTGGTATATAGTCACTATCACTCGTCTTAATTTCCCCCACTTCTACATAAGACTCGGATGAAAACTGTTCAAGATTTTTTGGTCGTATAGGGATTGGTACACCAGGCCCATGGGGCACAGGTAAAATGGCTGACCGTACAACTGGATATACAATTTGCTTCTTATTTTTAGAATTGTACCCTTTCACATCACACGAACAGAAGTAGCAGTCATCACTATGGTTCATCTGCTCTCTCCAAACCATAGGTATTCCAAAAGATAGCGACGATCTTCTGCCGTTGACCCAATGACGAAGTTCTTCAATGCATGCTCTACATACCTTGTGTGGTGCCCAAGCTTTACTTTGGTCTCCAAGTTTAATTCCAAAGTAGGCGAGATATGCTTTTTTCACAAAATCTGTAATATTACGCCTCTGCTTAGGCAATGTGTATTTCCCACATATATAATAAAAGTGGTCTGGATCATTTATACAAGTGCGATGTGACATGGTAAATACTTTCGTATTGAACTAATAGATCACAACATTCTACTCCGTGATAAAGCCTGCAACTGATTTTGTTTCCAGATGAAACACAGAGTAAAGAAGTGTGAGAGACACTACACCGCATGTGTATGTGCTCACAAACATTAGATAAGAGAGTGCATCCATAGAGTAGTTATCTCCCACAAATAAACATACACTAATGGCAAGGTAGCAGGTTAGTGCACTCTAAATTCCCATATCAGATAAGAAACTTCCGGTGTATTCCGTTATTACTATGAACAATCTTAAAAGCATTTTGTTTTCAAATCCTGGCATTATAAAACTACACAGGTTAAAGCATTACACTATATATAATGACGTTATAAGTTCCTACAAACATAAGAAAATTACGCTCTAAGGATACAAAAAATTGAAAATGTGAAAAAATGGTACGTGATACGAACTTTCTGGCTTTGAATTTGATTTCAGCATGCTAAAAATACCCCAAAAACATTCAAACTTTGGAGGCAGGAATTTCATCGCTGGCTAGTGTTATTCTCCAGATATGACATTTATTTAATTGAATTTCAAGAATTCATACTCATTACTGCCTCAATTTATTGAAAATGGAACCAAAGGAGGTGAAAATTCAAACATAGTTCCGATCCCAACATACAGTTGAAAAGATTCTTTAACATTAGCAACAAAGAGCAGATTAGCTACTCCAACTCTTCCTGGATTGAACACTATAGAAGCTATATTTCAATTGTCTGTGTATTATGATAGCACTAATATTATGTGGAGTTTTTTTATACTGTACTGCTTGTTCTTGGTTTCAGTGAACAGATTTAATATAATCCTCCGAATTGTATCACACACTCTGTTAGTAGAAAAAAGTAGTCAATAACACCTTTGTATATGTTAAATAAACTTCTAGTATATACATATCTATGAGGGTTGGCTGATAAGTCCTGATCCTCACATAGAGATGGCCCCACTGTGACAGTTTGATGGATACCATCATGTAGTTTAACTCTAGACTAGCTTTTATCCATAGTTACAGGTCAATAACTTCTTTAGTTTTTGAACGACAGCATTTTAAACAAGGCAAGTGTAGAGATTTCACGGAAATGGAGGATTTGGAACAACTAGCAGGGATTACATACTTCCATTTGAAAGGTTTAACACCTAAAGAAATCAAGGAGGAAATGGACAGTACATTGAAACACTCTGCCCCTTCATATACAGTGATTAAAAGGTGGGTTGCAGAGTTTAAAATGGGACGTACATGCACTAGTGATGAGTCTCACTCTGGATGCCCTGTGGAAATCACAACTCAGAGATCATTGAAAAAATTCATCTTTTAGTATTGGAAGACCGCAGATTAAAGTTGTTTTAGATAGAAGAGGCTGAAAACATATCAAAATAACGTGCAGATAATATTTTAAGTAATGTTTTAGGCTTCCACAAGGTCTGTGCAAGATGGGTGCCACTTATATTGACACCTGATCATAAGTTGCAAAGAAAAAGTGTTTCTGTTAAGAATTTGGAGCTATACCATAAAAATCCCAGTGAATGTTTGAGATGGCTTATAACTATGGATGAAACTTGGGTACTACACTACACTCCAGAAAGTAAATTACAGTCAAAACAGTGGAATGCACCAGGTGAACCAACTCCAAAATAGCCAACGTAAATTTTGACAGCTAACAAGGTTATAGTATGTGTTTTCTGGGATGCACAGGGAATTACTTTTATTAATTACTTGGAAAAGGGTAAAAGTATCACTGGTGACTACTACGCAATCTTACTGCAACATTTGAGTGATGAGGTAAGAAGAAAAAGATGTCATTTGGCAAAGAAAAAGTCTTGTTTCTTCATGACAATGCTCTGGCTCATCGTTCAGGCATTGCAATGGGAAAAATGTGTGAATTAAAGCTTGAATTGCTTAAAATCCATCCTATTTGCAAAATACAGCATCCAGTGATTAGCACCTATTCCTGAACCTGAAAAAATTTCTTGGAGGACGTAGATTTCACAGCAACAATGGGGTCATTGATGCGGTAAACAGCTATTTTGAGGACCATGATAAATCCCACTACAGGGATAGTTTCATTAAATTAGAACACCAATATGACAAATTTAAATGTATTAGTCTTTCTGGAGATTATGTTGAGTGATAAAAAAAATGATATTTTTTTGTGAGGCCCGGAATTTATCAGCTGACCTTCATATATATATACACACATTTGATAAGGTAATTTTAATATTCACATGTAACCTTAAAAAAAAAATGCAGCCAAAGGTGATAACTGTTCTCCACATAACTAAACTCATAACTTATAGAGATACAGAAATGACAAATCCAATTATTCTGCAATCTTATTGTTGCACAACCTGATAATAGAAAAATATTTACTGCATCCCATCTTACATTTAGTTACCATTTTATTTGATTTACTTTCTGCATATGAAGTAACTTTTTGTCCTGGTGGTAATATTTGAAATATATCATGATTAATTAGTATTCAATGACATTTCCCCTTAATTAATAATGTATTGGAGAACTCACAGCATTTTTTTTTCATGGTAATTGCTAATGGGTATGTGTAGTCCTGCTGGAGTTGGCAGGGGATCATACCCCAAACTAGATATCCTCCCACAAATCTCATTTCCTTACTTTTGAAGACACTGGGAAGACTGGTGGAGGGATATATCAGAGAGTAGTTGCTGATCATTCAGCCTCTGCTCAGAAATTAATAAACTTAACAATTAGACAAGTCCACTGAAACAGTGCATTTTCATCTCATTGTTAGACTAGAGATGGTCTAAATTGATAGTTTGCTATGAATGTTTTCACCAACAAAGTTGCTTTAAATGTACTTCTATTACCTCTGGCAGGGACAGTCTAATGAGAGTAAAAGTGAGTGAAATATATATATATATATATATATATATATATATATATATATATATATATATATATATATATATATATATTGGATAAGTGACACTCTTAGGGTCATTAGGTCATCAGGCTGTTTGCTCTGAATAACAATGTGTTAAGAGTGAACATAGTTAAAGGGTGGTCTAAGAGAGGAATACTATCACTAAATATTTGATACTTAATGGTAAATATCTACGAGTATTTAATATGCTCAATGATGGTGAAACATTTGCACAAAGTTATACTAATGACATTTGGTTAGTGGTGGCCAAGAACTTTCCCAGTACTGTCTGCCCACCACAAGAAGGTAAGAGAGGAATGAAGGAGCTTGAACTATTTATCCGCTCTGTTAGTGGATCTGATTATTACGAAATGAGTGTATGAGAGTGCTTATGAGTCACCTATGCTGCCAGATCTAATGTTTGTTGCAGTAACTGCAGTGATAGGTATTATGAATGGGTGAGATATGTGACAAAATTATGTATTTTAGATGAACCTAGCATCCATATATATCCCTAAGGTGAGCATAAACACAGCAAAAGTGATGTTACACAATTCTCTGACTAGCCTACTTGTACTGGGTAAACAGTACTGTTTGTGAACTTATTGTAGGTACCAGGCTTATCAGTTAATTTTGATAAAACCAAACTTGTAGTGCTTACAATCAAAAAGAGGCCTCATGTTTTCTGTGAGCCTTATTTCTTTGAGAGGAAGCTAAGCTATTCTCTTGCAGCAAAGTATTTGGGAGCTATCCCTTCATCGTGGACTGAAGTGGGTTAAGAATGTTGAACACAAGTTTACAAAGACCCAGAGGTCACTTTGAGAATGTGGAACTATCGTACAAGCTATTTGCATAAGATCACAGATGATCCATCAGCTTTGTATTGTATCTTTGTCATCAGACCCTCACTTATGTAGGCCTCCTTGGTATTTTGGCCTGGTACTAAGAATAGCACCATAACCAGCAGGCTCAACTGTCTTCAAAGGTTGGCATGTATGAACACTGTGGGAGCATGTGAACTACTCTGCTCTATCCATGAAGATGCTTCTTTGCCTCCTTCACTAGTAGCTGTATGTGTAAGAAGTGCCAAATGCACAGACACAATGCATCTGAATGTTAGGGTATCTGCAACCTGCATTCACATCAATGCCACTATAATATTCTGATAAGATTGATTTGATTTGATTTATTGATTCATCCATTAAAACATGTACATGTCAAATTAAAAACTAAGTACAATATTTACAATTAAGGTAGCTAACTAATTATTTACAAATTTAAAAATTCATCCATGCTGTAGAAGCTATTGGCTTTAAGGAAGTTTAATAACAATTTCTTAAATTGATGTTGTGATTCAATCTTCTTTATAGATTCAGGTAGCTTATTGTAAAGATGTAAGCCAGCATATGTGAAACTATTTTCATACATCTTTGTTTTGTGTGACTTCACAAATAAATTATTCTTTGTTCTAGTGTTGTGTATATGAATTTCAGAATTTGTTTTGAATAAACTTAGGCTTGCTTTCATATGTTCAAGAGTTTCATATATGTATATACTTGGCAGTGGTAAGATACCTAATTTACTGAAGTATGGCTTACAAGTAGTTGTGCTTGAGAGATCCGCTATGATTCTAATTATTTTCTTTTGGTATCTGAATACTTTTATACTGTCTTTAGAATTTCCCCAAAAAATTATACCATACGCCAACAAACTGGCGTGTCACCCTGTTTCAAAGATTACTAGAGTCCTTATGAAGCCGTATGTTAATTTTGATAGCAGATTTAAAGTAACCATACCTACCAGGGAAGACTGGACCTAGAAGGGGCTGGCACATGCAGATGGCTTCCTAACAGAGTTGAATTTTGATATTGTGATGGAGTCTGGGGACCTCCTACTGTCCTCCCTTGGTTTATATACTACAAACTACTAGACAGAAGTATCTGTCACATATTGGCCTACTTTAAATAAATACTAGACTATCTCACTGGAATGCAAGCCAATTTTATTATTTACTCTAAAAACAGGCTGCAATACATATACTTTAAGCACTAAGAATAACAATAGCTTTTACCAGAGGATGCTGCATAGTCTTTATGACTGAGGTCTGGTAACACAACAGTGGATACCTGTGCACTTGGGCATTAAGGGAAATGAAATAGGAGATACACTGACAAAGAAAAGAGCTGAATTCCCTATAGTGGGACCAGAACTCTTCTTTGAGCTTATTCTCCAGAGAGTTGGCAGTAAAATGGATGTGCTGCTAAGATTTGGTGAAATGGTCAAAGCAAACAAGGGGTAGGCAACCCAGGGAGCTATTTCACAGACCTTGCTCCAGACATCAACAGGTTCTGAGATAACCCTGACGAAGGCCACAGAGTTAAGATGGCTGAAAGCTTGGAGAAGGAAAACATCACTTGGCTGCAATCCTGAGAAACCATTCTAACAAAGAGATTCTATCTCTTAGTCATGTGTGAATGTGACAAGCTGTTAGCCTTTTCAAGCATCATTCAAGACCCAAAGTATGGTAAGGGATATGAGATGTAACTAATTGCTAGACATGTAACTTATACTATGTTTTTGGGCAATAAAGAGATTAAAAAGCTGACAGCAGGAACTTACTCTCCTTTTTAGGAAAAGTGGATCTAGATTACAATGGTACATGAGGCAAAACGAATCTTTATTATCTAAGTGGAGGGGTTATTGTATTGGGGCCCACTATTTTTCCATTGTAAAACCAAATTAAAATACATTTGACACACAAGAAAAGTGTGTACCTTGTAGATGTTACAATGTTGTTAAAAAGCTGTTTGTATGCATTACAAATAAATTTTACAAATAGTAAATAAGGAGATCAGATAGATAGAGTCGACATGAAAAATTCAATGCCATGGCCAGGATTTGAACTATGGATCTCCTGGTTTCCGTCCAGTCACTCTTAACCTTTGAGCTACCATGGCCAACATGCCGTCCTGACATTAAATTCTCCATTTGACTCATATATTTCCCCGGTAGACCATTAGGGGCTCTCGCATCTGAGACACACAGTTTGTGGCGACTTACTATCGTAAGTACTTAAGTCCCAGGCTTCATCATTTAATTTTTCATGTTGATTCTATCTATTAAAAACCTTAGCCTATATAAGACTAGTGTGGAGAAACGATTAATTTCCATCAATTAACTAAAATAATAAGAGTTAAATGATTAAGCCTGGGACTTAAGTCGCCACAAAAGGTGTATCTCGGATGCAAGAGCCCCTAGTGGTCTACCGGGGAAATTTATGAGTCAAATGGAGAATTTAATGTCAGGATGGCATGCTGGCCATGGTAACTCAAAGGTTAAGAGCGACTGGATGGAAACCAGGAGATCCGTGGTTCAAATACCGGCCATGCCATTGAATTTTTCATGTTGACTCTATCTATTAAAAACCTTAGCCTATATATGGCTAGTGTGGAGAAATGATTAATTTCCATCAATTAAATAAAAAAAAAAAGGAGATCAGAGCTACCTCCTTCCAGCAGATGCCCTTTTAAACTCTTTTTAAGAATAAATAAGATTTAAAACATGTGGATTCATAAAGAATGGCATATATACTTTTGTTACTCTTTTGTATTTATTATTGTGTATATTTTAGCCTTGCAACAAAAGGCAAAGGAAGACATAATAGACAACAGTGCTAAGATGTTGAATTCAACATTATGTAATAAGATTCTGAAATAGAAGTGACAGCTTCTCTAACGATCTCTATGTAACTCACAGTAATATTCTTTGTTAATACAGTACAACCAAGTTTTATTCATGGTGGCACACTGGTCACATTTTATATGTGCTAGGTAGGATGCACTTTAAAAATTTAGTTTTTAATAGCTTTTAATGCCTGTTTTTACCATATACAGCACCACAGGTTCAAAACCCTAATGATACATGAATTGAAATGATAATGGGAAAGAAATATACCTAAGTTAAGTAAAGGTACCTCCCAAGAATTTCCTGAATTTGTGAAATATGGGAAATGAAGAAAACCTGGGAAAAACTTAAGTCAGAGGAAGCAGTCTTAGCAGAATTTGAACTATGAGACCACTGTTTATGAATCCATGCCTTACAGTCTCAGCCATTCATGTTGATTTCTATTTTATGACATGAAGAGTTTTGGCTAGTCAGGAATAAGGAAACGCAGAGGTAAAAAGTATAGTTTATAGCTGTGTGAAGTAATTTTTAAAGAATACTTAAGCTACTAGCTACTGAAAAATAAAGCAGAGAACTGTTGCTTATTTGCAGGTGAAGAGAAGAACTTTCTTTTACTCCTATAGGGTCATTATATTATAAGATAGCCCATTCACAGGCTCTCTGCACTGTGGAAAGAATGCAAAGAGTCAATGGGAAAATGCTGCTATAGGCACATTAAAATCCCTAACTTATAGTAGGAGCTAGAAATAGCTTTCTGCTCTCAAACAGGCAGCATATCTCATCAAAATAACTCTTAAATAGTGCATCCTACACACGGCTAGTATGGAAGAACAATTAATGTCCATTAATTGTACCTAATAGTGGTCCGAACTATAAAGCCCGGGTCTTAAAGTACTTACAGCATAGTAAGTCGCCATTAAGCTAGTTGTCTCATGTGTTTATGAGAACTCCTAGTGGTTTACCGGGAAAAACACGAGTCAGTAGGAGAATTTAATGTCATGTTGGCACGTTGGCCATAGTAGCTCAATGGTTTAGAGCAGCTGGATGGAAACCAGAAAATCCGTGGTTCAAATCCCGACTATGGCATTGAATTTTTCAGTCTGGCTCTACCCTTTCATAGTGCATCCTACACATGGCTAGTGTGAAAGAACAATTAATTTCCATTAATTGTATCTAATAGTGGTCCGAACTATAAAGCCTGGGCCTTAAAGTACTTACAGCATAGTAAGTCGCGATTAAGGTAGCTATCTCATGTGTTTATGAGAACTCCTAGTGGTTTATCCCGAAAAACATGAGTCAGTTGGAAAATTTAATACCATGTTGGCACGTTGGCCATAGTAGCTCAATGGTTTAGAGCGGCTTGACGGAAACCAGAAGTTCTGTGGTTCAAATCCTGGCTATGGCATTGAATTTTTCAGTCTGGCTCTACCCTTTCATAATTTTGTTCGTTTGCCTAAACTCAGCAGCAGGAATTTGTGATTACTAGCACAGTGTTATAGCATAAGTCTCCTTAGTATACTAGGATTAGAATGATACTGCCTTTCTAGGAACCCCATAAATAAAAATTATAACTCATCAGGTGAGGGAACAATGGGACCACATATCAGCACTTACAGTTCTGTCAGGAAATGCCTCTTTTTTTCTTCATTTAATAATTCAGCAGCCTTACATGCTGTTGGAGAATCTTGTCAGAATATGCTATATGATTTTTCTTCTTCTGTCAAGTGACTGTAAAATACTATTAGAATAACTCTCCAACATTGTTCTGTTGCTTCATTAAAGAAAATGGGCCTTATTCTTTTTGTAAAACCAATTTCATGCAGCTTTTTTAACTGATCTTCCCGTAAAATGTCTCTTGTCTAACTTGGAACCCAAAGCATAACATTTATTGACAATTATTGAATAGTTTTTCTTCCAAGTTTCACAGAATTGAAAACCTTTCAACATACTGCATGAGCACATAATTAGCACATTTATGTTTAAATTAAACATTCCAAATAAACATGCAATGTTCCACACAGATAGTGACACACCATGCTTACTGTAGTGAGTCTCCTGACCACATATTTCAAATTTCTGGTTAGCAATAACCTGGTTAATAATCTAGATAAGACAAGCATAATATATTTTAAAATCAGTAAACTCCTGTCTAGTAATATAAGAATTAAAATTGAAAATGAAGAAATAGAAACATCAGACAATCACTTATTCCTTGGACTACATATGGACAAAAATTTATCTTGGACAAATCATGTAAACTCTGTATGTAATAAAATTAGTAAGGGTATTTATTTGTTAAATTATATGGCACATTACCTGGATAAAACTCATTTAAAATGGATTTATTTTGGAATTATACACTCTAATTTAAATTATGGTATTGAATTATGGGGTACAATGTATAAAGATAATTTAAAGCGGCTACTTGTATTACAGAAAAGGTGTGTAAGAACCATATGCTCACTAAATTCCAGGGACTCCTGTAAGGAAGTTTTTAAAAATGAAAGAATATTAACTGTGGTGTCATTATACATTTATAGGGTTATTCTTTTAGTCAGACAAAAATCAGATATAAAGATTAATAGCAATGTACACACATACGATACTAGAACCAAAAGCAATATGTATAGGGAAGGGAAAGGAAAGAAGTTTTTTGACAAGAATCCCTTTGTGATTGGAAAAGTATTATACAGTAAATTACCATTCAATATTAAACAAACATCAGGTCCAGAGTTTACTAAACAGTTAAAAAATTATTTAATCAATAGTGCTTTCTATGATATAGATGAATATTTGTATATATGCTAAATAAAAAACCTGTAATGTATATGTGACATAGGCTATATGACATAACACTAATCCGAATTTGTAAATTGCTTGTTACATACGTTTGAGACTACATGCCGAAACAACAAGGAAGATGATGTGGACGCCTGGACCTGCCTCATCCTGTGGATTTTAAGACTTAAGATTATATGTATTAGCTTTCAAACCTTTATTAATATCACACTAATTGTTAAAAGGACTAATGTTTATAGAATTATCATGTATCCTGTGTAGTTAAATATTTTTACTACTGTATATATTTAAATTATTTATATTATTTTGACGAAGCCCAAAATTCTGTAAGAATCTCCTGGTGAATAAATATAAATATGAATAAATATGAATATGAATATTAAGAGTGCCAATGCACTTTAGAGCAAGAACTGGCAGTTGAAAATTGTACTAGATGGCGAAGGAAAAGTGAAGAAGAGAAAGGTTACAAGAGTGTTACAGCCCTATATTACCTCCTTTACGTCTTACTTTAGATCAAAAGATTGCCAACATTAGGATAGTTTACCTCAACTCATATAACGCCCAAGAAATTACAGATTCCATACATAGGAGCAAATAATTACATTTATGAGATTAAATTGAATTTAAAGCAAGTAATTCAAGTGACCCAGATCTTGTCACTGAAATGTGACTTTCGAAATCTGTTTTAGTGTTTCTTTTTATCCTGTGTGCTAATGTTTTACATTAAACAATTTATTGATACTTACATTATACACCTATATATATTTTATCTACCAGACTAATTGCTGTGAAGCTGAATTGTAAGGCAAACATATGTAAGAGTCTATCTAATATGAGGGTGGCTGCTGTTTAGGAGCACAAGAGTACGTGAACCTCCAATATTTGTCTTGTACAAGCCCGTTTCCTCTTTTCGTTCATTATTTGTATTATCCCCGCTCATTGCTAAATGTGTAGTAAGTAGATTGCGGTAGCATGAGTATGTGGCAACGTTGCAGGTAGCACACTTCTCTTGTGCTAGCATATCATGTAACGTTTAAAGCTCTGCGCATGCGTAGACGACAAATACTACAGACAGGCATTGGTTGGGTACCCTTAGATCATAGCACAGTTTTGATGTGCACGTTAATTCACATTGGCAATGCCAGAGTTCTTGGTCATCTCTGGGAAGTGCTACTATCTATAGAGTTTAACTGCAACTATCTCCAAATACAAAGAATGTTTAGAACTCCAGGCGCTATCAGCCTTTGCTTTGTTGGTTTATGTTGCTTTAAATATGGTGTGTTTTTACAGTCCAGTTTCTAAACAGATGTTTTGTTTTAAACACTGTGATAAACTTGGATTTGTAGATAATCAGCAGATGAGACAATTGTGAGTTTCCTAGTACATCAAGTACAACTAGTGCTTTAGTGCAAAACAACTCTTTGTTGTGTGGAGCGACCGATCGCGAGGTTTTCGAATCTTTGTGACTGTTGAGCTTCTCTCAAGAGGTAGCTATGAACTCAGTGGATTCCATTTTAAGAAATAAAATAGATAAAGTGACTTGCAAAGAAAAAATGTAATAAAGTGACTAGGACGTCTGCAGACCAATTTGACAGTTAAGCATGTTACAAAAATCAGAAGCGGGACTACAGGTGCAAATTTAACAATGTATACACAACCTGTAAGTGGCTATGCAGTTGCAGTATTAGAAATGTGCTTTTTCTGTTTTCTGTGCCTTCTATTTAGCTCTGAAGTGAGTAATTGGACAAAAGTAGGAAATGCTGACTTGGTACGTCTTACTGAAGAGATAAAGAAGCACGGGAATTCACGCTGACATGAAAATGCATGCATTCAGTTCACCATCTTTGGTCGTGTGAATATTAATGTTCAGCTTACAGACTGTCAGTAAAGCGACACAATAAGCAAGGTGACAGGAATATATACGTTCTTTCTAGGCTAATAGATTGTATATAATTTTGTGGGGCGTTTGAGCTATCACTCATTAGTAGTAGTGGTGGTAGCAGTAGCGGATAGTGCTAGTGTGCATTTTAAGTGTAGGTGTTGTGAACACCTACATTTTTATTCCACGAGCCACCACTGCATAATACACATATTGAGCCTTTATCGCTTTAATTTCACTTTCTACCTCAGAACTAGTCTCAATTTGTTATGTGTATTTGGAGGAATTTAGTAACAGTGACGTCAAATACAAAAACAAAAGATGAAATCCAATCAGTTAACAGATCCGGAATATACAAAATAAGTTGTAAAAATTGTGAAAAATGCTACATAGATCAAACTAAAAGAAATCTAAAACCAGAGTCAAAGAGCACTTTAGAAACATCAGATTGAAACAAGAAGAAAAGTCAGCAGTAGCATTTCAATTTTGGAACGAAAATTATTACATTGATTCAAATCCAAAATTATTAAAAGGAGTGATAAATCAAAATAAACTAACATGGGAGAATATATTCATATGGAAAAATAAGGACAGCATAATGAACTTTGAAATCCCACCAGCAGATAATCTGACAAAAGTTCATAGTTCCACCACCAGAGAGAGCAGAGCAGACAACAGATGCTAGTTGGAGAGAGGTTGAAAATGGAGGCAATGGCCTTTGAAACTAGTCCCTCAATAATACAAAAAAGTAAGTGACGAGTGTCAATAGACCAACTACAAATAGTTTTTATGATTTCAATTTGTGCATAAAAATGTCAAAAACACTTCACTGCATTTTCCCAGAAAAGATTTATAAATGTGTATGAAGCTTTATTAATGTTCTATCTGGACTAAACCCTTCCCTTGTTATGTAAATGTTATAGTATTTTATGTGATTGTGGTTGGAAAGTTTAGAAAGAAGGTCCAGCCTTGAAAAATTCAAGTTATAGCCAGAATTCAAATCATGGATCATGGCCTTTTGCATTAGTGTTATTACCAGCTGAGCTAGCATGTCCACTCAAATGTAATTTCAAACTTCAGGGGCATAAAAAAAAAATATCTGTGGTTGCTGTCCTGACCCTGAAGTGAATTTTCCCATTCTATCTCACCTCTGAATTCCTGCTTGTGTTTTAGAGTGAATTAATTACTGCAGTAACAAAATTAGAAACATAAGTAAAAAATTTATTAAAACAGGCCATTTTTATCAAACCTGTCTAACCATATTCAATATGTCTTGCTAAAGTTATACTGGAGTACATTTGTATAATCTAACTACCATTTTAATGGATATTCCCATTTGGGTTGGACTGTTTTTAAAGTTAGACTGTGTTTTAGATTAATACATGATATAATTAATAGATGACATTTAAGTTCACATGATCTTTATGTTTCTCATTGAAAATGTGGATCAACTTATGACAGCTAAGCAAAGAAATAAGGTTTTAATAAGTTTCTTATGGAATTCATTTCCGAATTATTAAGGAATCCCTTCAATAAATACTTCTGAGAGATATCACATACATCCAAAAGCATGCATAAAAACAATTATGTTTCCCAAATTCTGTTTCCTATATTTATAATAGCAAAGCTACTCCTGCTAATGTCCATTTTGCTGGTTTGTCCTTGATCTGCAAATTGAAAGTCCAAACATATGCGGGACCTCTAGTTCTGGTTTCGTATACTGGACACACATGTTATGCAGATTCTGCTCATCTTGTGTAATAGCCTGCAAGTAACAGCAATACAATATAGTAACACTAATCATTTCTACAGTTAATTAAGTTATACTTAATATGTGTTAACATTAAATTATATAAGTCTTACTTACTCTAACTTTGATGTTTGAGCAAATTAGGTTTTTTAAGGAGTAATGGTTCACTGGAGCTAGTTGAATGTTTTGTTTTTTGAAGATGCCATTCCATCTAACAAAAAATCTGGTATATATCAAATTGAATGCTGTGACTGTAGTAAAATTTATATTGGAAAAACCAAAAGAAATTTAGAAACAAGAGCAAAGGAACACTTTAGGAACATAAAATACAAACAATTAGAAAAATCAGCAGTTGCCACGCATTTTTGGGGAAAAAACCACAACATAAATCCAGAACCAAAATTACTGAAACATACAACAGGAAAAGAAGAACTGTCCACATGGGAACAAATCTTTATTTAAAAAAATAGGAACAAAGTATTCAATTTCGACATCCCCCAGAAAGATTTGTTCAGCAAGTTCCTCGAACCGCCACCAGAGGAGACCGATGACAAAATATTGCCAGCTACACCAATGAGAACAAGTCGATGTCCGGCTGAAGATAGAGGGAAGGACTCAGAAACCGGTTCCGGGAAAATTTAAAAGTGAGTGTTGTTTTGTGTTATTAATCGACTCCCAATTAATTTAATTTATACAACAACACTGTTTTCAACACTTCCATGAAAGGATGTATAATGCTCATGTTTGTATTTACCCCTGCGTTTCTTACTTCAGATTCAGATTTATTCACCAGTGTAACAAAATTTAAAAGGTTGTGAGCAAGATGTTCAATACCTAAAATCTATTTTGGTTAATTGATGGAAATTAATCATTTCTTCACACTAGCCATATATAGGCTAAGGTTTTTGATAGAGTCAACACGAAAAATTCAATGCCATGACCAGGGTGCTCAATAGCTTAGAACAACTGGACGAAAACCAGGAGATCCGTGGTTCAAATCCTGGCCATGGCATTGAATTTTTCATGTTGACTCTATCTACCTAAAATCTATATTTACAAAGATTTAACATATTTTATTTACAGGAGAATTATTGTTAAACATATACAAACATTCCTGTTTTATACTCTTGCACTAAATAGAAGGCATATTTGACAAGAAATGCTTTGATTGATAATTTTCCCCTCTTCATTTATGGCTTTAATTGCTCAAGGTAAGTGGCATTACTCTCAATACATTTATTTTACTTTGCATTACTCTCAATACATTTATTTTACTTTGCATTACTCTCAATACATTTATTTTCCAGAGAACCTCTTAATCTACTTCTAAAATAATTTTGTTGTACTCTTGTATGTTCACATTTTTATCTTCTTTGTGAGTTATGATTACATATTCATAACATTCACATAAAGTTAATAAATTTAGTGTTTTGAATGCATTTATTTAAGAAATTGTTGGTATTTTTCTTACGATTCTTATCACTCTTTTCTGCAAACCCATGTAGCCCATAGTTGAAGTGTGAATAAATACATAGTACAGATGTATTTTTATATCTTGAAAGAAATCCTGCGCGATAGGGATGAGTAACAACTGTGGTGGGGATAGTGCATCTATTGCCACATTGTGTCACACACGTAAGATTACGAGAGGGAAGTACGCTGTACAACCTGACTAAAAACAAATATCACTCTCGAAGCCAGTATTGCAGCTCCTATAAATTAAGTTGTAATTCTTACTATCATAGTAATCTCTACATTTTGTTTGATCTTAAACAGTAAGTTTGGAACAAAAACCTGTTTTCCGGCACGCATGATTAGCAACTGCCGGCCTTTCCACATTGGTGCAAAGAGTCCCTGTAATGTGTTACACTTCAAGCATATGGCCTTGTATGTGCTGCATTGATATAAGTTTCATAAATACAAACTATATAAACTTCACTGCGATATCTCTTAATATTTCGTAAATACTTAAGTTACCTGGTATAGAGAAGAACGTTGTTGCACCAGCATCAATGGTTTTTCTTTCCTTAATAATTCTCCTGCCTCACATAACCCTTTCCCAGATTTTCGTTGCAGACCCAGACCATTGTTCCTTTTTCATAAATCTACAGACATTGCTTATTACTTCTTGTGTTTGTAAATGTAAGATCTTATTTCTTAATTTGCTGCTAGGAGGCACCATTTCTAAATGATCTCTTGTAACCAGGAGACATGCACATTTTGAAACAAGCTGTAGTATTACTCAGTAGCTCTGCATTTGTTTACTTGCTTCCAACTGATACGCAACTGACCTGCCTTCCCCTCCAGTTGTAACTGTTCTGAAATGGACTTGTCCAGATACCACTGTGCATCACTCTCCATCTGTCAAGATATAGTAGTACATCTTTACACTTGTATTACACAATCCTCATCCATTACTTGTGCCACTTGCTTTAGTATGTATATCTCACAGTTTACTTTCTTTGGGATTTTTTGAATGTTTTTTTTTTTTTTTTTTTTTCATTTTGGATTGTCTATAGTACAGAATACAGAAAAGATGGTGAAGTTCTCAAAAAGAAAAGTAAATACATTTTAGATTATCTAAATTTTAAAATAGAACTTTCAGTGTGCCCCAAAAGAAAATCAACAGGATGAATCCGATGAGAGACCTTGTAGCTCATCAAAGAAAAGGAGATCTATGGTACTGTACCCTTCCCAAAGCAAGAGGACATCTGAAATGGCACCTATGCCTGAAGTGATGAGTGATGGTAAAAATCATAGCTGTAGAATGCCAGGATGCAAAAGTGTAAGAGCTAGGGTATTTTGTACCCAATGCTAAATTCATTTGTGCCAAGTGACAAGTAAAAATTGTTTCAAATCCTACCATGAGATGTAGATTTTAGTTACATCATAGTATATGTAACAAATTACTCAAAAGAAGTAAAATGTATTACTAAATAAATAAAACATATTCAAGAAAATTAAGTCTCTGTTGGTGGAAGAATTGTACTCCCTGGAACCCAGTGTGTCATTTACAACACTTCAAATTTTGAAAATATGAGTTCACAAATTTTCAACAAAAACAGTAAAATGCCATCATCCATTAGGTTTGAATCCAAGTTTGAATAAAAAAATTGCAAAGTATTACAGTTTTAAGAGCAGTGGGTCCGAAGAGGATATGGATGCAGAAGTGCAGAGCAAAGCAAACACAGTAAATATACATTTAGCAGAACTATGAATGACATTAAACATAAACAAAACAGAGTGGATGCAGGTTAGTTTAAGCAATAAAATGCAATCCAAAATCATCCTCGCAGTACAAACTAAGCAAGTCAAACAGGTAATGCAAACTAACATTTTAGGAATATTTGCCATTACAGCTACTGTAGTGCCATTTGAATATCCAATAGCTAGTCCTCCTGTTTTGTATATCTTTTCAGATAAAGAATTTATGTACAGAATGAATAAGTATGGCCCCATCATCGAGCCCTGTAAATGCAATTATTACCTAATATATGTTTACCTATAATGCATATAAGGATAAAAATATTCAACCTGTCATTAAACCTAGTGGATATTAGCAAATTTCATCAGCTGTTACTCTGGAAAGGCCTCATATCTGTGATTCAGTGTTGGATATTATGCCCTATAATATAGGCATTCTTAGCTACTTATTATCTAGGTGGCTGGAAAAGAAAAGTTCACATTTTTTAAAAATTTGAAACTCAATACATAAGGAATCCTGCAGAACTAATGAATAACATAAGAACTTAACCATTAATGATGAAGATCTATTAGTTGCCTTGTATGTATTATCATCACTGTTCACTAATGTTCTGCAAGGCAATGTTTATGAATTATCAAATAAATGCTTAACCTGAATCAGTATAATAGAAAATCAAATCAAACATCTTAATTGTATTAAATTTTAGATGAGTCGTATATTTTACACATCTGCTTCACTTTCGTAAGTGAAAGTATACGAAAAGTATAAAAGTGAAAGTATACGAAAGTGAAGCAGATGTGTAAAAAATACGACTCATCTAAAATTTAATAATTTTTCGCTTCACTGTGGTGTTCCAATACAGTTAAATCTCGATATCTTAATTGTAGTTATATCTTGCTGTATATTTCATGATTATTTTGCTTATGTTAATAAATTTTACAAACAGACATACGGTCATGCTATGGGCCACCCACTGTTACCATTGCTTGATCAATATATGAGCTTTTTGGAGAAAGATGTTATTATTTCATAAGCAGAAATTGTTTAAAGTTTGGTTGTGATATGTGAATATTACATTTGCTCTAATTCACAGAAATTTACCGACACTACTCTAAACATATTCACCCCTGGTGGGTGTGGGTATAGAACCTGGGTATAGAACCACTCAGCATCGTGAGGAAATTGAGTAGCTACGCTATGTAGAAAACCCTGGTCTAGCAAGCCAATTTTCCAGCTGGCGGTGCCGAAATGTTTACCATATCTCCTCCCCATATCGGCTGGATAATCGCCCACCTGTGCCTTGCACATGTGGGGATGAGGCTGGCCATCGGGTTGGCAGGCCGTGGCCCAGTAGGAGCTGCTGTGCCATGGGTTTGCATGTTTTTACTCTAAACATATTAAAAGACCATAATAACACTTTCATCATTGAAATGGTAAAGTCACTCTTTTTCCTTTTGTTTTTAACAAAAACATAAAGCAATAATACTTTTAGGTTTGGAAATTATAGAAAATTATGAATATGAATATAGACAAGTGCATAAAAAATAAATACCTGCTTCCTACCTGCCCTTCTCAGTGTTTCAAAAGACTCTGAACAAAGTACATAAGTTCTAGTATATAAAAGGCTCTTTACTTTACTTCTAAAGTAGCACATCAAGCTTTAAACACAGAATTTGTATACTGAGCCATTTCTACGAGGGCTGTTCAATAAAGAATGATCATAATTTTTTTACGCTCATAATTTTTCGCACTAAAATTCAATATTATTATATTCTGTTGGCTTAATGTGAAACAAACACGCCGTAGTAGTTTCATTGTTGGTACTCCTGGTTCCCGCCTGTGAGAACCAGGTAAGTTCAGACATGTTCAGTATCGCCTACCGCTGCAATGGAGGTAACATGCAGTTAAAGTTGATGTTAGTGGAAGATCCGGAGTTTCTTTCAAACTTAATTACTGCTAATGAAACTTGGCTACATCATTATGATCCTGAGTGCAAACAGCAAAGCTCAGTGTGGAAATCTCCTTCATCACCAACCCCCAAAACAGCAAAAATGGTTGCTTCTGCCGGGAAAGTTATGGTCATCTCATTCTTTGATATTCATGGAATGGTTTATCAGCATGTTGTATCTGCACACACATCAGTAACTGGACAGTACTATAGGGATGTCCTGAAAACATTGCAAGTCCGTATCAGGCGCAAAAGACCACATTTCCGTGAAGCAGACTGGATGCTGCAACACGATAATGTGCGGCTGCATTTTGCCAACGTTGTTGCTGAATATCTTGCAAAAATCAACATGAAGTACATCCCTCACCCTCCCTATAGTCCGGATTTAGCCCCATGCGACATTTTTCTATTCCTAACCTAAGAAATGTCTTCGTGGGAGGCATTATCCATCATCAGAAGCAGTGGTGAAGGCTCCGGAGGCGATTTTGAAGGATCTCTCAAAAAACTGTTTCCGGCGTGTCTTTGAAGACTGGCAGAAACACTGGGACAAGTGCATCGCATTCAGGGGAGACTATTTTGAGAAGGATCATCAAAATTATGAGGATGAGTAAAGGTATGTTGTCAAAAAAAATTATGATCATTCTTTATTGAACAGCCCTCGTATGACAGAGAAACACTTATTCTGTCTGCACAAAACTGTAACAGAGAGATCAACTGTCAAGTTTTGTTTTAATTTAAAGTCTTTCAAAGGTGTAACAGCAAGTTTTGTTGTTAATATCTAGTTTTCAGGACATCAAATCTAAGTACCCTTTGTTTTTTATATAAAGTAGTGGGGCTATAGAACAAATTAAGATATAAAGTTACATAGGGCAATTTTTCTATACAGTCTTAAATTCAAAATATAATACCACTGCTCGAGGTGGGGAATGAACAAAAATGTAGTGACTTGTAATCCCATAATCCAAGATGTTGAATTTATTGAAGAAGGTAATTCCAAGGTGGGTGATAATATTAATGGTAGTAAAGAAATGAACAATATAAACAAAATAAAAGAGATAAGGTATAATTATAAAGACTCTGGTCCTTATGCTGTAATCGTAAATGGTAATCAAGGCAATGTTAACAGAATACATCCAATGAAGTTTGGCAGGATGATATATGAAAGCGGTTTCAATGTAAAAAAGATAATTCCCTTTGGGAGAAACAGATTATAAATATTTATTAATTTTTAGATGAGTTGTATTATTATACAGTTAAATCTCGATAGATTATAAATACATTTTAACATGTATATTGAAGCTAATGAATTTCTAGAATCCAATTTTGATGGAAAATTCAATACTAAAAGTTATATACCGTACTACAATGCAATCACAAAAGTATTAATAAAAGGAGTGGATATCGATATCACTGAAGAGGAACTGATGAAAAAGTTCAGTTAATGATGGAAATTATGACATTGTTAAAGCATTCAGGTTTTCAAGAAAAATGATATATGACGAGGGTAAACCTAAAATGGTACCCACTGAAATAGTTTTGCTCACCTTTAGATCCCAGATGTTACCTGCCAGAGTATTTATGTATGGCATTGCTTGCCCAGTTTTGGAATATAAAGAGAAGCCCTTTCAATGCAAAAAGTGTTACAATTTTGGTCACTCAATGAAATGGTGTAAAAATAAACAGGTATGCAAAAAATGCAGTAGGGAACATCATGTAAATCTTTGTTCCTCGGATAGAGTTTGTTGTAGTAATTGTGATGGTGAACATAATGCGGAATCACAGGAATGCCCAATATTCAAATTGGAAACTAAAGTTTTGGAGACTATAAATAAAATGAAAGTGTCGAGATTTGAAGCTATTAATATGGTTAAAAACAAGCATTCATATTCAGATAAAGCAAGAATGGTAGAACAAAAGGCTTCGGGTATCAGTTTTCATACGCTATGTGAAGCAGTAAACTCAGAGTTACAAAAATTAAATGACAAGGGTGAAAATAGTTTGAGTAGTAGACCAAGCAGTCCAAACAAAACAGGGCCTTTTTTCTCGGCTCCTAAAGGAAGAAAGTAAAGAAGTTTAACCAAAAAAAGAAAGTAGAGGGGTTAAATGAGGAATTGTTTTTTCCAAATGGCAGGGCTCCTAGGATGGAGGGAAAGGTAAATAGGATTCTTCGTAAAGATCTGGAAACTGTACCAATGGGAACTAATGACGACATGACTTATAGTAGTGAGAAATCAACAGGAAACGAAGTTCAGGATACAACTTATGTAATAGCTATTCCAAATAATTTGACTGATCCAAAAGAGGCAGATCAAAAGAAAATTAATAAGCATAGGTACACAACCCCCACATAAAATAGTGGATGTTGATAAATTATTCATTATGAGTTGGAATACTAGAAGCTTAAACACTAAACAACAGGATTTAATTAATTTTATATCACAGCATGATATTGACATATTTCTTATTAATGAAACTTGGTTCAAAGCAGGGCACAAATTTAAACTAAATCATTACAAATAAGGTTTGATAGGAAAAATCAAGGTGATGGGGTGATGATCGGATACAAAGAACATCTAATTGTAAACGACTATTCAATTATAGAAAATACAGATAATAAATTAAATTTAAAGGGAGTTAATTAATGACACTAAACAACACTTACTTTTAAATTTTTCTGGAACATGTTTCAGAGACTTTGCCTCCATCCTCAACCAGCCATTGACTTGTGCGGATGGAGGCAAAGTCTCTGAAACATGTTCCGGAAAAATTTAAAAGTAAGTGTTGTTTAATGTCATTAATCGACACCCTTTAAATTTAATTTATTATAACAACACTGTTTTCAACACTTCCAAGAAAGGAATTACAGATAACTTACAGGGAATCATGATCCAGGTTGGTGAATTAAAAATCTTTAATATATATAAAAATCCAAATGCAATGGTTACCAATACATTTTGGAGAAACATTTTTCAACTGCAACATAAGGAGAGGGCCTTAATATGTGGTGACTTTAATTTCAACTCAACCCAGAGGGACGGAAGAATTAATATTTTAAATATACCTTTTGTTAAATGGATGGCAAATTTAAATCCATATGTGTTAAATGATGGAACACCAACCTGATAGGGAGCAGGAAGCCAATTGGATACTTCTCCAGACTTATGTTTTGTTTCAAGAGATATGGTAAATAATGTTCAGTGGAGGGTTCATAACGACACTATGGGTAGTGAACATTTCCCAATCTTAATAAATTTTGGAACAAAAAAGATTAAAATAACAGCTAAATTTCTTAAATCAAGAAACAAAAGCATCAACTGGCATTTATTCGATTCCCAAGTTAATAAGAATTTAAAGGACATACAGAACATCAAGGAGGAATAAATATTTAATCAGTTTTACAATGTGATATATAATTCTTTAGATACAAATAATCCCTCTATGATCAGAAGTAAACCCAACAAGCTTAAACCTCCCAGATGGTTAAATGAAGAAGGCAAAAATGCTATTTTTCAAAGAAAAGAAAGAATTAAGAAATTTACTAAGAACAAAAACTTTGATAACTTTTTAGAAATGAAAAACCAGATAGCAAAAACTAAAAAGATGTTAATAGATTCCAAGAGAAGTAATTGGGCTACTTTCTGTAATTCACTATCACTACAAAATAAAAATATGAATCAAATATGGAAAGAGCTAACATCCTTTTCAAAACCCAGAGAAAATATCTTCACTCCCATTGATGACAAAAGTGAGATTCAGTTAAGTTTCTTAAAACAATTGGTACCAGATTTTGTGACTCCTGATTTTAGGGTAGAAGTGGATATTCATGGTAACAAGGAAGACCAAGTGGGAAAATATGATTTAGAGAAAGAGATAGAATTAAATGAGATAGAATGAAATACTCCTGGTCCGGATGAAATACCCTATGATATCGAGATTTAACTGATATGATCAAACTTCTAGATAGTTCTGGCTTAAATTTAATTAGAAAGGTTTATAGTTATATATTAAATTTGGAAGAAATACCACAGTTATGGAAAAGGTTCTATATCATACCAATTTTAAAATCTGTGAAAAACCCAAAGGACCAAAAAAGCTACAGACCTATTGCACTTTCTAGTGTCCTAAGGAAGATCTTTGAGAAAATATTAACAAACAGAATTATTTTCTACCTGGAAAGATATGGGATTTGGCCTCAAATTCAGTATGGATTCAGGAAAAAAATATAGTACTATCAACAGTCTAGCCATTATCATTACAGAAATTCAAAATAGCTTTATGGAAAACAAATATCTCTGGATTGTAATTCTACATATGACTCAGTACAAATTAATATCCTCTCAACAATATTAACAGACATCAACATTCCTGTTAAAATAAGGCAATGTGTGGTAAATCTGTTATCAAATAGAGTAATCTCATTACACCCAAGATACCACTTTGAACAGGTTAGAATAGCCAATATTGGTCTTTGACAAGGATCATCCTTAACCCCTATATTATATGTGATATACACAATGGCTATTTCCTCCCAACTTAACTCTACAATCAAAGGATTAGCCTTTGGAGATGATATACTGCTGTGGTGCTAAAGATAAACTGGACTCCAAAATTCAAGAATTTGAAAGTAATATTAAGGAAATTATAGAAGTTATAGAGAATCTAGGAATTAGTATTAACCCTACCAAAAGTAATTGGATGATTTTCAAGAAAGGAAGAGCCATACAAAATAAAACACTGAAAATTGGAAACCACGAAATTACTGCAAAAACTAATATGTAATTCTTGGGTATGCACATGGACCATAAATTAGCATGGACTCAACATCTACAACGATTAGTAAATAATCTAGAAAATATATCATATGTATTTAAATATTTATCTGGTAAGAAATGGGGAGCACATATCTATACATTAAAGATCATCTTTAATAATCTTGTAAATTCGAGATTGGAATATGGATTAATCCTGTTAGGGAAAATACCAGGAAAAATAATGGTAAATTTGTAATCCACTATTTACAGAATTCTTAAGATATGTTTAGGAATAAAAGGGAACCCAGCAAAAACATTAATATTCCAAGAAGTAAATTTTGGACCAATTAAACTTCGACAAGCAATGTTATCATGCAAATTTATTGGTAAGATGATGTACTACTTGGAAGATAAGCTAATGAGATTAGCATATAACACAATTAAAATAGATGAAGCAAAAAATGATTATTTTAAAACAAATTTTGTGCTAATGTACCTTTTACTTAAATACAAAAAGATGATTCAGGACAATGGTTTTCCACATGCTGGGAAACTTTACACAATTAGACATTAATTTAGAAACTTTCTACAAAGATGACATAGGACTAAAAGTTTCTATCAAGTCAGAGAAGATTATCCCACAATAGAATGGACACATATTTACACTGATGGTTCCAGTGACACTGAAATGGGTGTGGGAGCAGCTGTGTATAATGATAATAAGGAGGAAATAATACAAATTAAGCTAAACAGTAATATCTCCATATACTCAGCAGAATTGATTGCCCTTCAAGCGGCTATCATATATATTGGATAACAATATAGGAAAAGCTGTAATTTTTTCTGACTCCAAAAGTGTGTTAACTTCATTTAATAATTTGGAATTCAACTCCAATCTCAACATAATTGAAATTGATGTCAAAAATAAGATTTATATAGCACAAAAGAAAGGTATTATAATAAAATTGTTTTGGATCCCAGGACACAATAACATAAGAGGCAACGATAGGGTGGATATGCTAGCTAAAGAGGCACAAAAAACTGCATACTTCAAAAAAGAGGTGAAATTGATGTGGATAACAGAGAACTCAACTTCCCCTTGGAAAAATACAAATAGTAAAGATTTGTGGTATAGAAAGATATATGGATCTAGAGAAGATTTCTTAAATATTTTCAAAATTACACTTAACATTGCTATGAATCCAATATTATTATATAAAATGAAACGAAAAGAAGATCCGTATTGTCAGTGTGGGGAACTTGGAACCACAGATCACATAATAACTGGATGTCAGATAAATAAGCAAGAAAATAATAATCTTTTGAAATCCTTATATGATATGGGATTACAAGGTTCAATAAAAATTACTAATATCATACAATATGACCCTAAAATTATATTTAGGAACATAAATAAACACATAAGAAAATATAAAATAAAAGTTTAATAGGTATAACAACACAAAGGGTACTTAAAGAGCCACATAGGTTCATTGGGAAATAAATTATTCAGGAACGGACATCATAAGAAGTAAGCAGACTTTGGGGGCATCCTTAAAAAGAAGAAAAATAGTCTTTATTGTGAATGCTTTTACAAATAATGACTTTTTAAATTGTTTCCTGATTATCTTATATTACAATGTAATGAACTGTCTTAACCTCATTATTTACAAATCTGGTTTGTAAGATAGAACACGTACAAACAACATTCTGGTAACTTCATTTATTTTCATGAAGCTGAAGTAACACTACAAGGTTACAGTGATCAATAATTTTTCCCACAACTGTACATAAGTGATTGAAAAGTATGATTATGGGTAGCGCTTTGAAGTTGTATGATATCTGTTCTATAATTTTAGCTGATTCCCATAGTCAGGTATACAAGATTCTTCCCTAGTTGATAAGCAGTATAGTTTCATCTATAAGTTGTTAAAATGAAGTTAGGGTAGCTTGTGTAATGTCCCAATAATGTGAAGTATCATGTATAGTTATTCGTGACATACGTTTTTTCGAAGTTGTAACCTAGGTAACTTATGATTTGAGAAATCCTACGGTATATTTGTGCAAGATTTCGGCCATATGCTATAAACAGTGCATAAATGTTATAAATATTCTACAAAAAGAGTTGAAAATATGGCAGATATAGCTTTTTAGGACTGTAAGACAGCTCACACTTTTCATTGAGATGTATAGTATAAATGTACAAAGTTTAATCTGATCAGTGAGTATTGATGTACATTTAAAGTTTGAATACATATATTGAATAACAGGGTGACTTGCCAGTTTTGTTAAGTTTGTAGAATCCGAGTGTACCCAATTTTATTAAAATACTACTTGATGTATGAGAGTTTTATAAACGATGTACAAACTGCCTAGAATAACACTGGGATGTCCATGGATAAGATGAAATATTACGTGAAAATTTTTATAAGTGCAAAGCATACTGTATTTGTTACAGCATAATCTCCATGTTACAATCATTGTGGATATTAAAGATAGCTTGTGCTTATAAAAGAGACCAAAGGTGTTATCTCTGACATGTGATGCAAAGGATCCTCTTCAGCTAAAACTTCTCCAATGAGTAGTTGCAAATCGCGGCAAAAAGCCGACAGCTCATCTCTATCAGGATTTGTTTGTAGTGGTACAGAAGTCTGCAGAACTGATGATGTAACTGTAGCAGTTGCAGCAGCAGTTTGATGCACTCTGAGTGGCAGAAAGACTTGTAAAGAAGACCGATAATGTTAAAAACTGTTCCCCAATTTGGTTAGGTTTGGTAATGCTTTGGCAACCGATAGGAAGTACAGTAGAATGTGGTGTCCATTTTTTAGCCGTCCAAATAAAGGCAGAGCCTGATCGTATATGGTGTAGCGTCCCACGCAGTATACAAAATGGGGTCTGAATCTTGCATAAGCATTCTTAGATATGTTAGAGATCGCAAGAATCCAGTCAATAGCCAATTTAAAGGAATATTTGGTTTGGTGTAACTAACAAGCAGATTCTCGAACTCTTTTATTATAGTTGCGTTGTTTCTTGCCATGTTTTGATAATGTCATTTGCAAACGAAATAAACTCCACGGATCTTTGGGAATCAAGCGTATGATCCAAAGCTCATCTCCGCTAAATTGCGTAACTTCCCATCTAAATGTCTTCATAGTTCTAGATAAGTCTGCAGCTTCTTTTTGTATTCTTCCTCGAGCACGTGCAGCCGTTTGAACTCTTGGTTTGCTGTATTAATCACTTTGAATAACGTGTACAGCAAGAGACAACATATTTTTTTGCTTGATCCTTTTAGTCGCCACTGCAAAAGGAACTTCTTTCAACATTTCTCTAAGTGCAATGCATACTTCATTTGTTATAGTATTGTTATCTCCATGGTGTCTCCATGTCGCAGTTAAATAAAAATAAATAGATGTTCTTTAAGTCTTCTCATGTACCGCTTTGTGCTGAAAGTGTTTCAAATATGCCATTTTGTAAATTGTCAAAAATAGCCTCTGATATCGATATTTGACGAAACGGGATTGGAGTATGTTGACATACCTAAATGTGAAAAAGAAACTAACTCCAATTTAAAGAAAAAATTGAACAAAAGAATTATACAGCTTTTGATTATCTGAAAGGATGTGTCAGTATTTTTAATGGTGAGAGAACCATCAAACTCGATTCGATAGTTTTCTCTTTATAGTATTAGTGTAGCTGTTAAACAATAATGTAACCTCTTAAATTCAGCCCTTATGTTATTCTTAAGAGCACTACAATTAGGAATATTTATTGCATAATGAAAACTTGCATTTGTGAAATGAATACCTTAGTTATATAGCTGTTTATATTTTGTTACTGCTCTGATAGCATCCGGCAATCCCTTCCAACACATACAGGCACATATTCAGAAGTCAGTTTTCTGGGGGGGTGTCCAAAAACTCTAGTTGAATTATTTGCTTTTAATAAACAATTAATCAGGGATGTGTTTTTATCATATTAGTAAAAATTTATAGAAGTTTGGGTGGAGAAAATCATGTGAATGCAATATATTACATCTGTTTTATTTTTTTACTAACATGATAAAAACATCCCTAGTTAATTATTAAAAGCAAACAATTCAACGTAGATTTTTGGACCATCCCCGGATATTAATTTCTAAATATGTGCCAGTTAAGAATCATCTACTTGTATCACGGAGGTATCAAAAACATGTTTATTTGTTAACCCATGGTACGACAGCCCATACAGGGCCAAGGCCTGCCAACCCGACTGCCAGCCTCACAACCACATACGTAAGGCAGAGGTGGGCGATCATCCAACCGATACGAGGAGATGTGGTCAGCATCTTGGCATCCCCAGCCGAAAGTTGGCTTTCTTGACCAGGGCCGCTTACCTATCATAAGCTCCTCAATTTCCTCAGGATGCTGAATGAGCACCGGTCCTATACTTGGGACTTAAAATCCACACCACAGGGGTGGGATCGATTCCAGGCCGCATGATGTGTTAGCCCACTATGCCATGGGAGAGGACTTTTTATATGTTGGGTAGTGTAATTATCACTATATTGCCAGTAACTATTTTCTACTTCTTTTTTTCTACAGCTAGGCACACAAAATGATGCAGTGTTACCAAACTCTATTGAACAGAATTTTGAAGAGGCATCTGCAAGTTGGAACAGGAGGTGGATCAAACATAGAGGTCTTAATGGCCTTGTGGCCACAGCAACAGTCTATAACCAGTTTTGTAAGTTTAATAGCTATAATCAGTGAAGACATATATATGTATGTATAGTAAAGATACTCCTTCATGTCTTTTAAACAACACTTTTTATCATATTACTTATCATGAAATTACAAATTTTCAGGTTTCCAGAAAACAGGATTGTAACACAAGAGTAATACATATATCAACAAATATGGAATGGCCTGTTGATTACCTAAGGCTTGTTTCAATCTCCTGTTGATATCTTGCATTTTCCAGACAAAGTGAAGTGATAGGAAAGTGAGCACTGAGACAGCAAAGAGGCATGTAATCGTGATTGTCAGAAATACCAGTTGTAGCACCTTCTCACACTCTATAGAGGATATTGGTGAAGTCATTGTTAAGATTTGTCCACTGATTTTAATTGAAACCACAATTTTATCTTAGCGATTTGTGTTTAAAATTTGACCTTAGCGATTTGTGTTTAAAATGTTGCTCAAATATGTAATGTTTGCATAAAAATAAAGCTATGAGAAAGCTTGATTTAAATGTTGTAATTAAAAAAATCTGTCTATCTGTCTGTGTCCTTGTCTATCATTGCATGGTTTCTGAACTATAGCCAATGGCTTTTGTGCCAGATCCCAGGAGAAAGGATGAGATGAAGGTACCCTACAGGTGGCCAGAACCTCTCACTGGCGGTACTACAGCCATAGTGGATCTCTGACAGGTGCAGGCAGTTTCTCCAGCCCAATGGAGTTCCAGGCTGCCGAATCTGCCATTAGCCAGCCAGGTTCAGCTGATGAAACAGCCCCTCTGGAAGGGTGGTCACCTGACCACAAGGCCTTTCCTCAGCCAAACACTGTATTTCCAGAGCCCAAGCACTATCATAACAGAACCCACTGCCAACTTTGCTGACTCTTGTTACCTGGAAAGAGCAGATGGAGAGAATGAAATGAAAGGAAAGGAAGTGAAATAGGAAATGTAAAGCAAATATTCTATGCAACATTAGCCTTAGTGACTGAGAAGCCCCACGAAAAGAATCTAAGGTCAGGAAGGTTGGCCATAGGAATCAAACCTCGACCTGCTGAATGCAAGCCTCAGATTGGCCCATCTTGCTTTGTAATCAGAAAAAATCAAATGCATTACAAAGCACTTCATTTTGAGGTAACTAGTATGATTAGTTAATATTGCTTTGCAAAAAGTACACCAGAATATATGAATCAGTTATTTCAGAAAGGTCCTAAGTCGAGCTGGCATAGTGATGCATATATTTTAATACTGTTTTCCTCGTTTAGAACATTTCTCATTTTGAATATAAACTCAGCTATGTGATTAGAGGAAACTGATAAAGGGCATGCCAAAAGACTTACATGCCATTTTTTGCTGTGGACACAAAGCTTGCCGCCTGTAACATTAAACTGTTTCAATATTACAAGCAAGAATACAAACAACTTAAGATATGCAAACTATAACAACAATATTGAGGAAATAATTTAATTTCTAAGTAAACACATAAGGTATTAAACATAAACTAGTACCACAGGAGAGTAAGTCTCCGGAGCATGAGATGCAGAAGGTTAGAGAAGTTTCCCACACACTTCCTGGATAGGCTTATGACACCCCATGCCAGTTCAGTTACAGACCATTCAAAAACATTCTGATGTTTTCTACTTTTGTGAATGAATCTTCTCGGTTTTAGTGTACAGAGTGAACAGGGCGCATGTTTTTTTACGGTTCTACTCCTTGTGTAGCATGTGTTCTCTGTCACCCACATTCGCTGTCCTTATCCCACTGTGTAAAGGGATGCATTCCTGTCAGAGACTTACTCTGTGTTGGTGGACAGTACTTAAAATTAAGATTTAACTAACCCAAGAGAAGGCGAGCTAACTTTCTTAACAGGAGCGGGCACACAGTGTACTCTATATCCCACATTCAATTCACATATTAATAAACTTTAAAATTTAAAGATACTTATATTTCAGGACTATTTCCTATATTAACATGTAGTTAAATTTTGCAAACAATGTAGTGAATCGTTTCCATGCTCACTGCATTTGAATGCAATCTGAACAAAATCGTTACATTGTCGTATAAACAGAAGGCATGAATAATAGTTTACTGGCATAAAAGTACGCAATCAGATATAAAAGAACTCGGTAATGGTCTCTGATGGAAAGTATCAGCAGTTGTCATATTTTTAAGGCATTTATGTCAAAATCAACAAAGACATGAAACGGTGAGAATTCATCTCCAGGAATTCTTGCCGAACTTTTTGGCCCAGGAAAATGTTTTAATATGTTTGTCCTCTTTATTTTACGACCCTTCGAAAAATCCACTCTCCTTATTTTGCAATAGCTATCTTTCGCAGAAAAACAGTTTTCAGAATTAAGAGACATAGGCTCCTCTACATCACTTTGTTCAGAATAGGTGTTGTGGTCTCTTTATTCAATTACTACTTCTTCTGTATATTGAGATTTAACTGTATTGGAACACCACAGTGAAGCGAAATAATTATTAATTTTTAGATGAGTCGTATTTATTACACATCTGCTTCACTTTCGTACCTATTTTGAGGACATGTTTCGCAAATCATCGTTTGCATCTTCGGCTCTTATGCGACTAAAACTTGATCCAGTGGTGTGGGTAATTCTGGAGTTGCTGCTGCCATCTGTTGATTTAGTGATGAACTTAAATGTGGGGTTCTCTTCTGGCGGGATTTCAAAGTTCATTAGTTGGTTTTTATGTTTTTCTATGTATATTCTCTCCCATATGACGAGTTCACTATGTTTTTGTACGTATTTTAGTAATTTGGTGCTATCTTCAATTTCATGATTTTCAGACCAGAAATGAGCTGCTATTGCGCACTTATCAATATTTTTGTATCTTAAGTGCCTGAAGTGTTCTTTCTTTCTAGTGCCTATGTTTCTTTTTGTCCTCCCTATGTAAATTTTTTCACAGTCTTTACACTTAATCTTGTAAATGCCTTACTTTTCCTCTGGTTTTATCTTATCAGTATTATTACTGTGAAGTAGGTTTTTAATGTTGTAATTGTTTTTTGGTGCCAATGTTATATTGTATTTCTGGAATATTTTTTGGAACTTTTTTGTGGCCCAGGGGTGGTAAGTAAATTTAGCAAATCTAATTTCTTGTTTTATTGGTGTGAGAGCTGTGATCTGTTTTAATTTCTTTTGAAATTTGAATGATTTTAATTTTTTATCTACAAGGTTTTTTCCATATCCATTTTTAATTGCAGTTTTTAAGATTTGATGGTATTCTTTTTGATATTCTTGCTGGCTGAGAGGTAGATTTACTAATCTGTGTGTGAGACTGTTGATGGTGGCACGTTTGTGTGGAATTGGGTTGAAACTATTTGCTTTGATGTAATTATCTGTGTGTGTTGCTTTTCTATGGATACCAAATTCTAGTTTTTCATTGCTTTTTATGATTTTAAGGTCCAAAAAAGGTAGAGTACAGTTCTCTTCAGTTTCCACTGTGAATTGTATGCTGGGTTCTTGCAGGTTGAGTAGTTTCAAAGCATCATCTATTTGTTTGTAGGGCACTATTGCAAAGATGTCGTCTACGTATCTGTACCATGTTTTAAAAAAATGAGGGAAGGCTTTAGTTCTATGTGTTTCGAAAAAGCTCATGTATAGATTGGCCAAAAATGGTGATAGCGGGCTTCCCATAGCTAGTCCTGAAATTTGTTTATAATATTTTCCATTGAAAACAAAATAATTTTGATGTATACATATTTCAGTCATTGCCAAATATTCTGCTATTGCATTGGCATCTAGGTTTATAGAATTTAGCCATTTTTTCAGTTGAATCAAAAGTTTGTCTAATGGAATGCTAGGGAAGAGGGAGCGGACATCAAAGGATACTAAAGTGTCATGAGGTTTTAGTTTAAGATTTTGAATTTTTTCTATCAGGTCTAAAGAGTTTTTTATGCTCAGAGTATGGAATTGTGGAAAGGACTGAAATTTTTTGGACAGCCATTTTGCCAGAAGGTAAGTAGGAGTGTTTATATTATTTACAATGGGTGTCATGGGTATGTTGGGTTTGTGTATTTTTGGCAAACCATATAGTCTTGCAAGGGTAGGGTTGTCCGGTTTGATACTTTTTTGTTCTGCAGTTGTTAAAATTTTACTATTAATGATGGTTTTTTGTACATCTTTTATGCATCGGTTGAGTGGATTAGAATCTATTTCTTGGAATTCTTTTTGTTGTAGTAACTCTAACATTTTTTCCCTGTATGTAGCTGTGTCTAAAATCACTATTTTGTTCCCTTTATCGGCCCTTGAGAAGATTACATCCTTTTTCCTTAAAGATTTAATTATCTTAATTTGTTTCAAATGTTTTCCTGGTTTTTTATTTATTAAGTTTTCCAATATAGGAGATGATTTTTTTCCTAATATCAGCGGACATAAAATTTATCAACAATTGCCTAAAACAGAACATTTCTCCGAAATTTGTAAGAAAAGTAGTAAAATTTAACCACAACAGTAGAGAACAATTAGCTGCTGAAAAAGCCGTGTTAAAATCCGAAAAAGCCAATCACTACAGAAAACTAATATAGACCTCTCATTGTACAACCTACATTTGAAACTGGTAAAATTACTAGGAAACACAACATGGGACCATTTAGAGACCAAATCATTTGAACATATAAATTATAAAGTCAAAGAGAAATTTTATCGTCAAAAGAAGAAACTAAAGCATAACCATAATCATTCGCAACCAAAACATAACAACATTTCAGCAAAGAACACATCCCTAGACAATGTAATTAATCTCTCAAAGCAAAATTTTAACACTGAAGAAATAGATGTGCTTAACCAAGGCCTAAAAACATGTTTAACATACTCCAGCAACCCGGATGAATTCATTGCAGATATAGAACTAGCAGTAGAAGGCTTGGAAACCATGGACAAAAATATAATTAGGACAAAAATATAATTAGGAAAAAATCATCTCCTTATATTGGAAAACTTAATAAATAAAAAACCAGGAAAACATTTGAAACAAATTAAGATAATTAAATCTTTAAGGAAAAAGGATGTAATCTTCTCAAGGGCTGATAAAGGGAACAAAATAGTAATTTTAGACAAGGCTACATACAGGGAAAAAATGTTAGAGTTACTACAACAAAAAGAATTGCAAGAAATAGATTCTAATCCACTCAACCGATGCATAAAAGATGTACAAAAAAAACATCATTAATAGTAAAATTTTAACAACTGCAGAACAAAAAACTATCAAACTGGACAACCCTACCCTTGCAAGACTATATGGTTTGCCAAAAATACACAAACCCAACATACCCATGACACCCATTGTAAATAATATAAACACTCCTACTTACCTTCTGGCAAAATGGCTGTCCAAAAAATTTCAGTCCTTTCCACAATTCCATACTCTGAGCATAAAAAACTCTTTAGACCTGGTAGAAAAAATTCAAAATCTTAAACTAAAACCTCATGACACTTTAGTATCCTTTGATGTCTGCTCCCTCTTCCCTAGCATTCCATTAGACAAACTTTTGATTCAACTGAAAAAATGGCTAAATTCTATAAACCTATTAATTTTTAGATGAGTCGTATTTATTACACATCTGCTTCACTTTCGTAGGTATTTTGAGGACATGTTTCGCAAATCATCGTTTGCATCTACGGCTCCTATGCGACTAAAGCTTGATCCAGCGGTGTGGGTAATTCTGGGGTTGCTGCTGCCATCTGTTGATTTAGTGATGAACTTAAATGTGGGATTCTCTTCTGGCGGGATTTCAAAGTTCATTAGTTGGTTTTTATGTTTTTCTATGTATATCCTCTCCCATATGACAAGTTCACTATGTTTTTGTACGTATTTTAGTAATTCTGTGCTATCTTCAATTTCATGATTTTCAGACCAGAAATGAGCTGCTATTGCGGACTTATCAATATTTTTGTATCTTAAGTGCCTGAAGTGTTCTTTCTTTCTAGTGCCTATGTTTCTTTTTGTCCTCCCTATGTAAATTTTTTCACAGTCTTTACACTTAATCTTGTAAATGCCTTACTTTTCCTCTGGTTTTATCTTATCAGTATTATTACTGTGAAGTAGGTTTTTAATGTTGTAATTGTTTTTTGGTGCCAATGTTCTATTGTATTTCTGGAATATTTTTTGGAACTATTTCGTGGCCCAGCGGTGGTAAGTAAATTTAGCAAATCTAATTTCTTGTTTTATTGGTATGAGAGCTGTGATCTGTTTTAATCTCTTTTGAAGTTTGAATGATTTTAGTTTTTTATCTACAAGGTTTTTTCCATATCCATTTTTAATTGCAGTTTTTAAGATTTGATGGTATTCGTTTTGATATTCTTGCTGGCTGAGGGATAGATTTACTAATCTGTGTGTGAGACTGTTGATGGTTGCATGTTTGTGTGGAATTGGGTTGAAACTATTTGCTTTGATGTAATTATCTGTGTGTGTTGCTTTTCTATGGATGCCAAATTCTAGTTTTTCATTGCTTTTTTTGATTTTAAGGTCTAAAAAAGGTAGAGTACAGTCCTCTTCAGTTTCCACTGTGAATTGTATGCTGGGTTCTTGCAGGTTGAGTATTTCAAAGCATCATCTGTTTGTAGGGCACTATTGCAAAGATGTCGTCTACGTATCTGTACCATGTTTTAAAAAAATGAGAGAAGGCTTTAGTTATATGTGTTTCGAAAAAGCTCATGTATAGATTGGCCAAAAATGGTGATAGCAGGCTTCCCATAACTAGTCCTGAAATTTGTTTATAATATTTTCCATTGAAGGCAAAATAATTTTGATGTATACATATTTCAGTCATTGCCAAATATTCTTCTATTGCATTGGCATCTAGGTTTATAGAATTTAGCCATTTTTTCAGTTGAATCAAAAGTTTGTCTAATGGAATGCTAGGGAAGAGGGAGCGGACATCAAAGGATACTAAAGTGTCATGAGGTTTTAGTTTAAGATTTTGAATTTTTTCTACCAGGTCTAAAGAGTTTTTTATGCTCAGAGTATGGAATTGTGGAAAGGACTGAAATTTTTTGGATAGCCATCTTGTCAGAAGGTAAGTAGGAGTGTTTATATTATTTACAATGGGTCTCATGGGTATGTTGGGTTTGTGTATTTTAGGCAAACCATATAGTCTTGCAAGGGTAGGGCTGTCCGGTTTGATAGTTTTTTGTTCTGTAGTTGTTAAAATTTTACTATTAATGATGGTTTTTTGTACATCTTTTATGCATCGGTTGAGTGGATTAGAATCTATTTCCTGGAATTCTTCCTTCAGAAGGCTTGGAAACCATGGACAAAAATATAATTAGGAAAAAATCAGCTACTATATTGGAAAACTTAATAAATAAAAAGCCAGAAAAACATTTGAAACAAATTCAGATAATTACATCTTTAAGGAAAAAAGATGTAATCTTCTCAAGGGCTGATAAAGGGAACACAATAGTAATCTTAGATACAGCTACATATAAAGAAAAAATGTTAGAATTACTACAACAAAAAGAATTCCAGGAAATAGATTCTAATCCACTCAACCGATGCATAAAAGATGTACAAAAAACCATCATTAATAGTAAAATTTTAACAACTACAGAACAAAAAACTATCAAACTGGACAACCCTACCCTTGCAAGACTATATGGTTTGCCAAAAATACACAAACCCAACATATCCATGAGACCCATTGTACATAATATAAACACTCCTACTTACCTTCTGGCAAAATGGCTGTCCAAAAAATTTCAGTCCTTTCCACAATTCCATACTCTGAGCATAAAAAACTCTTTAGACCTGGTAGAAAAAATTCAAAATCTTAAACTAAAACCTCATGACACTTTAGTATCCTTTGATGTCCGCTCCCTCTTCCCTAGCATTCCATTAGACAAACTTTTGATTCAACTGAAAAAATGGCTAAATTCTATAAACCTAGATGCCAATGCAATTGAAGAATATTTGGCAATGACTGAAATATGTATACATCAAAATTATTTTGTCTTCAATGGAAAATATTATAAACAAATTTCAGGACTAGCTATGGGAAGCCTGCTATCACCATTTTTGGCCAATCTATACATGAGCTTTTTCGAAACACATATAACTAAAGCCTTCCCTCATTTTTTTAAAACATGGTACAGATACGTAGACAACATCTTTGCAATAGTGCCCTACAAACAAATAGATGATGCTTTGAAACTACTCAACCTGCAAGAACCCAGCATACAATTCACAGTGGAAACTGAAGAGGACTGTACTCTACCTTTTTTAGACCTTAAAATCAAAAAAAGCAATGAAAAACTAGAATTTGGTATCCATAGAAAAGCAACACACACAGATAATTACATCAAAGCAAATAGTTTCAACCCAATTCCACACAAACATGCAACCATCAACAGTCTCACACACAGATTAGTAAATCTACCCCTCAGCCAGCAAGAATATCAAAACGAATACCATCAAATCTTAAAAACTGCAATTAAAAATGGATATGGAAAAAACCTTGTAGATAAAAAACTAAAATCATTCAAACTTCAAAAGAGATTAAAACAGATCACAGCTCTCACACCAATAAAACAAGAAATTAGATTTGCTTAATTTACTTACCACCGCTGGGCCACGAAAAAGTTTCAAAAAATATTCAAGAAATACAATATAACATTGGCACCAAAAAACAATTACAGCATTAAAAACCTACTTCACAGTAATAATACTGATATGATAAAACCAGAGGAAAAGTCAGGCATTTACAAGATTAAGTGTAAAGACTGTGAAAAAATTTACATAGGGAGGACAAAAAGAAACATAGGCACTAGAAAGAAAGAACACTTCAGGCACTTAAGATACAAAAATATTGATAAGTCTGCAATAGCAGCTCATTTCTGGTCTGAAAATCATGAAATTGAAGGTAGCACCGAATTACTAAAATATGTACAAAAACATAGTGAACTCGTCATATGGGAGAGAATATACATAGAAAAACATAAAAACCAACTAATGAACTTTGAAATCCCGCCAGAAGAGAACCCCACATTTAAGTTCATCACTAAATCAACAGATGGCAGCAGCAACACCAGAATTACCCAGACCACTGGATCAAGCTTTAGTCGCATAAGAGCCGAAGATGCAAACGATGATTTGCGAAACATGTCCTCAAAATAGGTACGAAAGTGAAGCAGATGTGTAATAAATACGACTCATCTAAAAATTAATAATACTACTTCTTCGCTTGATTTGCTGCTGTGCTGCAGTTTTCAGGCAGTTCGTTGAATATTTTCAACATTTCCTCTGGAGTAATTGTTCTATGTGAAAAAGCATTTATATTGCTACAGTATAATAGCTAATAATATTATTGCATGCACACACACTCACATGTTTGTAATTATGACAGCAAGTCAGTAAAATGAGATTACTTATGTGGACAGGCACATGAACTTTATACCCCAGCTTAACAATGCTGAACAAACATGACTATAAACAATCCTTCACACTTGCAAAATAGGATGCGACTGTATCAACACACGTTCCAAAGAACAATGAACGAATAGTAAGCGTAACAGACAGATGGAATCATTAGCAATGCTGCCACATGCAAAAATACAAGATTGGAGTATTTTATACCCCACCATGTCTGCTCTTGGGTTAATTTATTACAATCGTTGGAAAAGTTTGTGTCACACCTTTCACCTTGTGACAGCACACCAGTTGCTCTAAAGTACCATGAACATTAAATTATTTTTGTTTTTTATGTTTCTAAGTTTACTCTTTATGAGTTGAAGTTCAATAGCATTCCCCAATATTGTAATTCAACATTAAATATTTCCTTGGTAGGAGGAACATTCAGTAATCTGTGAATGAAATTTCAAAACTGTGTATGTTGGTGTGATACAGTACTGGAGTTATTATTTTTTATGAATTGTCAAGATTCATATTCAGGATTTTCTATAAATTTCAAAACAGTGCTAGAAGGTTAGAATCAGAATTGAAAAATTCAATGTCACTGCCAGGATTTGAAGCACCAACCTTCTGCTCTATGAATGGCTGCTCTACCACTGAGCTACCATGGCAAAATGTCAGCATGACACTATATTCTCCAGCTGATTCACATCTTTCCAACAGACCAACAAGAAAACTTCAGTTTGAAATCATTTACCACATTGGTGACTGACAGCAAGTTACTACTTTTTTCCCAGACTTTTTAATGTATTTTTATTATAGTTCTCCATTTATAAAGGCCTTCAGCCATAAGTAATTGCCTTTATAAATAGAAGTACTATTGCTCCATGCATTTGAATGTTAACAAATTCAAAGAAATTAGAGCACTGTAAGCCTCTACTTATAGCAGCAAAAGTTCCTACAGTAGTTAATTTATATTCAATTCAATTTATTTTCATCCTTTTAATTACAATTTAAGGGACACGTCATAATATAACTATTTACATTATATGCAATTAATCTTAGTTACATATTCCATATTTAAATTCCTCTACACTATAAAATGCCTTTTCGATTAAGTACTTTTTTAGGGTTTTCATCATTTCTTTTACTTGGTTTATGTTTTTTATATCACTTGGTAACTTATTGAATAACTCCCTTCCTACCATCTCTACTGCTCGGTTATTCAGTGTTCCTCTTAGTGTTGTTCTGTAGTAGTCCTCATTATTTCTCAAACTGTAAGTGTGTATATTGCAATTCCTTTGGTATCTTTTATGTACAATGGTTTTTATGCTTTCATAGATATATATGCATGGAACAGTTAAAATCTTTAGTTCTTTAAATAGGTTTCTACATGTCTATTATTTACTTTTACTATTATTCTAACGGCTTTCTTCTGTAGTTTCAGCACTTTTCCCATTTCTCTTTGTGTAATATTTCCCCATAGTGTAATGCCATAACTTATATGTGAGAATATAAATGCGTAATAAACCTGCTTCATTGTTTTTCTGTCCATTTTATTCCTGATTTGTCTCGTTATAAAGATGCCCTTATTTATTTTTTTAGTAATGTGTACTACATGGGATTTCCAGTTTAGATTTTTATCAATGATCATTCCAAGAAAATTTGTGGAATTTATTTTGCATATACTTTTCCCCTCTATGTTTACTTTGATATTATCTGAGTTGTGGTTTCTTATCTCAAAATTAATACAGGCTGTCTTTTTTATATATAAATTACCATGTCTAGATTAGAGAAGTATTGCTTTATGATTTCCAAAACTGAGTTTGCCCTATTTTCTACATCTTTAACTGTTTGACCCCTAATTATGACTGTCATATCATCAGCATACCCAACTGCTATGCTCCTTTTGTTTCTATCATAATAAAAAGGGTCCTAATTTTGAACCTTGCGGAACTCCTTGGTGTACAGTTTTGAAATCGGACGTTATTTTTCGCACTATACCACTTGCATTTAGATGATTTATTTCCACACACTGTGTTCGGTTTTCTAAATATGTCGATAACCACTTTTGCGGCAGGCCTCTAATGCCATAAATTTCTAATTTGTTAATTAGTGTTTTTATGTTCATGCAGTCAAACGCTTTTGATAGATCTATAAAAATTGCAATTACAGATTCCCAGTTATTTAGAGCTGTTAATATAATATTATTAGCCGCCTGTATTGCTTTTACTGTAGATTTCTGCTTTTGGAAGCCATACTGCCATTCCGATATAATATTTAATTTTTTTACATAGCTTTCCAATTGTTTTAAATATAATCCTTCCATCAGCTTTGAGAAGGCGGAACACAGGGTAATTGGCCTATAGTTTTCTACGTCTTTCTTATCTCCCTTCTGCTTAAATATTGGTCTGACTATAACTTTTTTCAGTGAGTCTGGAAAAATTCCTTGCATAAGTGATGTGTTTATGTGTGTTAAAATTTCAACAATTTCATATTTAATCTGTTTTAATAGTTCATCTCAGACATCATCTAACCCACTTGATTTCTTAGGTTCTAGCTTATTTATTTCATTTATTACATTTTCCTCCGTCACTTCTAGAACTGCCATGCTATTAACCCTACCTGTTTGTTTTGTAAAACTAATGTTTTTGTTTGATATCTGTTTGTTCAAGTTTACTAATGTTGCTATATTTAGATAGTGATCATTAAAAATACTGCAAACTTCATATGGATCTTTAATTTCTTTGCTGTTATTTTTTATCAACATATTTTCTGTGCTCTTGTTATTGCCTTGTTTACGAATTTTATTGACAATGTTCCATGTTGCTTTTATTATATTATCTGTTTTCTGTATAAGTTCACTATTGAATTTCATTTTTGCATTTTCTATTACCTTTCTAAAAATAGCATTATAATTCTTTATATATTCTAATGATCGGTCATTCATGTTTGGATGTTTTATCGAGTTTAAAAACTTTACCCGCTTCCATGATATCTTTATCCCCTTTGTGATCCACTCCATACTTGTGGCCCCTTTGTCCTTTTTTACTTTGAGTTTTTTTACAGGTATTGTACTATTCATTGCCTTTTGCAAAATTTTTACAAAACGATTATACTTTTCATTTGCAGTTTCCCCTTCATAAACTTCTTTCCAATTTTGTTGCTGTAATACACTTTAACTTTTTTAAATTTTCATTATTTATTGACCTTTTATACTCAAATATACTTGGTATGACCATTTTATTTATGTTTACCGTTATTACTTGTCCAAAGTGGTCTCCTATCCTGCTTTTGTTATGGCTGATTTCCATTTAGTTTCTTCTAAATTGATGCATGTTCTAGATTGCTTTGTAATTCTAGTGGGTTCTTTTATACATATTTTTAAGTTATGCCTATCTAGTATTCCCATTAATGTATGTTTAGCTGCATTATCTGTTAAGAGGTTGATATTTAAGTCTCCCATTAAAATTTTAATCCGGCTTTCTTGTACTGAATTTAATAATGTTTCTATGTTCTCAAAAAATATTTTTTTATCTCCGGATGGCGCTCTGTACACCCCAATAAGTATTATACTTTTTGTCTTTAAGTTAATTTCCAGCGCTGCCATTTCACATGCCATCTCTACTAATTTACTACAATTTTCACATGCCATCTCTACTACTAATTTACTACAATCTATTTCTCTAAAGCTCAGTTCATTGTCTATATATATATATATATATATATATATATATATATATATATATATATATATATATATATATATATATATGGCTACTCCCCCACTAGCATGCTACAGTAATATGGTCCTAGATTATAACCCTGATAATTATTTGCTATTACTTCCTGCTGTTTTAGACCATGTTCTGTAAATATCATTACGTTAGGTTCCAAGTCTTTTATGCTTAATTCTATTAAAGTTCCTTTATTACTAATTGACTGGACATTCTGATGAAAAACTTAATTCCCTCACAATTCTACCTGTTTTAAATGGTGTTTTCCCTATATCCTCTCTTAACTTGTGATTTTTTGTTTCCCTTGTTTGTTTTGTCTGCTGCTCTGTTTTCCCACCCTCTGTTTCAGGTTTTAGTTTTTCTGTTCCATGCATATATTTACAACTTTATTTATCATCTGTCCTAAGAGCTTTGAGCCCTTCCTATTTAAATGTAACCCGTCCCTGCCCAAGCAACTTACATCTAAGAACTTGTTTGTATTTACATAAACTGCATGCAAGGCGTTACATGCCCATTCTATTTCTTCATTTAGGTCTTTTATATAGTTTTCACTTACATCTCTTCTTCTCATTACACTATTCACTACAACTGTTGCACGCGAATAATGTTCTTTTGCACTATACACCTCGGCCATAACTTCATTTGGCCCCTGTAACCTTTTTATATCGTTCGTGCCCACGTGTAACACAACCGTTTTAACCTCACTTTTGTTGCTTTCTCTGCCAAGGAAGTTTGGGTGAGATTCTGCCTTTATTCCCCTTAACACATTCACTTTTAAATTTGCCCTATTTACCTCTATATTTTTTATAATCGAGTCACCAAAAACCAACACACTTTTTGAATCTTCGTTCTGCATCTGCTTACTTCCTTGCACGCTTGCCTCCTTGGATTCCCTTTCCTTGTCCTTACAAGTGCTTAACTTGGGGTTTATCCATTTGTAGACCGAATTGTTCGTAGTTACCTTTTCTTGGGCCCTTTTCTGCCTCCGTGTACTGCTGTTTCATACTTTCCTTCTTCTGAACATTCTTCCAGAACGGCAAATTTGTTTGTGGTAGAGATTTCCACTTCATGGCTTGCATCACGTGTTGTTCGTCTTCTTGAAACTGTGGTGTAGGACTCGTTTTCTGCCGTTTGCGTAAGCATTTTTCTTTTCAGGCTCTGGTTCTCATCTTTCAGAGATATAATCTCTTCCTGCGCCCTTTTTAGATCCTTATTTAGGATATCTATAACAACTTGTAGCGAAGCTATAACCTCGGCTTCACGCGACCCGTTCTTTGCAACTTGGTTACTCTTTTTACCTGTTTCTATGCGATGGCTGGTGTTATCTTCATTTCCACACTTTCCTCCATCATTTAGGTTATGATTATCACCTTCTATATTACATTTAGCTGCTTCATTTTGTTCTTTTTCACATAACTTTTATACCTTACTACGGGTCATAACACTACTCGCCGCCATTTTTTGTTGTTGTTCTGGAATATCTTAAAGAAAATGCACAAAATTATAACATGAGAAATGAAATACATAAATACAATACATGCAACATGAAAAAAATTGGATATGTCCCTCCATAGGCTTAAGAAGATCTCTCAGTATTATAAAATAATTGACATAAAACTCTTTCATGCACTTCCTGTACGAACACACACACTAAAGTCCGGCCCTGTGAAATGTTTAAGAAGAGACTATACAAATGGTTAACTGCGAACCCTTTTTATAACCTACAGGAGTTTATACAGAAAAGTAAGCAGGACATATAAAATGTGTATTATGTTGAAATGGCCTTTGTTTTTGGAAATATTGTTTATATATAGTATTTTTACTAGATTTTGAGGCAGCCATTACATGTGACAAAGCCTATTGTAATTACGGAATGGTGAATAAAAATGTTCAACATTTAATATATTTAGAGCAATGTCAGTAAATTGCAGTGAATTATAGCGAACACAACATCCACATATCCAAACCAAATTTTAAACACTCTGCGTAATAAATAAAAGAAACGAATGAACAAACAAACGGCCAATCCATCCCTAAAGGGCAAAGGCCTCCTACCAGTGCAGAGAGTTGCTGCTATGAGCTCATTAGGGTAACAAGCCTCATGCTTGCTTGTTGGTACCTCCTTATCTACTGTGATTAATAATAATAGTAATAATAATAATAATAATAATAATAATAATAATAATAATAATAATAATAATAATAATCATAATAATAATCATCATAATCATAATATTAATAATAATAATAATAATAATAATAATAATAATAATAATAATAATAATAATAATAATAATAATAATAATAATAATAATAATAACAATAATAATTTATTCAACTTTTGGTAATTACAATAATTACAATAGGCTTCGTCCGTAACTTATTACTAGTGGAACAAACACATTTATATATATACACTGAGGGATGGTAATATTTACATGTTTTACAAGTCATGTTTATTAATATCTAGGTATTCCTGTATGCTGTAGCATGGAGTTTTTGTTAGCCATTTGTATATTTTTTCTTTAAATCTTTGAATATTTGTATTGTGTATTTCCAAAGGAAGTGCATTAAATATTTTTATACCATTTAACTTGTAGTACCTAGAGGACTTCTGCAGCCTAAGATATGGTATATCCACTCTGTTTTGGTTTCTTGTGTTGTATGTGTGAATTTCACTTCTGGTGTTATAGTTCATTTTCTTTTATATATACAAGAACATCATACAAGTATAGATTAACGACAGTCGGGATTTCTAGCATTTTAAAAAGTGGTTTACAATGATCAGTTTTATTGGAGTTTGCCACTATTCTAATGACCTTTTTTTGAATCCTTAGCACCTCTGTTATTCTTGGACTACAACCTCATAGTATCAAACCATACCTAAAAATGCTTTGAAAGAATGAAAAATAAGCCATACAAACAAATTCGTTTGGGACTTCCCTCTTTAAGTTTGCTAATAAAAACACTGTTCTTGACAGTCTACTGCATACGGAGTCAATGTGAGAGTTCCAAGATAGACGATTATCAATTAACATTCCAAGAAATTTTACGGTCTGACTTGTGTTGTTGCATAAATTATTACACTTTTTTAATGCAAAAAGAATATTTTGTGATTTACTTTCATTCATGAAAAAACCATTGTTTCTAAACCAATTTGGGCTTTTTTTATGTTCTCTTGGACCGACTGTGACATAAGATCAAATGAGTTATTTATATTAAGAAATAATGTGTCATCTGCATAGACAACAGTATGACATGGAGAACAACTCGGCACATTATTAATCATTATTAAAAAGAGCAGAGGTCCTAGCACTGAGCCCTGTGGAACACCTATTTTTGCATCACTGATTTGTGAATATTTTCCTCCAATTGCAACTAGCTGTTTACGATTTATTAAATATGATTTTAAAATATTTAAGTTAGGACCCTGAACACCATACATTTCAAGTTTCTTTATCAATATGTCGTGATCAACGCAGTCAAATGCTTTGCTTAGGTCACAGAATGTGCCTTGTGCAAAAGCACCTTCCTCAAAAACATGATGTATTTTCTCTACAAAGGAATCTACTGCATGTATAGTTGATTTTCCTGTTCGATATCCAAACTGATTCTGACAAAATAAATTTTGATTTTCAAAACACTCTTGGAGTTGATTTTTTATGAGGTCTTCTACAATTTTAGCAAATGTAGGTATCAGTGAAATTGGTCTATAGCTACTTGCCTTCTCCCTGTCACCCTTTTTATGTATTGGTGTTACTTTTGATAATTTTAGTACCTTGGGAAAAACACCTTCTTTGAAGCACTTATTAATGCAAAAGGTGAAAGGAATTACAATGTGAGGAATAATTTCTTTAAGAACATTATTTGAAATATCATATACATCCCTACCTTTTGAGTTTTTAAGTCTTTTTGTTACTTTTTCTACATCTCTACAGGTTACTTCTTTAAGCACAAATCGTTCATTTTCTCCCAAATTTATGTTCTTTATGAATGATATAGCTGTGTCTGCACAGGAATTTACTTTTGATGCTATGTCTCTAACTGATTCTATGAAGTAGTTGTTGAAATCATCAGGAGTTATGCTTTCATTTATACTGTCTTATCCATTTCTAGCTATTGTGGAATTAATTAGTGACCAAGCTGCTTTACTTCTGTTGCTAGAGTTTTCAATTATACTTTTATGACTATTAATGTCCTATATTCTATGCAATGTGTACTTAGATCTATGTTAGATTGTTTTATATTCTATGTTCTATAACCCATGTTCCACTGAGCTTAAGGTGATGGTTCCGTGATATTGCTATAATTTGAACTATGCTAAATATGCTGATCTATCATCTTAAGTTCCCTCTTGTACAGCTTCATTTTTGTATTTTACGTTGATCCTACTTCTCCTTGAACTGCACTTCAACTTAGCACTGACACTAACACTCACACAGACACTTCTGTTGCAAACTAGGAGGTGGTGTATTTGTGGGTGGGCTGCTCTTTCCAGTTTTCTCCACATTTGCCTTTCTGCTTAAGATATAAAAACTTACTTCTCAAAAAAACTCATGTATAGATCAGCCAATGGTTACAGTGGGTATTCATATTCATTTATTGCATCCGCAAATCATACAACTCATGATGTGGAACTGTCAAATTACTAACTACACAAAAAATAGTAACAAAAAACAAGAATTACAATAATTTGTTAAGCATAATAACCAAATTAATAATTAAAATTTACATTCCTTTTATTCCTACCCTTTGTCATTTAAATACTCTTCTACTGAGTAGTAACACTTTTGTAACAAATACTTCTTTGATGTGTTTTTAAACTTTGTGAAGGACTCAATGTTTTTTATTTCAGTTGGCAGTTTATTGTAGATATGAATTCCGTTGAATTTAAAACTGTGCTCATACATTTTCTTTTTATGATAGGTCACATGTAAGTTTGAACTATTTCTCGTGTTATGGTCATGAATATCATTGCTTTTTTGAAATTTATCTAAGTTCGTTTTAACCTGTACTATTATTTCTAAAAGGTAAATGCTTGGTAATGACAATATGCCTAATTTTTTGAACCATCGCTTACAACTATCTGTTCTCTTTAAATTCATCATAATTCTCATTACCCTTTTTTGGATTCTAAATACTTTGATAATGTTACTACTATTTCCCCATACTGTTATACCATAAGAAATTAATGATTGAAAATTTGCAAAATAGGCTATTCTTAATGTATTCAAATTTACACTGTGCTTCAAAATTGATATTTGGAAACAAATGCTACTTAATTTCTTCATTAGACTTTCAATATGTATATTCCAATTTAGACTGTCGTCCATCCAAACTCCTAAAAATTTTGTCTTTCCTGTATATTTAATTTCATTTTCATCCATTATAATTTCAGGTAAATTGACTGCCTTATTGATTTTATTATGAAAACCCAATGCCTGACTCTTATCCTTATTTATAACTAATTTGTTATTTTGAAACCAATTTGATACTTCTTTCAAATTATTTATTACATTTTCTATGAGTTTGTCATCATTTTGACCTGATATCAAGAGGCTCGTATCATCTGCAAATAAGAAGCATTTTAAAGAATTGTGTGAATAAAGTGCCAAATCATTAATATACAAAATAAATAGCAGTGGCCCTAAAACTGAACCCTGCGGAACTCCACAGTTTATGCTAGCAGCTTTTGATTTTATAGTTTTTATTTCCTTTGTAGTTTTATCAACAAACTCTATTTCTATTCCGTTGTTTAAGGACTATGATACAATGAAGCACAAAATTGTATCTATTTCTATTATTTGCCTTCGCTCTCTCAAGTAGGAGACAAGCCAGTTATTTGCAGTTCCCCTAATTCCGTAATGAGATAATTTCTTTGATAGTTTTCCATGATCAACTAAATCGAAAGCTTTAGACAGGTCGAGGAATATTCCAATACATTTTTCTGAATTGTCAAGCTTTTGGTGCACTTCGTCTATAAACTGTATCAGTGTAGTATTAATGGACTGCCCTTTTTGAAAGCCATGCTGTCGATCAGAAATTACATTAAATTTTGAAATAAAGTTGCACAATCTAATAAAAACCACTCTTTCTAATATTTTGGAAAAGATCGATAGCAGTGAGATGGGTCTAAAATTTTGAACTTCCAATTTTGATCCCTTTTTATACATTGGCTTTATTTTTGCCATCTTAAAGCAGTCTGGGAACCTACCTTCACTCAATGATAAATTTATTAAGTGCACTAATGGTTTTACTAAGTGGGCAGAGCATTGTTTTACCAAGAAATTTGAAAAACCATCCAAGTCAGTAGAGCTTTTATTTTTCATGCTTTTTATTATGGTGTGAAGTTCATCTTCTGTTGTGGGTGCAAGAAAGATAGTCGGATATGTTTTATTACTTATTATTTTACCTTCTGTTACTTTTGACTCCCCTACAATCAATTTTGGTACCCCAGCATAATACTGACTAAAAACCTCTGCAACCATCCGAGGATCATCTATAACTTTGCCTTCTTTCTGGAGTTTGTAATCATCTCGCGTGGCTTTTACTTTGGTTTCCTGTTTTATAATTTTCCAGGCAGCCTTAGATTTATTTACTGAATTTGCTAATTGTTTATCATTGTACAGTTTCTTTGCTTTTCTAATAACATAGATACTTTTATAATTCAATAAGTACTGTGTAAACGTTTCTGATATTTTATTTTTCTTTGAGATTTTATTTAGAAATCTTAACCTTTTACTACATATCAGAATACCTTTGGTCATCCAATTTTGCTGCTTATGCTCATTCGTTTTAAATTTTTTCCAAGCACACGCAATATTTACATGAAACTTAAGAATACTGACAAATTCTAGAAAGGCTGCATCTACATTTACTTTAGAATAAACATTTTCCCATTCCTCTCTAGATAGCAAATAATTTAAATAATCAATATTCTGCTTCCCTAAGCATTGCTTATACTGATATGTGTCACAGTGTCTATTTGTTTTGAGGTTCCTTTGGTTATATATAACAAATATTTGACCATAGTGATCTGATAATACAGTGTCAATAATTTCAAAATTATATGGAGTAGCACATTTATTAATGAGCTGGTCTATTGCTGATTTATATGTATTTGTTACCCTAGTGGGCAAGTTCACTACAGCTTGCATGCCATAAGTGAATATTAAATTATCTAAATTTACTCTTTCAGGGTTACTACTCAGATAGTCAATATTAATATCCCCTATTATTACTACATTAGTTTGCCTTTTGCACAAATTCTCTAGTAAAGTGTCTAAACTTTCTAAAACATGCTGAACTGGGATTCCGATATATACAAATTATTACAGTTTTATGTTCAACCAGCTCTATCATACTGATCTCAAAAAATTCTTCACATGCCAGATAATCAAATTTCCCAAGTTCGTTTACTTTGATCCCATCTTTTACAAACATGCAAGAACCCCCATTATTTTTTTGTTTTCTATGGGTGGCCCATAGCAAGTCCATATGTCTGTTTGTAAAATTTACTATTATAGGTAAACTAACCATGAAATATGCAGTAAGATACAATTGCAGTCAAGATTTTTTATTTGGTTTTCTGCTATTCTGATTGAGATTAACTTTTTATTTAATAATTCAGGAATATTGCCTTCCAAAACATTAATGAACAGTGATGACGACACAAAAAAGGCCAATAATAGATCTTCATCATTGGTGACTTAATTCTTTATGTTACTCATTAGTTCTGCAGAATTCTTTATGGTTAAGAGTTGAATATTTCCTTTTCAGTCGCTTAGATAATAAGTAGCTATGAGTGCCTATATTATTAAAAATCATTGAATTATTCTTGGTAGCAAAATTATATAAATTGGTAGCAAAAATGTATTACTGGTAGCAAAATTCATTTTATTAAGAAATCTGGCACATTGTGATTTAAAAGCATTGTTAGCTATTTGCTTTAAGCCATAGTTGCTACTTGTATAAAAGCTACCTACTCATGAATATCACTGGAAAAATAAATGTAAAAGTTGAAGTTGAAGTTCGTCTCTAGCTAAGTATGATTTGATAAGTTGACCACTCTCTCTGCTTTTGTATTACTCATATTCTGATTTGTATTTATACAATTTATTTATGGCCGCGCCATGACTATTTAGATCACTTAGTTCTCACCTAGATGGCCCGGGTTCAATCCCAAGCGACTGCAAAGTGGGATTTGTGGTGGACAACATGGCGCTGGGATGGGTTTCCTCTGGGTCCTCCAGTTTCCCCCAGCATCATTCCACCAATTGCTTCATCATTCATTCATCTAAGGCATTGGGCCGACCCCTCAACCCTGATTTCATCTCTCAGGACAGATGATTCCCTCGCTCTGAGGGAATCCAAGTTCCTCCTAATGCCAGCATTGATGAGAAAGGGAGGAAAAAAGAAAACTTTAGTCTGAAAACTGTTGTGCTTCTAAGTAATTAATATTGTTGTTTAAATGAATCATGATTTGAAAAGAGAAAGAAATCCATATTTTGCAAAAATAAGTTGAAATATACATTTTGTTTCTCAGTCTTCAAGCTATCAGTGTGGAGCAGAAGTTTGTCTTGTATAAAGCATGACTTCTACAGTGAATTGAAAAGTGCCATTTTAAATTTTAAATTCAGGTCTCCATAAATGATAGCTATCCAAAGTAGTATACCCATGTGTGTATGTTAAGTAGTTGTGGAGGAAAAAATGTTTATGTATGAATATTCTAAATTTTCTATAATTTTTTGGCCATTTTTAGATTTAAAATTCAGTAAGAAGTTAATTGCTTAATAGGCAGCTGCAGTAATACTGACATTTATTGAACATCTGTTCAGGAATATATGTGCAATGTTTCAAAGAAACCCAAAGAAAATTGATGTGTCTAAAGTATTTTGAATATACAAAAGAGTTATAAAATTGAAAGCATAAAAAGATCCTTATAAAACTTCAGATAGTAATGACTAGAGCCTGGACTTTTAAGCAAAATGCTTATAAATGCTTTTTTGCTAGAATACGGGTTTGCTTGCTTATTTTATGCTTTCTAATTAAAATAGCTTATTTTAACCAAATCATACAAATTTAAAAGTAAATTTTCATTCCTAGCCATCATTTTATCATTCAGAATCTTTACATCATCTCACTGAAACAGTTAGGAGCCAATATAAAGATGTGGATCTTCTTGTCTCTAGCGTGAAGAAAGTATTTTTAAAGTCGCCGATTAGAATTCAAAAATTTCATTAAGTCCTTCCAAATTTGTCTTTACCTCCTCAGCCAGTTTTAACTCGATGGGTTTCTTGGTTAAAGTCTGTGTTATACTGTACAGAACATTTCAATGAAGTAAAAGCAGTGTTGTACTACTTAGATGCAGAAGATGCAAGCAGTATTGACACAGCATAGGAATGTTTTGCTAATATTGGCATCCAAGATAAGATAGAGTACGTCTATAACTGTTTCTCCAAAAAACCTGCTATTATAACACAGTTGGAAGTTCGAACATTCACTTTCTTTGATAGTACCGTTTTCTTCAGACTCTCAGAGTATTGCTAAAACTGCCTTTGAGAAACTCAGTAAGGTATTAACGAAAAACCCTCATTACGGAAAAAGCTTTCTGGTACAGAAAGGAATATCAAAGAGGAAATCACTCAACAAGAACTGTGGTGCTTTTCGCATGTTCCAGTAACGCCATGCAACATTGAAGGATCATTTTCATGTATAAAGAAATTCTTCACTGACAAACACAGGAGCTTTCAACAAGAAAATCTCAAGATGACCTTACTCGTGTACTGTAACACGCTTGCATAAGGTAAGAATTTTGCAAAACAATTTGTTAATGACAAAATTTTTATTTTTTATTTGCTTATTTTTGTTGCTTATTTCCTTCATTTCTCATGCCCTTATGCTTGCTTATTTCACATGTGATTGTGCTTACAAATGTAAGCACAAGTAATGACATTACTTTGTTTGCTTTACAATTTCCTGCACTACATGAATGTCCGTTCCAACAAAAAATGTTGCACCTCGCAAGGATCAGATGCTTCAGGTACTCCGTTATTTCATTAAAATAACATTAAGTATAATTTGAGATTGAGGACTAAAGAAAACGTGTGCATTTTTGTCAAATCACTGTTAAAATTTTAAGGCATTATAATTTTTTTGTGTCATCTTCGTTTCAGAATCATGGTTTTGGTCCATATACTATTTCTACAAGGGCTGTTCAGTAAAGAATGATCATAATTTTTTTACGGTCATAATTTTTTGCACTAACATTCAATATTATTATATTCTGTTAGCTTAATGTGAAACAAACACGCCGTAGTAGTTTCATTGTTGGTTCTCCTGGTTTCCGCCTGTGAGAACCAGGCAAGTTCAGATATGTTCAGTATTGCCTACCGCTGCAATGGAGGTAACAAGCAAGGAACAATATATGGCTCTGAAATTCTATTTTCATCTCAACAAATCTTCAGTTGAGGCCTATACAATGTTACAGGAGGCCTATGGAGAGTCTGTTCTTCCCTACAGCACAGCTCGAAGGTGGTTTAAAATGTTTAAAGAGGGGAGACAATCGATTTCAAAGGAAGTTGGACCCAGTGCTCCAGTTACTGCTCTTAAGGAAGAAAACATAAACACTGCTTCTGCCATTGTGAGAGAGGATCGATGAATTACCTTAAGATCACTTTCTGAAATACTGAACATTTCATTGGGTGTCACCCACACGTTGGTGACAGAAACATTACACATGAGATGTGTTTGTGCGCAATGGTTTCCAAGACTGTTGATTCCCGAACAAAGGGACATTCGCATGCAGGTTTGCATGCAGTTAAAGTTGATGTTAGAGGAAGTTCTGGAGTTTCTTTCAAACATAATCACTGTTGATGAAACTTGGCTACATCACTTTGATCCTGAGAGCAAAAAGCAAAGCTCAGTGTGGAAATCTTCATCACCAACCCCCAAATAAGCAAAAGTGGTTGCTTCTGCTGGGAAAGCTATGGTCATCTCATTCTTTGATATTCATGGAATGGTTTATCAGCATGTTGTACCTGCACACACATCAGTAACTGGACAATACTACAGGGATGTCCTGTAAACATTGCAAGTCCATATCAGGCGCAAAAGACCACATTTCCATGAAGCAGGCTGGATGCTGCACCACGATAATGCGCGGCCGCATATTGCTAATATTGTTGCTGAATATCTTGCAAAAATGAACGTGAAGTGCATCTCTCACCCTCCCTATAGTCCGGATTTAGCCCCATGTGACTTGTTTGTATTCCCTAACTTGAAGAAACGCCTTCGTGGGAGGCATTATCCATTATCAAAAACAGCGGTGAAGGCTGCGCAGGCAATTTTGAAGGATCTCTCAAAAAATGATTCCCAGCATGTCTCTGAAGACTGGCAGAAATGCTGGGACAAGTGCATCGCATTCAGGGGAGACTATTTTGAGAAGGACCATCAAAATTATGAGGATGAGTAAAGGTACGTTGTCAAACAAAAATTGTGATCATTCTTTATTGAACAGCCCTCGTACCATAACCTGTAGTGCCTATGAGTAACTACTTGGCTTGATATTAGGATTTATGAACAAGCATTCTGAGGTTTTGAAGAAGTAGCTACTTTCAAACCGAGAATCACAGGATTGAATCATGTTAAAATGTACATTCTGCATTAAAGACCACTGCAGTAAAGGATGGGGAGGTTCCAATTAATACAATCTGTGAGAAGGCATGGTTGGAAGCTGATGCTGTTCAGTTTAATGTAAATATATGCATTTTGTTTTATGAAAAGATGTTGTCACACTAAAGATTGTTAATTTATGATGCAATGTGAGATCCTGCAAATGTGTCATGTTCCGGCAGATGAGCGGGTTAAAGCACTGTGTTACGATGAAGTCATGTATTATGGTCAGAGGTTCTCGTATATATAAGTTTACCTATTTCATTCATCATCTGCCCACCTCGGTAGCATAGATGGTAGCGTGTCTGCCTCACGTTCAAGAGGTCCTGAGTTCGAATCTCAGTCAGGGTGAGCTACCTGAATAAGGTTTTCCCCGGGGTTTTCCCTTATCCTTAAAGACAAATGTCAGGTAGCTCTAAGCTCAATGGACCCTGGACACATTTGAGCATCATTTCACCCATTTCATTCATCATCCCATATGACTTAACGTTGGAGGACGTAAAATTACCAAAATAAATAAAAATTCATCACCTACATTTTAGCGTGTTAAAAAAAGACTTGTCAAATCAGATTTTAACTAAAGAAGAACTTTGACTATCAGATAAAGACTTAAAAACTTGCATTTCTTTCCAATAGAATTCATGAGTTATTGTTTTTACAGAAGTAGCAGCCTTTAGTGTAAATCAAATAGCATGCAATGGTTTGAAATCACAATGTGCCAGAATTCTTAATAAAATTAATTTTGCTACCAATAATAATTTAAAATACAACATCATTAAGAAAATTAATGCTCGCCCTTTGATTTATTTAAAAGCAAGGGCAAATAGATAGTAGGCTTAAATAATGATTACTATTAGTATTAAGGAAGATCATTTAAATTTGTGTATAAATTCTATCAAACAAGTTATAGCATACTCAGATATTACACCATCAGATGTTAAATGACAATTGAAATGCAATAATATGTTACCTAATATATACTGTTTACCTACAACCCATATAAAGATAAAACTATGCAACCTATCATTAATAATATTGGCATTAATATTATTATCCAAGTGGCTGAAAAAGAAACTTTCAAATTTTTAAAAAAATTTGAAACTCATATAGTGGAAAGAATTCTGCAGAACTAATGAATAATATAACAAATTTAGGCATTAATGATGAAGATCTGTAGTTGCCTTGTATGTATCATCATCACTATTCACTAATGTTTCGGAAGGCAATATTCATGAATTACCAAATAAATGGTTAACTTCAATCAGTATAGCAGAAAGTCAAATAAAGACACTTGCGTTGGACAATGGGATTATGGAAATCAATGCATACAATTTGAAGAGTTCACAAAAAGCGGACGATGACAAACCACTAGATTTCAAATAAATCATTAGTTTTTTAACTCCCCATCGGCAGATACTCATTTGAGGTATAAACTACACTGCGTTTACTTCTAAGGCGAGCAAAATCAAAATACTGACCATAACTTTCTTTCAGTGAACAGAATGCTTCTGCAGGAAATTTGTTTATAATACTATTTTGGTTAATTAATTGTAAAAATTTAACTTTTTCTAAACCTTGAAACTTAATTTTATTTTGTGCATTATCAAATATTTCACAATAGATTCGGCTTTGATCTTTTTGATCAAAGTCGCTGTTTTGATGTTGTCTTTTCTTTGGCAGTTTGTAATTCTCATTACATTTATCCCATACTGTACCAAATTTGTTTCTCTTTTCTTGTAGAGTGGCTTTTGTTTCCCTTACTTTGGTAGTGCAATAATTTATATCCAATATTTTTGTCTGCAGATTTTCAAAAAGGGTATCAGTTAAGCAAAATATTTCACTGAAAATTAAGAGAAGAAAGTTGAATTCGAAATCAGAAAGAATACTGTTAAAAACTCGAGCTTCGTGATAAGTTTCACTATCCCATTGGTTTTGATTATCAAAAATGTTCTCCAACAACAACTAATTTTTCTTTATGTTCCCGAACAGTTTCAACCAACCTTCCATTATAATTCCATCATGTTTGACATACTTTGTAAAATAAGAAACTAGCACTCAAACAATAAATTCTGAAGTTGTAGTCTTAGTTTAGAAATTCATCAAGTGAATAAAAAACATTATTAATTAAATATGATTTCAAGAAAAATTTGAATTTTCTTAAGTTACTAGACACTTTAACTTCTGCTGGGAGTTTGTTATATAGCTTGGCTCCCATGTAACTAGGCAACTTGTCACACAGGTGGAGTCTAAACATCATAGTAGCGAAATTATTCTTGTTTCTTGTGTTGTGGTTATGAATATCCGAATTTGTTTGCAATGGGATGTATTTTATCATATATAAAATTGTTTTGTAGATGTACAGGCTTGTCAGTGTCATTATTTTTTGCTGACGAAAGGCTTCCCTACATGATTCTTTAGTTTTTAAATTAGATATATATCTAATTGCTCTTTTCTGTAAAGTAAAAATTTTGTTTAAATTTAATTTTGAAGTATTGCCGCAGATCTCCAGACCATATGAGATGTGTGACTGAATGAGGGAGAAATAAATTATTCTAATAGTTGCTTCTGGGACATAGTTCTTTAGACACTTTAAAAGAAATAAATTTTTACTTAGTTTTAATGCTAATTGGTCAACATGGGGTGTAAAAGATAATTTTTTGTCCAGTGTGATCCCAAGTAGTTGTACATTGTCAACCCTATTTATCAATTACTAAAATTAGGCAAGTGAGTCAATCTTGTATATACTTTTCTCCACTTACAAGTTTTTTATGAAGACTAGTTTCTGGGGACTTCTCCCCTATCGTCAGTTCTGTGGTTGACTGATGATGCATCCGGTGTCTGCATCTGGCTTGGTGTTGTGCTGCCATCTAACGTCCTGGTAAGTTTGATGACGTCATCTACCGCGGGAATTTCAAAATTCATCAAGAGGTCCTGTTTTTTCGTAATAAATATGTTTTCCCAAATCTGTAGTTCCAGAGGTTTCTTTGCCTGTTTGATCAGTTCTATTTCTTGTTTTATGTTGTGATTCTCAGACCAAAAGTGATGTGTTACGGCCGACTTGTCCATTTGTTTGAATTTAATATTTCTGAAGTGTTCTTTCATTCTTGTTCCTAGATTCCTTTTGGTCTTACCAATGTATATCTTGTCACAATCCTGGCAACTCATTTGGTAAATACCTGATAAAACATTAGTTAAATCAAAATGCTTAGAAATTCTCAAGGGGATGACATTCGGACAGGAAAATAACTATAAAGAAACTATTCAAACATTGAACCAAAAACCAGTTTTATATCTGAAAGCAGACAAAGGAAACACGATAGTCATTATGGACCGAAATGATTACAACCAGCGAGTCAAACATCTACTACAAAATCCATAATATACAACCCTAACCAAAAACCCATTAAGGAAATACATAGAAACCACTAAAAAAGCAATTAAAGAAAATACCGTAGTGCCACATAAGATGAAAAATAGCATAATTGTAAACAACCCTAATTTGCCAAAATTATACTGCCTACCTAAGATTCACAAGACAGACAACAGCATGCGACCCATTATTAACAATATAGATGCCCCGACTTACAAACTGGCAAAATGGTTGGTGGAAGAATTTGACAAGTTTGAAAAGTTTGAATCTCTAAGCATAAAGAATTCATTTGATTTAGTAAAGAAAATTGAAAACACAATTATAAAAACTGAAGAGGTGATAGTGTCCTTTGATATCAGATCTCTATTCACGAGCATACCAGTAGAAAAAATTCCAAAATTGATGAAAGGCTGGTTATCCAAAAGCAACGTTGCGGATGATAAAATAGAGGAATACATCAAATTAACCACCCTATGTATTGAACAAAACAGCTTCATGTTCTCCAGCAAGATCTTCCAACAAACAGCAGGCTTGGCCATGGGTAACCCTCTTTCACCATTACTAGCTAATCTGTTCATGAGTAATTTGAAACACACATTACTAAAGCCTTTCCACATATTTTCAAATGTTGGCATAGATATGTCGATGATGTGTTTGCGATAGTCCCTAGAAGACTAACCGAGGATGCTATAAAGTTGCTAAACCTACAAGAAAAATCCATAGTTTTCACCATTGAAGTAGAGCAGGATGAATGGCTACCTTTTCTAGATTTGAAAATCATTAGAACACCAACAGGATTACAATTTGGAATATACCGAGAAGCAACACATGTTGACAATTACATTAAATGCAACCCATTCAACCCAGTACAACATCAATATGCAGTATTCCATAGTTTAGTTCACAGATTAATCAACATTCCGCTAACAAAAACAGAATATGAACAGGAGTATGCTCACATACACCAGGTTGCCGAACTGAACAACTATAACACAAATTTCATCAAAAAACTGATCTACAGACACAAAAGAAACAAAAACTTAAGGGACATTACTACGTTAAAAAAACTAGAAAACCCAAACACCAGATATGAAAAATTTACATTTCATCCAAAATACTTCAAAAAATTTGAAAAGATATTTAAGAGCTTCAACATAAAATTAGCCCCTCAAAACAAACACAACATCCGCAACTTACTAAACCACCCTCTAAAAAATAGCACACCGAAAACTCATTTATCAGGCATTTACCAAATGAGTTGCCAGGATTGTGACAAGATATACATTGGTAAGACCAAAAGGAATCTAGGAACAAGAATGAAAGAACACTTCAGAAATATTAAATTCAAACAAATGGACAAGTCGGCCATAGCACATCACTTTTGGTCTGAGAATCACAACATAAAACAAGAAATAGAACTGATCAAACAGGCAAAGAAACCTCTGGAACTACAGATTTGGGAAAACATATTTATTACGAAAAAACAGGACCTCTTGATGAATTTTGAAATTCCTGCGGTAGATGACGTCATCAAACGTCATCAAACTTACCAGGATGGCAGCACAACACCAAGCCAGATGCAGACACCGGATGCATCATCAGTCAACCACAGAACTGACGATAGGGGAGAAGTCCCCAGAAACTAGTCTTCATAAAAAACTTGTAAGTGGAGAAAAGTATATACAAGGTTGACTCACTTGCCTAATTTTAGTAACAATGGCACTCCACTTTCTGAAATACTTCTTATTCTATATACTATTTATCAAGTTACTGTCAATAGTTAATTGTATAGGCGCATTCAGTGTCTTCGAGCCAAATGTTATGAGTTCACATTTTGATGCATTTAAAGTAGAAAAGTACTGCAATAGTTTTGTAGTTGTTATATATAGGGTTTCTTCTAGCATTTTGCTTGATGTATTGCTGGCTATGACAGTGGTGTCGTCTGCATATTGTATTAATTTTGTATTGTTATGTACATATTCAGCTATATCGTGTATATATAAAATAAATAAAAGAGGACCAAGGATTGATCCCTGTGGGACCCCATATGTCAGTTCCGTTGTAGTTGATATAACATCGCCATTGATGGAATTCAAAATTACATATTGTTTCCTATTTGTCATATAGGATTCTATTAATTTGTATCCTATACCTCTAATTCCCAAAAGTTGCAGTTTGTTCATTAGTATACTTTTATCAACACAGTTGAAAGCTTTAGTAAGATCTAATAAGATTGCTGTTGCATATCTACCTGCATTGATATTTTTTATAATTTCTTGAATGCATTCAATGACTGCACAGACTGTTGATCTATTTTTTACGAAACCATTTTGGTGTTTAGGTATAAGACTGAATTTATTTAAAAAGCCCATGAATCTTTTATAGATTAATTGTTCAAGGATTTTTGAGATGGCAGGTAAGATGGATATTGGGCGGTAATTATTTAGTTCTCTTTTGTCTCCTTTTTTAAAGATTGGTGCTACCTTGGCGATTTTTAATTTGTCTGGGAAGATTCCAATTTCTAGACAAGAGTTTATTATATCAGCAAGGGGATTTCAATTTCCTGACTACATGTTTTCAGTAATGACATAGGAATACCATCTACACCAAGGCTGTTCTTTGCTTTTAAATGTACGCAAATGACTGAGCAAAACAATGAGCAAAACAATGAATAAATAAAAGCATCAGGATATTTTTCTTTTACTCTTTTCTGTAAGCCACCAACTTCCCCCGACATCATACTGCTCCATCATAACATTGAGCGACCAATTTAGGGCCACATTTAAGCTCGTCTATCATATGGAATATGTATTCTACTAGTGCCTTAGCACTGATATCTCTGCTTACATATGTAAAACCCAGAAACCTTTCTTCTATCCCTTCCTTGTCAGATACCAGCATTGTAACAGTTAAAAGTTGAGAGTGAGCAGGTATGTCAGTGGTTTTATCAATAATAACTGGTATAAATGCAGACTGAAATATATTTCTTTTTTGTTTCATTCAATAACTCTGTGGTTACTCCATTAATAAGGTCATTTTGAATATGGTTTGACAGACCAGTAGCTTTCTGTAAATGACTTGCCAGGGTGTCATCATACTTGTTAAAACAGTTAACATTTCAATATAATTTCCACGGTTCGCAGAATCTTTGTCTTCAGCATGCCCTCTGAAGGAAAGTTCTTGTCTTGCCAAGTATACTACGACATCAATGAGACGTTGAATAACATTTCTATTTGTTTTAACAATTTCATTATGTCTTATTATGTCAAGTTTCTGCTGCTCATCTGATTTAAAATCTATCCTACAAGTACCGAAAGTGGTGAGTAGAATTTCAGCCCTGATATGTGCTTGTGACTGTTGAAACTGAGTTGCTTTTAGCAGATTATTCATATCATCAAAACCTTAAGTATTCCACACACCCTTTTCTTTTGGAATAAAATGCAAAGCCAACAAAGTTTTACTGTATTCTTGCAACCAGATAACCATTTAATTTTTTTGCAGTGCTCAGAATTGAAATGTGTGTGTGTGTGTGTGTGTGTGTGTAGTGTTTAATGCCCGCTTTTACTACATATGGCACCACAGGCGGTGGCACTGATGATACATGAAATGAAGATGGAGCACCGGTGGAATGAGATGGCGGGAGAAATCGGAGGTCCCGGAGAAAACCCGCCCCAGCGCCATGTTGTCCACCACAAATCTCACTTTGCGGTCGCCTGGGATTGAACCCGGGCCGCCTTGGTGAGAGCCAAGCGGTCTAACCACTGAGCCATCAGAATTGAAATGGCGTATATATAGTTTTGTCTTGGTTTTCACATCAAACCATCAGGCAATGGTCTACCCCCACCCTCGAAATTAAGGCCACCTTTTCTTCAAATTTCCTCGAACCCAGTCCCTGCTTTTGAATTGTTTCCAGCACTGTCACATGTTCCTCACTTCTGCCTCTCGCTCATGTCGGTTTCCATCCTTAACACTCACTGACTGACCCACACAGTCTTACTGTATGCTCAGCATGGAGAATGAAAGCTTGGCATCCATTCCCTTCATAATCTGTGGAGAAAATATAATAGTCGTTGTTGGAGAACATTTTCGATAATCAAAACCAATGGGATAGTGAAACTTATCACAAAGCCCGAGTTTTTAACAGTATTCTTTCTGATTTCGAATTCAACTTTCTTCTCTTAATTTTCAGTGACATATTCTGCTTAACTGATGCCCTTTTGAAATTTTGCAGACAAAAATATTAGATATAAATTATTGCACTGCCAAAGTAAGGGAAACAAAAGCCACTCTACAAGAAAAGAGAAACAAATTTGGTACAGTAAGGGATAAATATAATGAGAATTACAAACTGCCAAAGAAAAGACAACGTCAAAACAGTGACTTTGATCAAAAAGATCAAAGCCGAATCTATTGTGAACTCAGTGTAGTTTATACCTCAAATGAGTATCTGTCGATGGGAGTTAAAAAACTAATGATTTATTTGAAATCTAGTGGTTTGTCATCGTCCGCTTTTTGTGAACTCTTCAAATTGTATGCATTGATTTCCATAATCCCATTGTCCAACGCGAGGGTCGAACGTTCTTTTTCGGCGCTTCGTCAAATTCATACTTGCTGCAGACACACCCAAGGGCAGCAAAGACTCTCAAATTTGTATTCCTAATAAATTAGAAGAAGTAATTGCCTTAGTTATATCAATTGCAATTATATTTTCGGTCAGTTAAAAGTATAGTAATTGGTCCAGAAAGAACTGGAAGAGATAAAAGTAAGCTATAGAGAAAAGGACTGCTGAAACTGAAATCATCGGAAAATGAAGAGGAATTCTACAGATTAGTGATACATGAATTTACCAAAAAGGAGACGCGGACTCAATTGGTTTTCAAGTGAGATAAATTTAAGTTGGCTTATTAATAATAATAATGATGATGATGATGATGATAATAATAATAATAATAATCGTCATCATCATCGTCATCATCATCGTCATCATCATTATTATTAGAAAGAGTAGTGGATGTAATTGTAATATTTGTTGCAGAAAAATTCAGTTGCAGTGGTAATAGTAGTAGTTTTTTAATAAGTGATTCCCTTGTTATAAAATTCACTAACGGCCACTGAGCGACAACAACTAGTTTTATAGCCATTAAATGGTTGGTAAATGAAAAGTTATCATTTCCATGGCTAAGTATGGGTCGCTTACTTCTTTAGCTTCTGAAATTTGATCTTTTGCCTCTTTCTCTTTCGATTTTCCTTAACCTCATATCTGTTAAACGTGGTGTTTCTAATATCCTGCAAAGCTAATTTGAACTGAGCTAAGTAACGTCTTGCTTTTAAGGCATCAATTTGCCTGTGTTGTAGTAATTTGAATAGGATTTCCGCTTGAGGCATTATTCTGTGAAAGAATTCTAGCCAGAAGATGAATGTAGGATCTTCCAAGGCTCCCAAGAGACCACTGGATTCACCTCTTGTTTTGTCATCAATATTTTCCAGCTCACTAATTTCATCTAAACATTCGATGAAGACTTCTTTATTTTCATACACAGTATTGACGGAGAGAATGTTGAAGACCCAATGTGTAGCATCTAGTCTAGGAATTCCTTTTTTGCACAATTCTGTCTAGTATTTTGGTTCTTAAACAGGATCTTTAAAAAAGGGCTGGAAATCCTGAAAGTGTATTTAGAAAAGAAAGTTCTTGACGAGCTGTTTATAGTAGCCGCCTTCTGTATAACCAAATTGCACTGATGGGCATAGCAGTGTATGTAATATGCATGTGGGTACACCGCACGTATTCTTGCTTGCACTCCACTTGCACTACAACTCATGACGACAGCACCATCATAACACTGGTCTATTAATTGGTCTTTCTGTTCTTCGACATGTTTCAGCAATTCTGTGCATATTAAAGCAGATATGGCATCAGCATTTTGTGCAACAGGATTAAAAAAAAGACAGAAATGCTCTACAGCAGATCCACGTACCTCATATCTCTACACAAGAGCGAGTTGTTGCTCTGTAGACACGTCTGTCGTTTCATCTGCCATGGCTGCTAAGTAGTGAGCTGCTTTTATTTCTTGTGATATAACTTCCAGTTTATTTATTTTTTTTCTGCTTTGGGATAGTGGGGTGTCTATTGAGGCTTCCGTGGTGTATTTAGTGGCTTTTGAGATGTATTTAGTGGTTATTAAGACGTATTTGGCAGTTTTTTTGGTGTATTTAGAGCCTTTGGAGGCGTATATAGTGACTTTATGGTGTATTTAGAGGCTCTTGAGACGCATTTAGTGACTTTATGGTGTATTTACAGGATTTTGGGGCGTATTTAGCGACTATTAGGTATATTTAGAGGCTTTCGAGACGTATTTAGGGTCTTTTGGACGTATTTACTAGCCTTTTGGTGTACTTTAGAGGCATTTGAGACGTAGTTAGGCGCTTTTGGGACGTATTTACTAGCTTTTACTCTGTTTAGAGGCTTTCAGGGCATCTTTAGGAGCTTTATGATGTATTTATGGGCTTCTTGGGGTGTATTTATAGGTCTTGGAAATGTATTTAACGGCTTGAGGGGGTATTTAGAGGCTTTAGGATGCATTTAGGAACTTCTTGGAATGTATTTAGAGGCTCTTGGGACATTTTAATTGCTCGATATGCATTTAGAGGCTTCTTGGGGTGTATCTAGAGAATTTGGAGAAGTATTTGAGGGCGTTTTGCTGTATTTAGAGTTTTCTGTGTACTTAGAGGCTTTTGGGACGTACTTACTGGATATTTTTGTGCATTTTGTTGCTTTTAGGACGTATTTACTGGCTTTTGATGTATTTATAAGCTTCTTGGGCTGTATTTACTGTCTTTTGGATGTACTTGGTAGACTTAGCTGTATTTGACTTGCCGTAGTTCATGATGTTTTTAACCATTTCAAACGTTTACCCCTCATTTAAAATCGATGCTTCTAACACTTTTAAACTATCCTAAGTCCTACTCCTCAGCGTAATTATTCCAATATATAATAAGCTAATCTAACCTAACCTAGCCTAACCTAACCCACGTCTTCCCCTTATGCTTTACTATTTCACCCAATTATAAACTAAGCTAACCTAAGCTACTCTAACCCAACCTAACCTAACCTAATCTGACCCAACCTAGACTAACCTAACCCAAGTCTTCCCCTTATGTTATACTATTTCACCGTATTATAAACTAAGCGAACCTAACCTAACCCAAGCTAAGCCAAGCTAACCTAACCTAACCTAACACTTTAACCTAACCCAATTCCTACTCTTGTGTTTTACGATTTCACCCCATTATAAGCTAATCTAACCTAACTGTGCTTTTGTGGTTAATTGCTTACATTGGCTATATTTAGTGGTTACATTGGTTATATTTAGCGGTTACATTGGTTAATTTGTGGCGTTGGTTCTGTGCTTATATTGGTTGTTTGGCTATAGGTATTGGCTAATTGATCAGATATGGTTACTTAACCTATCCATGTGTTTCTTTTGAAGCATTTTTTCTTCACATTGTATTTATTCTTCCCCTCTCTCCTCTTTTATGAAGCTTTAAACCTAACACGGTGTGATACTCTAACCACTTATATTGAAGTACTTATAGATTAGTTTCATGTGGAACATTTTGTGAATTGTCCCCTACCAAACTTTTATTAATGTTGTATAAAGTAAATCGGGTTATACTTAGCTTGTAGCTCAATGGTAGACGCCTCTCCTCTTTTATCTGGGCTGGAGACCAGCACTAGAATATATTCCTAGTGGCAGAGTTAACGCCTTCCTCTATCTTTCTTATTTCTTCTTCAGGCGTCGTGGGAGTCATAGGATAGATGTCACTTGTGTAAATATTCCTTCTGTAGGTTAGCTTAGAGATAACCATTATCTTCTGATCTAAGTTGCGCGCTCTTGCACATTTTTTGCAACACTATAATGTCCGTACGCGTATGTTGATACTTCATCCTCAGCAATCACTCTCTTGTCGTCATGAGGCGATAGGGCTATTTTATTAGCTTCAACTGTAGAAACATTATGTTTCGGGATAGGATTAAGTTCATAGGAGTTCTTAGGATCTTTTGGGTTTTAAGGCAATCCACATAGCTATCGAAGTTGATGTATTGCTTGATTGCACTACTCTTTATGCCTTTAATCTTCTTGATTACACCTCCATCCATGTGGAGAGCATACATCTTGGGTCTCAGCCCCATAAAACGATGAATAATTTTTCCACAGGCTTCATCTTTAAATTTTCCCAAAACTTTCCTGTTGTTTGTAGAATGGCATATATGGTCGAGAGGATAATCAACAGTATCCAGATGTTCAAGAAAACGTAACTTATCTTGGTATATATCTCTTGTAGTCACTCTATGGATGAAAGAGTCTGTATCCATGTACATGAGTTTTAGATTTTCAAGCCTGTAATACGGCAATGACACATCATAATGATATCGATACATCAAGGTCTTTGAGATATCCAGCACACACATCCCAATGTATATAGGTTTGTTGAACACTATCTCTCGCGAAGCCATGTGTACTGCAGCCAGATTAGGTCCATATATAGTTCGATCGATAAACGTAGGCTTAGCAACCAGCTTTTCTAATGTCTTCCAATCGGTAACAAGTCGTATATTCAGTCGATTTCTGATATTCTCCATAGTTTTTCCAAACATAGCATTGTTAAGAGTTTGTACAGATCCTTCTCGAAATCATTGCTAGATCCCTGTAGCACACGATGGATCTTTATCAGTTTTAACCCATGATCAAGGGCTTGTTTCAAGGTCATGTAATGCACCACATACTTAGTTCATGATCCAAGGTGTGGAATTAGCTTATTTGTAGAAGAATCCTTAGGCTTGATGCACTCAGGCAGGAATGGTAAATCATTATGCAGCACATGAAGTTCTGTAGGATATTCAAGGCCCACTTCTAAAATGTAGCCGAGAGGGTCATCTTCTCGTAGTGTTTCTTGGATAATACCTGCAGGAGAAACCCACTCAAACCCCCCATAAGGAAGTGCGTGGCACATTGCCCAGCCATATTGGTTATTTGCATCCTCGTACGTAATATCTTGAGAGGGCTTACTTGAGTCATACTCGTTCATATAGATGTTAGCCTTTGCATATCGATGAGAAACTTGACATAATCCTCCTCTATATAATTGGTGTCCTTGGTTCGAGTCCTGAATCGGTAAATCTGAGTAACTCCTAAACTGTTTATGATAGCGACTTCGGACAAACTTGATTAATACCATACGGTTAAGGAGCATCTACTTACTTTATACCGTCTACCCGGTGTCCTTAGTTCGAGTCCTGAATGGGTAAATCTGAATGTCTCTGTAATCAATGGGCCTAGAGCGATGAAATAAACTTTAAATTGCTGCTTTAAGATCAGTGACGTAATAGACACACCCACACGGCACACACCAACTTGTAATGACGTCATAACCACGCCCACATGCCACGCACCAACTCTAAATGGTGTCATAACCACGCCCATCTGCACGCGCCTTAAATCACAGCCACACCCCTAAGTTGCACGCGACCAAAACGTACGTCATAGACACATGCCTCAATGACACGCGCCATAAATGACGTCACAGAATGGACCCAACATTTTAAAATCCCTCAAAGACATGCCGCTAATTGGATTACAATGTAATCCAATTATATAGAGCGATGAAATAAAGTACAAATACATACATTAGTCCAGAATAGTTGCTGAAATGGTAATTTACGCACCTAAGACCTTGGTTCGAAACTCTGTGAGATTTTAAATAACTCTCGAAATATACATATTTTAGGCTTGTCATCAAGTATCTTTAATGCAGAAAGTTGTTAAAATTTACTAAAAACCTTACATATTTGGCCTCTCTGGAACCCTCATATACAATAATTTCTCTAATGGTTATGCTAACATGCTTAACTGAATATAAATGCTTGATCAAACTTAGAAAAATGAATAAAACTTGCATAAGAGGGGACGGATGGAAGCGGTTATGAATAAAAAATGGGATAAAGGAACGTCTTTGAAGCTGGATTAGCTAATAAGCTGTAAAATGTGTAGTGTTTAACGCCCGCTTTTACTACATACGGCACCGCAGGCGGTGACACTGATGATACATGAGCACCGGTGGAATGAGATGGTGGGGGAAACCGGAGATCCCGGAGAAAACCCGCCCCAGCGCCGTGTTGTCCATCACAAATCTCACTTTGCGGTCGCCTGGGATCGAACCCGGGCCGCCTAGGTGAGAGCCAAGCGATCTAACCTGTAAATTATGTGCATTACTGTTTACTGTGCAACTTATAAAAATCGCAATTTATAGATTACATAATATTAAATAATATTAAATGAGCAATTTCTGAATACCTGTCAATAAAACATCCTTAAACATTGAGGAGGGTTGGTTTGTTTGACTTTTCCCAGAATGCTTCTATACTGATGCTTGCAATATTGGATGTTTCGGAGCGTTTATGTATACTCATGCGTAAATGATGTATGTTGAAACCTTTAACAGAAAGCCAGACATTCTGTCTCCAATTGTTCGTGACGTCAGCGGTGCTCCGTATACCTGGGTTTGGGTGATGAAGTGCAACGAAACCGGTTTTCTTAAACGTTTGGAGGTGGGAGAGAATTTTAAGGAGTGGTAGGGGTGGTAGTAGTGGTAGGGGTGGGGTGGGAGCAATGGAGGCTGAAACATTTTCTTTTCCCTTTATTTCTCTTTGTTTGTTTTAATCATACAGTTATGGTAAATGGATTTGATATGATAACTATGATACTGCTTTTGTAGATTCCTAAATTTTAGTTTTAATTTGTGCAGATATAAAAATTGTTTTTATTATGCTGTTTTGTGAAGGCATTAAGCTCTAAATCATTTGCACTTTTAATACCCTTTCGATAAACCTAGGAAAATATTAGCCTCAGAAAAACCTGAAGGTTTAAAGAATCAAGCTGTGATTTAAACCAATAATAGAAAAGTGAATCTGTGAACGAGTGGAATAATCCATCTGATTTTCGCTCATCGTGTGTGCATTTATATCTTACACTGGGAAATCGGATGGAAATTTTAAGAGGTAAAACTGTGTGGCAGCACTGTTGCATAAAGCTCTCAATGTATGTGGGTGTGCTGAGTAGAGTGCAACGTTTATGTCCGTCGTAGTTTTGTAAAGGTAATTACAGAGAAGATTAGCATGTCTAAAAGAGTCGTATCATACTTTTATGATCCCGACGTTGGAAACTTCCATTATGGACCGCAACATGTAATGAAACCTCACAGGACATCTGTCGTTAACAGCTTGGTTTTAAGCTATGGACTGCAGAAGAAAATGCAAATATATAGACCCTATAGGGCAAGCGCACATGATATGCGTCGCTTCCATTCAGACGAATACATAGAATTCTTGCAGCGTGTTACACCTCAAAATGTGCACGAATTTACTAAATATTTAAGTCAATTTAATATAAGTAACGACTGTCCTGTCTTTGAAGGCCTCTTTGACTTCTGTGCTAAGTATACTGGAGCATCCCTAGATGGTGCAACGAAATTGAATAATAATTTTTGTGATATAGCTATTAATTGGTCTGGAGGTTTACATCACGCCAAAAAGTACGGAGCATCGGGGTTTTGCTATGTTAACGACATTGTTATTGGTATTCTGGAACTTCTGAAGTACCATCCCCGAGTGTTGTATATAGATATTGATGTTCATCATGGTGATGGGGTCCAGGAAGCATTCTATCTGACGGATAGAGTTATGACAGTGTCATTCCATAAATATGGCAATTTATTCTTTCCATGTACTGGAGATATGTATGAAATAGGTGCAGAACGTGGCCGTTTTTATTCTGTTAATGTGCCTTTCAGAGAAGGTATTAACGATTCAGGTTATATTCAAGTCTTCAAGCCGATTATATCAAATGTTATGACATTCTATCAGCCGACAGCTATTGTTTTGCAGTGTGGAGCTGATTCCTTAGCAAACGACCGCTTGGGCTGCTTTAGTTTGAGCACGAAGGGTCATGGAGAATGTGTGAAATTTGTGCGTGACTTGAATGTACCTCTCTTGGTACTTGGTGGTGGTGGCTACACTCTTCGTAATGTTGCAAGATGCTGGACTTATGAAACATCATTACTGGTAGATGAACCAATAAGTGATGTACTTCCTGATAATGAATACCGGTCGTATTTTGCTCCAAATTTCACGCTACATCCAAAACCGAGAAGCCGTTACGCGAATGCTAACAGCAAACAGTATCTTAAGGCCATTACGGAACATGTGTATGACAACTTAAAAATGTGCGAGCATTCGCCGAGTGTACAAATGCATGATGTACCTGGAGATGCATTTATTTCTCAAAATGGTAATAATGAGGAACCTGATCCAGATGTTCGTGTTAACCAGGCAGACGAAGACAGGCGCATAGAACCTACAAATGAGTTTTATGATGGAGATAAAGATCAAGATCAGACTGGGAATGCAGCATAAAGTTAAATATTAAAACTATGCAGATTGCAAAAGATATTTTGATGTAAGTGGAAAATGGCAAGAAAAAATTATTTGTAGACTGAGAACTGTAAGTGTTTATTAAAAAGTTTATAATTACATTACTCTTAAATGTTGCATTGTTAATAATTTGACAGTTTCTGCTTAATATAGTGCTTGGATTTATATGCATAAAAAGAAAAAAACTCTGGTTGAAACTGCAATGTACAACTTCTGGTTAATTTTGCATCCTTTTAAAACTGTTTATCTTATGAAAAATGCTGAATAATATTTATCTAATAAAAATTATGATCAATCTGTTTGAAAATTAAGTACATTTTTTAAATTATTTGGACATCTCTGTATTAAAAACAATTTGTAAATTATTTAGTGACGAGTTAAATGGGTTAAACTGCAGAAAGACGGCGTAGGAATATGGCGGATGTGAACACATGGGTGGTGTGTTGCTAACAATGAAAGCATACTTTCACTGATAATATTAACACTTGGTAAGCAAACTAGCGATACGGTGCTATTAAAGGAAATGGCAGTATATCATTATTTATCCATACTAGTCTGGCCAGTTTCAGTTTCTTTTATTTTGATTGTTAAAAATTTATGATTAATATATAGAAGTGAGGTTAATAATAATACTCGCGTTTAATTACTACCATTATAGTCTCATTGCATGATATACTATTAAAGTGTAAGGAGTCAACTGCTAGGTGTGTAGTGTGAATTAACTGTTTCTCGAATCAGTTCGGAGGTAAAAAGATGTGAGCCAGGTTCTGCCAGACATTTTGTCTCGCTTAGAACATTAACATACCAAAAAGAACATTGCACCTAAAATATTTTGAAAACCATGTAGTTCATAGAACAGTTTTGGAATTTTATGACAGTGGTGAATTTTGTATTGCGAAAATGATAACGACTTCTTTATGCGAAAAAATATCTTATAAAGGTTCTACTTTTTCCACCTTAAAAATCCTGAAAAAAATTAGGCTTCAGATATAAGAAAACCAACGACCGCCATAAATTCCTTAATGGAAAGGAATGACTATTTCATCAAGATTGAATTCATCGCATAGTGTACGAATTATGAGTTTCTGTACGAAAGCAGTGCGGCAAGTGACGATGGCGAGGACGTTTGCCGGAGTTAGACGAGCCCCTCGCCATTTCTCTTGGATAATTAAGTAAGTTAATTTCTATTACCATTTATTTGGAGTTTAAACAGATGCGCTTAATAGTTCTCGATAACGCGCACATACGCGCGCGCGCATACTCACACTTTTTAGCTGCGCTACGTATTACTATCGCTGTTTCACACAAAAGCGCACGATAGGTCTTCGTGGCAGTGCTTCCTATTGGCTACTGCCATATGCAGGAAGTTTGACGAGGATAATAATCACTCACTCTTTAAAATTGACACTGGTCAGTGGCAGATGCCGTATAAGAGCACTTGAACATCTTGCAAATTAATTGATTAGTTTTTCTCTGTATGCTATTAAAAGTACCGTATATGCAGTAATTTAAATTCCATTGCATTTAAGTCTTCTGCACTACTCCTCTAAACTCCATAAAATATAGCAATAGGGTCAACAGCTCATCTTAATTTATGCATGCTTTTAAGGAATTTTTGTACATATGCAACTGATATGACATAATAACCTTATGGGACAAATACACATTGGTCATGTATACTCGAAGGTATACACTGGTGCTTCTCTTGCACTGTTTTCCAATTTATTATTAGAATTTTATTTCAATGTCATTAGGTGATAACACACTATAGTTGAAGTATCATGTGAGGCAATGTGCATCATTAAGGATATTTCTCCCGCTTTTTCCATTATCATCAATATTGTCAATTATAAACTAATTTATATATTACTTAATTCTTGCCTAAAGATGCTGTACTTAATTATATATACAATAACAAATATCCACATGCATTATTATTATTATTATTATTATTATTATTATTATTATTATTATTATTATTATTATTATTATTATTATTATTATTATTATTATTATTATTATTATTATTATTATTATTATTATTATTATTATTATTATTATTATTATTATTATTATTATTATTATTATTATTATTATTATTATTATTATTATTATTATTATTATTATTATTATTATTATTTTGTTGTTGTTGTCATGTCAGTGGCTTCAGCTGTGTCAGTTCGTTCACAATCACAACTATTTGTCCAACAGATGCTATTTCACATTTTTGGACTATATGAATCTAAACTTTCATGACCACTAAAATCTATTGTTACAAGCTGCTGTTGCTCATTGCAAATAAGGATTATGAAGGTAGTGGAAATGTGAAATGTGTAGTGTTCAACGCCCGCTTTTACTACATACGGCACCACAGGTGGTGACACTGATGATACATGAGATGAAGATGGAGCACCGGTGGAATGAGATGGAGGGGGAAACCGGAGGTCCCGGAGAAAACCCGCCCCAGCGCTGTGTCTTGCCACCACAAATCTCACTTTGCGGTCGCCTGGGATCAAACCCGGGCCGCCTTGGTGAGAGCCAAGCGGTCTAACCACTGAGCCATGGCGCAGCCATGAAGGTAGTGGTATGAGTTAGTGACATACAAGGCAGTCACCAATTTATGCAATTTTGTGCCAGAGAAAGCAAGGTTGCACCATGCAATACAGTGAATGTCATGTCACTGCAGTTTCACATAATAGTGATGTTTCTTGTACTGAGTTGTTAAAGTATGTTGAGAACATAAAGAAAACCAACAGGAAGGCTATCAACTTTAATGTCTATATCAGCTTGGGAAGAATAGTTCTTGTTCACAGAAAACGGTGGAAAAGCAAAGTTATACATTTAATAAGAAAATCCAATTTTCAGCAGCATTATGCCACTCATGCAAGTGAATATGATGGCTACAGAAGATAAGGATAAGCACTAATAGTAGAACACTTCAAGGAACAGCTCCGGGAAAACAGTGAAATTGTTAGGGTAAATGAATCTGATGTTCAGCATAGTTTCCAATTCTACTTTCAGATAGCAAGAAAGGTAAGAGAATTCATTATAGTGAATTTATAAAATAAATGTATTATTCCCACAATTAACACATGAATTTGAGGCCACATGTTTTTGTCACCTTCAACCATGGTCCAAAGTATGCAAGATTTACAGGATAATTTCATTTATAACTCCTGAACTTCCTTACCTATTGATGACAGTATAGATATTTGTGACACAAATCTGTAATTTTGATAAGGGGTGTAGACTCAGATCTTTGGATTAACAGGAAATTATTATTAGATCTTTTAGCAGTGAAGTAACTGTCCTAAAAGAGGGTTAATATTTGCTGAGTCTTGAGGAAGCTGAAGAAAACTGCAGTCTCCCTTGGAATAAACTGTTATCCCTGTCTACCAATGGAGCTCCTTCTTGGTAGGCAACACAGCCGGTGCAGCAGGAATTTTAAAGGAACATTTAAAAGCTCTAAAATTAATAATGTGATGTACTTATCCATTGCATTGTACCTCTGGGTGAATAGAGCTAAAATGAATAACATAATGGAAATCGTTACCAAAGAAACAAATGCACTTAGATCTAAAATACTCTTTCATTCTCAATGCCAATACTTTCTAGAGGAGTTCAAAACTGAGAATGATACATTAGCATATTAGTGTGAGGTTTGGGTGGCTAAGGCATAAGAAACTTAAAATTACAAAATGAAATATCACTAATATTTGAAGCAAAAGGTTAGAAACAGTGATGTATTTAATATTTGAAAGTAATGAATCAGTAATTCAAACACAAACATCACTTAAATTATCGACATGTTTCGGAGGACGGTTTGTCCCCATCGTCAGCAGTTATCTGACAGGTTGGATCTGTGGTTTCCTGAAGTGAGCTGATTGTCTGTGGTGGCATCTGTTGTCTGTGAGATGAACTTCAAGAGAGAGTTTTCAGGTGGCAATTCAACATTTAAAGTATACTGTTTGTTTTTTATAATTAACAACTTTTCCCAAACATCGAGTTCGGCTGCATTACTGGCTGGCTTTAATAGTTTTATATTTGGTACAATTTCATGATTGGTAGACCAGAAATGGTGGACTATTGCTGATTTTTCTATTTGTTTGTATTTTACACATCTCATATGTTCCTGTAATCTAATATGTAAACTTCTTTTGGTTTTTCCTATGTAGAACTTATTGCAGTCTGAGCAGTTGATTTTGTATACACCTGATTTCTTGTTTTCAGGTACTGGGTCTTTCAGGTTGTTGCATAATAAGTTTTTTAAACTGAATTTATTTATTGGGGCTAGGGTGATGTTGTACTTCTTGAATATCTTGTTGAATTTATGATGCATTCTGGGATTATATGTGAATTTCCTGAACTGTGTCTCGGTTTTTGATTCTGTTAATTTTGTGGTATCCAATATGTGTTTCTGTTTCTTGTATTTCCAAATTTTCTTTTCTATTAATTGTTTACTGTATCCATTAATTGCAGCTATGTTAATCATGTGGTTATATTCTTTGCTGTATTCATGCTGTTTCAAGGGATGTGGACTAGTCTATGTGCTAAGCTGTTCAAAACTGCATGTTTGTGGGGTGTAGGGTTGTAGCTATTGTTCTTGATGTAATTATCTGTTTGTGTTGGCTTCCTGTAGATGCCAAAAGATATGTTACTTAATCCATGGATTATCTTCAGATCTAAGAAAGATAGGTAGCCATCTTTTTCTATCTCTATTGTGAACTTTATTGCTCTATTCTGTATGTTCAATAGTTTTAAGGAACCTGTATGAATTTGTGTGGAAGAATGGCAAAAATATCATCAACATATGTATACCAGTATTTGAAGATGTATGGGAAGGATGATGTAATATGTGTTTCAAAGTAGCTCATAAAGAGGTTGGTTAGGAAAGGTGAAAGTGGATTTGACATGTTTCGGAGAACGGTTTGTCCCCATCGTCAGCAGTTCTCCGACTGGTTGGATCCGTGGTTTCCTGAAGTGAGCTGGTTGTCTGTGGTGGCCTCTGTTGTCTGTGAGATGAACTTCCAATTAGAATTTATAATTTAAGGTTTATTTATTTAAGGTTATCATTTAATTGATGTTTGTGTTTGAATTACCGACTTATTACTTTCAAATGAAATATCACTGTTTATGGAAGTTAAGAAAACAACAATGCAAATATGAAACCTTGAAAAATAGATTTTTAATTTGATATTCATGGTAAATTTGACAGGACATCTTTTGTTAAGCATATCTCTTCAAGGAAAACGCCAAATCTTAACTGACTTGTCTGAATCGTTTAAAATAAAGTTGGTATTACAAAAAAAAAAAAAAAAAACACTGGCCTCAAAACTCTAATTCATTTCTCAAAGGTTTCAGTAGTCCAACAAATTTTGCAGGTCACAGATTTTTAAGAGTACTTTCAAATATTGTGAAAACTGAACCACGAACTGGATAAAAAGTTTCACAACATAGCACACTTACTGATCTTTCCAGATATCTCTTGAGTCATGTTCTACAGATATTGTGAGTGTTCTACCTGACCTGCAATTTAAACTTATTGATTCACAATGCAATCATGAACCAAAAAATAAATTACAAAGTGGGAGAAATTTTGACTGATTTTTATTCAAATTTTCCCTTGACTACATAAATATGCTGCTTCTCTTTCCCATATGTTGGGATCTACATAATTATATACATGAACATTTTTTTCTGTTAATATTCACAGCTGACCAATCAGAACTTAAAATATGAATTTAGATTGGCAGCTGTACTAACATTAGTGCCAAACGTTTAAAAAATATAGTGTGTCAAAGGAGAGAACAAAATCTATAAAATTAGTTTAATTTCAGTTTGTAAACTGGTTTTGTTTACACTCTTTTACAAAACTACAAGAATGTTAAATACACCATAGTTTGTAGTTTGTTTAAATACAGATTAATAACCAATAAATATATTTATGACATTTGTTCTAAATGCCATTTCTGACATATATCTTGTTTCTCAAACACATTTAAACTGTAATTAGATTCATATGTTTTTATTTAGAATTATTATCATCCAATATAGAAGCCTGCTTATATACATGGGAATTTTGAAATAGTATTGCATTTATTTTGTGAACTGCACATTTTCCTATTGGTAAAGAGACTATGAAATTACTTTTCATACAAATAAATGTATTATTAATATTTAGCCTATAAACTGTTAATTACTATGTATGTTGATGTCTGATAATCTATGCTGCCATTGCACCGACTGATCACATGCACACATATACACTCCTCTGTTTCATCCATATCAAAGTGCACCACTCCTCTTTCTAACTTACCCAATGTTCATTCAGTTGGTGAAAACATGGGAGCAAAGACACGATAGCCATGAAGGATTGTTCCAATAACTGAGGCAAAAACCTAATGTTTTTCAGTAGTAAAAGCTGTAATATAGCAGGAAATTGTTAATTCAATAGCTGCTGTATAAACTTTTTCAGTACTATATATTCCTAAGTAATAAATATAACTGAAAGAATGAATTTAGACATGCCCTTGCTTTAGAATAGGGCATAAGTACTCAAAAAATAGAAGTGCATAAGGTTATTATGTGTTTCAAATGGGAAGGTGTTTGTCCTTGAGTGCTACTAGACGAGCAACCAATCGGAGTCCTGCGGTGTTGTCGTATTGCATTCCCGCTAAGTGGTGTGTGAGGAGCGCCAACCTAATCAATCTGTATGAAATACTATTCGCACTAAGATAAAAATTCAGATTTTGCCAAAGCTGATCCATGTGGAAGGTAGAGAGTAATGTATGTAACATAAACATTAAAACCGCATATTTTTAGCCCAAATAGCTTTTCTAATACAAATAAATAAATCACTATTACCTGTATTATAACAAATTGCGACATAAGCATTGTAAGGAATATCATTATTGGTTGGCATGTATGCATGTAAGTATATTTGTAATTACTCAGAACTGAAATGTAAATATTTGACATGACATGATAAAAGAATTACTTTGAATAAGCCAATTCGAGCGAGAGGAAACAATAAATTTCCTGCTGCCCTGGCAGAACGTATCTGGTCACATTATATCTTTGTTTATGAATGGTTCGTAGTCTCTATTTACTCTAGAGAGTTCAAAGTGGTTGGTGTGTATGTATTGTCACCCAATTATCGGAAAGCCCGACCAACGACAGCTGAGAAGGGACCAGAGGCATCCGGTCCACACCCACCCATTAATCTCAGTCACTAACTGAGGGGATGATTGGGGAAGTGTCACTTGTCACTGGCCGCCTCTTTCCCCTTCCCCTGCCGTCTGGAACCTTCGCGGTGATTCACTGAAACGAAGGACTTCTAGAAAACAGTGACATTCCTATAAAAAGGGCTGCAATGAGTGAGTTCAGTCAGTTCTTGGCGAGCCGCGCAGGAGCGCCGTGCTAGCGTACGGACGAGAAGACTGTGTACGTGCATCGGAAGAGTGTACATAACTGTGAACGCAAAGTGGAACTGTAACAGACTGACTGGTGAATTGTAATTGTGTGCATTACGTAACTGTATAATTGGCAAGTGTTCCGATTGTAATTCGGTGGAATTAAAGAACATTTTTGAGTGGTGCAATTGGACTTTTCATTTCACGAACCCACAAAGTCACAACTGTCGTCAGAAAGTGGGATAACGACCATGGAATCGGCATTGGAAAAGCTTTTGGAGAAGATGAACGAATTAACAGCGAAGTCGCAAGCGGCAAATAACAGCCTGGCCGCGAAGCTGGAAACTACAAATAACAACCTGGCCGTGGAACTGAAACGAATGAAGACGGCCAACGACAACATCACCGAGAAGATGGAAGAAATGAAGACCGAATTAACAGCGAAGACGGAAACGGCAAACAACAACTTGGCCACGACAATGACCGCAAAGATGGCCGAACTGACCACGGAAATGAAAGTGGCGAACGAGGCTCTCGCCGCCAAATTTGAAGAACAGTTGGCCGGCGTGAGGGATGACGTGACGGAGCTGGGCAAGCGGATGGGCCAAGTGGACGAGCGCGTCGAGGACCTGGCGAGCCGCGTTAACGACCTGGAAGGGAAGGCCGACAGAAGTGTCAAGTCCCTGAACGCCATGGTGGAGCACGTCGTCGGCAGGAGGTTGAGGGATTTGAAGGCCGACGTACCGGGACGCGACACAACATCGGCGCGCGTCAAACCTCCGAAATATGACGGCACGTCAACATTTGAGGTCTTCCGCCGCCAGTTCGACACAGTGGCCAAGCACAACAGATGTTCGCCGGAGGAGGCCACACAGTTAATAGCCAGCCTCCAGGGACGGGCCGCGAAAGTTCTGAACGCGGTACAGACAACGGCGGCGCCCAAGGACATCTGGGAGGCCCTGGAGAATCGTTTTGGGAACCACCGCTTAGCCGCAGCGTACCGCAGCCAGCTGAAGGCAAGGCCACATCAGCCAGGGGAGACGCTGCAGCAGTTCGCCCTGGCAGTTGAACAACTGGCAAGCAAGGCCCTAGTCGACCTCCAACCAGAGTTCGTGTCCCGGGAAGCCGCCTACACCTTCGTTGACGGGGTACGGGACACGGAGATTCGTCAGCGCCTAATGTTCGGCGATTATAAAACAATCCACAAGGCGCTAACGGCAACATTAAGGATGGAGGCGGCCAAGGTAACAGCTATTCCGACTTCGAGAACGAGGAGTGTCCGCTACACCGGAGACAGAAGACCAGCCGAGGGACGCCGGCGAACACCTAGTGGCCTGTGTTGGGGGTGTGGACAGCCCGGACACCTGCAGAGCGACTGCCGACACCAGGAAGGGCAGCCAGAAGAACGAGTAAGGCCCGGCGTGGCGAGGAGCACGTCGGCGCCGTCCACACAATCTCCTCGAGTGACACTGCACGCCGTCAGCCGACGGATGGATGACAGCCTCATCGCGGACGGCTGGGTAAGAGGAAAGCCGTGCCGCGTGCTGGTGGACACCGGGGCGGCCGTGACCATCATCAGACCTGACGTGGCGAAGGGTTTGCCGACGAGGAAGCCATGCTGACCATACCAGCTTGTGACGGCATCGGGCGACACCTTGCCGTGGAGGAGGCGCTGCTAAAGTTGACCTTGGGACGGAGTGTCGTACGTCTTTGGGTGTTCGTCGCGAAGGTGCCTGAGGAGGTGATTCTGGGACTGGATGCCCTCAGGCGCCACGAGGCGACGGTCGACGTCGGCAGGAAGGTCCTGCGGCTTCACGGAGAAGTTATACTCCGTCAACCCGAAGAGCGCCTTGGAATCCGCAGGGCCATCTTGAACGAAGACGTGGTTGTCCCCGCGAGGAGCGAGGTGGTGGTGACGGCGCGACTGGAATGCCAGAGAACCAGGAACATGATGCTGGACCAGAAGACGCCTGTACACGGACTGTGTGTAGCCAGGGCATTGCTGCCGTGCCGAGAGGAGGTGCCAGTGAGACTGCTAAATCCAATGGACACCGATCACGACGTCCAGGCCGGGACGGAGTTGGGAACGTGCGAGCCCGTGGTAAGCATAACAGAAATCGACTAGACGCAGGAGCCGGTGCCGACGCAAAACCTGGGGCCCCGGCTAGAAGGCTTACTGGAGAGGGCGGCCGACCACCTGACCGAAGAACAACTGGAGAAAGTTCGACAACTGCTGAGGCGATACCAGCGCGTCTCCAGCCAAGGCGACAGTGACTACGGCTGTACGGACAAAGTGCTTCACCGCATTGACACCGGGGACGCCCGGCCTATTCGGCAACCACATAGACGCATTCCGCTGGCGAAGCAAGGGGCGGTACGAACATGCTGGAGGACATGAGATCCAGGGGAGTGATTGAAGAGTCGGACAGCCCTTGGTGTTCCCCTGTAGTCTTGGTGACGAGGAAGAACGGCGAGCTGCGCTTCTGCGTAGACTACAGAAAGCTGAACGCTGTCACCCGGAAGGACTGTTTTCCCTTACCCCGATTGACGACACCCTGGACACGCTAGCTGGTGCACCGTGGTTCTCGACCCTGGACCTGAAGTCGGACTACTGGCAGGTAGCTCTAGACCCAAGAGACAAGGAGAAGACCGCATTCTCGACAGGCCAAGGGCTCTGGCAGTTCACGGTTATGCCCTTTGGCCTCTGCAACGCACCAGCTACCTTCCAACGCCTCATGGAGTCAGTGATGAGAGGGCTGACTTACGAACGCCTGCCTGCTATACCTGGACGACATCATTATCGTCGGAAAGACTTTTGATGATCACCTCGAAAATCTGAGTAAGGTGCTAAAGAGACTGGAGGCGACCAACTTGAAGCTGAACGCGAAGAAGTGCCAGCTCTTCCGCAAGGAAGTGAACTACTTCGGCCACATAGTCTCAGCAACCGGGGTTGCCACACACCCGGAGAAGACACAGGCTGTGAGAGATTGGCCTCGCCCAAAGGATAAGAAAGAGTTGCGCAGTTTCCTAGGGCTGTGCAGTTATTACCGCCGCTTCATAAAAGGGTTCTCCAACATCGCAAAACCCCTCACCCGCCTGACAGAGGAACACCGGCCTTATGCGTGGACGGAGGACGCCGAAGACGCTTTCCAGCACCTGAAGAACACCTGTGCAGTGCTCCAATTTTGGGATTTCCACAACCGGGTGGCGCCTTCATTGTGGACACCGACGCCAGCGACCATTGCACTGGAGGTGTCCTATCGCAGATCCAGGATGACCATGAGCGGGTGATAGCCTACTACAGCAAGACGCTATCCAAGGCAGAGAAGAACTACTGCGTCACCCGACGAGAGCTACTGGCGGTAGTAAAGACCTTGGAGCACTTCCACAAGTACCTGTACGGTCAGCCATTTCAGCTGAGGACTGACCATTCCGCCCTTACCTGGCTATTGAGCTTTAAGAACCTGGAAGGCCAGACAGCACGTTGGGTCCAGAGGCTGCAGGAGTACGACTTCACCTCGGAACATCGTAGAGGGAAGAGCCACGGTAACGCAGACGCCATGTCCGAAGACCCTGTCCAGAAGAGTGCGGCCAGTGCACAAGAGTGGAAGAGAAGGAGCGTGCCACAGCAGTCCGAGTAGTTGTGGCAGTGCCTGCGGACGGCTGGGATAGCGCAGGCCTGAGGAGGGAGCAGCTGGCGGACGCAGACTCTGGGCCACTCTTGAGGGAAGTGGAGGTAGGGACGAGACCAACCTGGGAGAACATCGCACCGAGGAGCGCCCACCTACAAATCGTACTGGGCCCAATGGGACTCGTTGAAGACCACAGAGGGCGTGCTGTTCCGGTTATGGGAGTCACCCGATGGGAAGACACAGAGAGAACAGTAAGGTCCCGGAAGTCTTGGAGGAAGTGCACGCCGGCACTTCAGGACACCTGGGAGCGAACCGAACGATTGACAAACTACGGCAGCGCTACTACTGGCTGAGACTCCGAGCAGATGCTGAGAGATGGTGCCGTCAGTGTCACGTGTGCGCGGCGAGTCGCGGCCCCCAGACTAGGAGCTGGGGTCGCATGCAGCAGTACAACGTCGGAGCGCCATTCATACGGATCGCCGTTGACATTGCTGGACCGTTCCCAGTTTCCGACCGAGGCAACAAGTACCTAATGGTGGTCGTGGACTACTTCACCAAGTGGCCGGAGGTGTATGCCATCCCAAACCAAGAGGCAAAGACAATCACAGACTGCCTCGTGGAGCAAGTGTTCTCTCGATTTGGGGTGCCATTAGAGCTACACAGTGACCAGGGTACCAATTTTGAGTCCAACCTAATGAAGGAGGCACTACAAAGGCTTGGGGTGAACAAGACCCGCACGACGCCTCTACATTCCCAGTAGGATGGCATGGTCGAAAGGTACATCAAGACCTTAGAGGAACACCTGAGGAAGGACGTGGCCAGCCATCAGCGAGACTGGGACGTCAAGGTGCCACTGTTCTTGCTGGCCTACCGCTCGTCTACACACGACACAACTGGAATGACGCCAGCCAGCTTAATGTTTGGCCGAGAGTTACGCCTCCCTTGTGACCTGACTTTTGGAAGCCCTCTGGAGGTGAAGCAGCCGGTGACCGAGTATGTGGAGAACCTGGTGGACCACCTCCACGACATGCACGAGATGGCTCGCCAGAACATCCAGAAGGCGAGCAACCGCATGAAGACCAGATATGACAGGCAAGCCAACAGCCAAGGGTTCCAGCAAGGTGACCTAGTCTGGTTGTACCGTCCTACGCGGACCAAGGGACGCTGCCCGAAGCTTCAGCAGCCATGGCAAGGACCGTACCGGGTGGTGAAGATGATAAATGACGTGGTCTACCGCATCCAGAAGGTGCCCCGAGGAAAGATGTTGGTGGTACACCTGGATCGTCTAGCCCGCTACGATGGTGCTGTTCGGGACGACCAGCTTTGAGGAGGGAGCAGTGTCACCCAATTATCGGAAATCCCGACCAACGACAGCTGAGAAGGGACCAGAGGCACCCGGGCCACACCCATCCATTAATCTCAGTCACTAACTGAGGGGATGATTAGGGAAGTGTCACTTGTCGCTGGCCGCCTCTTTCCCCTTCCCCTGCCGTCTGGAACCTTCGCGGTGATTCACTGAAACGAGGGACTTCTAGAAAACAGTGATATTCCTATAAAAAGGGCTGCAATGAGTGAGTTCAGTCAGTTCTTGGCGAGCCGCGCAGGAGCGCCATGCTAGTGTACGGACGAGAAGACTGTGTACGTGCATCGGAAGAGTGTACGTAACTGTGAACGCAGAGTGGAACTGTAACGGACTGACTGGTGAATTGTAATTGTGTGCATTACGTAACTGTGTAATCGGCAAGTGTTCCGATTGTAATTCGGTGGAAATAAAGAACATTTTTGAGTGGTGCAATTGGACTTTTCATTTCACGAACCCACAAAGTCACAGTGTGTATGTACATACACTTTTCATTACTCAGAACTGAAATTTATACTACTGACATGACGTGATAAAAGAATTACTGTGAATAAGTCAAGGTGTTAAATTCATTTCCTGTTAGCCTGTGTAATGCTGTATGCTTATGTTTATGAATGAATGCTGGATAAGAAGTGTTTATTTACTCTGGAGAGTTCAGATATCATTCAGTTGTTCTTTACACAACAGTAGAGTAAGAGTTAAACAGAGCAATCGCTTCTTGCGGTGAAATTAGTGGCGAGTCAAAAAGGCAGGTATTGCGAAGTCAGGATCGAAGTATTATTTTTAAGGTGTACACATTCTTCAAAAAAATTTTTTGGAAACAAACTAAAAATGAGTTACTGCAAAGAGTATTTTCGTTTAAAATCACGGAAAAAGTGTATCAGCTGGATCAACTTGCAATTGAAATGGGACACAAGGTAATACGCCTCCCACCTTACCACTGCCAATATAATCCAACTGAGTTGGTGTGGGCTCAAATAAAAAGCGGGGTTGCAAACAGAAATAATACTTTTAAACTGACGGACGTTGAACAACTTGTTCATGAAGAAATTGACAAGGTAACACAACAGGACTGGAAAAACTGCGTGATGCGTGCAGCAAACCTTCAAGAAGACAATTTTAAGAAAGAAATAGCATGTGACGAGATTTTTGAACCTGTAATCATAAATTTGCAAGACTCAGAGGATGAAGACAGTGACATTGACGAATTGTCTCTTAATGGAAGTGACATTGACAGCGATATGGATGACCCACTGGCAGTTCCATTAATAAATAATAATAACCCATGGCGCGACAGCCCTTAGAGGGCCAAGGCCTACCAACCCGACTGCCAGCCTCACGCCCACTTATGCACGGCAGAGGTGGATGATCATCCAACCGATACGAGGAGGAGATGTGGTCAGCCTCTCGGCATCCCCCAGCCGGAATGTTGGTTTCCGTGACCAGGGCCCCTTACCTAGCGTAAGCTCCTCACTTTCCTCATGATGCTGAGTGGGCCCCGGTCCTATACCCAGGACCTAAAATCCCCACCACATGGGTGGGATCGATCCCGGGCCGCTTTCTGTGGCCAGGGACTAAGGCATGCTACTGGCAGTTCCATTGGATTACAAAAACAGGTAATGCATAAACTATAATTATAGTTATAGTAATTAAAAATATGAATAATTTGGGAAAATGTTTTCCAATTTTGATTTTGGCAACTGCATCATTGTAAAAATTTGTAAAATATAATTTGCTTACCCTTACGTCTGTGCCAAGGAGATCTGCATGTTGTATGAGTGTGCGAGAGAGGGAAATATAAAAGGAGTGGGGTAACAAGCTGGCAACGCTGAGTGTGATACGGCATCTGATTAGCTGGACTCCAGAACCCTTCCCATTTGAAACACGTAATAGTACTGTTTTCTTATGTGTAAATTCTCTATTATTGAATTTAATTTTATGTGCTATTCATCTGATCTCGGAACTAATATTTGATATTTAGCAAAGCAAAGTGTTAGTTTGATGTTCATAAAGAGTACAGGTAAAGTGTGAAAACGGCTGAGAAAGGCGACCTTTGCCTCACTGATTTGCAGGTCACTGCAGCCATATCAGGTATTTCAAACTGTAATATTTCTACATACCTCTCCACCCCTTTCACTATCAGAATGCAGCTGCAAGAATGTCTAGCATTGATGCTCCTATTCAATATGCAAACAAGATACTTCTGATAACAGAATGTAGTTTCCATCATGCAAGAGAATAAAGGAATGAGTAAAAGTAGGTTTATAAAATTTATAAAACCAAGCATTATTTAAAATTGATTGTCACAGTGAGAGTGCTGCAACTCTGCAGCTCTTATAATTGAATCACTCCTGGAGAATACTTTACAAAAAAGCAAATGTCTCAACCGCTGTTTCCAGTTAACTTTCAAAATGTTTGTGGCTCTTTCTTCAGTGATTCCTTGTATAACATGCGTTTCCTGAAATGTTGAAAGGGAAGGTTAAGTAATAAATAGTTGCTGAAAAATGCTCTTCTTCTAGGAAATGTTTCAAATATATGGTTGTGATAAGAGCATTTTCACAGCAGCATCATCTTACTTTCTCAATACAATATATAGATATATATTTCATTTTAATTTCCATAAATTGCACAACTACATTTAAGTACAAGTATGTTTCGAATGTGGAGCTAGTAAACATTGCACACACACAAACGTTATGAAAAGCTTTAGATTATTATTAATATGCTATTTGCAAACATTTTTCAGGATTTCTTTTGAATTCTGCATACATGAGCAGAGAAAAACTGCTTGTCTACTGAATGCAATTTTGCTACTCAACAACTACTTCCAAGACTTGGCTTCTGAATGCATGTCACTACCAAAGAATGATAAAAGGCTATTCAATGTCTTATCCTGACTTATCTTTTGTTACTAGTCTATATAAATCTTCTACAGCTCTAATATGCCTTTACAAAAAATGAAGAATGTTTTTCTAATGCAGATAGTCTATATCCTGGTTAAGAAAAGCCTTTTGTTTGTTCTTATAAGGACAATATGCACAAGAAAAGTCATGTCTGCAGACAACACATAACATATCATGTCCTTGAAAAGTGTATCATCATCATTGTAATCATCATTCATTTAGCTGACAAAATATGGACCGGATTATTTTTTTTCTTTTGTTTCAAATATTATTGCCAACATCAAACTCACATATACAAAACAATAATTCAAAAAAATAAACTGGGAACAAAATTCTGTGCTGTACTCTAAGTTAGATGCTTCTCATTCTCTTATGTACATTAAGAAATTCTCTTTTGTTTGTTTTTTAACTTTATTTTTGCAATGTAAAATGGACAAAATTCTTCATCAGTCTGGAGGGAATTACTCAAAAATGAAGCCGAGCAAGTGCACACGTCAAGAGTGATGACTTATGACTAGATGAGCGACGTAGATATTTTACGCCAATTGCACGGTTTTAACTGCTGTAGCCCACAGGAGAAATAACAACAAATAACACACCAACACCTTTCAAAGACTGCTACATGCTTCTCCTGTCGATGCACCATCTCAGTTCATAGAAAATGTGCTGTATTGCAAAACCTTGGAGCAGCTGGCTGGGTCCCAACACATCTGTAGCAGCATTAATTCAGCTTACAACATTTTTCTGAGCAAACAATTTTTTGGGAGGATTGACCAACCAAGTGTCAACCATAAAAATCACAAAATTGTTGTATTATATTCCACCATACCCACACATTGTGCTATTATATCTAATGTAACAAACTATTTCTCTACGACATATCTGTTAATAAGTACTTGATAGATTAACAACAAATGCTTCAAGGGCAACTATAAAACAGTACTACCATCTCTTTAAATGTCCCTTACCATCCTGTATACAGCTCTAGTCTGCTTGGTCCTCAAGGGCCAATTATATGAAAAAACAAAATATTTCTTGCTAAATATATATCTTTTATAAAAATTACTAAGTGCATGGAAAATTAAGTAACTGCGATCATCATGTAAAATGGCAGACATTAGCTTCATCTTTAAGTACCAATAATAATGTCAACTTCTGAAACATTAAACTGGCATATATGATGTAAACTTATGATGATCCATAAGCAATATCTGGTATAAGGAGCCAAACCTTTTATTTTTTTTCATGTGACACCTGTAGCCAATCACAATATGTGATTAATATATAGGTCTCATTCTGAGGGGAATACAACAAACCATAAAGGATCATCATAGTTATAGATCTGTTCAAGTGATAAGAACTTCAGTCAGACTTAATAAAGAAATCACAGTGTCTGGAATGTATAAACATATTGGATATCCCACTCTTGGTAACTCACAGAATCAACTGTACCTTCTTAGCATATGCTGCAAATGAACCAATGTAAACAAACCACTTAAACATGACAAAGCTAATTAATAGCAAACTCCAACCACCATTATAATAAATAAGTACATTCACTCTTTATTTTCACAACCATTAAAATAAACTGAAGCAACATTTTTATAAAGAACAATTATTGCAATCGAAGTTCAATTGCAGCACATCACTATTTGTTTATCTTTCTGTTATGACAAAAATACTGTAGATTTATAATACATTTGCAATAAAAAGCAAATTTTCCCTTTCAATATAAAAACATTTTTAAGCAATAAGTACCATATCCCCATAACTTTAGCTATGTAAAAAAACAAACCAATATATGTAAATTCACACCTCTACCAACACTGCATGTGCTTATAAATGGTATGTATCAAATGCTGTGCTTTATGTTACACTTTCATTTTCACCAATATTCAACAAACAACATGCTGGTTAAATGAGGTCAATTTACAATACTTGCATCAAGGATGGCTGAATCGTGAACATACTGCACAAGAATTAGCTGAAATTCAACTTACTGACTAGTGACAAACATATAATTAATAATAATTAATAATTAATAATGATGATGATGGTGGTGGTGGTGGTGGTGATGATGATGATGATGATGATGATGATGATGATGATGATGATGATGATGATGATGATGATGATGATGATGATGATGATGATGATGATGATGATGATGATAATGTGCAAAGTTGTACTCAAAATATACTCTTAAAGAAAATCAACAAATGTGGCTGAAACTTCAACATTTCTTAATGTTCAGCCATCCATTTTGGAACCATGAGGCCTCAGTACGAATGCTGCATACCATTCCCGCTTTTTTCAGTATCTCTGTTGAAATTCATGATGCCACCGGTTGAAGTCAATGTGAAATACAACCAAAGATCCTGTAGCAAGTCCAGCCAATAAGAACCTATAAAAAATACAGCAATGAATTAGAAATTTTTTCACAATTTCTCATTTGTTATGCACAGCCTGATTAGATATACTCCTGTTGTACAAGTACATATTTGTTACATTTATACAGCCTTCTTACCAATGATAAATTCACATATATGCATTATATATTGTACCATTCATGTAAAAAGTAATTCATGTTACAGTACTCATGACATACATTAAGCTAGTAATTGTTTCAAGCTAAGAAGTGCTTAGTTACATAAAAAATATGCAAAGAGCATTCAAATGCTTACTTATGCAAGAAAGGAAAAAGAATAGAATTGCAATATAACTGGAAGTTATTTCCCGCTGTTATGCTGCTATCCCACTTTAGATATTCTACACATTTCATCAAGGTTCTAAGGCTTTCACGGCCGATGTCAATACTAGTTGAAGTATATTCCGGGCTTATAGGCTGTGGTCTACTGGGCTCTTCCTCTTCCTCTTCCTCTTCCCTCTTTCCTCTTTCCTCTTTCCTCTTTCCTCTTTCCTCTTTCCTCTTTCCTCTTCCCTCTTCCCTCTTCCCTCTCTTTCCTCTCTTCCCTCTCTTTCCTCTCTTTCCTCTCTTTCCTCTCTTTCCTCTCTTTCCTCTCTTTCCTCTCTTTCCTCTTCCCTCTTTCCTCTTCTTCTTCTTCCCAGACGTTTCGTCTGCGAAGAAGAAGAAGAAAGAGCCCAGTAGACCACGGCCTACAAGCCCGGAATATACTTCAACTAGTATCTACACATTTCATCCACAACTGCGGTGGACATCTCATTTAAGGGAAATATTTAAACTTAAAGGGATATTAAGAGCATATGTTCTGTATTGATGGAAATTAGTTGTTATTTCACACTAGCTAAGTTTTGGATAGGTACCTATAGAGTCAAACTGAAAAATTCAATACCATAACAGGAATTTGAACCACTCATATGCTCTTCAAGCTGACTCTACCTATCCAAAGCATATTATCTGTATGTTTATAAAACAGTTACCATACAGTACAAAAACAATACCTTAACAATAGCAATATATGTAGCTTTACACCAGCAGAAGGATGATTATTTTAGAAAGAGAACCAAATATGATGGGTTTATTACTTCACACAAAGCTGATTACATATTTAAAATGCTGTAAGGGTAAACAATTCAAGAGTGATTTGAAGAAGTACTTGATAACAAAAAATGTCTACGGTATCAATGAATTATAATCAGTACTCATATATATATTGTCACCCGAACGTCGGAACTCCCTATAGAACCGGCCGGCAGCAGCAGGAGACGGTAGGCATTCGCCACGCCCACTCATTTGTCTTATAGCGGTAACGAGGGTTGGCTGGAAAAACATCACTGTGCCGTCTCTTTCCGTTCCACCTGAGTTCTCGAACTTACAGGATATTTCATCTAATCCAGAACCTTCTAGATTGGCCAGTTGGCCCTATATAAGCAACACGTCGGGCTGGAGGAAAGTCAGTTCTTGGCGAGCAGTGAAGCAGCGCCATGCTAGTGTACAGATGAGAAGACTGTGTGCGTGCATCGGAAGAGTGTGCGTAACTGTGAGCGGCAGTGGAACTGTAACAGACGAACTGGTGAAATGTAATTGTGTGCATTACGTAATTCTGTGTAATTGGCAAGTGTTCAACTGTAAGTCGGTGGAAATAAAGAACATTTTTGAGTGGTGCAATCGGACTTTTAATTTCACGAACCCACAAAGTCACAATATATATAATTATTATCATGTGTATAATAATATTTATTCTAAATATTATGTACTCATGTAGGATTTTATAAAAACATACATTTGTAATTTTACTACAGTTTATTTTTATAATAATTTATGTCAGAAACCATAAAGTCTATTGGCATCATTAGTATTAGCAGTAGCAGTAGCAGTATTATCGTCATCATCAACATCATCAAGGCTGTTGCAGCACATACTTCCTCTTGCTCCCCAAAAATATTCTCCTCAAAATTTCATTGGTTTTTGACACACTACCTTATCCGACAAGTTAATAACATATTTTATTTTTAAATGCATATGGTTACTCTTTTTCTTCATTGAGTATTACTATTTGCCAGTGGCGGCTCGTGGCCGAAATGTTTGGGGGGAGCGGCAACGGTTTTGCTTGCTAAGTATTGACAACAATAAATTATTACACCTGTAAATTTTAAGAACTTTTTTTTTTTTAATTCTACTCCTATAATGAACAGAAATAGCGGTTCTCAAGTTGTAATATATACCTCAGAAATATGTATCGGAAGCCTAACATGAACTTTGCCCAAAGCTGCTATATTAATATGCATGCAACATATAAAAGGGTGGTATTAGAGCATCATTCAAACTCAACCAAGTCTAGATGTAATGTTCGCCACATAAGCTGCCACAGTTTTACGCACTGTATGTACACACATTAATACTCGTATTTTACATTTGTTCAGTTTATCATGAATTACACTTTTTGTCTATTTATATACAAAATCAAGTTTTCTGTTCTTTAATTTAATGAAATTTTCCACCACTTTTTCATCAAAATCCTGCATGCTACTGATAAAGTCCTTATTTATTGAGAGCATTGCTAAATCATTGGGTCTGTCATTTATCACTGTATTTCTTAAAAGCAATTTTATTCTTTTTAGAGTCAAAAAGCAGCTTTCAGCCTCCCAGTCATCATTGGCGTTCTTATGACAATGTTCAAAAGTTTTGTGACTTCACTGAACACTGACGAAAGGTTATTTTCGTATATGAACTGAAAACTTCTCAATGCTCCTTGAATGCTCAAGTCATTTTGTCTGTAAATTACCTCCAACACTGTGCAGTTTTTCTTGCTGTAGAAAAGGACAGTATTGCACCACTTGTGTGAAAATTTCTTCTGGGAAACGTTCACAGAAATTCTTAAATAAGTCATTACACAGCAAATATGCAGCTGCTAGATGTCCATTATAGGCAAAGCTATCTATAGCAGTAGTTGTGATGACTTTACACATCTTGACATCCCCAACCCTTGCATTTTCTATAACTTTTCTTTTCTTTGGCGGCTACTGAAACTCTTCACATAAGTTTTTGTATATTTCACCAATATTTAGTCTTTTCTTTTCCATTTGTTGTTTAAATATAAGGATGTCACACTGATATGTTACACTACCTTTGCTCTTCTTTTGAATTGCTGGTACAAAATGTCTTTATGAGGTAGAATTTTGTGGAAAATATTAGCCAAAATATAAAATTTGGATCTTCAAGAGCTCTTCTATAGCTACTGGCTTGGTTTATTGTGGTCGTATAATTTTCAATAATTTCGAAGCAATCTCTCAGGTTTTCTATGTTTTCGTACACAACATTGACGGTACGAATATTCTAATTCCATCTTGTTAATGCAGCTCTGGGTGATCTTGCCTGCACAACTTTAAAATATCAGATCGCAAAGAGGAATTGGAAAAGAATACTGGAATCCCCGACAGATTTGAAAAGAACACGTGTACCTGGGAATCAGTGTTTGTTGCCTTTTGTATGATTAAATTCAACTGGTGTGCATAGTGGTGGATGAAGTATGCATATGCTTCCCTTATTTGGTCCTGTACTCCACCAGTCCTTCCACTAATAACACTGGCCCCGTTAAAGGTTTGAGCAATGAGCTTTTCTTTGGTATTTCCAAGAAGTGGGTTGATTTCATTGCTTATGCACTTTGTCAAAGATTCCACATCTCTTCTTTCAGGATTCAAAAAAGCCCAAAATCTCTCATATACGAATTCCTCATATACATAACGGAATACAAAACCATCTGACAGTGATTTGAAATGTCAGTTGGCACATTACACTGAATGACAACAAACTCAGAAGCCTGTATTTGTTGCTCTATTTTCTCCCTACACATTTTCAACATGCAGTCTAATATATCATTCTGCACTGTTTTCGTATAAATACTGTGGTTGTTTGTAAATGTTCTTTCATTATTGTATCAGCTGTACAGTTCAGCTGTATAGTCAGGGGGACTACTTTTATCGTTATTAGTTTCTATTTTTTTCTATCAAGAATTCCGACGTTGGTCTACCCAACAATTTCAATTGTACTTTTTCCTAAGTAGGTCAACCTTGAAAATTGCAATTCCATTAGTGATTTTACAAAGTTATCCATCATTCTTTAGTCACTGGATTTTATAAAGTCACCTATAACATTCTGTTTATGTTCCTAACTCCACAAAGAACACTAAAATAAGAAACTATGCATTTTAACACTATAATACTGCTCTGCTGACAGTGCTAGGCGTGGACAGAACCGCGTCGGATAAGCACATATGCAAGTGCTTTCCCCACTCCCTCATCACCTTCAGAGCTGCATGCGTTTCGTTATGTGGAAATGCAGCAGGCGGGTGCTGTTCCTTCTGCGCTGAGCCATATGCTGTAGGTATGAAAACATAACTTTTACACCCTATGAAGCTTTCTCATTTTTAAAAGTAAACTATCCTTAATATCCACAAGGCCATGGTTCATTTAATTCTGTAAGACTTCTTAGGGGGCCGCACGCCTTCATGCCCTTATGACAAACCACCCTGCTATTTGCATCTAATGCTTCAATATTAGGGATTGGCTTTTTATGTGGCAAAAATAGTTAAAATATTTATATTTATGTGCCAAAAAAGAAGAAAATATTTGATAAAAATGTTACAATATTTTACTTAAAGCCAGAGAAATGAGAGAAAAATGTTAATCTGTTATTGTTCCTTGCTTGTAGATAGGTAAGAGCTCTAATGGAAGTTTAATAACTTGTAATAGAGAAAGGAGACATGAGATAAGGAGAGCTGTACAAGTAAGAAGTATCTAAAAGTGAGGCTAAGAAAATCCAGGTAATAAGAAGTTGAAGAGATAATAAATAAACAGCGATAGACAAAACTTTGGCAATAGCAAAAACTAATACATGATAAACAATTTAAAGGAATGAAAATTAAATCATTCTTTCACACCAGCTGTGTGTAGGTCAATTCTTGGACAGGTGGAGTAGGACAGAAAAATTCAATGCCATACCGGGATTTAAACATGGATCTCCTGGTCTCCATCTGGTTGCTCTAACCGTTGAGCTACTATGGCCAACGTGCCAGTATGACTAATTCTCCAACTGACTCGTATTATCCCGGTAATCCATTACAAATTCTCATATACACATGAGACAAATCCTTAATGGCAACTTACAACATGTAAGTACCTTAAGTTCCGGCTTTATAGTTTCCATTAATAGACCTTATAGTGGTTAGACTATAAAGCCGGGACTCAAGTTCGATAGACTTAAAGATTTGGGAGAAAATATTTATTTTAAAAAATAGAAATTGTGCAATGAATTTTGAAATAATGCCAATCAACTGTCTTTAAGTTTGTTTTATTTTTCAGAGTATGGTAATATATACAAAAATAATATGACACCTAGTGGCAGTAACAATGACAAAAAGAAAAAACAAAATGACTGACGATGTGGAAAAGTTTCCGCAAAACTAGTCTCTTGAATTCTGTGGAAAAATTCATCAATTTTCTTAGAAAGATGTCCCTTTTTTACTTTACATTCTTCAGTGAAAAGATAAGTGAAGTTTATGACAAATAATTATATTTTATTGTAATAAGCCCAGAACTTTTCATCCAATTTATTTACAACATATGCATAACTTTCTAAATTTATTCCAAAGCGCAAAACTGTATTTAGACAATTGTCCTGGTGGATCACCACTGTTCAGGGGAAGAGGAAGACTGGGTATATTTATCTGAAAAGATCAAACCTCAATGGTGATTTAAGAAAGAGTGCTTTTTCCATTTGATATAAGATTATCTACAATGGGATGTAGGACTCGTACATTCGCATTGTCTATGAAGTCCATGTACTATTAAGTGGCATGAGTAATTTTTGGAGAACTCATGGAAAGGATTTGACTTGATTTTATCATGTGTGATGCACTATTTGTGAGAAACAGTAATACTCTGTCTTATTTTATACAATTTGTCCTTTCTTATGTCTAATTTCATTTGATAACCACATAACTGTTATATTATTCACTGCAGACAGTTATTTATGTGATACTCACTATTTTGTCATTTTCAGTAGAATAACGTTTCTTATTTTTCTGAAATTTGTATCTTTTATTTCAGCAATGCTCACCGAAAGTCTTTCATTTTTGCATGCTGCCCTAATTTTTAGCAGTGTTTCATCATAACACTTAGGAAGGTAGTTCTTTGTTACTGTTGGTTCTTCAGGAGGCTCAATGTCAATCTATTTAGTCAAAAAGTTTCTAATTTGAACATTATTTACTTTCTGAGTAGGAAATTGGCAAACAAATAATCTCAAATCTAAATAATTATGGGAACACTCTGATTTTCCTACACTTAAAGAAGCTGGTCCACTGTTAGTGAATGCTAGTGAATTTATGTAAAACTATTGCAAATTATGGTAGTAGGTACCTAATTGTTTAATTTTATTATTACTATAGTAAAGTTATTAACTTACGATAATTACTACCTTAAGCCATGCAAATAATCTATTTTCACCTAGAATTTTATATGCATTAATTTGTAAACCTTCTGTACTTGTAAATACATTGTAAATACTTTTTATAACTGACGAAACCTAAGGCTTCATGTAAGCTTAATGGTGAATAAAGGATTATGTGCCCGCCTCGGTAGCATAGATGGTAGCATGTCTGCCTCACGTTCAAGAGGTCCCGAGTTCGAATCTCGGTCAGGGTGAGTTACCTGGATAAGGCTTTTTCCAGGGTTTTCCCTTATCCTGAAAGATGAATGTTGGGTAACTCTGAGCTCTACGGACCCTGGGCCCATTTGAGCATCATTTCACCCATTCCATTCATCGTCCAATATGACTTAACATTGGAGGACGTAAATTACACACAAAAAAAAAAGGATTATGTTATATCAATAATTATTGTCATAGATTCACACAAGTCACAGCAGCCATATATTTATTATCAATAAATGTTGATGAGTGACTTGTGAATGCTGATCTGTACTAACCATTTTTCCATGTGGTTGGCAAAACAACAGGTAAATATGTTTTTAAAGTTTGTCTACATATTGCTGAAGACACACTTTGACACTTGATTAAACCTTTGGTATGTTTACAGGAAGCATTTATTTATAAAACCTGAAGAAGGAATACAGATTGTATGCCTCATTCACATACCTAATCCCAATCTTAGGCACTATAAACATATTATGAAATATACAGACAGCAGAAGAGGAATAACCAGGGTATCGAGTTTGTTATTCTGTCCTAATCTTTTTGTTTAACTTATGCATCATGATATGCTGAACATTCTCCAATAACAATGATGGAATACAAGCAATTCATAGATATATTGTATCGGTGGTGGCGGTGGCGGTGGCAGCGGTGGTCACTCCAAGGGAAGCATAGGGCCTTGATAAAATCATGCCATCGAACTCTGTTGCTTGCCAACGTTTTAATTTTATGTACGCTTTTCCCTGCCAGTTTCACTTCATCTATGACTGTGTTATACCATGTTGCTCTAGGTCGTCCTCTATGTCTACTCTGTCCTTGGGAGTTACAATCAAATACCATTTTTGTGATGTTCATTTTCTCTCATCAATACATGTCAGATCCACTTTCTAAATTTAATTTCTTTACAGGTTTCATGCTGATCTTCTCTTTCCCCATAGTTCTTTATTGACTATAATCTGCAGCCACCAGATACCCATATTTCTCAGACAACAGTTAGAATTAGGATTACTACAGAGGGGATTCAGCACCAAAAACTGTGGTTTATTGTGCCTAAGACCCAAGTGTGGCATCCCCGGGAAAAAGGAGACAGAGGGTGGCCGACCCAAGAAGTTGCGACAGCGCCGAGACACCTGCCGACACTTCTACCCTGAAAGAGACCACTAGATGAAAGATGATATGAAATGATAATGGAGATGAAATGGAGGGACAAGAAATTCGGGGAATGTAATTAACCTACCCAGCATTCACCTGGTGATCCAGGAAAACCCCCAAAAACACCATGGGTCTGAAGGGCCAGCCATGGGAATCGAACATGGGCCTCTTGAAAGCGGGTTACAGACAAAAGTGCCTGAGCCTTCCTGCTCAGTAGGCAATGGTTAACAAAGACTTGTAATTTCCTTCCAATTTGCTTGGTTGCTTTCCAAGTTTCACAACCACACAGTAAAACTGATTTAACATTTGAATCAAGTAATCTTAATTTAAGCCTTAAGGAAATTTGCTTTGATTGCCAGATTTATATTTATAATAGAATAAATAAAAAATTATCCAGGATAAATAATAACAAACATCAAAGATTAATTCTGATTTATGTATTTATAAAAGATTATATGAAAATACATATTTATATAATTTTTTCTTCAAAATATGTTTTTTCATGTTAAATGGGAATTCATGTCTATGATTCTTTATTCAGACTTTTTCCTCTTTTTTGTGGGCATTTATGTGTTTGCATAAAAAAACATTTATTTACCAAATAATCTGCTCCCTATTCATCATTCTTCCTTACCTGATTACTGTGCTATCCTGCTTCTATTAATCTATTTATCTTTCAACATTTAATTAATAGATGGTTGACAGTGTATGGGTGAAATGGACAGTCTTAGTATATTGGACTACTCTTTGTAGAGTTATGATGCTGGTAAGTCTAGCAGGAGGAGTGTTTAATTGAAGAGATTCATATATCATCTTGGATAACTTTCTCAGAAATCAGATTTTTGGAGAATGCTTCACAAATTCCATTGATTTAGGCAGCTATGTTATAGGGAAATGGCAATGAATTCTAAATTAATATTACTATACTTACTTCTGGTCATGTGACAAAGCTAAAGAGCGCACACTACTGTCACAGGCTGGGAAAGCATAAAGAAGTGCTAAATTGAATGTGCGCCACACCTCCACAATTCCTTTATCTCCACCAGTCATTAGATATTCCCCATCTCGACTCAACAGTAAGCACTGAAAAATTTTAATTATATTTTATAATGTAAAATATATAACAAGGCACACAAAAGTTTGACACAAACCAGGAATAATTTATGAAGCAAAAGTTAAAATAGAAGTGAATCGAGAAGATATTGACACATTGCTTCACTCACACTGTTTTTCACAGGACATGTTTCAAGAGTTGATGATGGGAGCAACAACTCTTAAAACCTGTCCTGTGAAAAACAGTGTGAGTGAAGCAATGTGACAATATTTTTTCCATTCACTTGAATAAATGAATGAATAAATTTATTAAACTTCATTTTATATACAATTTCTTATACATTTACAATTTAATAATTATATGCACATATAATTTAATAATTATATACACCACTATGTATCTCTAATTACGTATCAAAGTACAACTGTTTGTTGAGTTGCTGAATTTCCTTGGGTCCATAGACTCTTAACACCATGGTTTTTAAACTATAGGACCCTATTTACCACTTTTGGTCCTCAATCTACATTATCATGATTATCCTTATAACTAATTTTTCTTAACCATTCATTTCTCACTAATCCATTCACTTTTATTTTAAACCTGCTTGTCGAGTGCACTATTGCTCTCTGTGCAAGGAAACAAACTGCGCTATTAAGAAGTACAGGAAAAAAGTGTAACATATATGTGAATTTTTTTATGCACTCTTCTACACAAAGTATTCTGCTAAAACATACTTAGCTACCTACTTCTTGTTAATCATGTTACATGTTAGCAGAAATACTTTTGGCACACATTTCATTGTGGGGCGGCAGTGTAGTGCAGTGGTTTTGTTTGCGACTCTCGTGCTGAGGGTGCGAGTTTGATTCCCAGTTCTGGAGTGGCGATTTTAAGTCTACTCTATCTGCCCCTTCACCTCTGTCTAGCTCATGTGAAGTGTCCCCTATGCTCAATGTGGTTTGGAGTCCATAGTAAAAACTGTAGGTCCTTTCATTTCATTTCATTTCATTTCCTCTTGCCTCAATGTCATGTTCGCTATCACCCATATCTAATTACCAAGGGTAATTAGAATTCCACCTGAGAAATGGTGTCTGGTTATCACGTGATGGGGCAAGGTTACCCCGAAGGCCGTAGTTGCCATATGGGGAATGTTAGTATACATACATACACATTTCATTGTAAATATAAAGGGCATACAGGGGGCTTATGCAAAAGTGAAATCTTTAAAAATCAGGCTGCTATGTGATATCTTTGAAACTCCATGACCGTGAAAATCAAACAAATGGCAATTTAGCACTTGAAAGAAACGTTTTTGAAAATTTCCAACAAATACTTGTGAAATGCCATAGAAAGTTCTTTAACATAAAGTGTACGTTTTAAAGAGATCTACATATTTAGTGCAGCAAATTTTTATCTGTTTCTTATGTTTTATATGTTATACAGAGTGACGCAAAGTTCATTTAGAATGAAGAGAGCTTTACAGGCTACTTATAGAAAATTCAAAATATTCATTTTATTTTCATGGGAATATCTGAAACATATACTTTTATTAAAATTGTTTGAGTTAGTTTTGAAAACATTAAAAATAATGAAATGTTTTCAATGTAAAGGGTAGTTTAGATGAGGGTGTTTTTTCAGCAACTTGTGTTGCACCCTGGGAAGATGGTGATCTTGAATACAAAGTTTAGTATATAACCAACATGTCATTTTTGAGTTATGTAGCTATATAATAGCTCTATAACAGCTATGTAGATCTCTATGCATCTACCGGCTGAGGTTGTGATGAAAACATCACGAAACCAGTCCCGGAGAATTTCAACCATTTTTAAACAGATAAGTAGAGTTGGTAACCAAGTGTTGTAACTTATTGTATTTGGATTGCTTCACCGTCAGTAGCTTCTTTTTTTTTTTTTTTTTTTTTTTTTTTTTTTACAAAATAGCACAACTACCTTTATTTTCATAATATAATTTTAACGATAATCTTTTTGAAAATAAACATTCATTAGTTATATGAGAAACACAACAAGAAATCACCTATAGAAACAAACCAATCAGTATATATTCAAATGCTTTAATCCTGAAAATTAATATTTCTGAAACACAAACTACTTAGAAACACAATGCAACAAATTGGAAGGTCATAAAAAGCTTTTTCCAACAATGCAGGCATTTTTATGTACCCCCTGAATTTGACAATGATATTTAAAACATTTTATCACCCAAAGCTTTTGCACAAATCATATGTTTTGCAATAATGATGATTTACACAAAAACACCATATGAAGTTCAGAAGTGGTGCATCACTTATTAACACTTGCACTCCTAATAGCATAGAGCAAATCGTTACATTGCATTGTGTCTGTGCAACAAAGTGCATGTTAGTTTTAGGTACAATAAATCCTTTCATGGAAGTGTTGCAAACAGTGTTGTATAAATTAAATTTATTGGGACCAATAACGACTCAAGGTAATGTAAATGCTCCTACCAGTTTTTGTTATATTTGTGATGAAAAAACAGAAAAGAAACATTACTTCCTTTGTGAGAAAGGTCTATTATGCCTATTTCAGAGTGAAACTAAGTGAAATCAATAAAACATGGACTCCGCAGCTTGTGTGTAGAAGATTTATGGTGGTGGGTGGCAGAAAAGAACACATCATTACAATTTGGCAGCCCTATGGTGTGGTGGGAGCAACAGAATCATACCAATGACTGCTACTTTTGGCCTTGTAAGTTTCCATGTTCTAACAAGAAATCCAACAAGAGTACTGAATATCTGAACACATTCACTAAGTGACTCATCCTGTTCCATATGGCACAGATACACCTATCCACAGCCTCTGCAGACATTAGATATGAAAGACAGTGAGAACGCAGATACCATGCAGGAGACAGATGATACTGAGTTTGAAGTAGGCACAGTTGAGAGTTCTCTTCTGTTCACTCGCAGATCTAAATGATTTAGTGCATGATCTGGCACTGATAAGTGATAACATAGCTCCTAGGGTCAAGACTGCATACATGACATAGTTTAGCAGCTGGAACGTCTGTTACATTTTACAGGAAAAGGGACTCGATATTTACACAATATTTTGTTCAAAATAAAGTATTAGTGTACTGCAGTAATGTACAAGGTTTGATGGGTGAGTTCAACATTCCACATGTATCAGGGAATTGGAGACTCTTTACCGACTCATGTAAAGAAGCCTGAAGGTAGTTCTCCTGCACAATAATAACATTGTATGCTTCAATACTTGAAGGAAACACATAACACTCTTACATCCATTCATTATGAAAATCACAATTTGATGGTGTTTAATGATTTGAAAGTGTATATGATTCTAGACTACAATCAGGATATACCAAGTTCCCTTGTTTCATCTGTGAATGGGACAGTCAGGCTTTTCACAAACATTGGGAGCAAATGGCTCCAAAGTTTAGAACTGGTTCCAAGGGGCAAACATATCAAACGGTGACCTTGTAGTGGAAAGAAATAGAATACCAACGCCACTTCTGCACATTAAATGGAACTTAATGAAGCAATTTGTCAAGGCATTACCTAGTATGACAAATGTTTCAAATACCTATGTTACAAGTTCCTCAGTCTGTCAGATCCTAAGTTGAAAGAGGACATGTTCACTGGTCCCGATATTTGGAAACTAGTGCTAGATGAAGATTTCCTTCATTCAATGAGTACTCTGGAGCAAGAAGCCTAGATTATCGTTAACTGTATGGCTCAAAACTTCTTACAAACAATCATAGCTCAGAATATATACTGAGTTTCAAGTCACATTTTTTAAATTTGCATTCTTGACTATTTTTCTTCAAATCTGGGTGGTGTAAGTGAGGAACAGGGGGAAAGATTCCACTAGGATGTTAAACACATGGGTGATATAATGTTTCGAGAAGCATTTTTTAAAATCAGAAGTCAAAACACCTAAAGAAAGCCTACATTTTTTAAAAAAAGTTTTTCCACTGTTGTACTGTGTAATTAAACCCTTATTTTAGCTTCAGGTTATAAAATTAATTATCATCATGTTAATACTATTTCTCAACTCCAGTTTTCCCTCATGAATTTGTTTTCCTTAGGATTAAATCACCTTAAAATTTTGTTCAGTATCACTACAATGCTATTTACAACATTCTTGTCTATCATATTTTCAAAATACACAATACCAATTTAAACATTTACAATTTCACATCCTCCTGCTTAAGTTTATGAAAATTTGATAAAAATGATGGCTTACTTGAAGATTATCATTATGAGACTCATGGCGTAGGCGTTTGCCATTAATAGTGAAGGCTGCCACATGTCCCCTTTCATAATTAACAACAATAACACCTTCTCGTGACATGGCAATATTTTCTGGTGATAGAAAACCTGGTGGGGGTTCCAGTGAGCGCAGCAAATCACCAAATGTTGTGTGCACCAGCACAGGTCCATCTGCACAAAAACATGATTAGTATCAGAATAATTATTGCCCAAGTTTCTAGCCCTGCGGAAACTTATAATCTATTACCTGACTTATTCCAAATAACTGCAGCTCATAGCTTATAAGAAGATCCTAATACAAGCACTCTTCAGGTTTTATTAGCAAAAATATTTATATTTATCTTTGTTTTGTTCAATGGTGATTTTGTAGACTTATTTACTGTATCTTTAACATGATATGCATTATCTTCTTTGTGAAAATTATGAAATTAGGTACTGAAGTGATCTATAAAGCATAAAGAATAAAACTATGCACAGCATTTCAACATTTAAATCACAGTGTATTTCTCATTATCGTCAATGAGTAATTATGTAATAATATGCAAAGAAGTAATTTACTCATTCACCAACTACAGTAACAAATTAGATGAAGAAAAGTAATATTCCTAGCATTGCACTGCTTTGAATATTTCAAAATTACTGTACAACTGGCTTATTATTCTAGCTTCTTTAACAATCTTTAAGTATAATACAATATATACCAGGCAAATCATGTTATAAATAGCAAATTTTATATTTCAAAGAAAGCAAAGTGTGTAATAATTCAAAGAATTATTTATACGTATATTGAAAACTAATTTTCTTGATCATATAAACACCTCAAAAGTCACATTTAATACTTTAAACACAAAGAGCCTATGTAGAAGAATCTAACGTATGGAATTCATTGCTATTTCAATATGTATTATTTTATGTAATGTATCATTTATCCAATGTTTTTACACAACAGTTAGCAAAAACTTTTTCTGGGAACTATGAAAATATTTGCTTTACTTTTATTGAAATTTCTCTACTAATGACTTATTTCATTAACTTTACATTATTTTACCTTTTTATGAAACCTATTCACTTAACATACTATACTATGAATATTGAACAATGTCTTCTGAAATCCAGAGAGAAAGTTTAAAGACACTTACTACTTGATCCTGAGACAACCAGACCTAGCTCAGCAGAGATGACAACACTAGAAACAGGCTGCTCATGTCCTGTAAGGGTTGCTCTTGGTGTTGGTACCTCCCCTTCCCCTACAATGGTCTGTGTTCGTGCATTCCAATGCCAGAGAAGTACTGTACAGTCTGCAGAGCCAGATGCTATATAGCAGTCAGATGTTATGTTGCACTCCGAACGAGAAAGGCAGGTCACTACACCATAGTGTCCAAATACAATCTGAACTATTTTAGCTGAAACAGAAATATATCTTCAATTGAGATATGTATTAATGCTATTTGAGATACCTACATGTTAACGTTAAAACTTTATTGCTAAAAATTTTAAGACATAATGTTAAATATTTTAAAAGCTATGATATTCAAACATATATTTTAGTTGAATAAATCTAAAACATTACTTTATACAAGTATAAGAGTTTTATCTTTGCAGCTTTCACAGTTACTGACAACAGGGATATTTGCTTAGGAAGATGATCTCAGTTTAAAGATAACTTAAGTCTGACCCGCTTTTATGAATCCCACAGAATACTCATTAGCTGCATTCTGTTTTGTCTCCTGATTGACTTAAATACTCACTTAAGATGAAAACCACAGAGGATAAATCAATTTACCGAAGTTTCCTAAGATACTTATCAAATATTTTGTGTAGTAAATAACTTCAGAACATGACAAACCAAGAGTTGGGAAGAGATTGAAAATGGAGGCCAGGGCCTTTGAAACTAGTCTCTCATAAATATATGAAAAAGTAAGTGACGAGTGTCAATAAACCAACCACAAATAATTTTTATATGACAAACCAAATTTAAATAGGCATAAACTCAATTAATTAGCAACAAATGTGGTACTTCTTTCTTATGCTCCAAACCTCAGGTGCAAAAGCTCTACTTTTACAACTGAATCCTGACTTTGGGCCCTTATTTTCTGTTTGCTGCATTGTAGGTCTTGCGTTAGGTTCTTTAATGTGAGCAATGACATCTTTATTATCTGTAAGGCATAGTCACAAATAGAGTAAAGTTTTAAATGACTCAATCCAGAATAAATTTACTGCAGTTTTATATAAATTTCAAATACCATGTTTCAATGTTAACTATACAAACATGTTGACTTATTATTCAATTATGAATGTCTAACAAAGCTATTACACCTACATACATCTGGAATATTCCGAATATTAGCAATGTCCAAAGTGGTAAGCACTGGATGTTATGGATGAAATAAAACTGTAATGGCTTCATGCTTTAAGCACCCAATAAATCTGAATCAGGTGGAATTATGAAATGCATTTTCATCAAAAATAAAAGACATCGTAGTTGATCATTTTACAATTCTCATTCCCCTTGAACACACTCACATTCGCTTGTATACTTCCAGAACTCTGCGGAGGATAAGGAATGATTCTGGTTAAAGAAAAATTCCCTCTGGGTTGAAAAGCTACAATGCTGATGGCCCAATCACAGAAGCCGCCATTTCTTTTATTTCAAATTTCATAACTTCTATTTTGTATGACATTTGTAGGATATTTTGAAAGGTTCCAGCACCCACTGTCATGTTCAAGGATAATTACTATTATAACGGGTCAGGATAGCTTCAGGAGATTGGTGGTGAACTATGACACTATCAGTCTTAAGGAGGTAGTTGTAATGTGCACACACTCTGTCCAGTTTTTCCTGGCAAAGTAGCATGTCCCAAAGGAAAATGTAAAGTATGTAATGTTTCTTTGATATTTCTCTATTGGTTTTGGTGTAGTAAATTAGAGTGTCAATGTTGTTGAAGTAGAATAATTATGGAATTATTTAGAAAAGCTTTTGGCTTCTTTACAACTGTTAATTGTATATTCTATAAATTGGTTAATTAACTCATTAATGTCCAACTTTTTTTTTTTTTCAAAAATTGAAAAGAACATGTGTAATGTATTAATTCAGCATACAGAACATCAACAATATATTTTGTCTGCCTTTCTATTCATTCAGTGTCCCAAAATCACCCAGTCTATAAGTAGACCGCTGGGCGTTAATAGTATCAAAATATGCTGTAATAATGAATGAATACATTTCCATCATCCCTAGGGAGGACAAAAAGAAACATAGGCACTAGAAAGAAAGAACACTTCAGGCACTTAAGATACAAAAATATTGATAAGTCTGCAATTGCAGCTCATTTCAGGTCTGAAAATCATGAAATTGAAGATAGCACAGAATTACTAAAATACGTACGAAAACATAGTGAACTCGTCATATGGGAGAGGATATACATAGAAAAACATAAAAACCAACTAATGAATTTTGAAATCCCGCCAGAAGAGAATCCCACATTTAAGTTCATCACTAAATCAACAGATGGCAGCAGCAACCCCAGAATTACCCACACCGCTGGATCTAGCTTTAGTCGCATAAGAGCCGAAGATGCAAACGATGATTTGCGAAACATGTCCTCAAAATAGGTACGAAAGTGAAGCAGATGTGTAATAAATACGACTCATCTAAAAATTAATAATTTTTCGCTTCACTGTGGTGTTCCAATACAGTTAAATCTCGATATATCAAGCAATGGAGTTAATGAGTGTAAAAACTAGGACAAATTTAATTGAAATTGGGAACTTTTTGGGCAAAGTAAGAGCCAAATGCTTGAGGAACATAAGTAAATATGATGAAAATTATGAAGTATTTTAGATAAGTTGCCAATAGGGACCCATTAGCTTGACAACCTCAGAGTTTGAGTCTATTGGGCCCATGGGTAACCAGCAACTCAGTGTAGTAATAAGTATGTAAATATATAATAAATTTGTAATTGAAATGGAAATAAAGATTACTTAATTACTTATTTAATATTTCCTTCATTTTCCTGCAATTATGTTATCAATATGACTGTTTGCAATAAGTTTTAGTCCAAAATATAGGCAAAGAATTGTTTTGTAACTTTTACATTATTACTCATTTACATAAAGCTTTCTCTGGGTAAATTTCTTAGGCAATAAAATTATTACCAAATATGAATTAAGTTAAAAAGTTATATCGTAAGCCTGAAGGTTAAGTTCACATCCTCTAGCACATACATACCAGTTTCTGTTGAAAACACTCTAAAACTGTTGTCCCAAAAGCCACATGCTACAAGGAATCGACTGTCCACAGTGGTAACAAAACAGTTAGATCGGATGCGAATCTTTTGGCTGAAGTTGTCTCCAAGGTGACGACGCTGAGCAGGGTTTGAACTGTTACCTGTCTGGGCTGCAATCAATCAGTAGAATAATTGTACCATTTCAGTTAAACAGCACATAATAAATTTATTCCTTAGCAACAAAACATGAACATGAGCCACATATAATATCCCTATTTAGCAACATTTTATCTATCACTGCAAAGAATTTCATTAAAAATATGAAGCTATACACTAAAGCTTGTTGTACATCTCTTCTAATCCTGTATGAAAAGTCTTTTTGCCATGATAGAGAAATTAACAGAGTGAAGAAATTTTCAAATACTTGTTACTGAACCTACTCATTTGTTTATTAAAACAATAGTTAAAACTGCTCTGCAATTTCGGTTTCATAATAATCAGAGTTTCAAAATTAAATAATATGAATCACCAAAAATTGTGCAGTATAATCTTCCTTTTTGTTATTAGTTCAATGAACATTTGTAATTACATGATGGGAAGGTAAAATAAAAGCTTTCTGATAAAACTGAAAGTAATTTTCTTCTTTGGCTCTCTTAAATTTATATCGTTTGCAATTGCTTGAGGGGAAACATTTGCATATGTTACTCAGTAAACAACAAGTTACTGTTGAAGAGTTGAACCGCATTTGAAAATTTCAATGACAAAGCTGGGACTCGAGCCATGGATCTGCAGTTCTTCATGCTGATTCTCTTACACCTGAGCTACCATAGTGAGATCCATATGTGCATTAAATGTTCTCATCTCCCTGGATCCCAGTAAATATTTAAGACAATCTCAAACATTAGATATATTGCAGCATTGTAATCAACTCAAATTATCATATTCTCTGTACACCCTGGTATGAACCTAAAGACCGTCAAGGCTATTTATTAACTTTAACAAGATGACTGTTTGAACAGGCTCATTTTATGTAGTACTACTGTATGTCTCTAAACATCTGACCCCTTCTAAACAGATATAGACATTTTTTTGCATCTTTACAATATAAAAGATAATGTGAAACAAACTTGAGGCAATATAAAAGAATGTCTTATAGCTCATAACTAGGTCCCAGATTTCAGTGACTTTAAATTGTTTTTCTGATGTTGCTAAGGTGATACAATGAGAAAAATATGGGTGGTTCATAACATTTTGAGTGAAATTAAACCTTTTTAAGGTCCATTTCCCTTACATATTTAGACATTTTTAACTCATAGGGCATTTTTTGCAGATTATAAGCCATTTTAAGCTATTTTTAAAATACTTGTTACCTTAAGCATGTCCCTGATATTGAAAGAAACTTCTCTATGTGTAAGTCTATTAGTTGACAATGGACATTGATTCAAATTTTGAAACTTACATGAGCTAAATTGATAAAATAGAAATGACAAGGAAGCTTCTTCCTTGAAACATGTCCTAATTTTAAAATGTAAGTGGGGCTGAAGTGTTTTTAAAGTTTGACAATTGTTTTTTCAAAATATTGTTACAAGAGCTGTTTGTAATGAACTGTAATTCAGTAATCAGTGACAAAGTATGAGTATAAGTTAAATGTGCAAGGAAGCTAATAAATCAAGGCAATTTTTAAGTCATTCTTTGTTCTTAAGATCAGTTTTAATATATTTACGGAAGTCATGATTTTAAGGTCAATTTTTTATATTCTATAGGTCATCACTCATGACTGATAATTGCAGTAAGTACATTCAAGTACAACTGCTGTGAAAAAGGTGACACAGAGTAATAAATAGTTGCAGGAATAAAAAGTCAATCCTAAGCTCTTCCTTGGTGTTCTTTTGTTAGATTTTATTTTTAAAAGGTAGAAACAAAAATTTCTTCTTATGTGGAACTATAAATTCTCACTTGCTATGCGCCACAACATTAAGCACAATCTTTCTGATTTTAGAAGGTTTAAGTCATACAGCAAAATAAGAGGTAAACAATAAACTTTGGTTTGAGCACTTAACTAGCTTAGAAAAGAATTCCTTAAATATACTTCATAAAGGAATATCACTCATTTATCTCTCTAGCACATGTACCTACTGAATTAAATGCTACATTTATAGGATAAGAATTCCTTCTTTTTAATATTTCCAAAACTTCACAGTTCTGCTACTTAAAAATTACTAGTTATGTTACCTTACTAACTGTTAACACATATTTTAATAATAAATAATACTGCACGTTATTTCAAACAGTTACACATGTGCATAGTAAACAGCATGTGCACTAAAAGTTATAAAAGCATTGTTAAAAGTGAAGCTATTCCACATTAAAAGACTTATTGAGTCATATTTAAAACTTAAAATTTCACTCATGACACTATTAACTGTAACTTTTTTTAATAATGGCATGAGTTAAGTTTTAAGTTTTAATAAAGTATAACTCAATAGGTCTTTTAGCATGTGCATTGTTTGTGCATAAAATGAACATAAAAAACCACAAGCATTTGCTTTTCAAGGCAACAGCAAATCCTGAAAATATGTTAAGCCTAACTCTATAAAATATATTTATTCCTTTAAAGTAAGCCATATTGGATGATGAATGAAATAGGTGAAATGATGCTCAAATGAGCACAGGGTCCACAGAACCTAGAATTAACCACATTCATCTTTCACAATAAGGGAAAACCTTGGAAAAGACCTTCTCCAGATAACTCTCCCTGACAGTGATGTACCCCCTGACAGACACATACCCCATCTCTCTGCAAACATAATCACTTATTGCTTGCACACTCTTCTACACTTCTACTAAGATTAAGACCTCTGACAAGGATTACTTTTGAACTTTTATCATCAATAATAGCTGTATCACTATAATCTGGTTTAAGAGATCATTACCTATTTTTAGACACACCATTTATTTAATATAATACAGATATCCCAGATACTAATAGGCACAAAATCCTGATAGCGTATGTTGAAAGTTTACATTCCTGCATTTAGTAAAGGAAGGACTGATAAAAAAAACATTACAGATGGGTTTTGTACCACTTTTGCAATTTTAATAATTATTGAAAACATTTATGCCAATGAGGAAGGACAGGTTTCAGCTCAAACAGGAACTTTTAGTAAATTCATACTCACTGGTCTCACTGAAGTCTGTAAAAACACTGGTTTGTATAATTCCTCATTTGGTTGTATGGGATAATATACTTCTTCAAAAATGTACACAAGGATTTCATATAACATACATGAAATAATGTGGAACAGATTAATCAGTGAAAAACTCAAAAAAGCAACAACTGAATAATCTTATGAATCATATTCCATTAATGAAAAAGAAAATGTTACCTTAATCACATTTTTGAAGAACAAAACTTGTTCAAGATTTACATAATCAGCTGACTAACAAGAACACTGAAATATAGGGCAATACACTGAAGATGACAAACTAATTACAAATACCACAATGCATTTTCATTATATACATTTGATTTCCAAATTTAAAGTCTGGATTATCAGCAAGAGTTCTTATGTAATCTATTAACCTCTTAGCATATATTTTGAATGTCTAAAGAGAGAGTGAACGGAGGCTAAGGTATGTAGTTGTTTTAGGTGGAATGGTCCTTGTCTTAGAGTGATTAATGTGTAAAGACTGTGTTCTTGTGTGCACTTCATGAATCACGCAACAGTATTCACTTTCTGGGGAGGGTGCTTAAAGTTAAACATCATTTAACTTGGAGGTCATAATGGACAGTGAATAAATGAAATGGGGGAAATTATGCTCAAATGAGCCTGAGGTCCTTGAGTTATTCAACATCTGTCTTCTCAGAATATAGGATAAATCCCAGAAAAACCTTATATGGGTAACTACCCTAACCAAGATTCAAACTGGGAACTTCTTGCATGTGAGGCAGATATACTATCCTCAAACCATGGAAGTCGAAGGATGCACTTTTGATTACCATCAATATAGAATATTGTATAAAATATTCTCAAATAGACTTTAGACAAATACTGAAAAATTCAATGCTTTGGCCAAAATCTGAAACATGGTCCTCCTGGTCTCTGTCCAGTTGCTCTAACTTCTGAGCTACCATGATAATATGCCAGAAAGAGATTCAGTTCTCTAACTGACTCACATTTTTGAGTTTGATTAATGAGTCACTATGTTTACACTCAACTTCACTTTCTATGTTGTTGTATAATAAAAACGTGATCTTGAAAACTTTTCTATTATACAACAACATAGAAAGTGAAGTTGAGTGTAAACATAGTGACTCATTAATCAAAGAAACTATTTGTAGTTGGTTTATTAATACTCGTCACTTACTTGTTTATTTTTATGAGAGACTAGTTTCAAAGGCATTCACCTCCATTTTCAATCTCTTTCCAACTGGCATCTGTTGTTGTCTGCTCTCTCTCTGGTGGTGGAACTATGAACTTCTTTGTCAAATTATCTACTGGTGGGATTTCAAAGTTCATTACGTGATCCTTATTTTTCCATATGAATATGTTCTCCCATGTTGTCAATTTATTTTGGTTTATCACTCCTTTTAATAATTTTGGGCTTGGATCAATGTCATGGTTTCCATTCCAAAAATGAAATGCTACTGCTGACTTATCTTCTTGTTTCAATCTGATGATTCTAAAGTGCTCTTTGACTCTGGTTTTTAGATTTCTTTTAGTTTGACCTATGTAGCATTTTTCACAATTCTTACAACTTATCTGGTATATTCCGGATATGTTAACTGATGGGATTTCATCTTTTGTTTTTGAATTTAGCAATTTTAAAATTGAGTGTCTATTAGTAGGTGCCAAGGTGATATGTGAATGAACTGAATATGCGGTTGCTTTCTTTTTCTTTTGTAAATGTGGTTGCTTCCTTAATGGTTTTCTTTAGTTTAGCTTTTCTAATTTTCTTCAACATAAAACTTTTGTTGTATCCATTTTCTTCTGCTATGTGTAATATTGTTTTTTGTTCTTTGAAATATTCTTCTTTTTCCATGGGTATGTTGACTAGTCTGTGTGTAAGGCTGTTTATTATTACATGTTTATGTGTAATTGGGTTGTGGCTATTATTTTTTATGTAATTTTCTGAATGTGTTGGTTTCCTGTAAATTCCAAATTTTATTTTTGAGTCATTCCTGATGATATTTAGATCCAAGAAAGAGAGTTGTCCATTGGTTTCCTTTTCTATAGTGAATTTTATAGTCCTTTCTTGCAGATTGAGTAATTTTAATGCATCTTCTAAATGTTTATTCGGCACAATTGCAAAGATGTCGTCAACATACTTATACCAAACTTTGAAGATCAATGGGAAGGACTTTTTGATTTGTGTTTCAAATGCACTCATAAATAAATTAGCAAAAACAGGTGAAAGTGGATTGCCCATTGATAACCCTGATTTCTGCTTGTAGTGTTTTCCATTAAAGCTGAAGAAGTTTTGCTCAATGCATATTTTTGTTAGAGAAATGTATTGTTCTGCTTCTATTGCTTCCATTTCTATTGTAGTTAGCCACTTTTTTAATCAGTCTGTAATTTTTCTGTTGGTATGCTTGGAAATAAAGATGTGACATCAAATGAAACCAGTCTGTCATTTTTGTCCAAATTTATATCTTTGATTTTTCCTACTAAATCTAAAGAGTTTTTTAAATTTGCACTTTCGAATTTTGGGAAACTATTAAATTTATTTAGCAACCATTTGACCAGATTATATGTGGGGGCGTTTATACTACTAGTGATAGGTCTCATGCCTTTCCCTGTTTTATGAATTTTTGGCAGCCCATATACTCCTGGTAATGTTGGGTTATCTACTTTAATTTTGTGAAATTCTTTTTTGTTGATTATTTTTCTTTCTTTTAGAGTTTTATTTGTGGTTTCAACACAGTACTTTAAAGGGTTAGTTTCTACTTTTTGGTGATTATTGTCTTCCAACAAATCTTCCATCTTCCTCTTGTAATCTTCTTTTTCCAAAATTACTAGTTTAAATCCCTTGTCTGCTTTAGTATAAACAACTGGTTTCCTTTTAAGGGCTTTTATAATTTGGCTACTAAAATTAATTTTCTTTTCATTTTTAATCTGTTCTACTATTTTGGAGCATTTGTTTTTTACTGTGTTTCTATTTTCTTCATTAAGTGTTTGTGTAGCAATTTGGATGTCAGCAATATAATCTTCAATTTGGTTGGAATAGTCTACACATTTTTTTAAACCTAGATTTAGCATATTCAGTTCTGGTTTTGTGAAACTTTGGTTTGATAGGTTAACAACATTGTTTGAATGATCTTTTAGGTTATGTTTGTCTTTTTGCTTTTTCTTTTCAAAAGTGCATGCTTTCTGGCATAAATTTTTAAGTTTATTTTTTAAATTTGCCGTTTTTGTCTTCATTTTTCCATTAAGATATGTAATAAATTGTTTTTGAAAAGAAAAAGCAAAAAGACAAACATAACCTAAAAGATCATTCAAACAATGTTGTTAACCTATCAAACCAAAGTTTCACAAAACCAGAACTGAATATGCTAAATCTAGGTTTAAAAACATGTGTAGACTATTCCAACCAAATTGAAGAGTATATTGCTGACATCCAAATTGCTACACAAACACTTAATGAAGAAAATAGAAACACGGTAAAAAACAAATACTCCAAAATAGTAGAACAGATTAAAAATGAAAAGAAAATTAATTTTAGTAGCCAAATTATAAAAGCCCTTAAAAGGAAACCAGTTATTTATACTAAAGCAGACAAGGGAAATAAACTAGTAATTTTGGAAAAAGAAGATTACAAGAAGAGGATGGAAGATTTGTTGGAAGACAATAATCACCAAAAAGTAGAAACTAACCCTTTAAAGTACTGTGTTGAAACCACAAATAAAACTCTAAAAGAAAGAAAAATAATCAACAAAAAAGAATTTCACAAAATTAAAGTAGATAACCCAACATTGCCAAGAGTATATGGGCTGCCAAAAATTCATAAAACAGGGAAAGGCATGAGACCTATCACTAGTAGTATAAATGCCCCCACATATAATCTGGTCAAATGGTTGCTAAATAAATTTAATAGTTTCCCAAAATTCGAAAGTGCAAATTTAAAAAACTCTTTAGATTTAGTAGGAAAAATCAAAGATATAAATTTGGACAAAAATGACAGACTGGTTTCATTTGATGTCACATCTTTATTTCCAAGCATACCAACAGAAAAATTACAGACTGATTAAAAAAGTGGCTAACTACAATAGAAATGGAAGCAATAGAAGCAGAACAATACATTTCTCTAACAAAAATATGCATTGAGCAAAACTTCTTCAGCTTTAATGGAAAACACTACAAGCAGAAATCAGGGTTATCAATGGGCAATCCACTTTCACCTGTTTTTGCTAATTTATTTATGAGTGCATTTGAAACACAAATCAAAAAGTCCATCCCATTGATCTTCAGAGTTTGGTATAAGTATGTTGACGACATCTTTGCAATTGTGCCAAATAAACATTTAGAAGATGCATTAAAATTACTCAATCTGCAAGAAAGGACTATAAAATTCACTATAGGAAAGGATACCAATGGACAACTCTCTTTCTTGGATCTAAATATCATCAGAAATGACTCAAAAATAAAATTTGGAATTTACAGGAAACCAACACATTCAGAAAATTACATAAAAAATAATAGCCACAACCCAATTACACATAAACATGTAATAATAAACAGCCTTACACACAGACTAGTCAACATACCCATGGAAAAAGAAGAATACGAGGGCTATCCAGAAAGTAGATTACGTTTTGGAATAAAAAGTAAACAAAGTATAGGAAGCAAATTTTATTATATACAGATGAAAGCCACACTCAAATACTTTTCGACATAGTCACCATTCAAATTAAGGCATTTATCGTAGCGATGTACGAGCTTGGAAATTCCTTCGTCGAAAAATTCGGCCGCCTGCGCCTTCAACCACTTCGTTACCTCTTCTTGCAACAAACTTCGCGAAATTTGTGGAAAACTCAAAGAAAGTTCCGTTATTGTGAACCTTCGATTTTCACGGACTTTAGCATCGACTTTTTCGACAAGTTCGGCAGTCACTATGCTGGGTCTCCCACTTCGATCTTCGTCGTGAACATTGGTTCGGCCATTTTTAAATCTGATGACCCACTGACGCACTCCACCTTCAGTGATAATGTTGTCCCCATACACTTCACAAAGCTGCCGATAGATTTCTATCGGTTTACAGTTTTTTGCAGTCAGAAACCTTATTACTGCACGCACCTCGCAGCTCGCGGGATTTTCAATTAACGCAGACATTTCAAACCGTCACAGTATCTGAACGGAGCACAGCACGAACCTCTCACTAGCACGGCTAGATGCCGACTGAGCTGCGCAACGCTCTGACCCCAAGATGGCCGCGCTAGCCCCGCCCCTAGCGGAAACAGACGAAAACGTAATCTACTTTCTGGATAGCCCTCGTATTTCAAAGAACAAAAAACAATATTACACATAGCAGAAGAAAATGGATACAACAAAAGTTTTATGTTGAAGAAAATTAGAAATGCTAAATTAAAGAAAACCATTAAGGAAGCAACCACATTTACAAAAGAAAAAGAAAACAACTGCATATTCAGTTCATTCACATATCACCCAAAAACATTTAATAAATTTAATAAGATCTTCAAGGAACAAAATATCACCTTGGCACCTACTAATAGACACTCAATTTTAAAATTGCTAAATTCAAAAACAAAAGATGAAATCCCATCAGTTAACATATCCAGAATATATACCAGATAAGTTGTAAGAATTGTGAAAAATGCTACATAGGTCAAACTAAAAGAAATCTAAAAACCAGAGTCAAAGAGCACTTTAGAAACATCAGATTGAAACAAGAAGATAAGTCAGCAGTAGCATTTCACTTTTGGAATGAAAACCATGACATTGATCCAAGTCCAAAATTATTAAAAGGAGTGATAAACCAAAATAAATTGACAACATGGGAGAACATATTCATATGGAAAAATAAGGATCGCGTAATGAACTTTGAAATCCCACCAGTAGATAATTTGACAAAGAAGTTCATAGTTCCACCACCAGAGAGATAGCAGTCAACAGATGCCAGTTGGAAAGAGATTGAAAATGGAGGCGAATGCCTTTGAAACTAGTCTCTCATAAATATAAACAAGTAAGTGACGAGTATTAATAAACCAACTAAAAATAGTTTCTGAGATTAATTTTGACGTCACTGTTACTAAAGTCCTGCAAACACATATAGTGAAGATTATTAAATTATAGATGAGTTGTATTTATTACACATCAGCTTCATTTATGTACCTATATTGAGGACATGTTTCGCAAACAATAGTTTGCGAAATATGTCGTCAATATAGGTACGTAAGTGAAGCTGATGTGTAATAAATACGACTCATCTATAATTTAATAATTGTTTTCGCTTCACTGTTGTGTTCCAATACAGTTAAATTTCGATTTAGTTAAGATGTTAATCCACGAAATGATATAGTGTGTAGTATAACACACGCACGCACACACGCTCACATGCACCCACGCACACACGCTCACATGCACCCACGCACGCACCCACCCACGCACGCACACACACACGCACACACACACACACACACACACACACACACACACACACACTCACACACAATTTTTTCAATGGACTGGCTGCAATAAAAAGAGGATGTGCTGTTAACAAAATGACCAAACCCTATTCTTAATTTTGCAGCACAAAAAGTGGAATGAAAAGGTGCAAAATGTTACAAAAAGCACTTTTAAAGTATGTAGTACAATGAATATGAGTGGCTGTGAATTATTTATAATAAGGAAAAAATTGTTCTGTTCACCTTGCTTATTACTTAGTATAAAAAAGTGTGCGGAACAGTGTTGGTTTTTTGGTTTTTTTAACATTTTGAACATTAATCAGTCATTACATAAACATTCAGACTCTACTAAACATCCCAAGTGTGCACTCCAATTGAAGCAACACAAAAAGATGCAGAACACAATTGCTACTGCTATGAAACAAAACAAATGTGACATCTGCATTCATAACCAAGAACTTAACAGTGGATGATTGATGATGATGATGATGATTTTTTTTTAATTTACGTCCTCCAACGTTAAGTCATATCGGACGATGAATGAAATGGGTGAAGTGATGCTCAAATGAATCCAGGGTCCATTGAGCTTACAGTTACCCAACATTCGTCTTTCAGGATAAGGGAAAATCCCGGAAAAAACCTTATCCAGGTAACTCACCCTGACAGAGATTCAAACTTGGGATCTCTTGAACGTGAGGCAGACATGCTACCATCTACGCTACCAAGGCGGGCATGATGATGATGATAATCAATTAAGTAAAAACTATATATAATGTTGGCAACACTTAAGATAACACAAAAAATATATAGTTGATGTTCTATCAAATACTTCAATGAGATTTGTCTTATTCATTCCATGTATGAATTATAATGTAGAAAAGAGTGCATAAATAGAGTCAACATGAAAAATTCAATGCCATAGCCAGGATTTGAACCAGGGATCTCCTGGTTTCCACCCAGTCACCTTTGAGCTACCATGGTCAATGTGCCGCCTGACATTAAATTCTCCATTTGACTCATATATTTCCCCGGTAGACCACTAGGGGCTCTCGCATCCGAGATACACCGTTTGTGGCAACTTACTATTGTAAGTACTTAAGTCCCAGGCTTCATCATTTAACTCTTATTATTTTAGTTAATTGATGGAAATTAATCATTTCTCCACACTAGCCATTTGTAGGCTAAGGTTTTTAATACATAGAGTCAACATGCAAAATTCAATGTCATGGCTGGGATTTGAACCACGGATCTCCTGGTTTCCATCCAGTCGCTCTTAACCTTTGAGCTACCATGGCCAACGCGCTGTCCTGACATGGAAAATTTAATGTCAGGACGGCACATTGGCCATGGTAGCTCAAAGGTTAAGAGCGACTGGACGGAAACCAGGAGATCCGTGGTTCAAATCCCGGCCATGGCATTGAATTTTTCATGTTGACTCTATCAATTAAAAACCTTAGCCTACATACGGCTAGTGTGGAGAAATGATCAATTTCCATCAATTAACTAAAATAATAAGAGTGCATAAAATTAATATTTATCTGCTGAAATATGCATTTGTCTATCTACAAATAGTATTCTGCTAAAATATCAAATCTATACCCCTTCCACTCAGTATAAAGAAATCAGTTACAATCTTTATGACTATGTCTCCATCATAATTAACATAATGAAATGAACTAGAGTATACTTGAGTTAAACAGTATATAAAGCCACATTTTTATAAACTAAAACAGACATACAAGTGTGCTTTTCTCCTTAGGGTTAGTTATTGTACTTTAAAAAACATTATATTCCAATTTTTGCAGTCCAAGTTTTATGGATATATAAGAAAGAAAACATATAATTTAATATTTTTGTTGATAAAAACAAAGCTATGTCAATCTCTGTATATCCTAGCAATAATACAGAAACAATATCTTATTTAAGTATGTTAACTGTATTGTGACATTGCTGAGTTATGATCACTATACCTCGTTTTATAATGGACATTGTCTATTTTCATGGCAGCCTACCTACAACTACTGAAGATAGAACATGCAAACTGCTGTACCACAGCACAAAAATATCCATATTATTTTAAATCACAAAGCTCTACTCTCGTGTTACTTACTACAGAACTACTCATCATGTAATAATGCAAGGATTATCTAAACCAATAACTAATGGGTTTCAGCATAATAAATACAATTGTATAGCTGTTACTTGCGATTTGTAGTTCGCAATTAAATATTTTATACATTTTACAGAAGACTAGATTTGTGATTGTGTAACTGAAAACCTTCAGCAACATTTCTCATACAAATCATGCACTTTATCCTCAGAACCAATACTGCTATGTCATGGTTTAATTTTAGTCCTTTCCACAACCCTTGGGAAACCATAATCATCAATAGGGTTGAGTAGTACTTCTATAAGATGCACATAAACTACTGTTTGTACAAATCAAAAGAAGTTCAAATGACACTGAACTGCAAAGAATGGTACACACTAAGTTGTTTTAATTTCTCTTATGCCCGTATGTTCCATAACCAATAAAAGATGTATGGGAGGTCTCAATGAGGCTTTTTTCTGACTCTTCCTTTAGGGACAGCTCAAATATGTTGAGAAGAAATACAATGTTTTTGGAATTATATTAACTATACCAGTTAATTCATTACTATGCACAGGAACATAAAACAAAAATATCTCTTAAATCTTATGAATAAATTACAAAGCATTAATCAAACAAAAAACACTTTTGTGGAGGGGGAGAGTTCATTTGCATAGCTTCCTTTAACTGCTATGGTCATATTGGTCATTGACTAACACATTTGATAGTTTTTTTTTTTTTTTTTTCTCTTTGCGTATTTTACATTAGGTTGGTAGATGTTTCTTATTTTTAAACTTATTTTCATGCAAACATTTATTTTTACATCCACACTTCTAGACTCCATGGGGGGTAGGAAATAATTCTATTCAAAGAAACATTACCAAACTGCAGTCAGAAATCAGACCCAGGATCACTGAGTGTGAAGTCAGCTTGCTGACGACTTGACCACAATTGAATTTTGTACTACCAATGTGAACTCATTTTCAATCCAAGTGCTGACAAGAAACATTTGGCTTCAATAAATTTCTATTTTCTATGATGATTTAAAGAAAGTGTTTTGGTACTAACAAATGCTATGAAAGAAGAGCAATCCTGCAAGTAAACTGTCAGTAAAGAACCCAAAATCCAAGATGTGAAAACATTGAAAATAAAATAAACTCTCTAAAAATATAAGATATGTATTAAATTCTCTCTTCAAAAGCTTAATAGAAATTACTAGACATTGGGATCAAATAATTATTTCAAAAATTACAATGCAGGTAAAATGATGTTGAAGATCTAGTACTCAATAACAAAAGTTATCCAGTGTTTATGAAGAGAAATCAGAGAAATACCGAGACAAACAGTATTGGGCAGAGAAATTCTGCCATGATAAATGTCATTTTGTTGCTTGCTTCTGTTTGGATCTTTCCAGATTTTTCTGCTTTAGTGCCTGGAGAAACTTATACTACAATGCACATATACCAATTAAGAGTATGTGCACATTTGCTTTCAATGAACCTTTACAGAGGGTGCCACTCCAAAATTTTCCAAGCAACCATTACTTTTACAACAAGAAATCAGGGCATACAGTGAAATAACATGATTAAAGCTGAAGACTATGAATGAAATTATAAGCACATTTATAAAGCTTCAAACTTGATGTTACTTTTTCCAACAGAATTTATTAATATTAAATGTTTTCTTGCTTTCTATATTCGCATGAGTTTTATTTAATTTTGCTGGAAAATATCCTCTTTATTTTAATATGCTTCATTTCATTTCATCTACACTGAGAGTTGTACTCTTAAGTTCTTAACAGACATAGGAATTTCTAAGCACTAAAGTCAGAATGGAAGGAAATAAGTTTGAACTGCAAAGGCATTGGAGATAACAGACCACCCACCGCCCTCATACATTCTTTTTGCATTTGCAGACATTACTCAGATCAGCTTTCACCTACTTGAAATAAAATAATTATTTTGTTTGTTAACAAGCTTTAAATTTCCAGGATCATATTACTGGTGCCAGTGTGCTGAAATTTTGTCCAGCAGGAGGTCTTTTACATGGCAGTAAATCTACTGACATGGGGCTATCGCTTTAAGCACACTTAAAATCTATCGCTCTAGGCCAGTTTTGAACCTTGCGACCTTGACATCAGTAGAGGAGCACCTAAACCAATTGAGCCACTCAGATTGACATTTACCTACCTGTCACTGACCCTTGACCTCTTTAGTTTTGCATTCTTTACTGTGCAAAGATTTGAGTATAGATTACCTGGATGCCAACTGATTAAGAATTCCTATGCCTGGTTACTAGTAAGCAGGTTATATTCACTTATGTCTATTCCACAATTACTGCATTTTTTCCCCCAAAAGGATTCATTATGTAATTCCTTTACTCTAGTTTCTTAGCTCCAATGTAAAATGTTTTAATATCATCTCAGGATCATGGAACAAAAACAAAGCGGTTGTCTTGAATTACGAGGGTGGACAATAAATACCCATGTATTAAAATAGATTGTGTTCCTAAGGCAAGCTGGTGTCACCACCATCTATTGTCATTTGTTACACATTGTCAAAACAAATTTGGTACTGATTCATAGATTAGTTTGGATTTGGCAGGCATTTCAGTTAGTTGTTCAACATATTTTCCCTAAAATGAAAAAAGGCAGTATCATTCAGTGATCACTTTCACTTTTGGATGAGAGAACTTGGGCAAGGACATACAAACAAAAGTATATGTGGTTTATGAGGATATTTCCACATCCTAAGACAACAGTTAGGTACTAATTCACTTTAAATGCAGTCAAACATCTGTTTTTGATGAGAAGTTCCAGGATGCCCAGCAGATGTAATTACCATGGAAGTCATTGAAAATTCCATGATATGATTCCTGCTGATGTCAAACAAAAGTTCAAAAAGTGGCAGAGGCCATAGGTGTCTCAATGGGAATGGCAATTCATGTTTTGTATGATAAGTTGGAGATGAAAAAGTTGTCAGCCTAATGGATGGCACGTTTGCACACATTGGACAACAAATGGATACAGCTTTCAACTTAATTGGGTCTTTTAAATAATGGATTAAAAACATGTGTCAGTTTCTCAGACAACATTGAAGACTACATTGCAGATATCAACATTTCGACACAAGTTCTACCAGTATCCAAACAAAATTCAGTAAAAAGCCAATGTGAAAATATTTTGGAGGAAATAAAAAACAGATCATTTCAGAAGAGAAAACATAGTACTATCCATTCTTTGAAACAGAAAAACATTATATACACAAAGGCAGACAAAGGTAACAAGATAGTCATAATGGAAAAATCAGATTATATTGAAAAAATGGAAGAAATGCTAACTGACAATGAATATGAAATCATTAACAAAAATCCTCTAAAAACTTGCATACAGTCATTTGGAAAAAAAAAAAAAAAAAAAAAAACAATAGCAAAATCAAGCATAATACCAAACAAATATACAGTTAATACAGATAACCCAACCTTACCTAGAATTTATGGCTTACCCAAAATACACATACCATCCATAACAATGAGACCTATAGTTAGCAGTATAAATTCACCAACATACAAACTTGCAAAGTGGCTAATAAACAAATTCAACTCATTTTCAAAATTTGACAGCCTAAGCATCAAAAACACCTATGAACTTATAGAACACATTAAGGATACTGAACTAAAAGAAGAGGACACACTAGTCTTGTTTGATGTTAAATCACTGTTTCCCAGAATAACAGTTAATCAACTCCCACCGTTGATAGAAAAATGGCTCAAGTCACTTGGAATGGCATCACCTGAAATTTCAGACTACATCGAACTAACCAAATTATGCAAAGAACAAAATTTCTTCCAGTTTCAAACAAAATATTTCCACCAAACTTCAGGGTTAGCAATGGGTAACCCCCTATCATCCTTCCTGGCCGATCTGTACATGAGTGCATTAGAAATAAGGATCACCAAAGGTTTCCCTTGGATGTCCAAACTCTGGCAACGATATGTAGATGACACCTTTGCAATAGTACCAAAAAAAACACATCAGTGATGCACTAAAACTTTTAAATATCCAAGAAAAAAGCATCAAGTTCACTGTAGAAATAGAAAAAGACAAGTATTTACCATTTCTGGATCTAAAAATAATCAGAAATAAAAATAGAATAAACTTTGGCATTTACAGAAAACCAACACAGACAGACAACTACATAAAAGCTAATGGCTACAATCCAAGATCCCACAAACAGGCAATCTTTAATAGTTTAGCACACAGATTGGTCAACATCCCTCTCACAGCAGAAGAATACAAAATAGAATACAACAAAATTATTGAAATAGCACAGAAAAATGACTTTCCCAAATCACTAGTAGACAAAAAAGTGAACTTAGCAAAAAAGAAGAAACTACTAAAGGAAACCACAACCCTCTCAGCAACAGAAACTAAAATGATCTTCAAAAAATTCACTTACCATCCATGGGCCTTTGATAAATTCAAAAAAGTCTTCAAAAAACAAAACATTCAACTAGCTCCAGTGAACCATTACTCCTTAAAAAACCTAATTTGCTCAAACATCAAAGATGCCATTCCATCTAACAAAAAAATCTGGTATATATCAAATTGAATGCTGTGACTGTAGTCAAATTTATATTGGAAAAACCAAAAGAAATTTAGAAACAAGAGCAAAGGAACACTTTAGGAACATAAAATACAAACAATTAGAAAAATCAGCAGTTGCCACGCATTTTTGGGAAAAAAAAACACAACATAAATCCAGAACCAAAATTACTAAAACATACAACAGGAAAAGAAGAACTGTCCACATGGGAACAAATCTTTATTTCAAAAAATAGGAACAAAGTATTCAATTTCGACATCCCCCAGAAAGATTTGTTCAGCAAGTTCCTCGAACCGCCACCAGAGGAGACCGATGACAAAATTGCCAGCTACACCAATGAGAACAAGTCGATGTCCGGCTGAAGATAGAGGGAAGGCCTCAGAAACCGGTTCCGGGAAAATTTAAAAGTGAGTGTTGTTTTGTGTTATTAATCGACTCCCAATTAATTTAATTTATACAACAACACTGTTTTCAACACTTCCATGAAAGGATTAATAAAGTGCTGTTTCACCACTGCCATGCACCAGCACTTTCATCCGGTGTTATTGCCAAACTGCATGCTGCATCCTCCATATTTGCCCGACATCATTTCCTATAATTTCTTCTTGTTCGCAAACATGAAGAAATAGCTTACTGGAACAAAATTTAGATCAAATAGGATCATCCTTGAGACAGAAGCATATTTTGTAGAGTTTCACAGTTCTATTTTGGAGAGATTTAAAATGTACTTATTGGACCACCCTCGTATAGCTAACCTTCAGATTTGGAAAAGTATGAAAATCAACATAGCAGTCATTATCATTTTAAAACAAGGAAGTCTCAGAAAAAATACAGCTTTGCACATATTTGTAATTTTAAAATTATTTCAGGATGAACAAGGTCCTTATTTAATCAAAAGCAACACATTTCAATTGGTATTAATTTTAAATTATAGCAATATGATTACTAACAATCAGCAGAAGGAACGTTTTTCAAGGCAAACCATGCATCTTGGAAGCCAAGATGTGAGAAGTTTGAAGAAATATAAGAATTTGATAAAGTTTTAGAAATAAGCTAGTGACTCTTTTAATAGTGCTGCTTCTTCATCATGCTAGAGTTAAATAATAACTTTAATTATTTATGGAAGTGCAAGGATTATATGCAGTTGTTCAAAAATGTTTTACATGCTGTCAACTTATTTGCTTTAAAACATAAAGAAACAGAAACATGAACAAGTGCATGAGGCATACTAGCTTACAAACAATTCTGTTAGCACTGTAGCTATATCACAAGGATGATACAGCTTCACAAACTATCTACAGCATACGATTAGGGAAGCAAAAGCTCTATGACAGGAAGCTAACTGGAATAACACATCACAAAAACATCTGTGAAAAGGTATCACCCACCTTCATATTTTTGTTTTGTAGTTAAGAAAAAATTGATCACTGAAACAAGAATAAAAACCAGATACAAGTGTGTGGATTCAAGGGAGGACATGCATTACAGAAATAAACTGCTGAAGGAACGAACTCATAACATGAGATGCAAAAGCTGATGTCAACATTTGATGCCTGCTTGCTTGCTGTAATTAATGTGTTACTCCAATCAAATACTGGAATATATTTTCTTAACTTTTGGTACAGCATTAATAATATATCAAGTTTCACAAATAATCCAATGGGCTTACCTTAACTTCAATTTGCATAAAATTAGTTTATTTTCAAACTGAAGATTATAACATAGTAAGACCCACAATTTTGATCTTTTAATGTTTAAATAATATGTCCTGAAGTACAAAGAATTTAGTAAACTTTGTTTGGAATGGCACTTGCTCTACTAAGGTCCTTTAGCCTTTCTCTGTACCTTATAATACCTAATGCATTTTCTATGAACAGTCAATATCTCAAAGCTTATTAATTAATTTCAAATTCCTTTATAGTATTTCTCCCTTATTATCTTCTCTTGTTAATTTTTATGCTGAATTACAAAAACTGTTATGCTTACATTATGCCTTAAATTTCCAAGGATGTCCAAAACTGAGAAAATAATACCTCCACCAACAGAAGCTAAGAGAATTATCACAGGAAAATTTAGCTGTATGCCTGCATTTCTTTAGACTTTCTGCATGGTAGATTTGGTTTTTAAAATATTAGTCAATTTTATCACTAGATTGTTTAGTTAGTGGAGGAATAAAATATATTTTCCAGTTAATTTATTTAATATTTTATTTTTATTCTTTTAGTTTATATCATTATTTTGCAAATTAAACAGAAAAGGAAAGAAAGGGAGAGGCACCTTTCTTCATATGGACCTAATAATGCCGTGCACAAGTCAGTAGAATATTTCCAAAAATGTATATAATGCCTAAACATAAACATTATCATCTCAGGTATGTTCCTGAATTGCTGATGATTGGCAGCAAATACCGCAATAAGGGAAATTTTCTGACCATATGTATTTTGGGGCAGACTTAGCCATAGAGCTACAGCTAGCATTAATCTTTGACTAGCATATTTTATTAAATTTAAAGGGAGTCGATTAATGACACTAAAAAACACTTACTTTTAAATTTCCCGGAACATGTTTCAGAGACTATTTGCCTCCATTGTCAACTGGACATTGACTGGTTCTCAGTGGTGTAGCTGGCGATATTTTGTCATGGGTCTCCTCTGGTGGTGGTTCGAGGAACTTGCTGAACAAATCTTCGTGGGGGATGTCGAAACTGAATACCTTGAAGTTAAAAGGTGACCATGGCTAAAATGGCAGTGCCCGATACGCAATCTGTCCACATGGGAACAAATTTTCATTTCAAAAAATAGGAACAAGGTATTCAATTTCGACATCCCCCAAAATGATTTGTTTAGCAAGTTCCTCGAACCACCACCAGAGGAGACCCATGACAAAATATCGCCAGCTACACCACTGAGAACCAGCCAATGTCTGGTTGGCAATGGAGGCAAATAGTCTCTGAAACATTTTCCGGGAAGTTTAAAAGTAAGTGTTGTTTAGTGTCATTAATCGACTCCCTTTAAATTTAATTTATTACAACAACACTGTTTTCAACACTTCCATGAATGGAATTATAGCATATTTTAGTTTATATAAAAATATTTTGTACAAATGTCATTGTGTTGACTTAAGACTCTAATTTGAAAGAGTTTGTAATGATACAGAATGCTTCAGAAAGTTGAGGAATACAAAGTTATGCATTTTAAATGGAATAACCTAGAATTCATTCCAGAAAATTACTGGCACTTCAGCCTGATACAATCAATAGATGCATAAAAGATTATGAACATATTCAAATTAATTACAAAGCAAAAAATTTAAACATCACTGATACCAATGATAAAATTTTAGACAGGAAACTACAATTATTATTTATTTTGACCATTACTTAAAAACAAAATTGTAACATCTTTCATAATTGGATACTTTATGCTTTTGAATGATGATAAAAAATGTAACAAATCTATAGAATGAAGAATACGGTGTAATCGAGATTTAACTGTATTGGAACACCACAGTGAAGCGAAAAATTATTAAAGTGAAGCAGATGTGTAAAAAATACGACTCATCTAAAATTTAATATGGTATAATGTTTAAATATAAAAAACATGTTTTGCTATAAACTTCGGAACACCCTGCATAACTGTGAACTTCTTCAAATCAAACATTCTAGTTGACACCAAGGTATGGGTACAAAAATAATTTTGTTTGCACTAAATATGCTTATAATGGGAAAGATGCAAAACTTCTGAGCTTCTTTTGTAGCCCATACCTGTTAATTACTGACACATCAAAGTTTCAATAACTTGCAAAGAAAAGAGTTTATTTCACAAAGATTCATAAAGTAAGCAGAGAAGGTAAGTTTTTGCTTTCTTTCTTCTTGCAATCCAGTTTGAAATGTTGCCCCATCTTTTTTTGGCTCTGATGAGTACTATGATGCAAAAGATTAAAAAGAAAAAAGTCTAAAATCACAGTAAAGCCCTAAACCCCAACTGTAAGTTTCATTTAGGAAGTGACAATGTTTCTAGTGTTTTAGACTAGCACCAGTAAGTACCATTCACAGCACTGTAAGGAAAGAATGACATTTCCTAAGAGTGCATATAACCTAAATAATTCTACACAGATTCTAGTGTTTGATGTAATATTGTGGGTTCTCACAAACAACACAAACTACTGAAGTATTTCTGTTTCTATACCTTCATAATTCATTATTACAGGTGCAAAGTGACTTCATAAAGCTATTGTGGCCTCTATTTACCCTCAAATATAATAAAAATGCAAATATTTCCTTATTTTTAAAAATGTAAGTACTATATAAAAAATATTATTATATGATATGACTCTTTTGCTAGATGGTTCAGGTATAAATGCATTTGCACTCTTGAAAAAAAAAAATGTGTATTACTGTTTTATAGATAAGCCAGGCAAACAGTAATTTTAAAAACATTTTACTGTCAGAGTAATATCATGCAGTGCAAAATGAAGTGTATGAAATACAGATTTGTTTGAACTTCAGTTGCTATTAAGTTCCCCTCCCCTATTACTTAATGTTTTCTAGGATCCTTCAATACTTATGTATTACTACTTAGTGAACCAAATTTAATCACTCTTCATGTGTACCACATAATATTTACTCTTAAGTATGGCAACTTACATAAAACAGGATCCATTGACAATGGCAGATTAGCTGTTGGTGTTTGAGGTGTGTCTGCATAACTGGGTGATTGCACTGATGCTGAAACATTCCAAACAAACAAATTAAGATAATGACAAAAATCTGCTTCCTTGCATTAGAATATAAAACTGAAGTTAGATGAAAGTTATAGGGAAAAAGAGAGCATTATTTTAGTCAACATTTTCAAAATGCTGTACTTTGTTAAACACAAATTCTATTAAGATTTATTTTAAGAACCCATTGGGGTTCCTGAATGTCCAGTTTAATTTATTGTGGTCAAAAGACTCTTACAAGAGCATCTGACATTGTCATCATACCTATACAATCAATTGGATTACAATATAAGTTATTTACAAAATCACAATATAACTTCCATTTTATAATAATTAGTCGAAATACAGTGCCATTGCTTATTTACAAGAAAATCAAGTCTCTGAAACATGTTCCGGAAAAATGTAAAAGCAAGTGTTGTTTAGTGTCATTAATCGGCTCCCTTTAAATTTAATTTAAACATTTATCTATTAGAAGTGATTTTAACGCAACTTTAAATTTTGAGTCTGTGATACTCTTAACTGCCAATGGTAATTTATTATATAATATAGCTCCTATTTTATATGGGTCTTTATTGGTTTGAGTTATATTCATGCTCACCCTATGGTAATCATTTGCACTTCTTGTATCATATTTATAACAGTCTTTATTAAGCAAGTTAAATTTCTTTTTTTTTTTTTTTTTTTTTTTTTCTTTTGACAAGTATAATAGTACTGAAAACATAAAGTGAAATCGTGGTTACAATATTTTGTGTTATAAAAGTTTCCCGAGAGGATTGTCAAAAACGAAGGTTGTATATAGTTTGTATGTACTTTTTTTTAATTTTTAATAATCTCTATATGTTGGGTTTAGTTGTTCCCCCCCAAATTCAGACTGTATTTTTGCCATTTTTGGTATCTTTCTTATAACTCTTGATCCATCAACATCAATCATTATTGGGTTTTAATGAGCCTGTTACATTGTTCATGAAACATCATTATAGTAAAAGGACATGGATCATTCATGTATGCTCTATTGCTACAATCAGAAAATAAGTGAGTATTTTTAATTTCTTTTCTAGGTTGAATCCAACTTTCATATGTGTTTCTGAGTTTATAAGGGTGGTTTATATCTCTTTATAAGGGTGGTTCAATAAGTACTCATGTTAGGAATAAAGCTGAATTTTTTTTTCAAGTTATTTAGAGATATGCTTTTCTCCCGATGTTGCTGTCATTTCTTTAACCCCTCTAAAAACAGGAATTGCTAGGCTCTCCTAAATACTCCTCCATCGCAATGATGACCTCATTTGATCTGAATATTGTTTCCTTAAAGTTATTTCTTCATGTTTGTAAATAAGAAAAAAATACAAGGAGCCAGGTCAGGAAAATAAGGGGAAACAAGGGTTGGGGCAGTAATTCATGCAGTTTGGCAACAACAGCACTGAATAATTGTGCAGGCGCATTGTCCTGATAAAACAAAACTATCTTCTTCCCCATTGAGTCTTATTTTTTCATCAGGTAATGTTGTGGTGAAATAATTATATAATCTTATACTAGATTATTCATTCTTGTTCTAAAATTATACAACAGATTACTAGAACTAAAATTAGGCAAGTGAGTCAACCTTGTATATACTTTTCTCCACTTACAAGTTTTTTTATGAAGACTAGTTTCTGGGGACTTCTCCCCTATCATCAGTTCTGTGGTTGACTGATGATGCATCCGGTGTCTGCATCTGGCTTGGTGTCGTGCTGCCATCTAAAGTCCTGGTAAGTTTGATGACGTCTACTACTGTGGGAATTTCAAAATTCATCAATTCATCATCTTTGCCTGTTTGATCAGTTCTATTTCTTGTTTTATGTTGTGATTCTTGGACCAAAAGTGATGTGCTACGAAAGTGATGTGCAAAGAAACCTCTGGAACTACAGATTTGGGAAAACATATTTATTACAAAAAAACAGGACCTCTTGATGAATTTTGAAATTACCGCGGTAGATGATGTCATCAAACTTACCAGGACATTAGATTGCAGCACGACACCAAGCCAGATGCAGACACCGGATGCATCATCAGTCAACCACAGAACTGACGATAGGGGAGAAGTCCCCAGAAACTAGTCTTCATAAAAAACTTGTATGTGGAGAAAAGTATATACAAGGTTGACTCACTTGCCTAATTTTAGTAACAATGGCACTCCACTTTCTGAAATACTTCTTTTTATTCTATAGATTAATAGAAGCTTTTTCTTCCAACAAACAGTTTCTTTTTACAAGCTCTTTCTCCTAAAAAACTTTTTTTTTCATATTCAACAAACTCTTTTAGTTATCCTGGATAAGTGATCTTCACATTTTTCACAATAATACTTATACAACAATGATGGAATTCAAGTTTGAATACAAACATTACAAATGTAAATAAAACATAAAATAATAAACCATAATTTCTGAAAATTTCTAACTTTATATATGTGTCACAGCTAAATATTTTAAAATTTTATTGCATATTTTCTCATAGCTCAGTTTATTTGTGCCTACAGAAAAAGTTTATAAGACTAAAGTTATACTATATACCATATATTAGCCTACTTCAACCCTAATGTAAAGTCTGGGAGAGAAGAGAGCCAGAGACAGCAATAGCGAACCAGATGACCATTAGGATTTTGAATGGGTCAGTGAAGGTGTGCAAATATAAGATAACACCCATTACCTTCCCTGAGCCAATCAAAACCCTGACGGTCATCTGTCTCACCATCACTGTCTTCATCTCTCTTCGCTCCCAGATGTTTACATCAGAATTGAAGTAGCTTGACACACATTATAGCAGAATCATTTTACATTTTCAAAAGTAAAGGTAGCAATAGCTCTAAACAGCAAATGCTCTCCTTAAGTAATTACATATAAAAATCCTAAAATATGAATTATGCAAGAGTGATGATTATTTTCAACTGAAAGAGGCATACCTGCATAGCTTGAATTCCAACGATTGACAGCAAATTGCTGACTGGTGGTAACCGTAACAACAGATGGTAATGGTAGTTGAGGATATGTATTGGCTGAAATGTGGCATACTGGAGAGTTGGAGAGAAATTTCATTGTCATACACACATCTTCTGGCACACTTGAGAACATCATTGGAGACTGTGAACAAATAAATTACAAAGCTATCTTTATTTTACAGAAACTAGAACTTTTAAGAAGCATATCAATAAACATAATTTAACTTGGACCTCTATGTAGTTAAAATAAATTTTTTTAATTTTCTGTCTTATTATTGTTGCCAATATAAATGCAAGTTTGTTTTAATTTTCAAAAAAATGTTTGCACAACTAACAAAAATTTTACCAAGTGCATGGCAGAACTTCTTGGTGGATGGGGCTCCATAAGCAGCTGTGATGGTGTCTGACCAAAGTTACGTATCTGATTCTCTATTGCCTGCAAACAAATGGTGAATTATGTCATCAGTTTCACACAATTACTCATTATATATTATAACAATGGAGAGCACTAAACTGGCAAAAGCGGAGAATGGAGTGTGGTTGAGTTGCTCTTGCATAAGTGAGGAAAAAGGAAGTAAGTGGTATGGCAACTGCAAAGCAGATGGGTGAAGTTACAAGAAATTATGGTTTGGCAATGAGATTTAAACAAGAATGGAGGAAGTAGGATAACATAGAGTTAGAGATTAAAACTAAAGAGCAGGAGAAGACAAAAACCAAGATGATACATTTGGAAGGAAGAATGGAAAGTATGGAAGACTACATGAGAAGACACAATGTATTAATTTCTGGGGTAGAAGAGCAAAAAGGAATTATACAAATATAACTACTTGTAACAAAAAAACTTCACTTATCTTAAGAAGATATTAAGATAATTCAACTAATAAGAAAAATCAACATCATTTTTCTTAAGATAAGTGAAGTTCTTTGTTACAAATAGTTATATTTGTATAATACTTATTGTTTCACTATAACTAGCTTCATTTTCTACGTGAGCAAAAAGGAATGTGAGCATTCCAGGAGGTATGAGAATTATTAACAAAGAGATTAAGGATGAATATGAGAGGCTTCAAACTGTGGGACACATTTAGAATTGGGAAATTGGAAGGTTAAAGAAACATACTGATGATATTCAGCAATACCAAATTGTTAACAGAAGTATTAAAACAAGCAAAAAAGTTAAGAACATCTATTTATAACAACAAGGAACTATCATACCCGCAAAGAGAGCAAAGGAGGAGACTAATCAAAGAAAGGTGTAAGGCGAGGAAACAAGGATTTAGTTCATTTATACAAAATAGCAAACTTTGGATTGACGATTGAGTGGCTGAGCACAGAAGCAGCATAAGCAACATTAAAGAATCATAGCATATGAGTGTTGATGCAGCAGAAACAAACAAACTGACTTCGATATCTGGTATAAATGTCCAGAGTAAACATGGAGTAAATGAAGTATGCAATGACAGAGGGGAAGTGATGAATAGAGCAACTGGACGAGAAGAGGGGGGAAACTTAGAAATGGCAGCTGTGAAAAAGAAGTAAGGAAAGACGAAATTGTGTTATGGCCAATGCTCCTGTAGGAAAAAGCAGTGTGAAACAATATTGGGGATACAAGGGATTAAAATAGGCATGAGAATTAGGCAGGGGATATCAAGACGTAGGAGCATACTATGGCTATTATGGGTAAATCACAGAACAAAAAGAATAGAATGGGATCGTAAGAAGCAGAGAAAAAGATAAGAGCAAATGTGATGAAACAACTGATAATTGGGGGAAGGGGAAAAGTGAAAAGTGAAGCTTAATAACTGTAACCAAAAAACAGGAAGGAAGAAAAAAGGGAGAAGTGTAAGTGAGAACAGAAAAAAAGTGATGTAAGTAAATACAGGTTGAGTGAAGTAATAGTAATAAGAAGTTGAAATAAAGATGTATACAATGGTCAGGGGAAGCTAAACATGTTGCAAATAGTGAAAAATTAATTTGGCTGTACAAATCGCAAAAAGGGAAAAGAAATTAGAGTGGAATTGTGAGAAGTAGAAGAGAAAATTTGAAAGAATGTGATGAAATAATTGGTAATTGGAAGAAGGATTAAAATAGCAACTAGTGAAGTTTAATAATGTTTAATAGGGAAAGAGGATGCAAGAAAAGTGAAGATATGCAAGTGAGAAATATTGAAAAGTGAGGTTAAGTAAATCCAGACCCAATGAAATAATTGTAATAAGCAGCTGAAACAACCAATGATAATTATCAGGGCTAGATGGTAACTGGAAGAAGGATTAAAGTAGCAACTAGTGAAGTTTAATAATGTTTAATAGGGAAAGAGGATGCAAGAAAAGTGAAGATATGCAAGTGAGAAATATTGAAAAGTGAGGTTAAGTAAATCCGGACCCAATGAAACAATTGTAATAAGCAGCTGAAACAACCAATGATAATTACCAGGGCTAGACAAAAATTCAAAAAGTACCAAAAGCTGGTGCATGATAGACAAATAAATGGAAAGTATTTACTGTAAGGCAAACATTTACCAAGTAAGTAATTATTGTATTAAAGGGCTGTCCTTCTGACAAAGAGGCCATGTCCCAGCTAAGGGGTACCCAAGATGTATTTATTTTAGTACTTAATAAATCATATCATATAATAATGAGTGAAATTAAGTCTGAAGCTAGGGGTGAAAAATAGTTTGAGGTATAAACTACAGAAAGAAGGCTATAAGATAAGAATAATCTGAAGGGAGGGGAGGGACCATCAAATGTCCCATCCCTTATAACTCTGCAGCTACACAAAGACAATTAACAAAGTAATACAAATATTTTTTAAGAACAAAATGCATTTCTTTATAAATTAACTGGCAGAAATATAACTTCACTGCTACCTATTCGAAATTCTGCTTGGTCAAATTTTTCAACATTTTTACCCAGAATTTATTACAACAATGCATATATACAATATATCAAATACAATCAATTTTTGAAGACTAATTTTTCTGTAAACATAAAAATGATATTCAAATGAGGCTAATTCAATAAGCACCCGTGTTTCATAGATGGTGCCTCTAAGGCAAGTTTGAGCTACCATTGTCTATTACATTTGTTACACCTTGCCAAAACAAATATGGGACTGATTTGTGGGTTACTTTGGATTTGGCAGGCATTTCAGTTAGTTATTCAATATATTTTTGCTAAAATGAAAAAAGTGCAATATCATTCAGTGATTCGCTTTTACTTCTGCATGGGAAAAACTTGGGCAAGGACATATAAGCAAAAGTAGATGTGGTTTATGAGAATCTTCCACCATCTATGACAACAGATACTGATTCACTTTAAATGTGCTCGAACTTCTGTTCTAGATGAGGAGTGTTCAGGATGCCCAGCAGATGTAATTAGCAAAGAAGTCATTGAAAAATTCCATGATATAATTCCTGCTGATTGTCAATCAAATGTTCAAAAAGTAGCAGATGCCATAGGTATCTCAATGGGAATGGCAATTCATATTTTGCATGATAAGTTTGAGAAGAAAAAGTTGTCAGCCTGGTAAGTGGCATGTTTGCTCACACTGGTCAACAAGTAGGTATGGCTTTCAACTTTGAAGCTGTGTTTGCAATATTTAAGCAAAATCTGAACAACTTTTTGCATCAAGTTTTCTCCATTGATGAGACCTGTATTCATTATTATACTCTGGTAACCCAGCAACAACCAAAACAATGGGTTGCTTCTGATGAATCAGCTCCAAAGCAAGCAAAGACGTTTCCATCAGCCGGAAAAGTGATGGAGACAATCTTTTGGAATTTGAAAGGTGTTAAACCTATTGAATTCTTATAAAACAAAAAGGTTTATTGGAAAATATTATAGTGAATAATTGGCTTTTATTTGAGAATAGGCTGAAGGAGACATGTTCCCATTTGACAAGGCAGAAAGTGCTGTTTCACCATGACAGTGCACCAGCACATTCATCCGATATTGTTGCCCCAATTTGCATATAACAAACTGCTGCTTCACTCCCTGTAATCACCCGACCTGATTTCCTGCAATTTCCTCTTGCTCCCATGCATGAAGAAATGCCTTGCAGGAACAAACTTTAGATCAAATGAGGTCATTATCAAGACAGACAGGATTTTGCAGGGCTTGACACCACCTATTTTTTGGAGAGGTTAAAAATGGTAGGAACACTGGGAGAAGTGTATATCCCAAAAATGGGACTATAATGAGAAATAAATAATTTGTGTTTGAAAAAACTGGCAACTTCACACCTAACTGGTACTTTCTGGTGCTTATTGAACCATCCTCATAGTCTTATAAAGGATAACTCTCACCTCTCTCATTACAGAATCTGTGATGGTGTCCATATCCACACTACCTTCATAGGTAAGGTAATAAAACACATTTGTTGCTCGCACTGCTTCAGGCCCTAAAATACATAAAATGTTCAGTTAGGTGCAGTAACTCATTTCAAGTTTGTTGTGCATTATAATATAACATATTGTGTAAATATTCTTATGAACACATTCCACCCTGTCTCTTCTCTCTCCCTCATTCTCTCTTTCTCTATCTTACTGCCTCTCTCTGACACATAAAATTATAATTTAATACCATAAAAATGGCTTGATTCTGTTATCTTTTAAAGGAGTTGAAAAAATGTGTCGAGATATGTTGATAATGTCGCACTGTGCCTTTTTTCATCTGCCTATACTGTTTGGGGTTACATTTAGGGGTAAATGTGCTACTTTGAAAAATGTTTTTATATGGTAAAAAAAGGCTCTTAGACTAATGTTAGAATTAGGATACATGTAAGCCTAACTTTATAGACGGCCCCAAAAGTATTTAATGTGCAAAAAAATACAATACTCAGTAATATTATGAAACAGCCCATGCAGGTCACAGTGCAATCAAGGTGAGACAATTTGTTTAAATTTTATCATTATTTATGTTCATGATTGAGGAAGTAAGAGATCAATAGGTGATAAAATAGCAAACAATTGTTCCACACCAATGGAAAAAAAACTGAAAGAAATAGCTCCTTATTCTTTTGTTCTTTATTACAGGTGTGGATTGGATGGCTCAGCTAGAAGAATTTAAAGTTTCAAATCATAATTAATGTTCAATTACACAATAGAACAAAATTCTCCTTCCTTAGTTGGAAGTGTTGAAAACAGTGTTGTTATGATAAATTAACTTTAAAGAGAGTCGATTAAAGACACTAGACAACACTTACTTTTAAATTTTTCCGGAACATGTTTCTGAGGCTTTGCCTCTATCATCGGCCGGCTCTCGAGAGCCGGCCGATGATAGAGGCAAAGCCTCAGAAACATGTTCCGGAAAAATTTAAAAGTAAGTGTTGTCTAGTGTCTTTAATCGACTCTCTTTAAAGTTAAAATTCTCCTTGTTAAAGTCTGTCAAGTCAACGCGAGTGCAGTTGCCTCACAAAAAAAATGGGTCCTACCTTCCACTAATGACGGTCATCCACACTTCAGAAATGGAACACTGTCATTGAGGACCTGATTTTCTGGAAATGACAGTAGCATGTTTACTCAACGTGGAGTCTCAGTTACCAAAGTTCCAACTTCCAGTTAATCTGTTTCATTATGCACAGAAATTTGTTGTGTGTTACGATGTGAAGACCGTGGGAGGGAAATGCAGTGGTAAAGCAAATGAAGTAGTAGATAACTTTCAGTCAAGTGAAAAAAAAGTGAAGACAATAGTGTGAATGAATTGAAAAGTGTTGCTGGGCCGAGTTATGTTACTAGAAAAGCCTCAAAAAACAAAGTTATAACAAGAACTCTTTCTAAGCAAATTCAAGCGCTTGTTTTGAACACATATAAATATGGGCTGAAAAATAATCTTGGTAAGGGGTCATGCAATGAACCTGAAAAACTCTGGGTATTCACAGAAATACAGTAAGAAAAACTGTGATGAAAATATTCTGCTCAAGTATGAAAACAAAAGGAAACGTTTCTCTTAAGTGGATAATTTCACATGTGATTTAATTCGCCGAGAATTTTATAGATTCTATGCAAAAGGGACAGCGCCCACCTTAGATGAATTGGTTACACATTTGCAAGAAATTTGTGATTTTCCTTATGGGGACTGCACTTTGTGCAGGCTTCTAAAGGAGCTTGGTTTCAAATACCGCACTTTGAATAAGATAAGGGTTATTATGGAATCCAGTAGAATTGTAGCTTAGTGAAAGATAATTTATTTAGACGAAATCTCGTATGATACCCATGATGTATCGAGAAAGGTGGCAACCTTGCAGAAAGAACTGGGAGAAGGAGGGCTGGTGTTGGGTCGAACTGCACACACGTTAACTAAACAGACTTTAACTACAATGTGGCATTGGAAATAGTTCTTTTTAATGAAAGTGAATTTATTAAAGACTGTATGATAAAGTAGATGAAAAGCTACGTTGAAAGTTTTTCTGTATGTGAATTTCTTCTTTATCTTATTCCTATGACTATACTATAGGGAAGGAAATATTTAATGCAGTGCACAACTCAATGGAATCAAAGCAGCTGCAGTGGGAGGAATTACTCAGTGCTGTAACTGATAGAGCTCTGGCAATGGTTAGATTAAGAAGGAACTTTGTTACCAGAATTTATTCCATTTAAATAAAACAGGTATTAACAGTAAAATACACCAGTTCCATTGCATTCTTCATCAAGAAGCACTTGCAGCTTAAGTTTGCCAAACAAAGCATATTATAGATGATGCAGTGAAAACCATTAACAAAATTAAACTGAAATCACTTCAGCATTATCATTTCAAAGCATTTCTATAAAATATGGGCTCTGACTTTGTGGACCTCACTTACTACACTGAGATGAGGTGTTTAAGTCATGGCTGCATACTTTGTTGATTCTTTGAGGTGCATTATGAAATTTGTGAGTTTATGAAACAACAGATATATCAGTATGTGTCTAACATATGTGTAATATTTGGTTAGTAATAGCTATCATTTAGTTTTACCAATCAGTTCTACAGACAGGCTATTAGTCACTTATTACACAAATAAAAATATTTTCCACTAAGTGGCATATATTTTTATTTGTGTAATATTTATTGCTTCACTGTAGCTAGCTTCATTTTCTACGTAATTATTAGTCACTTTCTCATACTATTACCAACCTAATAACAATACTTGATATTTTCAGGATAAAGCAATTCCCGAAACTGAACTGGAATGAGTCAGCAATTTAGCCTTTCTTATAGATGTAACAGAGCATCTAAATAGTTTTAAAACTAAACTTAAAGGGAAAAAAAAAAAAAAAGCATATTGTGGCCATATTTGATTCAATGATGAGCAGGAAAATTAGAATTATTTAAGAAGCACTTGTTGCAAGGGGAATGGTATCATTTCCCATGTTTACATTCCATTGAAAGTACCAGAGCAAGTAGTTTTAACAATTATGTTCAACTAATAGAAAAGTTGAAAATGAATTCAAAGTTCAGAGATTCAAAGATTTTAAAAGCATTTTCTTCTTTTTGCCAACCCCTTGGTAATGGAACCAACAGTAGCACCATTGTAATTGCAGACGGAATTAATAACATTGCAAAATGACACAGTTGTTAAAAGTGTGCAAAGAATGTTTAAGAATTAGGATATACAATCTTGTTCCTAGACATAATTCTTAGGGAATTTGATGCCCATATGGCAATTTTTGCCTCAACATACATATGCAAGCAACTTTTTTCTCAAATGAAGCACATAAATGTAAAAATAGAATTAGGATATCAAATTCCTATCTTTAGGGACAGCTAAAAATATGCACATTACATATAGTGCCGTAGTTGGAAGGCACTGTGGCTCTCAGTGACACAGCACACATAGAATAAATAATTTAAGTAGGTAAATAAATGCAATTACTATTTGCAAACTATTGCTACATCTGTCACATGTATTTTCAGTGTTCTACCTACCACTCAAACAATCTAGCTGATTCCTAATTTACTATTTATTAAATATTATAGTTTATTACATAAAATGTAATGGTCTTGTGAGTGCAACCCGTATCTACGATCGCGCGGCTTTTTTAAACAAAAGGAAATGATAGGCGGACAGTGTGAAAACCAAGAGCCGACAAAGATAACATGCAGATAAAAGTCTGCCGAAACAAACAAATGGAGATAAATGGAAATTTCTAGTTACTTCTTGACTGATAGAGACTGTTCGGGTTCTGGTTTATTTTCGAATAATCTAGAAATTATCAGGATGTATTTAAGGAAGTGATGAGTTGTAAACAGAGTGAGTGAGTTGCGAGAGGTAAGCAGAGAACAGCTGAGAGTGTTGTTGTAAACTGAACGCTGTTTTTATTGTCATCGACCTTGGAAGATTGTGTTGTGATATGTGATGTAATTTTGCTGCTACGGAGTGTATTTCTACGCAAATAAAGAACATTTAGAATTTTGGCAAATTGGACTTTTAATTCTACGAACCCACAAAGTCACAATAGGGTTTCCTAATGCACAATGTTTAGACATAACTTAATGTCACTAGACAGTGTGAAGGTCGATTTACTGTTCTCCCTCCTTCCAAATATAACATATCTAGCAGGAAGCACAATTCAATTGAGGCACTTAGAACCATAAGGACCTAAAATACAGATTTTAGCCCGCCTCGGTTGCATAGATGGTAGCATGTCTGCCTCACGTTCAAGAGGTCCCGAGTTCGAATCTCGGTCAGGGTGAGTTACCTGGATAAGGTTTTTTCCGGGATTTTACCTTATCCTGAAAGACGAATGTCAGGTAACTCTAAGCTCCATGGACCCCGGACTCATTTGAGTATCATTTCATGCATTCCATTCATTGTCTGATATGACTTAACGTTGGAGGACGTAAAATTACAAAAAAAAAAAAAAAAAAAAAAAAAAAAAAAAAAAAAAAAAAAAAAAAAAAACAGATTTTAGCATGTATGTATGCTCCTGACATTTTCCAACCTTGTGGTCAACCAGCTGTCTTTGACTTAATGAAACATTCATAAGAAGTTGTCTCGCTTCAGTTACATAAGGGCCCAAAGCATAAAGTATCATTCTGTTTGTTTGCAAGTAGTACTTCATAATGAAAATTCTCATTTTAAAAAACATCTATTTTTCTCAAAACTATGTTTCTGTGCTTTGGGCCCTTATGGTTCTAGGTGCCTCAATTGAATTCAAGAAATTCACATATCATCCAAAAACATTTTCATGAAGCACAACATCAGCCTAGCCCCACATAACAAATCTAGCACTGAGAAATTACTTTGTATTATATTAAAAGACCCTATGTCACAAGACAAAAAGCTGGAATTTACAAAATCAACTGCTCCAATTGTAATAAAGTACCTATATAAAGGAAAACAAAAAGAGATTTGGAAACTATACTAAAGGAACTAAAGGAGATACTTAAAATACAAACAAATAAAAATGGATAAATACAAATGGATAAATTGCAGTTTCATACCAGTGGGATGACCAATTATAACATCAAACCGAACATTACACTAACCAAACTAACCAGTCACGTAGCAGAATTGGACTCATGGGAAAAGATCATTTTGAAACACAAACACAATTAATGAATTTTCATTTACCACCACCAAGTACCCTCTGGAAATACATTTCACTGCACATAATCCTACCATTACAGACAACCACCACAACAGAAACAACAATATGGTTTAGTGGGAACGTTCTGAAGATGGGAAAACATTTTCCTGAAACATGTTAACAGAGAATAAAAAAAGTAATGTTAGTGTTACTAGTACTGACTCATCTTAAGTAAATACACATATAAATACATTTGTAAATACTTGTTTATAATGGACTGACAAAACATACTGCCTATTGTAAGCTTAATGGTGAATAAAAATGATGATGATCATCATCAATTAAGTACTTAAAAATGTCTTTGATGTTATAATATGCTTCACTTAAAAAGTTTCCATTTAATCTTTACCACTTGGTAACAAATTTATTATTTCCTCTTATATAATCATGTACATCAGAGCATGAACAGTTCTGAACCGTTTTTTCCAAAGGAAGAGTAATTTAGAACAATAACATGATACATTTGTACAGTATGCTATCCACTGACATGCCTTAGTAAAAGACACAGCAAAAGACAATACAAAGAGTTAGTTAAATGTTTTCAGCATGCAGATCTATTGTGTTTTTTGCATTAATTTACATTGTAGCTAATCAAGTATTGCTGTATAGTAATTGCTGAGGATTCCTTTATCAAAAAAATAATAATCGAGACTGATGTAACTGCTGCAAAAAACAAAAAAAAAACAAAAAAAAAAACTGAAGTTGCTTGCGGAATGCCCGTCAAGGAAGTGCTATATCTCCCATATGACAGTTATCCATCCGAAGCTGCTATTTTTTGGGTTTAATTTACATCCCCCAACATTAAGTCATATCGGACGATGAATGGAATGGGTGAAATGATGCTCAAATGAGCCCAGGGTCCATTGACCTTAGAGTTACCCGACATTCGTCTTTCAGGATAAAGGTAAACTCCAGAAAAAGCTTTATCCAGATAACTAGCCCTGACCAAGATTCGAACTCGGGACCTCTTGAACGTGAGGCAGAGACGCTACCATCCACACTACCGAGGTGGGCCCGAAGCTGCTTGTTCACTTATGAGAACAAAGCACAATACCATGTAGCAAAACCATGTTGTCAAATAGGTTTTGTTAGTAAAAAAAGCAATGTTGAAATACCTGTCAGAGTGCTGTATCTACATCTGAAGCCAAAAGATGCTTTTCTATATTAAAGTACATAAAAACTTTCTTGCGAAGCACAATATCAGAAGAATGTTTGTGATGCATGTGTGAGAGTAAGAGAGAAAGAGAGACAGAGTACACGTAGGACTCGTGCCTACTAAACTTCACACATTCACTGACAAAGGCCACAAGCAGCCATATCTAACACTTACATTACATAGACTAGACTTAACCTAAAACTGAGTCTCTTAAAAGATTTCACTCAATTTTGTTGGCACTGACACAAGTGACTGAATACTGTACCATAACAGAGTTTAAAAATAAGTTACTGCTACTATTACTTCAGCATAGCATTCATTACCTGCTTACACACAAGAGTACTACATGTTTGACATCATGTATGTACATCATAAGTAGTGGTAATCTTGAGATACAGCTATACTAGCATAAGATTCACAAAATTTCAGATTCATATGGTGCATATAACCTAGAGGAGTAAACATTTACCATTTATTTTTTATTTATTTTTATTTTTATATTCTGCATTTACCATTCTGAATAGAGATCTAAGTAATGAATTAACAAAGAACTTTGACAAAGGAAAATAATAACTTGCAATGAGCCAATTAAAATAATTAGAATGAAAAGAAAGAAATAAGAGCAAAGCAAGTAGTAATTTGAGCAGTTGCTTTTCCAGTTATTACATTCCAACATCCTTTATTAATGAAAATTTTCTATCCTTCTTTCCAGTGACTTTCATTGTAAAAGCTTTAAAAAGAATTGCCTTTCACAAGGACAAAACACATTTCAAGGAATGTTGAATTCAGTCCATGTTGAAAAGTTATTAAACATCTACTTCTCTTAATTGGAAATTTTATTCTTGATTTAAATTTAAAAACCTTTTATACCTAACAGTATTGATTATTATTATCTTTTGGTGTTGAGATTCATTCATTTCAACTTACCCCTCTGCTTATATCCAAAAATAAGATCAATCCACTGATGCAGCTGACATGACACAAATTCTGACTCTAAAGCCTGTAAAAAGGTATAACATAAGTCATTTTCTTAATGTGTAAGGATTATGATACAATGAAGCACAAAATTAATATAATTTTTGAGTCAAACTAATACTCCATGCTCCACATATTGATAGTATTCACTTAGAATGTGTTTCGTTAGGACCTTAGTAACATCCTCAGCTAATAACAACTGTTGAATTTTGATTTGGTGAACACTTTGGAGGTGATAGGGGCATCTCTGTTGGTGACTTGATGAACTTGAATTTCGAGTTCTCTTCAAAGGTCAAAATTGAAGAATTTTCCTTCATATTTCTTTATGAATATTTTTTCCCTTTAGGTTAATGCAGTTGGACCCTGAACACCTTTCAATAAATGGATTTCTTGTTCTATATAATGATTCTCATTCCAAGAATGTTATGCTACTGCCGATTTGTCTATTTCTTTGTTCTTGATGCTCCTAAAATACTCTTTAAGCCTAATGTTCAAATTCCTTTTTGTTTTGCCAATGTAAAAGCTCTCACAGCCTTTGCAATTTATCTGGTACACAACTGAGCTTTTGTCTATGGGTTTCTGTTTTGTATTATGTGATTTCAAAAGGCACTGTACACTGAATTTGTTGTGTGGAGCCAACGTAATATGTTCTTTAAAGACTTTTTGGAAAAAGTATGTAGCTCTGGGGTGGTATGTAAATTTTCTCTATGAAGTTTTATTACCGATTGTGGAAAGAAGATTTATGTGTCTGCAACTCTGTTCTCTGTTGTCTTTTGAATTTATCAATTTTCTTTTTGACCAATTCAGCATTGAATCCATTGTATTCTGCAGTATGAAGTATATGCTTGTACTCTTTGATATATTCCATCTTGTTTAAGTGTACATTGACCAGCTGTAAGTTAAACTGTTGATAACAGCATGCTGATAACTTACAGGCTCGTCAATGTTCCCTTTAACAAGATGGAATATATCAAAGGGTACAAGCATATACTTCATACTGCAGAGTACAATGGATTCAATGCTGAATTGATCAAAAAGAAAATTGATAAATTCAAAAGACAACAGAGAACAGAGATGCAGACAAGAAAATATTCTCTCCACAATCGGTAATAAAACTTCATAGAGAAAATTTACATACCACCCCAGGGCTACATACTTTCTCCAAAAAGTCTTCAAAGAACACAACAGATTCAGTGTACAACACCTTTTGAAATCACACCCATAGATAAAAGCTCAGATGTGTACCAAATAAATTAAAATGCTGTGAGAACTTTTACATTGGCAAAACAGAAATGAATGTGAACATTAAATTTAAGGAGTATTTTAGGAATATCAAGAACAAAGAAATAGACAAACTGGCTGTAGCATACCATTTTTGGAATACGAATCATTATATAGAACAAGAAATTCATTTATTAAAAAGTGTTCACGGTCCAATTGTGTTAACCACCTGGGAAAAGCCATTGATAAAGAAATATGAAGGAAAATTCTTCAGTTTCAACACCACCTTCAAGTTCATCAAGACACCAACAGAGACACTTCCACTGCCTGCAAGGAGTTCACCAAATCAAAATTCAACAGTCGACATTAGCTGAGGATGTTAGGAATGTCCTAACAAAGTGCGATCTAGGTAAACACTATCAATATATGGAGCATCGAGTACTAGTTTGACTCAAAATTATATCAATAAGTCATTTTATTAATCTTTTAAAATATACAAACAAGGACAAGTAAAATTACAAATATATATGATTGCAACACTTTATTTACATATATCTTCCATGCTAAAATATGCATTCTCAGTTAAGTATTCTTTTATTGTGTTTATTGCAACTTTAGTGTTACTGATTTCGTTTAGTAATATGTTATATAGCTTTTTTCCCATGCTTTCCAAGTCCCTATTATTTTATGTACCTATAAGTGCTGTAAAGCTATGTTCATGCTGGTGCATCTCACCAAATAATATCTTCTTGTAGTTATTAAATAGGATGGCTCTCACGAAAGGAGAGGTGAGGTGAGTTGCGGCAAGCAGAAGCTACAGCATACATTGGCAAGAGCGAGAAATCCATTGAGCTAGCCAACAGCTAAACAATGCTTTTTCTTCATCTCCTATTGCCTCAAATCTCTTGTATATGGTTTCATTAAATGTCTTAAGTTGTGGTTTGGTATACCTAATTAAAACATTTCCCATTTCAATGAGCTATCAGTGCTAAGGTTTCTTTTGATAACCTTCACCAAGCAAAGTTACTTAAGTAAACAAATTCCTACTTTTCTCTCAGGGGCAATTTAAATATTCACATATTTATGTTAAGCATACTCTCATTTATAAAACTGAACTGAGGTACAGCATTTTAATAATAACATTATTGAAGATTTTACAAATGAATATAAATTGAGGTTCACTCAACTTTCAACAGATAACATTAATTCTAAATTTAATCCTAATTTGATAGTATTAAAAATCTAACACTTACCAGGTGATATACTGAAAGTAAATTATCCCTACTTGGGCTTTTGGATCAGTAAATTGATATTCTATTAATCTATGTATAAATTATCTCACATGGAGTTTTTAGGATTTTTCAAGGTATTGTTATGAACTACTGGATCAAAGAGTTGCATTTCATTGAAAGTTAAATTTATGGTATTTGTATAAGATATTCTGTCTGGCTTTGATTTATATGAGCATACTACTTTACGCATGTATATATTTACACACAGCTTTGCTTATGTTATCAGTCTTCCTGTAATTTGAACATTGTAGAAATGTTCACCTACTATGGATAGAATCAACATGAAAAATTCAGTGCCATGGCCGGGATTTGAACCACGGATCTCCTGGTTTCCGTCCAGTTGCTCTAACCAATTGAGCTACCATGGCCAATGTGCCATCCTGATATTAAATTCTCCATTTGACTCATATATTTCCCCGGTAAACCACTAGGGGCTCTTGCATCCGAGATACACCGTTTGTGGCGACTTACTATCGTAAGTACTTGAGTGCCAGGCTTCATCATTTAACTCTTATTATTTTAGTTAATTGATGGAAATTAATCATTTCTTCACACTAGCTATGATGAAGCCTGGGACTCAAGTACTTACGATAGTAAGTCGCCACAAACGGTGTATCTCGGATGCGAGAGCCCCTAGTGGTTTACTGGGAAAATATATGAGTCAAATGGAGAATTTAATGTCAGGATGGCACATTGGCCATGGTAGCTCAATGGATTAGAGTGACTGGACGGAAACCAGGACATCCGTGGTTCAAATCCCAGCCATGGCATTGAATTTTTCATGTTGACTCTATCTATCAAAAACCTTAGCCTATATACGGCTAGTGTGAAGAAATCATTAATTTCCATCAATTAACTAAAATGTTCACCTACTGTTTGATTTGCCTCTAGATAGAGTACATTCTCTTAAAAACATATATTGTTTCTACGTATATACTCACATTTGAGTCCTTGCATCTTATGTCAATTTTTAATTTTTCCATTACTAACATATAGTAAGTAGTAAGTAGAAATATTGCATTCCATCATTCCATCCTAAATAATATTTCACCAGAAATTCATATTTTAAACCTTCCTGAATCCCTCCCCTTAAGGCATTTTTAGAAACAGATTTTTGTAGGTGTGTGTGCTTATTTTGTAAATTACTTTATTAACAGCATATTCCATTACTTCATAGTGTGTGTGTGTGTGTGTCTGTTTGTCTGTGTCTGTGTGTGTATGTGTGTGTGTGTGTGTGTGTGTGTGTGTGTGTCTGTTTGTCTGTGTGTGGTGTGTGTGGTGGTGTGTGTGTGTGGTGTGTGTGGTGGTGTGTGTGTGTGGTGTGTGTGTGTGTGTGTGTGTGTGTGTGTGTGTGTGTGTGTGTGTGTCTGTTTGTCTGTGTCTGTGTGTGTATGTGTGTGTGTGTGTGTGTGTGCGCGCGCGCGCGTGTGTGTGTGTGTCCGTGCGCATGTGTGTGTGTGTGTGTGTGTGTGTGTGTGTGTGTGTGTGTGTGTGTGTGTGTGTGCGCGCGCGCGTGTGTGTGTGTGTCCGTGCGCATGTGTGTGTGTGTGTGTGTGTGTGTGTGTGTGTCCGTGCGCATGTGTGTGTGTCCGTGCGCATGTGCGTGTGTTTTAATTATCAACATGTTCCTTGTAATTGCTTTTAATTTTCAAATAATACTTTTCTTGAATTTAAAGTCATTATTGTACTTTTATTTTATCTTATTTGCTTGCTTCTTGTAGCCTTGCAAAAGAGCATACAACTTCAAATCTTTGTGCTCTTTAAAAATATTATTTGCTTTACCAGCTACATATACAACAAAATGTGTAAATATTCATGTGAGTTGAACATTTATCTGGATTAACAGGAAGTAGCTGGAAAACCTTTCATAAGAATAGTCTGTTAAAAAGTGAGTAGAGAAAGTCATTGTGAATGTAACATCAGCCCCCTTTTTTCTATTTTTCTCATAATTATCCAAAAAGATTGAAATTTCAAAGCCATCAAATAGTGATCCACTTTAAAACAGCAATTAAACCCCCAATTGGCAAGCAAGCATTTGGTCGTAACTCATTTAATTCCAAAAAATTGCTTGGTTTTAATAAAAATAAATTTTCTCAACCTCCTCAAGAGCAAATTTTGCTGACCTTGAATGCTCAGTTATTGCTCACAATATGACATTAATATGTATCAATATGGTGCTGAAGTTTTCAAAAGCTCTCATCGTAAATAGTGGATTATCTTTCCTCCTTTCAATACTTTCATGAGTTGGCAATAACAAAATAAATTAATCTTCCTCTTACTCTAAAAGGACATTCACTGATGACATTTTGTGAGATACAGCCCCTTTTGTAACAGATTCTACAGAAGCCTGCCACAGGAACTCCTATCACCGTGCTTCTGAGGGAATCATGTAATTGGAAATTAATTGTTCTTTCACACTAGCCATGTGTAGGATGCACTATGAAAGGGTAGAGCCAGACTGAAAAATTAATTTCTTCAGTATCAATCATGTCACTGTCAGAAAGGCTTCATACTTTGCAAACCAAACCAAGGCCATTGCTATATCATTCCCTGACCTCAGTGACAGTTAACTTCTTTATCATTATATAATCTTTATCTGCAGCAATAGATCAGGAGAAATTAAATACTACCACCACTACCACTATCACCTCCACCACCATTGCTCTGTTGCTTCCACCAGTACTACTAATCAATTGCTGTTTTTTCTTTTAATCTAAAACATTTTTATACTCCAAAGATACACCCAGATAACAAACCATATCAGTATACATTGTAATTACTTTTTTTTAATTTATTTGCCTTTCCACCTTTTCTTCAACACATTGCTCCAACCACCTGTATGTTAACAAATCAAATCTTTGAATCTATTTTTAATCACCACAATAACTTAAGATGACAGTAATAATAAACACATTTCTAGAAATATAATTTTAAATGACTTATGGATTATTCTTTAAGTTAATAAACATATTTTATATCTTGCTGTTGTAGAATTGGTTGGAAAGCTGAATCAGATTTTAAAAATTCATACCACAGGTAGAAATTAAATCACAGATCTTTGGCTGTCAATGCTCTGCTGCAAGATACTATGATGAGAACCCTTAAATTCTGATTAAGTTTTCCAGTATGGATTACATTTTGATTCTCTCACCATTCGATTAATGCGGACAAATTCTTCAGGGGATGATGCCCAAGGAGGTAACTCTACATTGCCTACAGCAGTACCATCTTCTTGCTGTCCTAAACGATATCTGTTGGCATTTACCAACATCTCCGGAAGGAAGAAAAATTCTGGAATCAGCTCCTATAAAGTTTCATCAGTAATGAAAATTAATTGTTCTTTCAAATTAGCCATGTGAAGAGCAAGATTTGGAAAGCTAGAGTCAGACTGAAGTTACAAGTGAAGTATGAGTGAAGTTACAAGTTTTAAAAGGTATGTTTATACATGAAATTAGCTTCACTGTTAACAATACTTTTATTTCAGCTGGGATGTGTTAAAAGAAAATGACTTCAGACTTTTCTCTTTATAATTGTTAATTATTTCATCCATATATAATCTATTAGATTATATATGGATGCTTTATATTCTTCTGTGTAGACTAAACATTGCCAGTGTTTTAAAATATGGCCTTAAATATTAGAAGGGATGAACAGACTTTTAAATAAGCCAAATAACTGGACTATGTGTCAATCACACCCCTTCTGTATGAGTTAAGTGAAGTTTTCGGAAGTCTTCTTCATTACTAAAACTCTAATGCTTTTAGGATAATAAATTTGTCCTCTTAGCAAGTTTTTGATGATGGACACTTACCTTTTTTTTTTTTTAATTTACGTCCTTCAACGTTAAGTAAGTCATATCAGACGGTGAATGAAATGGGTGAAATGATGCTCAAATGTGTCCAGGGTCCATGGAGCTTAGAGCTACCTAACGTTAATCTTTAAGGATAAGGGAAAACCCCAGAAAAACATTATCCAGGTAACTCACACTGACTGAGATTCGAACTCAGGACCTCTTGAACATGAGGCAGACACACTACTATATACGCTACCAAGGTGGGCACACTTACCTTAACATCAGATGTGTCTCGCTGGCAGTTTTTCCAGGATAGTGCTATGGAGGAAAATAGCCTGTTCGGATGGTCAAACTTTCCACCTTGAAGTGCAAGGAACATGGTTGTCATTGGCTCCTATAAAGAAATTGCATGTAATGTTTATCGTCATGCTTGCATATATTACATGAACTTAAGTTCTGCATAATACATGTATCCATTATTACCAGACAGTTGAATAGGAAGACTTAATTTTATACTATAATTTCGCAAAATAAGTCACAAATTCTCTAATATGAAGACAAAACCACATTCAGTCAAAAATAAGCTAATACTACCATCTTGTACAATAGAACAGAATAAAATGTATTTATAAAATGTAATATTTACAATATATTATACACATTACATACACATTTTACTTAAACTACTTCTATAAATTGTCTGGTGCCATCTTTTACACTAGCTAACTCAGGTTGCTTGGGACCAAGGCCTCCTAGCATTGCTGACAAGGTAACTATCACTATTAGTACAAAAGTGAATCGAGAAGATATTGACACATTGCTTCACTCACACTGTTTATTCACAGGACATGTTTCAAGAGCTCTTGCTCCTATCATCTGAGTCGAGTATCAGCTGATGATAGGAGCAAGAGCTCTTGAAACATGTCCTGTGAATAAACAGTATGAGTGAAGCAATGTGTCAATATCTTCTCGATTCACTTTTGTACTTGATGATAGGAGCAAGAGCTCTTGAAACATGTCCTGTGAATAAACAGTGTGAGTGAAGCAATGTGTCAATATCTTCTCGATTCACTTTTGTACTAATTTGTGCTTCACTGTCCCTACGCTTCTTCCAAGTTTATACTTTGAACTATCACTATGTTCATACCTGTATTCACTTGAGAGTTTGATGGCATTATCTCTGTTCCATGTGGGGCCTGTGTGCCAAAAATCAGTGCACAGTATCGCTGGAAGTATCCAAAAATGAGTCCAGAATACATAGGAACATAAAAGCATAATAACTAGGGCAGCGACATTGGAGCGTTGCGTGTGTTGGGAGGCACCCGGTATTGGAGTGATTTCAATGGGAGGGTTGGGTACACCGTACGTTGAGTCACAGTAATCGGCACATGGAGCTCATGCAAACACAATGCCAATGGAAAGGTTACAAACGTCCACAGGTTTACAAAAGTATATATTTGAGTGTTCATAAAAACCTTTATTGAAAAACTTGCAATAAAACAATTTATCATAGTAAACCGAGTAATATGCTATGACATGTCAGTAGAGCAACACATAAGCGTTGTGTTGCAAAATGAGAGAATTCATCGCTACAACAAGACATACTTCCATTAAATCAAACGGCATTTATTTCTACCAATATTCCTTTACATAAACTACAGGTTACAAAGTTGCATGCATTTTTAGAAAAGTACACTAACAAACCAATTCCATATCCTACGACTTTACGTAAGTACTATGTAAAATAAAATGTTATGATAAGTGCATTAATGGTATAAGAATGAACCTAAATAACCGCAACATATGGGTTTCAATGGATGAAACAACGGATGTCGTTGGGCGATTTTGGTAAATGTGGTTGCTGGAGCACTGGACGCAGAAGGCCCCATTGGACCATATCTTCTAACAAGTGATGTAGTCGGTGTTGCAAATTATTCTACTATAAGTGCAATATTTGACAATGCCATGAAAATACTATGGCCATCAGGTGTGAAACACGATAGAGTACGACTGCAATACGATACCCTGGCACATGTATAGCCATTTGGACACTACCATGCCGCGTTAGTGACCTTTAACCCTTATTGCTGTAACTTGACTCTTCCTATTCTATATGATATCCGCACGTTCCTGCCCCGATGTTGCAGCCCTAATAATAACACGGTACTATACAAGAGGGATTGTTTACCCCTGACAGGTATCAGCCTACACATGGAGCATGTGTAAGGAACACTGTCCCCCACACTTGCATAGAGCTGATGAGGGATGTCCAGCAGCTACTTGCTAGTTAGCCGTATGCAGCACTTTTCACGCTTCAGTTTTGGGTATTGCTGTTCTACTCTGCAGCAGATTTTTGGTTCACATGGTTTTTATATAGCAGGCATTATACCATCATACTTTTAGGTGTGTAGCAGTATGAGTACAGTGATAGTTCCCTTATGAGTAGCACTGCATCCACTCTAACATTAAATCTAAATTACCATCTGTCTCTCCTTGTTGTCCCAACATTTATTCTTTTTCAGTCATTACTTTTCTCATCCACTTTTCTGTAGCTTTCCAAAACAAGTTTGCCATACTTGTACCCCCACTTTCATTTTTTCCCATTTCCATTCTTATAGCTACCATCTTGTTCACATCTTTTCCTATTTCTCTCCCACACTTTCTGTCTCCGTATTGCTAGTTCTGCACTCTATCAAATAATGAACTGTACTTTCTGTTTCTCCATATAATTCTCATATTCTTATCTTGCTGCCTTTTAGCCCTAAGTACATTGATCCTGTTCTTATCCAAGCCATTCCTTCCTTCTCCTGTCTGTTACATTGGACTACATATCTTCCTCTTCCCCATTCTCTACTATACTATAAAAATTTATAATGACTTACTATTTTCTAGCCCTTCCTATATCTCTTGTCTTTCTATATCCTCCACACCATTTCTGTTTTCCAAAAACCATCTACGTTCCTATTTTCTAGTCTCCATATGTCCCCCACTTCTATTTCTTACGTAGTTTTTTTTCTACTTCTGACCACTATCTATCTATTACTGTTTCCCTTCTCTTTTGTTGATTCATACATAGCTTTAGGATTTCATCATCTTCTTTTGTCAAAATCAGTTATACCTAAATTTCAGAATTCTTTCCATTATTATACTTTTTCTTCTAATCTTCCCTAATTCTACAGCTCCTGGAGCTGATCTAGGTAGTCCCAGCATCTCTTTAACAAATTGTTTGTATAACTCATCTATTTTATTAATAACTTTTGAAATCTCCCAAATTTATACAGCATAATCATCTCTGACTACCAGTGTTTCATATACTCTCTCTAACCATTTGATTGACATATCAAGTTTCAGTTTGCCTTTCCTTTGGCTACCATCTTCCTGCTGTCATATGCTTCCGATTCTTCACCATTATTCATCCTAACTCATAGATACTCAAAATTCTTTCACAAGTTCTAACTTTTGTCCCTCTAAGCACCATTGCTCCTCTTCAATTTTGCTCCTCTTTTGAAAACCAACACTTTTGACCTTTTCTTTTTTTGTATTTACTTTAATTCCCCAATCTTCTTAGAATATTTTATTTCACTTACTGCTATCTGTAATCTTACTGTTGTTATTGCTCCTACCATTAGATCATCTGCATATAACAAACTTGGTATCTATTTTCTATTATCAGGCAGTATTGATTTCTTCTTTTCACTCTATCTACTATGTCGTCTATAAATAAATTAAGTAAGATGGAACTTACTTTACAACTTTGTCTTAACCCTAACTTCTGTTCTTCATCTCTATGATTCTATTCCTTTCACACCTTAAACAAAATTTAATTCCTTTATATATTTTAGTTCTTTATTTTATACATTTTAATCTCAGTTTATATATTAGTACATCTTTGTTTATTATATAAAATGCTTTTTATAAGTCTGCAGAAAAAATATATACTCTACCTCTTTTCCTATTCAGATATTTAAAAATAATTGTTTTTATTATAGATAAATGTCTACTGTTTGCTTTCCTTTTCTGAATCCTGCCTGAAATTCTGATATCTTTCCTTCTCCTCACGCCCAATTACTTAACCTATCCCAAGTATACTTTACCCAGTGCAGATAAGCTCATTCCCTTGTAATTTCCTGCTTTATTTTCTCCTCTTTTTCTTTGTGCTTATTTTCCACACTCTGGTATCTCTTCCTTTTCTTTAACTTTAACACATTTGTCATTATATTTATTGTCATATATTCTAATTTGCTTGTTTCACTACTTCCCATATTGTTTTACTATCTTTTTCTTCCATCGCATCTCTTAATTTCTGTTTTATACTTTCCTGCCATTATTTTTTCTTTTCCTCTAACAAACCTTTATAATCCCCTTTGCTTTTCATCAGAATTTGTCTATCTAGTTTGTCTTCAGACCTCCTCCATCTTTTAAGGTCTTTGAATACCCTTCTTTTTGCTAATTTGCATTGTTCATAAAACCATCTTTCTTTTATTTCTTTTTTTCCCTGTTTTATTTTTATTTCTCTTCCTGTTTTAGTTACTAGTGACTAGTAATTCAAGTGCTTTACTTATGTTAACTTCTTTTGTAACTATCATTATTCCACATTCTATGATTTGTCCAAATTACGGGACCATATTGTAGCTAATAAATGGTACACTCGTACAAAAGAATAAAGATAGATCTTTGAATTATTTTTAATTATTAATTTATCATAACAACACTGTTTTCAACACTTCCAAGAAAGGAATAGATCTTTGAACTCGTCCAATGGCAACAATGGCTTCTGCCATTTTAATACAATTCTAATCTTTGAGTGATCAGCTCTCATAAAAATCCTTAGCCTCTGTTAATGCCAGCAATGATAACATATATGTTCTACTACTATACCTTTGTTTGAAACTGACACAAATGATGAAGATTATTTTAATGTCTTTACTTTTTTGTATGACTGTGCTACCTTCTTAAAAGACTACAGTCCAGATTAAAGCTACTGGGAAACAGTAACTTATAGTATTATCACAATTAAATTTTGAAATTTAAGAAGCCATTCTTATGAGATGACATTTCATGGTTTTCTCGTTCTCTTCCTCTGTAGTCTTCAAAGGTGATTATGTCTTCAGATTTTTTTTTTGTAATTTTACGTCCTCCAACATCAAGTCATATCAGACGATGAATGAAATGGGTGAAATGATGCTCAAATGAGTCTGGGGTCAATAGAGTTTAGAGTTACCCGACATTCGTCTTTAAGGGTAAGGAAAACCCCTGGAAAAACCTATGCTATTTACGCTATTGAGGCGGGCATGTCTTCAGTATTAGCAACAATGTATGTAATGCAAATTTAGCATTCAATCTTAAAGTGTATCTCTCAGCATTTACTTTGTAGAAAAGGTTTACAACACTAAAGAGTATGATAAAGTCAATAGCTTCTTGGTTTAATTAGACACAAATATAGGGCCATTTTAAATCATACTTACCACTCGGATGAGCCAGTTGAGAACAAACGCTGCAGTAGAATAATGAGTTCCATAGTGAAATGGTGGTATGCTATCATGTTCCCAACTGTTGTACCTCTCTTCAAAGTATGCACGTCTGCTGGGATTCAGGGCACCAATTGGCTAAAACCAAAAACAGAAAAGACATGTTACATTTCCATAATCACCTCTTAAATCAATTAAGATTTCTAGAATTGTGGTGTTATTCTCTTTGGAAATGGTTGCTAAGGAACAAATCTACACCATTTTAGTTACGGTTAGTGAATTTCCATAATTGTGATATAGCACAAATTGCTTAAAAGCTTTACAACTGTATTTTTAATTTTCACCATTTATAAACCAATTTTTAAATGTGTGTTAGAAATACAATAAAATTAAAAAAAATTAATTTGCTTTTAAATAAAACGCTTTCTTTCTTTCTTTTTCTTCTAAAAACTTTAGCTGCACAATTTTACATTCTTGGAAGGTATGAAATGTTTATACTACACTGATCATGTTCTGGAAGCAAGAATGGAAATGTGAAGAGGTAATACTTTCCTTATTAAGGGACATTAGCATAACTGAGCAATTTTACTGATCCCATTATGACACTTAAATATGTTTAAAATCTGAATTTCTATGCATAGGGAAAACAATTACAGCTGTGGTCCCAATGACAAAAGTGTATAGATACTTCTAGTATAGTGTTGGACTAAATTTATGTTTCAAATCTCAGTCATAGTAAATTGTTTACTCTTTCTACTCTTTTGCACATTAATGTTGTGGGATGATTTGCTAACTTTAGGCACAGTGCTAAAAGGTGTGCTGGAGTATCCTTAGCCACTTTTTACTGTAATTCATGGACTATTTCTCAAATAAAACTGTAAAACAAATAAAAACAAACAAAATAGGAGTGTGCTCAAGTGCACCCAAAAATTTAAACAGAAGTTGCTAAGCTTTTCTATCCTGGTACTGGTGGTTAGCAAATAGCTTGGAAAGATTTATGTGAAAATAAAATAAATATAGCACTTTTGGAGTTTTAAAGTGGTTTGTAAGATATAGTGATATGAATATTCTCTTTCCTAGCTTTTATAAATTATGTAATCTCCCATTAAGCTCAAATGCCCAGTATTTTCTCAAACAGTTCTGCATAAATTCCCAAGTGTATTTCAGTAATTACAATATAATTATAAGTGACAAGAGAACATGAATAACAACACAATGTTGAGGTATGTTCTACAAATACATCCCAATGCTACTGATTTATGAAGTTGCATGACTTAATTCTCACATATTTTCTTTTTATTATTCAGATTTTACATCAATATGAATTTCTCTTTCTTGTTTTTCTTTGTTATGCTTTAGATAGTATAAATGTGCCCTATGCTTTTCTGTGTTGCTTTAATCCATTTTAGTTCAAAATCAATGCCAAATTTAATTTATTCATTTACATCTCACTCTCAGGTTTTTTAATATGATTTTAATTTCACATTAATGTTGTTTTGGAAATTAATTGTTCTTTCACACTAGCTGTGTGTAGGCTAAAGTATGGAAAGATAGAGTCAGACTGAAAAATTCAATGTCATAGCCGGGATTTGAACCACGGATCTTCTGGTTGCCATCCAGCCGCTCTAACCCTTGAGCCGCTATGGCCAACGTGCCAACATGACATTAAATTCTCCAACTGACTCGTGTTTCTCCCGGTAAACCACTTAGGAGCTCTCATAAACACATGAGACAACTACTTTTTTTTTTTCTTTTTTAATTTATGTCCTCCAACGTTAAGTCATATCGGATGGTAAATGAATTGGGTGAAATGATGTTCAAATGAGTCCAGGGTCCATGGAGCTTAGAGTTACCTGACACTAGTCTTAAAGGACAAGGGAAAACCCCGGTAAAAACCTTATCCAGGTAACTCATCCTGACCGAGATTCGAACTCGAGACCTCTTGAACGTGAGGCAGACATGCTACCATCTACGCTACCGAGGCATACTTACATGTTGTAAGTCACCATTAAGGTAGTTGTCTCATGTGTTTATGAGAATTACTAAGTGGTTTACCGGGAGAAACACAAGTCAGTTGGAGAATTTAATGTCATGTCGGCACGTTGGCCATAGTAGCTCAAGGGTTAGAGCGGCTGGACGGCAACCAGAAGATCCGTGGTTCAAATCCCGGCTATGGCATTGAATTTTTAAGTCTGGCTCTATCTTTCCATATTGTTGTTTTATTAGACATGATCTCTTTGTCACAATTAACTTAAAATATTTGCTTTTTCTTCAAAAAGATATACATGGGTCATTAAAAATTAGTGGCAATATCTGAATTAACATAAAAGAAAACATTTTTGTAACAGTAACATTGGTGTGCTCAAAAGTTATCTCCTACAACATGAATAACCTGCCTCCAATTTCAGAGAGATGACAGATGCCATCATCCATAATGCCTTGCACTAATCTTCGAACAGACTGTTCTACTGTTGCTCTAATTGTCGGTCTGGTTCTTAAGTGAACTCTAGTATTAGGAAAATATCAAAATCACATAGGCTCATATTTCTGGGGAGTATGGAGGAGTTCCAGAATTTCCCAAATGCATTTGTTATGTAAATTAACCACAAGAGCAGCTATGTGAGAGCAAGCACCATCATGTAACATAATGAGAGTTCAGGAGAGTTGGACTATTAGGAAGAGCTCCCTGCAAATTTCAAAGTACTATGATGAACAATATTAAACTCATCAGCAAACTGATCTCCAAACTAGAAATGAAAGCAACGAAAATTCACAGGTCTGTTATTGAACCACAATATTGGCGAGGGTGGACAAAAAATGTATGTGTCAAAATTAAAAATTAATTGTAATCCTAGAAATAAGAGTCTTGTGACTACTGAGATGGCTCAGATACTTGTATTTGTGGCTCAAATTCTGTGGGAACTGCTGATCAGAAAGTGTTTTTTTCTTCTTCTTTTTTTCCAGTTTCTCTCAGAGTGCAAAAACAAATATTCAACTAAGACTATTAAACAAATTATTTAAACAGATGGTATAGGAAGGTGACTATGAAAATATGGTCAAGTATACAAAACTTAGAGCATAGCACTACAAAAAAATCATTAACATTAAATAGCACAATTACTGTGGCTTTCAAATGGGATGAGTTTTTTCCTTGTACACTACTAGGCTAGCAACCAATCGGAATCCTATGGTGTTGTCATATTGCGTTCCCCTTAAGTGGGGTGTGAGGTGTGTCAAGTGAATCCATCTCTAATAAATACCATTTGCAATAAGAAAAAAAAATTCAAATTTTCTAAAAGCTGATTGTCAAGGAAGGCAGCGAGTAATGTATCTAACACAACCGTAAAACTCACATATGTTTAGCTCAAATAGTTTTCATAATACAAACAAATACAATATGTTATTATGACAAATTGTGATGTAAGCAATCTAATGATCATGTATGTTTTTATATATATATATATATATTTGTAATTATTCAGAACTGAAATGCGAACTATTGACATGATGTAACAAAAGAATTTCTTTGAACAAGCCAGGAAGTTTGCTAAATTTGAGAGAGAGAGAGAGAGAGAGAGAGAGAGAGAGAGAGAGAGAGAGAGAGAGAGAGAGAGAGAGAGAGAGAGAGAGACAGTTCACTTCCTGTTAGGGTGTAGAATGCTATATCTGCAGAACGTGAGTCGTCACATGATATGTTCACGATTGCTTCATAATCGAGGATGTGTTTATTTACCTTACAGAGTTCAAATTATTATTATTCGATTGTTCTTCCATTTAGAAACCAAGAAAATGTATATCAGCTGGATCAACTTGCAACTCAATGGGACACGAGGTAATCCACTTGCCCCCTTACCACTGCCAATACAATATAAATGAATTAGTGTAGGCTCATTTAAAATAGAAATAACACTTTTAAACTGACAATGAACAACTTTCTCATGAAGAAATTGATAAGATAACACAATAAGACTGGGAAAACTGTGCGACATACGCAGGAAAGCTTCAAGAAAGCAACTTCTACGAAGAAATAGTACAAGATGAAATTTTGGAGCCTATCATCATATTTTTGCAAGACTTAGAAGATGAAGACAGTGACAACAGTGAATTGTCTCATAATGTAAGTGACAATTCACAGCTATACAGATGAGCCATTGGCAGTTCCATAGTGTGTGTTTTTTAAGAGGTTGCAACGCGCTGTTAGACTGGAACTCTTCCCATTTGAAAATCATATTAGACAACCATTCTTGTGAGGTTATCTGTAAGTAAGTTACTCATTATTTATTAGAAGAAAGCGATTATGGAACCAAGGCCATCTTTCTACATTCAATGATTACTCGATACCAACTCAAAAACAAAAGTTCCATGATCCAAAAGGTCTGCCTTCTGAGTATGAGGTATATAATGGAGAACATCTCACGCACTGCGGCCTATGAGAGATCAATTATGGCTATCACCCTCCAGGGGGATGAAATGAAATGAACTACAGGAGACTACAATCCACCAACATATGCGGAAGTCCCTAACAGTTGTAAACTCAAAGACCAGTCCCATTATTGGAGCTGCCCAGAATAGACGACGAACGACCCTCAACCAAGCAACCCTCTAGTGTCCATGGGAATGCTCTTTCCTTGGAACAAGTATCCACGCCATTTGTCCAGCAGTGCCTTAAGGAGCATACCTGAAAGATGAGAATCAAATGGAATGAAAGGGAAATGAGCAAAAGGAAATTGTGGTAGTGGAGAAACCACACCAGCATTCTTCTGACCAGGGTAAACCACAAAAAATACAAGGTCAGATCAGGTGGTCAACAGGAATTGAACCTGGGACCTGCCGAATGAATAACAGGCAGCATACTTAGTAACTGCTTACTCCATCTGCCAGTAAATTACCCAAGCAGACGGTACAGAAGGTAGCTACAATTACGGAAAAGCTATACATAAAGCATATTATTAAGCTTGAGTTAATTCTAAGAAAGATGACAAGCAAAGTTATAAGGCTCGCTGAATAAAATATAATTGTGTCTCAGTAAAAACAACTCTGAGCATAAAATCTCATTTGCGTTTATCTTCTGTTAAGGCACAAATGATGAACTTTCTTATATTCGTATTTTAAGGCACAATGTAAATTTTTATTTCTCATCCCTCGTTTCAACATTAATTCTTCAAATCATTTTTCATATGCAAAACTAAGTCACAATTTCAAAATATTTCTTGAATTGTAGATCCCAATTACATGAGGACTGTTTATGTAACATCTTACCTTTGAAAGATCACGGTAATTGCTTGGAAGGCTCAGGTCCAATTCCTTTGTTTCATAATTGGTCAGCACCCATGGGAACACAGGATATTGATTGAGGTCATTGTATGTCCGCCCTGTAGAAAAAAAAAAAAATATATGTATATAAAATTGCAGTTTATTATTTTGGATTCTTGAGATTGCTTACCTTACCTATGTCCAGAGGTGTGGCTAAGTTGGTGCAACAGGTGCACTGCACCAGGATCCCTAAGGTTAAGGGACTCTGAATGAGCATCCACGCCAAACCCTAGGATACTTGTTCAAGAAAATTCTTAAGATCCTCTAGAAAGAATTAACAAATTACACTCAAACGGATGTTTATTTAAGTCTATTCCCTGCTGCAAATGCATGTGGGTGAATGTTACTATTTCGAAAAATTAAATACTGGCGGGACACTGGTTGAGAGAAGAGGAATTCACAAAGCATTGGTAATACCTAACAGTAAGTAAGTATACCTACTGTCTGATCAACAGAAGAAGGTGAGCGAGGTCTGAGGTATGACAGTGGATTTGAACTGTGTAGTCGATTTGCTTAATACAACATGTATGCATGTGAATCATCCATGCTGCCGCATCTAATACTTGTACTGTGTCCCTCTCATGAGGATGTGGCTGGAAGGAATGTGTTTGACATCAACTATGTTAAAAAGGCCTAGGCCTTGTTGAGCTGTAGAAAGTCTAGCCATAATCTTTTTCAGAAAATGCTAGAGTTGTTGATGTAGATAATAGATCTATTTATGACATCATGGTGAGCTGCCATTGCTACTGTTCCTCCTTACCCTCCAGAGAGCAGAACACTCTTAGATATTTTCTGGACAGAGGTCTACAGTACGTAGACAACTGTGATGGGTATTATGCATTTTTCTGACAAAACTGTGTATTTTATATGATACTGGCGAGCATAAACAGGACAAGGACGGTAGAAAATCTTTGCGTAATACATTCCTCCAGTTCCCTTCTTCTGGTAGTCAGACAGTAGGTAGAGTACAATGCACTTGGCAGTCAGCTACGCGACCCCCGTGAGCATGTTCACCACCTTACAGTCCTGTCAAGAGCACGCGGTCATTAGTACAAACAGGGTAATTTAACCCTTCTTTACGGCTTTTTCTACTAATGATCAACTGGAAAAGAATCTAAAAAAATCGCAGAAACTTTTGACAATGATACCTTTGTTTAAATCACAAATTGTATAGTATGAAGTCCCTGCAGATCTAAAGTAAAAGGCAGTCTGATGCGAAACAGCTGCTGATCTATTGATGATTGAACATAGTTCTAACTTCTGCCTATCCTGATGTATATACCAGGGGCGGTTTCTGAGGAAGTTCCGCTGTGCCATGGCACCATCTGTATGAAAACGAAAGAAAGGGAAGCGTATAGGAATTGTGCAAAAAAGATTGTTTTGAGTGTCTGCTCCCTCGTGTGAATAGGCGCGTTAAACTCAAGCGCTCTGTCCTGATTGTTTTCCGTGGCTTGATGGCGATTCCAGAACGGCACCGTCTACGCTCATAAGCGCCCGTGTTAACGGCTAGGATGTCTGCTTACACACGGCTTCTTATGGGAGAAGGTAGTGCCCAGATTTCTCTAGCGCATAACTTACGTTTTATCCGCTAGAGTGCAGTAAAGCACGGGACCTAAGATACCTGTCTCTCTGTCGCAAAATGGTACACGAACGCTTCGTATCACATTCTCCATGAATTGTATTATCAAACTTTTACTGTACTCGTTACACCTGTGCGTAACAAGAGTACGGATGTCATAAATATCTATTTCCGTTTCCCTGTACGTTCTGTTTGGTACAGTATATTATAAAATAGGATGGATTGATAAGATTACCTAAATCATTCGAAATTGGTACACATATTTATATTTTAACAACCTTAATTTTATTTATTTATTATTTATTTATGCATTCATTCATGCCTCAGCGGCCGCCTGTGGTATATATTGCTTGTTGTATGTACTTAAGGCAAGGCTACACTGAAAATTCGCCGCAAATGTTGAAAATCGTGGAATTTTCTTTTTGGGCATTTTTGGTAGCTAAGAGTATGTAGTAATAGATGCCATGCTATTTTTATCATTTGCACCAGTTTAGGCCATCACGTAACAATTTAAAGAGACCTTTAACAATCGTTAAAAGCAACAATCATGACTTTAAAATCGATTTTCTGAGAAACTTTTTTTCTAACACTTTTCAGTATACAAAATACCTCACGCGTCAAAGTTTTCGATTTAACTTGGCGAAACTTACAGGATAGCTCCATACTATGTAAATAAGAAACTTCACAGCCCCCTTTTTGTTAATGCTCATGTTTTGGAAATTATATGATGTTAAGTAATAAAATAAGTTAATATTTTCAAAATTTTGAGAGCTAACAGTGGAAAATATTTTAGAACAAATGCTACAAGAGTATTCCAAAAAATAAGAATGTAGGTCTTTTAAAATTGCTCTGAGCTAGCCAAAAACAAAGATTCAACTTAAAATCTCATATTTTCTGAAGCGTAGAACATTTTTAATTTTTACAATATTTTCACAAAAAATAATTAATAATTAATGAACTATTTGGTGTAGCAACATAAAAATTTGCATGCAAGTTTAAAATGATACTCTAATTATGTGGTTAAAGTTTCATAATGATAGGTTTATTATTATAGAATTTGGAATTTTCAGTGTAGCCTTGCCTTAACTGTTCCTGTTACAGTGGCAAAGCTGAAGTTTTTTCTAAGTTAAAACTGATCAAAAACTATTTTACAAGTTCTATATTAAGAACGCCCGAAATGGTTTGACTATATTGTCAATAGAAAACGACAGATTGACGTTGATAAACCCGATTTCTCAGCCAATATACATTTTAAAAAGTCTTCACATCTTACGTTTATCACGTTTTTACTTTTGAATAAATAATTCATTTTACTAATATGACGAAACTTTGATCTTTCGGTTTGTTGAATTATTCTAAATTGTCATTTTAAAATTGTTCTACGTGTATATATACTATTGTGTCAAGAAAGTTTCGAGAATTAGTCAATGAAACACAAAATATGCATTGTTCATCTAATTTTATTTTATCGCCTTCAAAGTAAGTCTCTTCCGAAATTATACATTTATGTCAACGAATAATCCAATTATCAAAAAATAATTGTAGGCATTGTCAATTTTAGCCGCGAATTCTCTTTTATGTCTTCTATCGACTGAAAACGGATGCCTCGAAATGGTAATTTGAGTTTTGGAAAGACAAAGAAGTCGGCCGGAGCCAGATCAGGTGAATACACTGCTTGTTCGATGAGATTTGTTGAGTTTTTGGCCAGAAATTCGTTCACAATGATAGCCTTGTGAACTGGGGCGTTATCGTGGGGCAGAATCCATGAGTTGTCTTTCCACAAATCTGGTCTTTTTCGTCGTATTTGCTCTCTCAAACGCAGCATAACGCTCGGATAATTGACTTTAATTGCCATCTGACCTTTTGGCAAGAATTCCGAGTGCACGACACCACGATAATAATCGACATGACTTTAAGTTTTGATTGAGTTTAATGTTGATGGTCGAACAGAGCGAGGCAAATCTCGACCACATTTTGAATTCACTGTACTACTCATACGCACATGTTTTTTATAAAGTTTTTTTTCTTTTGTAATTTACGTCCTCCAAGTTAAGTCATATCCGACAATGAATGAAATGGGTGAAATGCTGCTCAAATGAGCCCAGGGTCCATAAGGCTTAGAGTTACCCGACATTCGTCTTTCAGGATAAGGGAAAACCCCGGAAAATCCGTATCCAGGTAACTCACCCTGTCCGAGATTCGAACTCGGGACCTCTTGAACGTGAGGCAAACATGCTACCAAGGCGGGTTTGATAAAGTTGATTCAATGTAAGCCCTCTGTAACATTTTTAGCGATTCGACACACGAAATACCATTTGTAATGCAACATTTGAGATAGATTCTTTGTTCAGTATTTTTATTCATTGTAAAATCGCAACACATCTTTGAGATGCACCATCAAAATGGCGCCTTGTAAACAAACTAGTGACAGATGACAAACAAACTCCGTGTGGGTACAGAGGAAGCGACAACAATAATTTCCAATCCCCTCTTATACCAGATTTTTATATGGTCAATTCCCGATACTTTCTTGACAGAAAAATATATATATATATATATATATATATATATATATATATATATATATATATTCGTTATATGAATGTTTCAGATTTGTAAAACCATAGACCACATAACTATTTTGTCTACTTAAATGTAATTTTCTATAATGCCTATATAAATAAGATTTAAACCTCTGCATTCACTTTTGGATGTTGCAATCAGGGGTCCACTTGGAACTTCTGCACCAGATCTCCGAAACTTATCTATGCTACTGTCGATGTCGCAGTTCTGCTTCAGTACTGTTTTCACTGGAGGTGCATAAAAATGCGACCGGTGTCTTAGCTTTCGTTCACACAAACTTAGTTTGTTACTTCTTCACAACTGTTAAAATATTTGTAGTACATGTGCACGCAAGACTTGCACAGCAGCTAATATGATTGTTACTTGTAATACGTAATAAACCAGATAGATACGAGCATTTTTAACGAAAGAGATAATTGACCTAATAGTGGTTAACTATAAAGCCCGGGCCTTAAAGTAATTACACGTTGTAAGCCGCCATTAAGGTAGTTGTCTCATGTGTTTATGAGAACTCCTAAGCGGTACCAGGAAAATACGAGTCAGTTGGAGAATTTAATGTCATATCGGTACGTTGGCCATAGTAGCTCAATGGTAGAGCGGCTGGACGGAAACCAGAAGATCCGTGGTTCAAATCCCAGCTATGGCATTGGATTTTTCATTCTGACCCTACGTTTCCACGAAAGAGAGGAAGTTAATATCTCAAACAGAGAAGTGTTCTACTCAAGAAGTCCCTAGTCCAAATAACTGAGTTTGCCTTCACAGGACGAGGAAAACAGAGAATGAATATTTTGGAATTAATAAAAGTGAGTCAGATCTCGCTTTTTATAGATTATAACCAAAACACATTTTCCTAAGAATATGACCTTTTTCTCCCAAGCTGTATATTACAAATCTGTACTTACATGTCCGTACTTTTCTAGAATACAATGCACTAAATGTTCCAGTTTAATAGGTTTTGAAATATTAGGCATTTTGGAAATTAATTGTTTTTTTTTTCACACTAGCCGTGTGTAGGACGGACTAAGAAAGGGAAGAGCCAGACTGAAAAATTCAATGACATAGCCGGGATTTGAACCACGGATCTTCTGGTCTCCGTCCAGCCGCTCTAAACCATTCAGCTACTATGGCCAAGTACCAACATCACATTAAATTCTCCAACTGACTCGTGACTCGCGACTCGCCATTAAGGTAGTTGTCTCAAGTGTTTACGTCTTTATGAGAACTCCTAGTGGTTTACCGGGAAAAACACGAGTCAGAAGAGACCAGAAGATCCGTGGTTCAAATCCCGGCTATGGCATTGAGTTTTTCAATCTGGCTCTACCCTTTCATTAGGCATTTTGTTCTGAAGTTAAAGACAAACGTTTCAGTTCGTTCTTACCCTCTGCTACCAGAGAGAAAATGTATCGGGTATGGACCATAAGTTCTGGCGTTTTTTTTTTTTTTTTTTTTTTTTTTTTTTTTTTTTTTTTTTTCATTTTAAGTGAAAATTTTGCATGGGAAATAAAATGTTTTGGCAACGCATTTTGTTATTCCATAGAGAATTGTTTGCTCTATAGAAAAAGTGTCTTCATTTTGTGTATGCTTATATATGTTTGTACCCACTTTTCAGATCAATAAAATGACGAATGTTGGCAACTGAAAGCTCCATGGACCCCGGACTTATTTGAGCATCATTTCATACACCGTCCGATATGACTTAACGTTGGAGGACGTAAATAAAAAAAAAAAGGATCAATAAAATGGAGGATCAAATCAACAACTGAGAGCATTTTTGATAACTTCTGCTTTTTCCGTTTAATCGAGGTGACAAAGCCACAGAACCACCTGCCAGTCTAAAAGATGCTAATTGTGTTATTAACAATAGAGTTATTTAAATGTAGAATCGGAAATGAAAAACACAGTGCACCGCCGAAATTTGAACCACGGATTAATTTTTCAGTTGTGACTCTACCTTTAAAAAAAGAAGTTTGCCTTCACACGGTTTGTTTGAGGTGGAACAATCAATAGATATAATTGATTTCCCTTACAAATGGAGACAGAAATGCTTCCTGTCTTTCCTATATTGTATCCCATGCCTTAAAACTATTTGCTGTTCCCCTGAAAGAGCGCGGTGACGTCACACGCTAAACTCGTGTACAGCGGTGTGAGCTGATGTCACACCGGCACTGCCTGTTCTTCCCTGATGTATACTGTATTACTTTTATGGCAGTCTACAGATTATACTCTTGTTTTAGGAGCCATTTAAACCATACAGACCCATGTTGCCTAATACCTAATCATTTCAAAGTTTTATGCATTGATTCAAATGCTTTGCTGATGTACGTAGAAGCAAATTGGCAACTTATATGTACTTTTACGACCCGAAATATAGCAATATATATTGCTCTCGCAGTGTGAAAACATTCAAAGTTCGTAAATCTGAAACCCACAACACCTGGGTATTAATATCTACTAAGTGTTACTAATATCTATCTTGAACAAGAGCTTAATTGAAGCTACCGAGTTATGTATTTGTTAGCTATACTTTCCAAATAATGCAAAATTTAACTGTACATCCAGTTTCTCAAATTATGTATTTCTATACAAAATGTTTTGGGGGGAGTGAAATAACTCTTCTACCAATCATTGGTAAATGCTAGAGAAAGTAGCAAGCTTCTGTGTAAATAATTTGCAGCACACATACGAAAATAGATGGAAGTGAGTAAAGAAAGATTTATAATGGTAACACATAATTTCTCAAATCGGAGTTTAAGTGAACGCTGTTCAACCGTTCGAACCAACGCCATCCGTTCATCATAGTTGGCTGTTTCTCAGGCTACGGGTCAGAGACCCCTGCTGTGTGTGAAGTAATCCAGTTTAATGGGCACGGCGTCGCCAAAAGACAGAATATTAATCAAAGAGGGTTCACGTGTGCGACATCCCCACCCCCAACCCTCTGCTGTCCTATCTCATCAGCCTCATACTCACTCACTTCCACATCAATTTCCTGCACCATCAACATTGCACCCAGAAATAGTTTCTGCCTTTGTCTGCGGTAATGCGCTGCCCTGCGGCAATGAATGAACAAAACACAAACAAATATTTGGGGAAATGAACCCACACAATAAACGACTGGCAAGTAAATAATGAATGAAGCCGATGAACATGTTTTCAGTATTCTTTGCCAACTGTTTCTGCCCTAATATATGTACCATCCAAGAGATGCTGGCAGCGAATACATGCAAAGACCTTGAATATCTCGCATCTATATCATGCCTAACCTCAATCACAAAGATGAGCAACACATGCAGCAAAATTACTGCTAGCAAATGCTTTTGATTCACTTGAAATTTCAGTGCCAAGGTTAAGGAAATGTTTACAAGAAGAGTCACTGCTCTCACTCAAAATAACAACCACGTGCACGTTTTCCTTTCGGTCTGAATAATCGTAATAATCGAATTGGATGTCGGCATAAAAGATAGTGAAGACAGATAAATGCTGTATCACCTATTCGATTATTAGAGCAACATGATTTTCTGTGGTTACTTTTAGTAGGTTAATGGCATAAGATTTCATACATGCAAAACCAAAATTTTGGCATAAAGGTAACCAAAGTTAAACTACACACTCTTCAAATACTATCAAATTACAAAATATCTTTATAATGACAATTACAATGGAGCGGAGATTAATACTTCTAGTACCATCCTGCGTAGCGCTACTAATGCGATATGCGGTCTTTTTACTTTCAACTTTATACATCGCTCCTTTACAACGGGGCTCATTTCGCGAACAATCAAGACGGTTAAATCTAATTCATAAAATGCACTCCACTGCTTGCTAATACATGTCCTGTACTAACTTAATTTGGACGTTTTTGAAAGAATATAGAGCTATTTAGACCTGAGAAGCATATGTATTGTTATGAGTAGCTTATTGCGATACCGCCTTTGAGTGTAAATGTCGTTTGGAATAGCGTGAGGATAACACTTATTGGTTCATAAACTTCTTAGTCATTGAAGCGTCTTCTGTAGCATTATTTACACTTAATAGAGAAACTTCTGTTCCAAGTATCTCTAAAAAGATAATCCTCTATCATTTGCAATAACTAATTTCGTAATAAAATCGTGCCGCCTTCAACTCAGTATTTTTTAAAATTTTATTCAAGAAGAACGTGATTGTACATTTGAAAATATTCAAAGTTCACTTTACCAAGCATACGAGGTTCGTTTGATAAGTATGGCAAATCTCCATGAAGGGGTGGATTTTTTGTTGCTACTTTGTGAGTGGTAAGCTTGATTGTTCAAAAGATTGTACAGAAAATCTGAAGGTGCTACAATATACAGTTCATTGTTGACAGCCATCCAAACTGAAGTTTGGTGCTGTTATTAAACATTTTCATTTGAAGGGCTGGACTGCTGTACAAGTCAAAACTGAATTGGATGAAGTTCACACGTACTCTGCACCAACAGTGAAGACCATTTACTTTTGGATCAATGAATTTAAACGTCGTCGTAGAAGCACCAAACATGAATCGCGCTCTGGTTGCCCAATTAAGGTCACTATTGAAAATATCCACGATATGATTGTGCAAGACCACCGAATCAAAGTTCGTGAGATTGCTGAGGTTGTAGCCATCTCAACTGAGCGAGTGCGCAATATCCTGCATGAAAAACTGGCAATGAAAAAGCTGGGTGCAAGATGGGTGCCGCGATTACTCACATTAAAATAACAGTCAAAACAATGGACAAAGGCTGATGAAAGTGCACCAAAGAAGGCAAGGACCATTTTTTCAGCTGGTAAGGTGATGGCCACTGTTTTTTTGGGATTCTCAAGAAATAATCCTCATAGACTACTTGGAAAATGGCAGAAGCACAACTGCAGCCTATTATACTTCATTATTGGATCGTTTGCAATATATGACGGAAAAGAGACCGAAATTGAAATGCAAAAAAGCATTCTTTCGCCACAATAGTGTATCATCGCACACATCAGCAATCGCAATGGTGAAAGTGCATGATTTGGGCTTTGAATTGGTTCCTCATCCACATTATTCACCATAATTAGCCCCAAGTAATTTCTTCCTGCTCCCAAACTTGAAAATTTGGCTTGGTGGTAAGAAATTTTCATCAAATGAAGAAGTGATAGTCACCGTCAATGGGTATTTTGCAGACCTTGACGGAACCTACTTTTCCGACGGGATGAAAAAGCTGAAATGTCGCTGGACAAAGTATATAGCCATCAGTGGAGATTATGCCGAGAAATAAGGTGAGATGTTCACGACAATATATATATTGTCCCGACAACGGGCATAAAAGTTTCGGTGTAAATAGATAACAGACGGCGGATAGTGTTTCGCGGTAATAAAGAGCCTGCATAAGCAGTTAACGATAGCGCGGCTAGTGTACATAAAGAGCTGGCAAATAAAGATAGCTGAGGTAAATAACTTGCCGGCAGAGATAGGATTTCACGTTTGGAAGGTTATAGTGATATCTTTATCGACAGAGAAAAGTTGTTTTCTTATTTGTGCGCGAAACCTTTCGAATTTATGAATGAGATATATAAGAGATTGTGACACGCCAGCGGACAGTTGTAAAACAGTGAGGCGAGGAGTAAACAGCTGTAAAGAGAGCTGTTTATTGTCATCGACCTTGGTGTTGTAGATTGTGATATGTGATGTAATTCTGCTGCTACGCAGTGTGTTTCTACGCAAATGAAGAACAGTTACAATTTCGGAAAATTGGACTTTGAATTCTACGAACCCACAGTCAAAATATATATATTCTTGGCTTTTACCAGACTTATCAAACGACCTATGTATACAAGGGCCATAATTTTTACAAAAGCAAACAGCGTTCGCAAACTTTGTGTGCCACTTTCTGGTAGTCAATGAACACTTAGACAAACAGATCTAAAAATAGTACATTTTAAGGAAAAGCTGAGTTAGTATTTATGAACGTTCTTTAACTGCTACGATTCTCAGCATCCTATTCTATATTGAGCATGAAAGACCGCTTAATTTTGTTCAGAGGCCCCTTTGTTAGGCTTGAGGTTATTTTACATAACGTATATCTGCGACTCGGGTCTTCCTTCGCGAAGGAAGCAACGCTAAAGACTTTTACAGGCGAAAAAAAAATCGTCGTCCTCCACCAAGTTTGAACCCGTGACCTCGGAAATCAGAGACTATTACGTTACCTCTAAACAAATTTTTAGGAAGCTTTCCGTATAAACTACTTGCTCTTAATTTTGAACGAACTTCAAATTTGAAATGTGTGAACAAACCTTCTCGTACATTAAATTTCAAGTGCATAACTGCAGTTGTTCGCTTAGCTCTCCAACTAAACTATGCTTAATTTGAAATATGCACACAAATTGTAGCTATTGCGAATAAAACAGCTCAACTCTTGGGGTTGTAGTGGATGGTAAACTGTTTCATGTGCACAAACACAAGCCCAAAGCGATGCTAAAAGATGCTCGGCAGTAGCGGATACATCATAGATATTTTGTTAACACATCTGTCAAAGGGAGAGCGTCAGTTCGAACTGGCGTTTTATTCAAAATGCATAGACGGAACTTAGAAGAGTGTAAAGTCATCGGGCTGTAAATCCTCGTTTGTCCACTTTAGGACCTATGTTAAGTTTCTAATAAAGAAAATATTTAACCTGGAGACACCTCATTCCGTTCATAAACTTCCCTCACTCTCATTTCGGGGACTGGGCTGATCACCTATCCCTTGAATTTCTCCCTCTGATCCATAGTTGTGGCTCCTTCACCGACGCCTAAAATGGCATAAGGGGTAAAGTACCATAAATAAACAGGACTGTGTCCTATACCAAGGGAAGAACAAGAGAAGAACCTGGAGATAGGTATGTCTTCTCTCTTAATTTTTAACTAACAGCATGTTCATTACATTTGTAATATTACATGCTTTAATACAAACTTCTTGTCCTTACTACATAATATTATTTTATGTAATGCAATTTTATATGTTATCTCTATTTAGACATTAGAAGTGTTTTCACCATCTTGCTCTAAAATAGGTAGACAATACGCAGGTATAATCAGTATTTTCTATATATTTACATTGCATTTTGTTTGACTACTTCTATTTCTATTGTTACATATGTCTAATACATATTTTCTAGTGTGTTCATTTATGTATCGTTATCTACCGTTGTGTATTCACAATTCTTAACTGAATGTTTATAAGTTTATTGATTGTATACACTTGTAGAAAGCTTTCAGATTTTTGTTTATTAACTTTTGGGTATGTCCTCTGTTTTCTTTACTTCATTTATTAATTCTGCTGTTTGTTCTTTTATGTCGTGGTATTCGTAAATGAGATGGTTGACTGTTGTGCTCTGTTGCATTTTCCTTGATGTGAAATCTGTGTAACTATGCTTTGTTTCCCCATGTCCTATAAGCATGGCTGTAAAAACCGGACTAACTGATAGTTTTATTTTCACGCTATCCTTTATTGTTGGGAAGAACGATTTACTAGTTGTTGCTTCTTTTGAGCCCAGGGTCCATAGAGCTTAGAGTTACCCGATACTCCTCTTTCAGGATAAGGGAAAATCCTGGAAAAAACGTTATCCGGGTAACACGCCCTGACCGAGATTCGAACTCAGGACCTCTTGAACGTGAGGCAGACACGCTACCATCTACGCTACCGAGGCGAGCTGTTCCACTTATTCTACCGGCTAGCTTCATAGATTTCTCTTCGAATTGTTGTTTTAGTAATTTTGTGATAGCTAAAGGCAACTCCATCTGTAGATGCTTGTTTTGTCAACTCGTCGGCTAGCAATACCAAAACGTGATTTGACCCATCTGAAGTGGATTTCTCATTTATTTTGGTGCACAATTCTGGCAGTTCTATTATTGAATTGAAAAATTATGAATCTGAAATGTTTAAGGCAAATTTTACTCCTCGGTTTTCAATGCCATAGTTGTAGACATGAGAACTATTCACACAAAACATGAATATAAGCACTCTAAGGACGTTTAATCAGCAAACGGGAGCTGTTTTTTTTTCATAAAATTAAAAAGCAAATCTATATATGCCTACTTTTATCTGTGGGATAACTTAATAGCCCTGCAAATCTGGATATCCGAGAGAAGAACATTGCTCCTGCACTAGATAGCAGCTGATGTGTGTTTGGTATATTGCCTATTCCAAACGACGTTATAGATGTTCGAACATAAAAATTTTGCTAACCACCCAATTATACAAAATAGATCTAAATCTATTAGCTTTAAGGTTTGTTCTGATTTTTCATCAACACACTTTATCGTCCTAAAAATCTTTAAAAGCTGACCGGTTGTGGTTAATATGCAGTAAACTTAAAAACAAATCAAACAAATAATTTAACTTTGTTATACAATTTTTAGTCAGAGAAGATAAAAAACACATTTACTACGACGTGCCAAAGCCAATTATTACATAGACGGTTCAGAAGTTCCAAGAAATGAAGATGGAGCGAAGGCGCTTGCGTATCGGCATCAAGATGTCTGTCGCCTTGCTACCTTCATTTGTCACCCGCATCTCATCTGACTTAATTTCGTCTCATCTCTTGATTAAAAAAGCATGTGAGACATTCATTCATTATTCAGGCTCGTGCGATTTCGTGTAACAGTAGAAGATAAACCACAGGGCATTTATAGACGTGTTCGCTATGACATTTCTCTGTGTACTTGAAACGGCTCATGAAACATTGTACGTACATGTTTTGTAATTTTAAGCACGATCTGTAGATCATTTTCATTCCCGTTATATTCCAAAATATATATGCTGTAGTATCAGTGACTAATATTTATAATCTATGTATATTTACCGTTTTATTATATGTTCTGTTTTATATCACTACTTTCTTCTGCTTATGTACAGTTGGTCAAATAGTGTTTGACCGCTTGACAGAAACTAAGATTACATCGTGGTTCCAAACTTAGCCGAAGTTGCAGGCAAACTCCTACAAGAGTAGTGATCTGTGACTGCGAATAGTATTGACAAGAATCAATCTTCAATGACATAATTATTTTCCTCAAGTAAAACAAAGTGTTTACGTCTATCTGGGTTAAAATCAGAAGAGGCAGCGAAACTGTCTTTGAGGAAACTTCGACCACACCACTGAAGATGTCTACCGCAGTTGTGAACGAAACGTTTGGACGTTCTTACGCCAACAGACCACGGCAAAACAGCCCGGAAAAATTTAATTGTAATAAGACATAGTAACCTACGAAACGTGGCACTACGTTACTAATATCAGATTAACTGTACTGGATTAGCTCCTTGCTGTATATATATAACATTGGTAACTTAACGTGAGTCATTTTTGTTAGTAATAAACTCATACGAAAAAAAAAAATCATGTACGATATTTTGTAGATGCCGCATGACAGTTCAATCTAGAAAAACTTCAAATTTAATAACAAATATTAACACTACAAGACATGTTGTTTGACTTATATTTTAGGAAGTTTCATATTTTCCGTGCAATAATAGTTTATAGTTAATACTTATGCTAAAATATTAAGAAAGAAAAACAAAACTCAAGACACGTATTGCACAGCCGTGAAATTACCTTAAACATTTGGTATTTGAATTAGTTATAAGACATTTTGGAGGAAAAGGAAAATAAGGACAATTTGCGTAACATTTTAAAACTTCATTTTAATTAACATTTCTAGCAATTAACGTGCTTCTAACGTGAGTGTCTAAAACAATTATCATAGTAGAACATGTTGCCTTATTAAGGTCCTACAAACAGGGAGCACCAAACAGAATATAGCCTTGCATTATTTCACAACTTCAATTAAGTTTATCAGATGGGCTTAAATGTTAGGACAGCCTAGAGGTTAACAGCTACAGAAATGCGTTCTGAAATCTTACTGGCATAATAGTCATGATCCTCACCCTGATTTGTAAAACATGGGTTAGAGGCTAGCACCTATCAATTTTTAATGTTTTACCCTTGACCCTCTTAACTGCAGATATCAATACTAACGATTCTCTGTTTTTACAATTAACTATACCAAGTAACAACTCGGGTCTAACAACATGAATCACTGATTACTAACAGTGTTGGAATTAAGTAAACACAATGCATGATGGAATTCTTGAAAAAGGGGTCAACGTTACCGATTCACTGCAAATAAGATTCAATTTTAACCTCCAGTTTGCAAAGCCAATATTTAGTGCAATACGAGGGGGGACCCAAAAGAAACCGGATTGTTGTCATAAAAACTTTATTGGTGAACCTTTTTACAAAATTACTTCAGTTACCTTCAAAATACTCTTCATTGCATGCGATGCACTTGTCAAGTCTCTTTTCCCACTCACTGTTGGAAGCATGTTTGGAACTCTTCAAGTTTGATATTGTCCAGTGCCCTTTGCGAAGCTGTTTTTACCGCCTCGACATCGTCATAATACTCCCCTTTTAGCGTCCTTTTCATTTGCGGAAATAGGAAAAAGTCGCACGGGGCTAGTTCCGGCGAATACGGAGCGTGGGGAATGACAGACCACCTCTGCGATGCCAAATCACTGTGCTGGAGCGTTGTCGTGATGCAGAAACAAGTCACCTGATCGCCAAAGTTCCGGGCGTTTCCTCCTCACATCCTCTCGCAGACGCCTTAAAATATCCAAGTAAAAGTACTGGTCAACAGTCTGGCCAGGGTGTACGAGTTCCCTATGCACAATTCCACGAACATCAAAAAAGACAATGATCATCGTCTTCACATTTGACCTCACTTGCCTTGCTTGTTTTGGTCTGGGAGAGTTGGGAGTCCTCCACTGGCTTCACGCTTGCTTGGTTTCTGGGTCATACCCGTAACACCAACTCTCATCCCCTGTAATGACTTTGTTCAAGAAGTTTGGATCACGTACAATCTCTGTTTTCAAGTCCTGATACACATTCATGCGGATGGTTTTGTGCTCCTGTGTGAGAAGGCGCGGAACAAATTTAGCAGCAACGCGTCTCATGTGCAAATCCTCCCTCAAAATCCGCTGGCACGAGCTCCAACTGATTCCTGTCGCTGCTGAAATTTGGTCGAACGTTTGGCGACGATCCTCGTTGATCTTTTGGCTGACCTTTTCAATGTTCTCCTCATTTCGCGATGTTGAAGGGCGTCCAGAACGAGCTTGGTCCTCAACACACATCTCACCACGTTTAAAGCGCCCAAACCACTCTAAAACCTGTGTGCGGCTCATAGTGTCCTCCTGGAAAGCTTCCTGAAGCTTTTGGTGTGTCTCCGTAGCAGTTTTTTGAAGCAGGAAACAAAATTTCACACACAATCTTTGTTCTTTTAAAGTTGCCATAACGACTTCGCATAGGCAACCCGCCAACAGTCAGAGAAACACAATACCACACTTGCACGTTCAGCTCTACACTGACGCCGTCTGCACAGCTGTTTCATGAAGGTCTCTACTAACACCATCTAGCGTGAGAACCCTGCACTACGTCTACGAGTGGCAGCGTCCTCGGAGTCCGGTTTCTTTTGCACCCCCCCCCCCGTAAGATGAAGTTAATATTATTGAACAATTATACCTATTATATGTATCATATTTAAGTTTATAAGATCAGTGGTGCCTGTAAATTACCACGTATTCGTATTTAACATTTTGTCATGTATAAATGTGAATCTGAAGGACACTTATTTTCAAATTCCTATCAACGGGAACGTGTAATTACTACGTAGTATATGTTTTTATCGTTTCATCTTTATTTGTTTGCCATTTATAAAAACAATTACAAGAACGTATAGTTCACAGAAAATACTGCGAGTGTGATGTTTGTTCAGATAATGATCTTTTCATCCCCTAAATAAGTATAAAGAAATACCTAGAAAGAAAATAAATTACTACCATTTCTAACTATATCTAGTAGTGCAATGAGATTTGCCCCTTAAACATGAAACTTGGCATCATATGAAGATAGCCCCATTTACCCACTGTTCCTGCTGTACGAACCTCCTAGTGTCCCTATGGGGTTTGGGTAAGTCGTCACAGAGCGCTTTCCAGCTGCATTCATATAGAGTATATATAAGTATATATACTTATATATACTCTTTTCCTTATTTAACCTTGTTTTTATTGTTTCCGTTTGATTTCCCGTAGGGAAGGGGATCCTCCCTTTCAGCTGCCGTGGTGCGGGCGCTGCGGATCCTTAGCACTCGTGGTACCTCTGACGTTACTAGAGGAACCTCGTGCCAAACATTCGAGCCCCTCCCTGATTACGAGTTGTTCGGATTGAGTTGGACTCGAGGGGTCAGTGGTTCCCGATACCCGTGGGTGATCGGGTAAGTCTCCGGACGGGGTTGAGGGAAGTTATTAATATTCCCGGGTACTAGCCTGCAGAGCTAGTAGAAGGCGTGCTAGATCGCCAGGCGGCCCTACCGAGGTCATATCGGTAGCCCTCCCATTTTGGTGCTGGCGCGCGTAAGTGGCGTATCCACTTCCACCCCGTCTTGTATCCTTGGACCAGATGGGGGGGGGTGTTAGTAACCCAGGTCTTGCCCTATGGAAATCCCCACGGAGGACGCCGGGCGCCCTTTGGGACAGCTCGGATACTCCCTGGTTGAAAGAGGCCCGGGTCTTGGTCCTATGGGTCCAGGACTAATGGGAGTAGAACCTCTGGACTCAACTGTTTCCGTTTGATTACTGTTTGCTTTTACCGTATACACTATACCCATGCCCAAGGCGGCACTTGAACACGCGACCCTTTACGCGGAGGAAGCTAGAGATATAATCACTAGCGACCACGGCTACGACGGGCGGCTGCTGGATGGTCAAGCCAGTAAGTCTTAGAGAACTCAGCGCGTCTCTGCCGCTTACTCCCTGCGGTTCCTTCATCTCATCCCTTCCTCCCGGGATGTATGCATAAAAGATCGAATTTTGGGTCGATGTGCTAAGTGTCTCCTCCGATACCTAATCTGCCTTTACCTCTTTGCATAACTGGTAAACCGGAAGGGATAGACACATTCTTACTACACAAACAATGCAGAACTGATTAAAACACACAATTTGTGCCAAATACATAGTGTGTGTGTGTGTGTGTGTGTGTGTGTGTGTGTGTGTGTGTGTGTGTGTGTGTGTGTGTGTGTGTGTGTGTGTGTGTGTGTGTGTGTGTGTGTGTGTGTGTGTGTGTGTGTGTGTGTGTGTGTGTGTGTGTGTGTGTGTGTGTGTGTGTGTGTGTGTGTGTGTGTGTGTGTGTGTGTGTGTGTGTGTGTGTGTGTGTGTGTGTGTGTGTGTGTGTGTGTGTGTGTGTGTGTGTGTGTGTGTGTGTGTGTGTGTGTGTGTGTGTGTGTGTGTGTGTGTGTGTGTGTGTGTGTGTGTGTGTGTGTGTGTGTGTGTGTGTGTGTGTGTGTGTGTGTGTGTGTGTGTGTGTGTGTGTGTGTGTGTGTGTGTGTGTGTGTGTGTGTGTGTGTGTGTGTGTGTGTGTGTGTGTGTGTGTGTGTGTGTGTGTGTGTGTGTGTGTGTGTGTGTGTGTGTGTGTGTGTGTGTGTGTGTGTGTGTGTGTGTGTGTGTGTGTGTGTGTGTGTGTGTGTGTGTGTGTGTGTGTGTGTGTGTGTGTGTGTGTGTGTGTGTGTGTGTGTGTGTGTGTGTGTGTGTGTGTGTGTGTGTGTGTGTGTGTGTGTGTGTGTGTGTGTGTGTGTGTGTGTGTGTGTGTGTGTGTGTGTGTGTGTGTGTGTGTGTGTGTGTGTGTGTGTGTGTGTGTGTGTGTGTGTGTGTGGAGTGAACCATTTCAGAGACATTACTTATTATTGGCTTGAATTTTCCAATTGCTTGTACTTTTCTAAAATGGGAGGTTGTTATTCGTTTTTTTTTATCTCTTGACAATGCAAAGAGAACGGAATTTCAAAGCCATCACGTAGCAACCAGCTTTTAAAAAGATTTGACTATCGCTTAAAGTCTATATTCCAATACTCCCTTTACATCTAAAAGTATAGCAATAAGGTGAGTAACATGAAGTAGAGAGAGGGATAAGCCTTTGGTTAGAATACTGTCTACAAGAGTAGAAAAAAGTCATGTCAGTGCAACACATCAGAATTTTTTAAGCTGTTTTTTGTTTACTCAGGACAACTCAAAATAGGTATGTTTTTGAAGTAACGTCGTAACTGAACTCTGGAATGTAATAAAATACTTCCTGCTAGAGAAAGTAAAAATTAACAGTAAACCATTTTTCTGTCATAGAGGGAGAAACGAAAAACGCTAAGCGCATTTACTGTTTGTCCCACTTTAATTCTGTGCAGGGGACAAAGGCTAGAGCATCACAGCGGCTATTGCTTAAACAGAACAAAATGCCAAATAAAATAAAATAGCCAGACCGTTAATACATCATTTTTATGTGTCATAAATACTGTCACCATAGCCACGCGTCATTTCCTTTAAGAAATCACAAAACTAGCACTCTATAAAAGCCGGTTGGTTCCTCGAAGACGTACACGTCCCATTAAAGCTTTCGATAAACTCGTTCAGCTGGTTAGAATTTATTGCTCGGCAATGGGTAGAGTGTGTACTAATTAGGACCGCTTTTTATTTGTTTACGGAACGTTTTATGCGTGACCACTACAAAATATGAAATGAAACATTGCCACAACCGCCTAATCAGACCGGCATCTTTATGTATGCCTTCACAATCTTTTAGTCCAGGCGTAAACCTCTCTTTGATGGTTTAACTTTGTATTCCACAGTCAAGAAGGCGTTTCACTTCGAAATCATGGGGCAATGTAAGGGAACAGTGTAGAAACCGTTACATTATGGGATTTTTTTCCCCTACTACGTAGTTATGAGTAGCAGAGATATTGCATTTCATCCAAATTTTGTATGTCAAGATGTTCTTGTTGTTCTTCTTCTTTTTCACTCCATGGTTTGGGCATATCGGCCGTTCCGGCGTTTCCTGGGTCGTCCTCTGTCTCTTCTTCCTTTTGGATTATAGTTAAGTACTGCATTTGGATATCTTCCATCCTCCATTCTTAATATATGTTCATGCCATTGTTGCCTTCGTTCTGATATTTTGTCATGGATTGGTTCGATTTCTAATTCCTTTCTAATATCCTCATTTCTTATTTTATCCAATATTGTACAACCTTTAACACTTCTTAAAAATTTCATTTCTGCAGTCTGTATTTTATTTAAATCCTTTTGTGTTGGCACCCAGGTTTCGCTTCCTTATACTAAAGTTGGAACAGCCATTAACTTATACATTTTCATTTTTGTATCCCTTCTCACTCTGTTTTTAAAAGTTCTTTGGATTGTCCCACATATTGCTTGGAATTTGTTTACTTTTTCTTCTATATCAGCATTGTTTCTAAAATTTATGTTACATCCTAAATATTTAAAACTCGATATTTGTTCTAAAATCCTATTTCCTAAAACAATTTTTGATCTTACTTTATAATTTCCTTTAAAAGTCATAATTTTTGTTTTTTTCTTCTGATATTTTGAAAGTATGCTTTTGTACTATATTATTTAGAATATACATTGATTTTTGCAGTTGATTTTCATTCCGATGAATCAATATTTGGTCATCCGCAAACAGCAGGATATTAATATAAATATTTTCTTTTATTTTGATTCCTGGGTCTACTAAAATCTTCCATTCAATTAGAATATCGTCCATATATATACTAAAAAGAGTAGGTGATAAGCTACACCAGTATTGGTAGAAATTTGTTCTGTTAACCTATCCCCAGTATCAATTCTGATAGCTGTATTTGTGTATATGCCCTTTATTGCATTAATAATATGTGGTGGGTAACCCTTACTTTCTAATATTTGTCACAGTTTTGATCTATTTATTCTATCAAAAGCCTTTTCCAGGTCAATGAATGCGATATGTGTTTCCAAATTCTTTTCCCTTCCCTTCCTTTCCCTTCCCTGTATGTCAAGATGTCAACGGAAATATTTGTTTTGACGCCCGCGGAGCCCGAAAAACGACTTTTAGAAAATTATCTGTGGGTGCGTCTGTCTGTGAACGACCTCTTGAGGCACGAAAATTATCAAGAAAACTCCCAACCCAAACTACACTTTACATGGGGGGGGGGGGGACTGAACATTTTGATTTTCTCAAACATGACTCAATAATTTTAATTACAATACAATATGCACAGATATTTTTATGGCAAATTAACTGCAATCTTCAATTATGTCCTCTTCATCCTGGACAATTTTTGAACATCTGGTAAACCGCAAACGGATAGACAAATCTAGCTTCATAAAACACTCATCTCTTCAAAGCAGCCGCTTTAGGACTAAGTTTTTGTAGAGATTGCTTTAATGTTTGCAATACATACACTTTTATCGAATAGGAAGTCACTAGTGTTATGTCCTGCCCTTGTAATAGAATGGAATTTCTAAGTTATCACACAATGATAAGCTCTTAAAAGTTCTGACATAGCTTAAGCTTACCGTGTCCTCCTATTCCTATTGTATCTATAAGAAAATATGCAACAAAACCACTTCTATATACAATTATCTGGATGAACATGAATTAGAAAAATAAGTGTCTTTAGAAATAGTTTGTACTAGTGAATACTGAAATAATGAGCATAGATAGTAATGTGAGCGCAAATCTCAGAAAAAAAAATTGTTTTACTCTCTCTCTCTCTCTCTGCCGCTTAGAGTAGCCATTTTATTCTATTTAAAACGTCCGAAATTGAGATTTTTCAGGAAATACCTTTAGTGGTTCTCTAAATAAACAGGAAAAGAAAGCACTATTAAAAATAGTTTCCTCTGTGTGCGTGCGTGTGTGTGTGTGCGCGCGTGTATGCGGACGCGCGCGCGTACATGAACAGCATAATTTTAAAAAATCCATCTATAGCCTTTCCAGGATGTAAAGCGACAATGTTTCAAGGATTTAGAACCCCACGGATTTGTATGTCAGCGTTTTTGTCACTTGCTTATTTTTTTAAAAAGTACTAACGACATATGTTTGAAGTAAAATACCGATTTTACCAAGAGTGTTTAACGCCCATTCTTAATACGATGGCTGTTCAATAAAGAATGATCATAATTTTTTTACGGTCATAGTTTTTCGCACTAAAATTTAATCTTATATTCTGTTAGCTTAATGTGAAACAAACACGCCGTAGTAGTTTCATTGTTGGTACTCCTAGTTCCCGCCTGTGAGAACCAGGCAAGTTCAGACATGTTCAGTATCGCCTACCGCTGCAATGGAGCTAACATGCAGTTAAAGTTGATGTTAGAGGAAGATCCAAAGTTTATTTAAAAGGTAAAACACTGCTGATGAAACTTGGCTACATCATTTTGATCCTGAGAGCAAACAGCAAAGCTCAGTGTGGAAATCTCCTTCATCATCAACCCCCAAAAAACAAAAGTGGTTGCTTCTGCTGGGAAAGTTATAGTGATCTCATTCTTTGATATTTATGGAATGGTTTATCAGTATGTTATACCTGCACACACATCAGTAACTGGACAATACTACAGGGATGTCCTGAAAACATTGCGAGTCCATATCAGGCGCAAAAGACCACATTTCCATGAAGCATGCTGGATGCTGCACCACGATAATGCGCGGCCGCATATTGCCAATGTTGTTGCTGAATATCTTACAAAATTCAACGTGAAGTGCATCCCTCACCCTCCCGATAGTCCGGATTTAGCCCCATGTGACTTTTTTCTATTTCCTAAGTTGAAGAAAAGTCTTCGTGGAAGGCATTATCCATCATCAGAAGCAGTGGTGAATGCTCCGGAGGTGATACTGAAGGATCTCTCAAAAATGGTTTCCAGAATGTCTTTAAAGACTGGCAGAAACGCTGGGACAAGTGCATCGCATTCAGGGGAGACTATGTTGAGAAGGACCATCAAAATTATGAGGATGAGTAAAGGTACATTGTCAAAAAGCAATTGTGATCATTCTTTATTGAACAACCCTCGTACATACAGCATCACCTGGAAATGTTTAAGTGAGGAAGAATTTAGGAAAGGAATGTCCCAGGCTGAAGGTTACGATACCTTCCCAAAATCTGTAAGTTATAAGGATTGAAAAGGCCTCAGTCAGAGACTATGGTCCTAGTACGGTTTAAACTGGGGACCTCCCAAACATAAATCCCAGGTTTAACTGTCATTCGGCATCTTTAATTCACTTTGAGGAGGGGGGTTCGTTAGTAACCAAAACTGATTGCGAACAGTTGTTTTATTTTCCGTACACCAAAAGCCACACTGCTTAATTTGAGATCCACATATTTTTATGTGACATGTATTTATTTGTCCATCTATAACGGTTTACTGGGTATGAGTAGGTACAATATATAAAATAGATTCTGAATAAAGACTTCATAGGCTATACGAAGAGCTTCCATACATTTTACTGCTGAGATACGTGCTCTGAGGGGTCAATTGAGAAGTAGCAGCTCCTAGTTGTGAAGACAAATATACCTAGCGGCCGGGTGGGACTAGGGTGCTGAACGAGTACTGCACTACAATCATGGCGCCTATGTTTGGAAGAGGTAGAGGATGTGGCGGCCGGGCGGAATGCCTTGGTATGGAAAGGGCTGTTACGCGGCGCGGTTACTTTTGTTAGTGATGAAAATATAGTAGGTATATGGTACCTTAATGAACATCGTTGAGTCGTTTTAAAGAAAAACTAAAGAAAAATTTCCCATGTAAAGAATATTTTGGAGAAGGAGGATTTTCATCAAAGTCTTCGTATATCACCCTTGGAAGATGCTGAAATTAACATTTTAAAAGATTTTTTTTTTCATTCAAGGAAGCTCAAAGTTTGTATTTCTGATAAAATCTTAATATCAAAATTTTCGGGAAACACAACACTTATTATACATAGATGACAAAGAAAAGAACAGTAATAGTATTTACTGTCTTCAAAGATATACATATTATATTATATAAGAAAAAATTATCTATTATTTCCAGGATAGTTGTGTTTCTGAAGGACATACTAAGCTGATAAAAGGTATCCATTGCCTATAGAAAAATCGTGGTTCTGGAAATCCAAAATACTAAGTGAGAATAAATTAGGCAATGTGTCCAGCACAGTTGTGTTTCTGGAGATCCCTTACGTAGGTTAAAACATTCAGTATCTTCAACTAAGTAGATATGTAATGTTGGCATCTACCTATAGTGTCTGACTAGGTATTTATTGTATCCACGACCATTGCGTTTCCGGAGGTCTGACTTACTAAGAATAAGATATGCACTTCTCCAGGTTTACTATGTTTCTGAAGTTCCTAAATGACAATGGAATTTATTGGTGCACGACATCAAAGTTTTTGGAAACTCATGTGGTAAGCCATAAGAAGAATGTGTCTCCAAATTACTTCTGTTTTTTGAGATCTCATACAGCAAATTAGAAAGAAAAAGGAAAATCGCAGTCACATATAGGAGTAATTAGAATTACGTTTCTGGAGATCTAGAGTTGCCATATTTCACAGATTTTGCTTTATGGTAATAGACATATTCGAAACCAAAGAGTGAGTGTGAGATTTAAGGGCCCGTCGACAGCTAGGTCATTTGGGCCTTCGAAACCAAGAAACATAAGCCTGCGAATTTTAAGTAGTTAATAATGAGCGTGAAAAATATTCCGAATAATCATGTTTTGTTGCCATTCGTATATTAGGAGTGAACGAATGAATAAGACGCTGAACGAACGATTGTTAAAATTATGCTCACCCGGGCCCTGGGTCAAAATTTAAAGAGATAGGTATTAGTTATAGATTACCTGGTGAATTGACTGGAGCAAGTCCTTTTATGAGCTACGTACGATATCTTGACTGAATATTGCTGAATACTGTACCAGAGCGGGAAAATGTAGAAAACTTACTGAAATGAATGAAAGAAAAATACAACTTACAAAGTGAACGAGAGCTTATTGTTTGATCGACTGTGAAATTAAATGGTTCTCTCCAAGGCACAAAAGACAATAGCTTGTAGAGTGTGCATCATAAAAAGTAGGTATCATTTTGTGTTTCCGAAGAGTAGTATTCAGAAGTACAGTCCTGTACATGATGGTAATGTGGGGGGACTGTTTTGTTTAATGAACACACAATAAACAGAAGCAAGGAACAATGATTGATTGATTGATTGATTGAGTTGAGGGCGCTCAACTGCAAGGTCATTAGCGCCTCAACAGAAACGATGGTACAAAAGGCAGGGGGACTTGCCAATAAAAACGATTATAAAAGTCAGGGAGTAAAACAGCGCGCTAAAAAGTTAAAATCACGGTAATGGTCGTACAGCCTCAAGTGAACAACTCACGGAGCATCACAGAAGCATGGTAAAGTGGAGTGCCCTTAATGCTAGTACTACCCCACCCTATAGCTAAAATCTAAATATGCAGTGCGAAGGGTATCTGCGATAGGAATTTAAAAACCTTTTCGACAGCTTGGGAGTCATCCGCTAGTACAGCTGCAAGACGGTCCGGCAGGTTCAGGGTGGCACGAAGGGGTCCTAGGGAAGCACACTCCAACAGTATGTGACGGACTGACAGACTGTCCCCACACAACGGGCAAACTGGTGGCGGTACCCGCTTTAAAAGGTACGCGTGTGTAAAAGCGCAGTGTCCAATGCGTAGCCGGGCCAGAATCACTTCTTCGCGACGAGAAGAACGCTGCGAGGTCCTCCAAGGAGACGGAGTTTCCTTTACCTCTCGCAGTTTGTTACAACGAAGAGTCAGCCAGTCCTCGTGCCACCGCGAGCAAGGAACAAGATGGAATAAACTGCAGACATTGCAATACTCCAGATTGAGTACAACATGACTTAAGTGTAACTTGCACTGAACATAATCAGAGCAAGGCATTTTCATTTGCCCAAAGTTCAGAGGAATACAATTGTTTAAAGCTTAGAGTAAAACAAAATTCAACTGTACAAACTGCATTACATAATATCTAGCTAACTTCAATATGTCAATAATCCGTGTTCAATGATTTTACTAAAAACTGAATGAATGCAAATTAAAATTATTTTTCTCAATTAATGAAAGCTTTTATTACACTCAGATTTTGTCCTGGTATTTGGCTCTTGGACTATGACAACCCTATGGGAATGCCACGAACACGCACTACTACGTCGTCACTGAATATTCAGTGTCCCTAAGTTGACTGCGTTTCTAAAGGTTTAATTTATTAACTCCAAAACATCCCTTGTGTTCAGCATAATTATGCATGGTTGTCTCACACATTGCTGGAACAAAATGTCGAATATTTCGAGTAATCTCGGCTCTCTAAGTTAGAACGATATATTTCATTACAACTTCTCTTATAGTAATTTCATATAGTAAATATAAGATATTCACTCAGTGTCTCCACGGTGACTTCAATAGGCACCGCGATATACTACGCAAGTTGAAATATTTCTTTGCCTTTAGTATGATATATTTATTTATTTGTACGTATCCATTACAAATTCAGTGCAATAAAATTTAACATAGAACATGCTGTATTATACCTCCTGTACAAATACATAAAATTGCTGACCTTAAGATTTACTTGTTGACTCAGGTCCCCTGGCTATAAGCCTTTGGTTTTCCTGAGCAGCTTAATGACATTTCTTCTTTTATCCTAATCCACGTTTCTCTTATCCTATATAAGAAATCTCCTATACATCTATTTTTCTTTTCTCCCATCCCCATTAGCATGCGTACCGCCAATATCTCTTTGCTCACACTGTCCCATTTCTTATCCCATATTTGTCACCTGCAATTTGTTAGCGCCTTACATTCTACCAGGTAATGATAATGAACAGTGCTTTTTTCATCTCCACAAAATTCACATATTCCTACCTCATTACTTCTTTATGTATAATATTCCTTCTCTTCAAGTTTTATCACATTGATCTATATACTTTTCCCTACCCCATTCTGTATTTAATTACTTATAAAATGTCAAAGATTTCTTTTCTTCTATACTTTCCCATATCTCTTGCTATCTATGTCTTGTAGTCTGGTTCTCACTTCCTTCCAAAAACCGCTATAATTTGTCTCCCCTGCTCTCCATAGATCTCCCATGCCTATCTTTAATATCATTCTTTCCAATTCCGACCACCAACTATTTGTGTTTTTAATGCTTTTCTGTTGCTTCATGCACAGATTCAGTAATTCCCCTTTCTGCCCTTTAATACACATATACCAGAATTTCAGTATTCTCTCTATTATTATTCCCCTCCTTTTTGTATTACCTAGCTCTAGTAATGCCACTTCTCTTGGTGCCGATTTTGGCAGCCCTAACAATCCATACATCTGGTCTAATTGCGTAACTATCTCTGATGTACCCCATACCTCCACTGCATACATTGTTCTGGCTTCAACGATCGCTTCATACATTCTTTCTAACCATCTGACTGACATCTTCAGTTTATGTTTACATATTCTTACCCTTGCCATTAGCTATCACTTTTCTGGCTTGTGCAGCCCATCCTCCACTGCTACACATCCTTACACCTAAATAGTCATACTCCTTTACCACTTCTACCTCTCCTTTCCTAAGTATCGATCCTCTTTTAAATACCATTATTTTTTATTTTTTGCTGTTTATTCTTAGTCCCCAGTCATCGCAAAACCTATGGATTGCCTCAAATGATTTTTGTAAGCCTATTACGGAAATTGCTCCTACCATTAAATAATCCGCGTACAATAAACCAGGGATCTCTTTGTTCATTATTATTGGGCAATGGGCATTGCTTTCCTTAACCCTCTCTATTATATAATCTATAAATAAATTGAATAGTATAGGACTCAATTTGCACCCCTGTCTTAAGCCTAACTTCTGTTCGGCTTCTTCTGACAATACATTCAAGCCACATCTTATTCTAAATTTCACCCCACTATAAATTTTATCAATTTCGTTTATAAACTTCTCGCTCACCCCTTTTCTTCTTAATTTCCATTTTAAAGCCCCCCTGTTTATCGTATCGAACGCTTTCTCAAAATCCACAAAAACATATACAATCTTCCCCTTTTCCTGTTCAAGTATTTATCAATTAACTTGTCTATAGTACATTCACAACGTTGGACGGTCGGAACAAGGTAAACTGCCTTCAAAGCCGTAAGATGAGAAATCTTTGTAGAGAAGTCCTCTAGGAAGCCAGACGAGATACTCTTACGAGATAAACAAATTTCCAGAGCGTTTTCTATATCGATGGGACACAATATCTGTCTTTGAAGCTTGCACATAGTCGATTATAATAAGAAATTTCTGCATGATAAACATTCTTCTAGAGAATCTTTTCATTGAGGAACAATTGCACCTATGGTGTATCGGCTACATATATTATTGAAGATTCTCTATACTAAGCACGATATCTATCCAACATATCTTCAGTGTCGCCTTCTCTAACGTAGCGGCTCCAAGCCACAACATGCATTAATGGAGAAAAAATTGAATTAGATCACTTGGGGACTGCCCACGCAGCTACAAAGGCATGTTTATAGCAACGGCTGTTTGTGTTGATTTACGTAATTGGCCTCTATAAGGTGAAGCGTACATATGGGGAACCCTTTGAGCTCGGTACCGCCCTGTGCGTGGTTCTTATCCAATGGCGCCTATTATACGAGCCAAATAATTCATTTTCTTCTCTCCAGGAGGCACGGGGTTCAGCATTCCTAAATGGTACACTGTACTCTTCTCTACAAACTTTTGATCACAACCATTCCATTTTATGTTTGAGCGCATTCGTACGGAATGCTACAAACAACGTTTACAACTTGAAACATAGCAACATGTTTTTATATCCACTTGAGATAAAACGTTTTATTTGGAGAAAAGTTCACGCTCGCTTCTCATGAATGTACCTTAGTTATGGCAAAGCGCTTTACATTACCGCTCTGGCACATTCTTTATGGACTCACATAGCTTAAAAGAACTATAATCTGAACAGAAGGACATTTGTTTAACTCTTGGTGTAGTACATTACAACTGTTTCTAACTTGTGACACTGCAGATACAGTACACTGCAATACATATGAAGCAAGAGCCTCTTTACCACTCCTTAATTCTTTACTGTACGTCTGTTCCTATTAAGTGGGTACTAAATTGCAAAAGGGTAGAAGTAGTCAATGAATTTTAATACTCAGGAGTAAGGTTGAATAACAATGGAAAGTGGAGAGCACACAGGAGAAAAATGGAAGCAAAAGGAAGGGTGGCAACGAATGGAATAAGATAACGCAAATATAAACTAGAAATGACAACCAAATGATTAGAAAGAATGTGCGAAGCTCTAGTTGAATCCAAAATGTATACAGTGGAGATCTGGGGGGGGGGCACAGAGGTAAACAAAATAGTAAACCAAAACTACAGAAGGTTTTGTAAATAGCTACTAGGCTTACCAAGATCAGCATCTAGGGAAGTAGCTTTAGTAGAATTAGGAAAGACAAGAAGAAATGGAATAATAATGGAAAGAATAATAAAATTTTGGTATAGGTGCTTGCTTAAAGAAGGGGAAATTATGAAATTATGCATGAGACAGCAAAAAAAGATTAGAGAACTCAAATAGTTGGTGGGCAGAGATAGGAGGAGTTATGGAAAAAAACAGGAATGGGAGATATATGGAGATTAGAGGAAAGGAATACATGCGATGTGGATAAATTAGTAAAATGCCGAATAGAAGATATAGAAATACAGGAAATATGGGGAAGTCTAGAAAATATGAAATTTACAATTTTACAAGCAAATAAAAAGAAATTGGGGACGAGAAGCATATGTAGATTACTGCAATAGGTAAGAGAGAGAAGGGTTAGCATGGATGAGAACAGGAATAATATTTCTAAGAGGGATAAGAAGTAGGGAAAAGGGAATTTGTGAATTGTGTGGGGGAAAAGAAAGCATAGAACACTATGTAACAGAATGCGAGGAGGTTGCAATATGGAGAAAAAATGTTTGGTAAGAAAAATGGGAGAAAGTAGAGAAGAGGATAGTAGCTATAAAAATGTTAACGGGCTGGGAGGAAAAGAAAGTAAGAAGTATTGGTGAGTTCTTGTAGAAATTAAAAAGAAAAATGGGCCAGAAATGTAAAACATGTAATAAAGGATGAGGAGGGGGAAGAAAGGGACTAATTAAGTAATCAAGGAGGTATGGGGGTTAAGAGCTACCTGACAGAGCAAAAGACCAGGGTGTCATGCAAGCCAAGGTAGCAACAAGGTAACGACAAATAAAGGTATCGAAAAGTTGTAAATTGTAAAATTTTGGAATATGCAAAATAAAATATATCATATCATCATAACCGACACAATTAAATACTTATTTGACATAGGCGATTAACTCATTTAAACCCAGAAACAATTAATGTTAGTTGGTACGGAGGTCAACGGAAAGCTCATAATGTCTCCTGTTGGTCCTCTGCAACATTGTACTTGATAGAATCAAATGCATATCTAACAACTTCAATAATTCTCGTTTTTTAATAACGATTGTGGTCACTTTACTATCTGATATGCCACAATAGTATTTTCGTAAAATACCAGATTGGAGCATTGCCATGGCCATTGCAGAAGTGCAATAAAGTACCTCCAGTACATTTGTACTCAACACTTCAATGAGATATTGTTTTACATTAACCACGACAATTTGTTAATATCCCATCTTGATGGAATAGTACTAGATCCTTAATGAACCCGTGCACTCAAGAAGATTTTTTTTTTTCGTTTTTCTTTATTCTTTTCTTTCTTTTTCTTTAACAAACAGCTTTGACTTATAAGGCTATTTAGTAACATCGTTTAGATGCTTGCTGGAACGTGTAGATACAAAGGTGTTTTTATAGTGTTTCTGTTGCCATGTGCTTTGTTTCTGACGATCAGTCTTACAGCTTTCTAGTACTACTCTGCTTTTTTATTTTCATACCTTTTGTTACGTGTGCACTTTGGAAGATTGTGGAAAACGTATGTCAACCAGCATCCAAGAACAGAACTAAAAGAAACCCCAGTTAATCTGGTGGGAATAATACCTTTAAATATTATGCCTTACTAATGGGAGAACAAGCGTTATTTGAAGGGTTTTGGATTTATCGTTCAATGTGTTGATTTATCCTGCATATGACAAGAGTAACAACTGTAGTTAAATATTTCATAGTCTTATTTAATGGACCCGTCCGTCCGTGTGATTATTTTAACTGTTATAGTACTGCAAATTCTATGCGAATTTTAATGCAGAGGGTTATAAAACAATATTGCCTCCTTATTGCTAGCAAATAGTTCGGGAACGACCTCCCAATATCAAAACAGTTTAAAACAATTCACATTAACATGGATATGAAAAGCTTTGTAACAGTTATTAAAGGATTTGTCCCTTCGTTGATGCCAATAATATTTATTAATGTTATTAAATTGTTTACCACTGGTGAGTAGACTTTTATACTTTTAGGGCAAAGAATTAATGAATGAACTGCTCTCCACTGATTGTGTAACTTTTTTGTTTGTTTGTTGTAGAGTACAGAAGGCAGAAGAAAATGTATTTTCTGAGTGAACAAACCGATATGCACGAGATGTATGGCCTTGCAGATGAGAATGAGAAACGAGCACATGAGATTTATGCAGAAAGATACCCAACAGCCATTTACCTCATTCACAAACATTCTCGTGAATTCACCAACGTCAGAAGGAAAGGGAATGGCTTATTTGATGTTTTAGATATTGGGAGATAAGAGAGGTACGAAGCACTAACCGTAAAGAGCGAGTTATTCATAATGTGGACACAAACCCATCAGATAACGCAAGCCTTATTGCAGTAAGGGAAGCCATTGGCACATAATTGTCTGAGTTTTGCATAAAAATCTCCTGTACCGTATCACCTTCAGCAGGTGAAAGGATTAAATGTGGCGGACTTTGAATCAAAAGTAACCTTCTGCCATGCATGTTACAGAATAATGTATATTTGTGAATTTCTTAGCATGCTCTTTGCTCACTGATGAATTGGGTTGTTTTTTTCGGGCAGTATCTTAAGTTTTCATAATACTTACAACTGGGGTTACGAAAATCCTCTGAAGACAGACATGAACCTATCGACCTAAACCTTTAGGATGGAAACATTCATGATCCCCTTATTCGTCCTTATTCCTTTCCTCCGTGTCTAAATGCAGAGATGTATCTACAGTTTGTCAAACTCCATCCTCTGTGGTGCGGTGATAGCATGTCTGTCTCACATTTAAAAGGTCCCGAGTTCAATTTTCGGGCAGGTGAGTTTTCTGTATAAGGTTTTTTTTTTTTTTTTTTTTTTTTTCCAATGCTTTCCCTTATCATGAAAGATGAATTTTGGGTAACATAGGTTCTATGGACCCTGGACTCGTTTGAGCATCATTTCACCCATTTCATTCACCATCCAACTCTACGTTGGAAGACGTTAAAAATTTCTCAAAAACGAGTTGCATCATTTAATTGATGATATGTAGGCTTCGGATATGGCGTTAGGTTAGGTTAACTTCTATTATACTGTTACGCAAGAAGAAAGGCAATACTGAGTCTGTGAATGGCCGGCAGTGACTGAGAAGGGGGACGCCATAGTGACACCCTGTGCACACGTAACTATTTTCCAGTCAAAATGCAACCAGGCAGCAGCCGTGACCGAAGCCTAATGATATGCCCCTGTAGGCCACCCAACGACTTAGTTTTTACACTATGATGTGCCAGCTCATTTCAGTGGGACAGTAACGTAATTTCTTGAATGATAAATTTCAGCATAGATGGATGTGAGTGGAATTCATTGCATGGCCTTCTCGCTCTCCTGTGTGGAGGCCAATAGATGCCTTTATCTGGATAATTTAATGTCCCTCCTGTGTCTCCTGTACCAGATAAGATTGAAACTCTGAGAGGACCTAATCGCACGCGGTTGGACCAAATACGAAACACTCTTGGAATTCGCAACATAGTACACGCGATAGCATGAAATGCAGGCAGAGGGCTTACATCCAAGCAATAGGAAGGCACTTTGAACAATTTTTATAATCTTTTAATTGTGTCTTTTAACTCAGAAATAAATCATTTTCGTCATATTCATATTAAATACGTTTTCTATTTTGGTGCTGGGTGGGCTCTATCAAAATACGACACCAATAAAGATATAAACATTCTGTGTTTTCAATCTTTGAAACTATCTCTTTCACCCAAAATGATAAGAGGTAGAAGCTCAAGTGGTAGGGCGTTGAGCAAGCAGATTAATTTGTCTTGACAAAAACAAAAAAATATCTAACGCTAACGATTTTAACCAAGTTCCACATATGTATTAAATTAAGAACACGTCCGTTCAAGAGGTCCCGAGTTTGAATCTCGGTCAGGGTGAGTTATCTGGATAAGGTATTTTCCGGGGTTCGCCCAGATCCTGAAGGATGAATATCGGGTAACTAAGCTCTATGGACCCTGGGCTCATTTGAGCATCATTTCACCCATTTCATTCAGCGTCTGATATGACCTAACCGGTTAAAAGGACATTAAATCTTAAAAAAAAGAACATATATAATTCTAAACTTCTAATTTTCTATTTGCAGAGAAATTTTATCCTTTAACAAAATGTTAATGTACAGAAACCAATTAAATAGAATATTATGTGATGTAAAATATTTACAGCGTATTTAGTAATTGCTTCTATTCCTCTGTAGTGAGAAAATGTTTGTAATCAACGTTTGCCTATAAGCGTTCCTACTTTCTTTAGTCACCCATTTTCTTTAACTTTCTTGTGTCTGCGTTTCCTCGTTTTAGTTTGCGCGCCTCTTCCCCTTACTAACATTTTCCCCCTTATTCTGTCGACTCATAACTTTCTCCCCTGACACACAGGGATATATTCCATCCACAGCAGTTGCTGCTTGCACATAACTTTCAGAGACAAGCTGCGTAACTCTTCTCCTAGCATCACATTTATTTCTACCTCGTACAAAACACGATTCAATGCCCTCTGCCTTTCTACTTCCCGGGTTCGTAAACTTCAAAGTGTCACCCGGATTCAACTATAACAGCAGCTTTTGATATCCAGTGCCCAAACACTGTCTTTTTTATACCATACCTTCTACAAAATTTTAATGCGGTTCTAATGCTAATTGATTTTACAAAACTTATGTTTACGTCTTCAAAAATCTAATCTATTGATAACCAGAGCTGACCTCCTGGATTTTTCTAACCACATTTGAATATCCTTTCTTTCACTTTTGTAATCTTCTGCGTTTCTTGGTTTTTAAACCAAGAACTGAAACAACTGTACTTTATTTGAAAGCGTGTTTAGGAATCGAATTGCTCCTTAACATACTTGTGATAAAGCAAATGCACTGATTTAGCTTAATGCTAATCATTCTGTGACAATAAAATAATTAATCATGACAAAGAATTAGCAAACGACAAACTCAACCATTCTCCTCCATCATTATTTCTGACAAATCTTATGACAAATAACATCACAGTAATGCTGGGCTGATCAACAAAGACTGAGACCGAGCTTTTCCTGTAGCTTCCGTGATAGTTTCCTATCTGTAACATAAATATTTGAAAATAGCACGTTTTTATAACATTAATGCCCGATTTCACTAACAGATGTTAAGACTTAACACGAGTTTAGCAATAGTTAAAACTAAAATTGCATTTTACCAACAAGTGTTGGCGTAACACTCGTGTTAAATCTCTTCTTAAACTAACAAACCAAATTTCTGATGTTAAGTCCTTAACAATTGTAAATAGTCAAGATGGCGAACATGAACTCAGCTGTTGATGTCGATTTGCTATATTTAAGACCGTCTAAATGGCATTCGTAATAGAGTACGGTCTATGAGGAGAAATGATTTTGAGGAGCTATCAGAAGAAAATTTTTTACGGAGGTATAGACTGTCGAAACATGTTGCTATTAAGGTTACTGCGGAAGTACAAGAGAGGTTAGAACATGCATCGAAAGGAATATGACGATCTCGCCTTTGCTTCAAGTAGGTATTAATCACTTTGCGATTTTATAATTCACCGAATTATGTGGATAATACACTGTCCACCTGCCGTCTTAAAACGTTTAAGTCACTTGTCCTTCTTCGCTCCTCGTTTTAAATTTACGTAATAATCAGTTAGAATATGCATCGAAAGGAATATGCCGATCTCGCCTTAACTTCAAGTATTAATAACTTTGCGATTTTATAATTCACTGAATTATGTGGAAAATACATTTTCCACCTCCCGTCTTGAAACGTTCAAGTCACTTGTCCTTCGCACCTCGTTTTAAATTTAAGTAATAATCAGAATATGCATCGAAAGGAATATGCCGATCTCGCCTTAACTTCAAGTATTAATAACTTTGCGATTTTATAATTCACTGAATTATGTGGAAAATACATTGTCCACCTCCCGTCTTGAAACGTTCAAGTCACTTGTCCTTCGCACCTCGTTTTAAATTTACGTAATACTGACAAGTTGTTTGGTGCTTTAGTAGTGACACATGCATTTGAATTAAATTCGTTTCCAATATTTTTCCCGTGACATCTTTCTTTTTCACATTCACCGCATCCGTCCTCTTATTTTCCACGATATCCTTACACTTCGTCACCAATTCCATTAACAATTCTTTCTCCATCGATGAGAAATTTGTCTCACGGCTTTATTTATGATTTTGTTCATCCGCCATTTTTCAGCTTGTGCAGACGAAAATGAAAATAAAAGCGCATCGCAGCACGTTCAGAAAATAACACGACTCTTCCATAGCCTTCTATAGCTGTAATATTTACAAGTTTCTTGGTGTTAACACGTGTTTGTTAACATTTTCAGAAAACAGGTTGCTGAAATGCAAGAAATTTAACATTAGTGTTAGCGCTGTGACAATTGTTACGTTACATTTGTTAACGTCGATTTTAACATCTGTTGGTGAAATCGGGCATAAATATATTAAATGTTCAAATAAAGGCTGAAATGGCAAAACACAGTACGTGAGTACGGTATACCAACGTTGACTCATGCGAAGATACTCTACGACGGCCTCAGTAGGGAAAAAAAATTGAAGATACGATTAGATGGAGATGTGCTAGCTGGGCAATGAACACGATCCTCCCCAGACATTCCTAAAACACATGACTTTATGAAGCACAGACGGCCGCATTAGAAGTTGGCCGAAGCACAATAAATCAATTTATGGGCAAGGTTACAAAAAACTGTGAAATGTCTCTAGTGTTGATAACATGCCCTCTTAAAACCAACATAAGCACTTATGGCAACGGGAGTGTGTTCAACTGTCTCTGGGGTCTAGGGGTTAGTGTGCCAGCATCTTAATAATATTTCAGGCATCTCTCTTCTTCTTTCTTTTTTTTTTTCCAGTTTTTATTTTTTATTATTTTCTGCCTTTCTGGAGCCTCTAAATATGACTAAGAATGTGTGTGTGTGCGTGCGTGATCGTTGTAATAAATTATTCGTTCGAACAAAGCTGTAACCAACACAAAGTAAACCTGACAAGACAAAAGCTGTTAATATGAAAACCTTGGTGCCTTTCTTGTCACAATTCCAATTATTAAGGTGGTCATCGTCATCATCATCATCATCATCATCATCATCATTAGTTCTTTGGTTAGGTACGTTATATCGGACGGTGAAATAATCCCCAGAGCGTCTCCCCTATACATAGGGTATCTTTTTTTTCGCTCACGGAGCAGTGAAGTACGGGGGTCGCGGAGGTTAGCACGCCGACAGTCTCGAATAAAAGGCGACCATTTAACTTTCAGGGAGGCAACTTTCCATCAGGATAGCTACTCAATTGGCACCACGAGGCTGAGTGTACCCAGAACCAGAACTCCCAGCGAGGAAAAACCCCGCGCTGGTACTGGGGATCCAGCTCGGATCCCCTGCTCAGAAGGCAGGCCTGCTACCACTGCGCTACAATGGATGTCATGAATATAAACGATACAAAAATTAGTCCCGAATGCATAGAACTTATATTTTCTCAAGATAAACAAAGTTTCCCCACTGCAAGTAGGTCATATATATGCCTAATGCCATGATACAAAGTGCTGTGTCTTGCCAACTCTTATTCTGCAAGAGTTATCAGTTCTGCTTTCCAACTGTTTACCCACAGCTGCTTGCTGAGCTACAGAATGTCTTGCTAGACGCTGATGAAAAGATAGGCATTTTTGAGCACTGAACCTGCTGCTGAAAAACTATTTGTCATATTAACTGAAAGCTAAATATAAATATAATGTTAGTAATGGTTTGATAAGCAGAAGAAATCTCAGAGAATCCTCACGCGTCCCTATTGTTATGTCACAGATATATAAATCCTATCACGCATTTAGGAACCACTGTCACAGAATTTATTTCTGTAGCTTTTACACATTCACTAACTTTTCAATTTTCAATCAGGTGAAATGTGTCCTGGAACGCCCAGATTGTATTCCTGAATTGTCATTTAAATTACCTTTGTCCATTTATGACCATTAAACAGCACTTAATAAAAAATATCACGAAATTACGCAACTTCTCATTAAATTTATCTATTTTAACTCCATTTCAACAGAACAGTTCGGACGAATGATTCAAATATATAGGAGTTAGCGCGTCAGAGATGCAATCGATTCCAAATACAGAGTGGTTATTGTGAGCTTAAGTGTTAAAGGCTCCAAATAAATAAGTATGGCGTGCTACATTCACACGTCTTCTCAGACCACTCTTCTATAAGTGATTCTTAAAATCGAGATAAACGTTTGTAGAAAATTGCATTACACTTTGATCATTTTGTAATGAGATTGACATTAAAACTAAGATATTCACAGGAATAAGGTGGAACCAGCTCATATCACGCAGGGAAGATATTTTGATATCTCTGAATGGTTAAAGTTAGATATGAACCAATTCCAACTGGATGGAAGGGGGCAGCAACAAACCTTACTGCAGCCAATAAATAATGCGGTAGCATGCTACCCCGTTTCCACCCAGTAGATGCTAACTCAAGAGAGATGCAATAGGCTGAAGCGATACTCAAATCTTTAAAAAGTAAGTCGCTTTATACAAGGGTGCATAAGATGTTGCATCCTTTCCTTACACTCCGAGGAACATAAGTGTTACCTCACAACAAAATTCTACCTAATAGCTAAATACCACCTGACAAATTCCTGAAAAGACACCCTACCTGTGGTAAAATCCTTAACGGGTGGGCACGCAGCTTTGTACAGCCTGCCAGTACGACGGTCGGACGTATAAGTCAAGCAATAGTTCTTGAACAGTGACCTTCACCCATAGAACAGTCAGCAAGCCAGGTCTAACTTTCTTTCTCTTTCTAACCTTCCTACTTCTGTATTCAGCGAACTTATCCCTTATGTTACTTGATCGAATATGTCGTGTGAATCGTCTGCACCCGAGAACAGTAGAATGTGAAGTATTGTGACGCTGTCTTAGTGTTGTGATAATGCCTCCTGCAATTTCAAAGTTAAAAGGAAAGACTCTTCATAGCCAAACTTGTGAGTGATTGCTAATGTATACGAATATCTTACGGAAGAGAAAATGCATAAGGATCGCTACTCTCCTGAGCATTTCAGAGTGATTAAGAAAGTGCAAGGAAGAGTTATAAAACTGGAGACTTTCATAAACCACTGAATATTGAAAATTATGTTAAATAGCTATGCACAATGTAAAATCCAGATTTACGTCCTAACTCGGTGCTAGGACTAGTTAATGCTTCTTACCGTAATACCTAAAACTTCAAGTTCTTTAAGAAGAAATGCACTTTATTGGTTACAATATCACAATATCCCCTTTGATATAAACAGTAGCGAAACATAATTGTAGCTAGCCAACAAGCAAACTCAGAGGAGCTTTTTGACTGGCCCAATACTGCCAGAATATAACCATACATCCTTAAGGTTTCCTCTGAAACCTCCGGATATGAATCCTATAGAACTAAATGGGCAGATATCAGATACTGGGTTGCTTGTAGAAATGTAACCTTTGAAACAAAAGACGTTGAAATGTGCCGCCAGTAATTTGAGTAAATTGGCAGATGGGATGGAGAAAGATATTCTATCATGTGAATGAGATAAAACAAGGAGACTGGAGAAAATATGCACAAACGGAATAAACAACTGAAAGAATTGTAACTGAAGACAATGCGATGGAAAGCAGTGCCGAGGATGACTCCACAGAAGATCATGAAGAAGAAGAACATGAAGAAGAAGAGGAGGAGGAGGAGGAGGAGGAGGAGGAGGAAGAAGAAGACATATCAGGCGTAGAAGAATAAAAATATTATTAAACGCAAAATTGTTTAACTCCGTGCTAAGTTACTGTTTCTGTTTACATTTCTGGAACTATTAAATTAGAGACTGTACGCCTTCCCTGAATACAGAGCGACACATGAAATAAACAGTTCAGTGATACTTAAGAGGGTAAAACCATCGCAATGAGATATCGCTGCCACTGAAGGCTAAGGAAAACAGGCAAGATACTCGCATCAAAACTTTCATTTAAATATTTCAGTGTTCAAGAACCAATGCGGGACCTATACCTAAGACTGCAAACGAAAAACGAGTATTAGCTTAGCATTTTAAAGAGAGAGAGAGAAATAGAGAAAGAAAGAAAGAAGGAAAGAAAGAAAGCAAATAAATAAATATTAATAAATAAATAAATAAACAAATAAACGCATAAAACGTTTGAAAATTCAAAATACAACAACGTATACCTTGGAAATCTGTGAATAAATACTCTAATACTGCTGTACAAAATCCCAGGAGTTACATTTTTATGTATTAGTTTGGTATTTTCTAAATTGTTACGTATCGTTTCCTCAGCTGTCATTTGTGGCGACGTGTGGTTCGGTTGCGTGAGTGCTCTGCGTCCCATAAAACACTGGCAGGAAGTGGTACTTAAACTGTTGCAGATGCGACAAGAGTCTGTGTGATGCACTCGTCGGCGGAAATGGTATCATTGATACACCTGCTTCTGTAGACGTCAATGCAACCTGATAATTATGATGAAGTCAATGCAATTATCTGGTGCAGGAGAATTTTATATTCATCACCATCAACTGCCCACCTAGTTGCGAGTTTTACATGATACTATGCTATTTTCGTTTTCGGTTTACATTTTAAAAAGTTTATATATAACACTCATATATCCGTTTACATCTCATGAGGATTCTACAGCTATTTATATCTTAAGTTTCAAACGTAAAATCCGGTCTGTATATTTTAAACAGGTTTATGAAGCAGCTTATTTAGAAACTGTGTTTTGAAAAGTAGTGTACTGACAAAAATTCAATGGAATGGATAAGGAAATTTCATGAACCGTATATTTATTCCCACACTGTATAAGTCATTATTGACGTAATTTGTGTTCAAATATCTGCGTTATTACCTTTGCCCTCAGTAATGAACTATTTAAAATTTGTAACTGAACTACAATCGTTACTACAGAGAGCGATAAAAAACCGAATAACGTTAAAAAAACGTTAAAGTATAATTTAAACAAAATGGTAAAAAGGTGGCTTTAACAATATATTTACTTTGAATAAGTTGACAACGCAAAAACATGTGACAACATTTTATTAAATACGAATAACCATATATACGATTGCAAATATGTTATTAATATAAAATGCTATTTATTCCTTGAAGAAATTCTAAAATACCTTATCCTGCTTTAAGATCGATAGCAACCAGACAATAGCTAAGGTCAACAAGATTCAACTATGTACTGTGATTGTTTAAGATCATAATCATAATCTTTTATTCACCATTAAGCTTACATGATAGCCTGCCTCGGTAGCGTAGATGGTATAGCATGTCTGCCTCACGTTCAAGAGGTCCCGAGTTCGAATCTCGGTCAGGGTGAGTTACCTGGATAACGTTTTTCCCCGGGGTTTTCCCTTATCCTTCAAGACGAATGTCGGGTAACTAAGCTCCAAGGACCCTGGCCTCATTCGAGCACCAGTTCACCCAATTCATTCATCGTCCGATATGACTTAACGTTGGAGGACGTAAATTACAACAACAAAACTTAAATGAAATAATAGGTTTCGTTAGTTATAAAAAGTATTTACAATGTATTTACAAGTACAGAAGGTTTACAAATTAATGCATATAAATTCTAGGTGAAATCAGATTATTTGCATGTTAATAACTTTACTATAGTAATAATAAAATTAAACAATTAGGTACCTACTACTATAATTTACAATAGTTTTACATAAATTCACTAGCATGTATGTTATATTCTAAGTATTCTTGAACAGTATAAAATGCTTTTTGTTTAAACCAGTTTTTTAATACTATAACGAATCTGTTTTGTGGAAGTTCTTTTATTTCCAGAGGAAGCTTATTGAATAATTTTAACTGTTGATAACAGTGACTATTTATGGTCTTGCTCAATCCGTTGTGGGGTGTATCTAAATTATGTTTGCATCGAGTGTGTACTGAGGAACGATTTATAAATAAGTTTTGATTTTCTTTAACGTGTATGATATTGACGGTAAAGTCATTATCTTAAGGTCTATAAAGCTAGGCTTACACGTATCCTGTTGTCCTAATCCTAGAATTAGTCTGAGAGATTTCTTTTGCCATATGAATGCATTTTTCGAGGTAGCACAATTACCAGAGGCTTACTTCAAAGGCATCAGCAGCACGTAAGTAGAGATGCTCTAAACGAGAAGTAACAAATTATTAACTTTTACCGAGTAGAGGAACTCGAATTAATATTTAAAGTAAATATACGTGAAGTACTGTAAGTAAATCTTTGCTTCAGTTAGCACAATTTATTTTTCGTTAAAACGAATTCATTTAGAATAAAACACATAACTGTGAAATGTCACTTCTTGTATTTATTAGCATAATAACTGTCTTAGCGTCCCAAATGCGGAAAACCTGAGATAAGATTTATCCCGTTAAGACTAAGAGCAAATAGGGATTTAAATAAATCTTAAAATAGAACAACTAAAACATTAAAACAGTTTGTTAAGCGGTATACATGCATTTTAATAGCCTGCAACAACAATTGGGTATAGTTTCTGCCAGAAATTCAGTCATACTATACCCTAGTTTACAAAAAACTGTTTCAGACACGCGGTAAATTTGAACTTATAAGTTCCCAGATACATAGCAATGTACAACATCTAAGCTTCTAGTACTTCAGCATCCCTATTACCCAAACTGTATTCTAGATGTATGCATAAGTCTTTGCGGTTTTTAAGTGCAAGTTTGCATGCAAAATAAAATGTTTTGGCAATGCATATAATGTTATTCCACAAGGAATCATACGCTCTACAAACTACTTAGTATGTTTAGTTTTTGTACGCTTATATACCTACAGTTTGTTCTCTTCAGATCAATAACATGGAATGTCAAGTCGACAACAAAGACCATTTTCGACACCTGCTTCTAATCGAGGTGCCAAAGTCACAGAAGCAGCTCACTTGAAAGCCAAGTATGGTAGGAGTTCTGGATCTCAAAACGTACATTTTGGCCAAATATCGCATCTGTTAGTGGAGTGCAACAATTCATCCCTACTACAGGTAAGCGAGGAAGTTACATGTCACATGTAACAGTGAAACAGCTCATAAGAACTTAAAAATAAACGCCCTGTATTCTTAAGGGACACCAAACTAAAAGGTAATAGTAATAGTAATAATAATAATAATAATAATAATAATAATAATAATAATAATAATAATAATAATAATAATAATAATAATAATAATAATAATAATAATAATAATAATAATAATAATAATAATAATAATAATAATAATAATAATAATAATAATAATAATAATAATAATAATAATAATAATAATAATAATAATAATAATAATAATAATAATAATAATAATAATAATAATAATAATAATAATAATAATAATAATAATAATAATAATAATAATAATAATAATAATAATAATAAACAAAAATGCTTTAAGTTAATTATGTTGATTATACTATCCAAAAAAGAAAACTTTTTTTCATGCCTCCGTGATAAAAGTATGTGATTCTTAAGGGAAAACATGCTGACTTTGAAACTCTCCACAGATCTGTCCTGTCACGTCAGTTTAAAAAGAGACCTTGGTACCTCTTCTCCGTGATGGAAATGTCCTGATAAAACGTTCCCCTTGTTCATCACTAACATTACCCAGATTTTCTGGAAAAAGTCTAAATGTAAATGGAGGTAATGAATTTTCAAATGCATTCTACAATCCATGTCTTTGTAGCATTTCAACAAATTTGAGGACAAAGTTTTATTTGTGTTTCCAAGAAAGCCGCGCACACATCTTGTAAATGATTGTCAATTTTTATCGTTTTGTTTTGTTTGCAAACATTTCGTGAATCTATAAACAATCGACAGTCATATGGATTATGCTCAATTCCTAGCTCACTCATTAAACTATTGATGTCTATAGAAACATATATTCTCTTCCATTGAAAAATATTTTCCATATTCTGATGTCTATTTAGAAATTATGTAAGTTTTGTACCCGGTACAAGTAATTTCCATTGTTGCAGCCTGGAACCTAGAAGCTCAGATTCTTCTTTTTAAAACGTTAAGTCACGTGCCAAATCATTCAACTCTGCTTGCTCTACAAAATGTCTTTCACTTTCGGAATTTTCTGGTTGAAAATAAGAATATTTTGAAGTAGAGGCCTTGTTAAATTGTACAACATGTTTTCATCCGTACGTAATAATGTAGGATAAGGGTGGGCAACCTAGGACACGAGTGCTACTACACGAACTCGCTTCCGATTATGTAAATCCAAAATATCTGAAAGTTGTGATGTGCCATTTAAGGATCATTTTCAGAACCTAAATGTGAAAACGGACTAAAAAAGTATTATCTGCGCGGAAGTAAATTTAATGATTGGTGGGTTTTCGTAGAACTCTAAAACGTGTATTACCGGTGGAATTGGTATATCAATCTTTTAGTTCGAATGCAATGTTTCCTGCAACCAACCCTATGTAAACTTTAAAGAAAAAACATTCACTTTCTGGGGAGCTCGCGTTCTGCAATATTTTTCTCTGGTCTGAGTAAGAAAAGCTGACAAAAGAGTAAAATCTTTTGTACCAGTTACATTCACGTGATTTTTTTCTACCCAATCTTCTACACATTATTTTTATAATAGCTTATTCTTCTAATTCCTTTGCAGAAATGATTTATTTTCTCTTTTCACTGTAGGTACAAGAGACGCTGACTTTAACATCCCATATAGCTTGCATGACTACGAGAAACAAACGACTGGCGAATTAGCAACACAGAAGTATCAAGTATTTGAAGATTGAACCCGATAACAACAAATATCTCAGACATGGATATTGCCGCAAAAATGTGACGTGTGTGGCAAGTTCTGTCTATCTCGTATGTTTTGTCAGTTGCACGAAATGCATTCTAAGTGAAGAGAGCTTCTCGGACTATTCGCTGAAGATTCTATATGCACCTGCCTCTTATTAATCACGCAAATATCTTAAACATGATACTTTTATTAAAATTGTTAGATCCGTTTTTATAAAATAAAAATAACAAAATTGTAATGTGAATAAAGGGAAGTTTAAGGTTGGGGGATATTCTTGGAAGTCTCCGTGACGCACCCTTAACGTAAATATGGCATTTATCAGACATTTTAGTTTTGAATTACGCCGTTCATAGATACTTCCCTCATGTACACATACACACGGACCTTTCGAAAGAAAGCAATCAGCAATCCTTAAAACGTGTATTTGCAGTTATAGTCAGTCCATTTTCTAATTAGACTGACATCGCAACTAAGGGGCTCACAGCAGTAAAGTAAAACCAGCATCTCTCACGTGATTGAAGATGTTCTGATTGGCTTAAGTTAGATATGCTACCGGATGGTTGGAAATTTAGTCCAGCGAATGAAGTATGATGCGGTCTGAGTATTTCCATTTAAGGACGCGATGGCGTGGCGCCTGAGTTACCTGACTGACGTTTGCCACACTGGCTGGCTCCATACAGCTGTAGGACCGGATACAGAGGGTTGTGACACAGTCGGCGCCTAATTCCTAGTGACACTTCACTCCCCCAGGATTGAGTTACCGAACAAACAGCCTCACTTTGCAACGAACCGTCAGGAGACAGTAAACCTCTGCACATGATCTCCACACAGCCTAAAACCTAGATTTCCTCTATAGGTACGCGTTGTTTCTCAATTGTTTAGGACAGCTTACTACTAATACACTATTGTTACTACATCCCGGAACTTTGTGCAATAAAAAGCCTGAACACAGTAAAAGCCGTTCAAATATGCACTAAAAGCTTTGTTATATACGATGAAAAATACACTTCATGTTTATTTGGTGCAATACTTTAAAGAATTAAATTAATAGTTGTCTCCTTTTTATTATTTAACATCATAGTAATATGTTTGGAAACTGACTTTGTCCCTCTCTTTGGTAGTATGTCAATGTGGATTCAATGCACAGTTTGCCAGTAAATATATTAACTAGGGATGTATAAAGGATCCTTTTGCATCGGTCATCTTATGAATCACAAAAAATGCAAAATTATTGTCTATGTCTTCCCTAATGTTATCGATAACCTGCAACAAATTTAAAAATACCCAATTATTTGAGATAAACTTCAAAACAATTTTATCGTATTATATATTCTTTATAACGTCAAGTTCTATAAACCTTGAAGGTAACGCTTTCTCAGTATTGATTCGACAAGATGTTCTTTCCTGTTGGTGTATCTTTCTATACATTTTTAAAGACCGTCAAGACAATTTGGCAGCGACCGTAACCTCACTCAAGTGTTTATGAAATTCACTCTTTTGTTTCCCAAGAGCGGAATATATTTGGGATACAACCCTTACTTTTCATTTCAATTGTTCGATTGCGATGTTGAGCCGCTGTCCCTTTATGTTGATAGAATTAAACATTTCTTTTCATACAGCATCTACAACTTGAAAACGAACTTGACTAATTCTATACCAAAGCAAACAAACCGTAAAAATGCAATCTGTTGATATTTCCATTAATAAAACCTGCAAAAGTGTAGTTTTATTTTCTGAACATGAGGAATTAATACAAAATGTGTAATTACGCGAAGTTCCAAGGTAGGTATAATTAGTACGTAATTTTCTACGTGGAACACTATCAGGAGGAGAAATGGTTTCATTTCTCAATTAATCCTTTAGAAAACAGGCAAGAAAACTTCTGATTTGTATCAAAATTTCTTCTTCAATCACATGTGAGACTTGTTCTATTTGTAACTTCAATATAATATCAATAACAATCATAGAAATTCAGGTTATCCTTGAACTGGTGAAAACTATTGAAAGTGAGTTAAAGGCTATACGCGGTGAATGTGTAAGAACAAAACTAAGCTTGGTTGGTTGGAAATGAAGGGTACTCGTACTCTCTGCGAGATTAGTGACATTCTGAGTGACAAGCTGACAAAGTGATGAAGCTCAATTGAACTTCAATTATTTGTCTTATTTGAAATGTGCCCCAATGTTTCATTCTGTGCAGAGTTGAGGGTTACCTCTGGATTGAGCAATTAAATAAATTCAAACTGTAAAAATAACATTAACATTGATAGATAGAGTCAACATTAAAAATTCAATGCTATGGCCGGGATTTGAACCACGGATCTCCTGGTTTCCGTCCAGTCGCTCTAACCCATTGAGCTACCATCCCGGCCATGACACGATAGTAAGTCGCCACAAACGGTGTATCTCGAATGCGAGAGCCCCTAGTGGTCTACCGGGGAAATATATGAGTCAAATGGAGAATTTAATGTCAGGACGGCACGTTGGTCATGGTAGCTCAATGGGTTAGAGCGACTGGACGGAAACCAGGGTATCCGTGGTTCAAATCCCGACCATGGCATTGAATTTTTCATGTTGGCTCTATCTATCAAAAACCTTAGCCTATATACGGCTAGTATGAAGAAATGATTAATTTCCATCAACTAACTAAAATAATAACATTGATTACTTATTATTATTATTATTATTATTATTATTATTATTATTATTATTATTATTATTATTATTATTATTATTATTATTATTATTATTATTATTATTATTATTATTATTATTATTATTATTATTATTATTATTATTATTATTATTATTATTATTATTATTATTATTATTATTATTATTATTATTATTATTATTATTATTATTATTATTATTATTATTATTATTATTATTGGTGGTGGTGGTATTTAGAGTTCAAGATTTTTAAAGTACATTTCAATACATGTTGATTTAATCATCAGTAACATTTTGAAGTTTTCTAAAATGTCCCTCTCCCAAAAACAAAATTTATTTCATATTTATCGTCACATTATCTCATTGTTTCGATTATAAATGCTTGCATATTTCTACCATTTTTATCCATAAGCATTCGTTCGGCCTTGGTAAGTGGTTTATAAAAGAATCACATAAATTCATATATAAAACATATTTGAAAATACGATAAGAAATCATTTAAAACAATTTCAGCTGAAAAAAATGACACGAGGATGGCCATTTCATTGGTTTCGCCTCATGTGCTAATGTCAAAGCAATACAAAGCACTAATTAAATGAATATTAAGAAATAAAAGCACAAGTAAAGACAAAGCAAACACTAAAATGGTAGAAGTTCAACCACACATGACTACTTTTCATGTCTATAATAATAAAAACATGAAAGCTTAAGACTGCGATATGATGAGCATCAACAGGCTCTTGCAAGACGTACTGATGTTCGGAATTTCAACAATCAGTTTAAAAGTGGAGGGTCACTTACCGGCAATGGTGTTAAGGAACATGAGGTACTCAAAGTTGGATATTTCACGGCGCTGCCATTTTTGGGTCATGTTAGAATTTCTCATCAGCTGCCGAGGTGACATCATGGACGCTCTCCTGTAAAAAATAAAATACTATCATCTTAAACGACTGAAAGAAGCAGTCTACCAAATTTTCTCGTCTATAAAGACGATAGAACCCAGCAACAACTACAATAAAATCTACAAATAGTACATGATGAACCATCTCATTCTGTAGGTTTCTAATTTGGTTAATCAGTAATGACACTTGTGTAGTCGCCATAATCTTCATATACCAGTGATCAACAAGTGCCTTATTTATCACACGGACAACAAAATCAATAAAATTACATGTCCTTAGCGCTCATTCAGGAATTATGCTGCGAATTTTTTACAGTACAGGTCATTAAAGGAAGGTATTTGAAAATCCATTTTACTTAAAATGTGTTTATTATGTGGTATATTCGAATTATATTCTACATCCAATAGTTTAGCTACCAGAAGTAATGCTTAATTTGTGTTCAATATTGTTAATATAGTTTTGAAAATCATAACTCTACTCTTTAGTTACCAGAAATGATCATCTGTTTACTACTGTTCATTTGGCTTTGAAAATCAACAAATTCCTGTGGCCCAATTTGTGGAAATATGGAAGAGAATATAATGAACAATCCCTTAGCTTCTTCATCCATTCTGAAAACAAGGATAAATGGAAGGATGGGATGGGTGAGTTGGAGTGAGTAGATGGAAGGAAGGAATAAATAGATGAATGAAAAAGAACATGTTATCTCACAAAACTTAATTACGGGTCAGCATTTTGCATGACTACTGTAAACAGAAATTTTGCTCTGAATTTTAACAATAATAAACAATAATTTCATTGCTGTTTAACAATATAAATCATCCAAAAACGGAAAATTGGTTTTGACAATTATGCCAAATATATATAATGCAAAATTCACATAATAGCTTTAAGGAACAACTTGACCAATGTCTCGTGAGACATAACTAGATACCTTAAACAATTACAAATATCGAGTATAATGGAATAAGATTCTTCTTTTTCAATAATACATAGGAAGTATTTGTAAACATATCTCAACAAAATACATTTTTTATGTTTTTAGTGGTTTAAGGCAATGTAATGCTCGAAGTCTAATACTTATCAAACTGTAACACATATGCTAGTCATGTTTCCACATACAAGTAAAATATGCATTTTATATTTTATTACATTCAGACATTAATTAACATGTTAATAAAATTCCCGCATGGAAGGATCTCCGACAACTTTAGCTTCCGTTGTGTGGGGACTGCGGACCTTTAACATTGTTAGTATTTCTGACATTACTGTCCACCAACGCAAAGTAAGTCCCTGACAGGAATGTGCCAAGCAGGGCCACCCTTAGGACAGCGAATGTGTGTGACAGAGAACACATGTTACAAAACATGCGCCCTGTTCACTGTACACTAAAATCGAGGAGATTTATTCACAGAAGTAGAAGGAGTGAAAATGTTTTGTTGTGGTACACTGTACTTAATGTACATAGAACTGAACATATGAGCCCTTCCTGTTGGAGGGTTGTTTGGATTGGGTAACTATCCTATACCCATTTGGGGGGGGGGGGCGGATGTAGACGTCCTAATGTTCGGCACCAACATGGATTGTTGGCAGACAGCGAATTAGTCGGCTGCTCCAATTTGA